>JAGMVL010000762.1:2056663-2742218 GCA_019202695.1 Populus x sibirica | reverse complement strand
TAAATTATGAAGCCAAATTCCTCAATCAATTCAATGGCCGAGGAATAAAATTAAAAAAATCACTTAAAAAGAAAAAAATAACTCCAGTCAATCCGATTAACCGTCCAAAATTATACCTAAGTTATGAGATTAAGATAACTATGTGAAAAACAAATTGAAATAAATTATAAAATTTAATTTCTAATCAACATATTAAATGATAAAATTAAAAAAAAAACTAAATTAAAAAAAATATTGTTACAGTGAAAATCAAAAAAACAAAAACAAAAAACATTGGTACAGTTGACTGAATAAAAAAATTTCCAAGTTAATTTTGCTCACCTTAATTACATAGTAACGCATAGAAAGACTCAGAGAATTTTGGTAGCAAGGTTGGGCGCCTTGAGCGACTGAGGCTGCACGCCCGTAAAATGGCTCCCTTGAAATGAGAATACCAGCAACAACTCAGCTTCCGCGAGAGGGACATTCGCTGGGACAAAACAGACAAACTCATCTGGGACATACATGTATTTTTTGTTTTTCCAGACTAATAGTTGAATTAAGAAAGAAAAAGAAGGAAATGATAAAATTTTATTCTAAAAATATGATTAATAGGTGCATTTAATATATTAAGTCCACTCATTTTTTGAATTAAGATTTTGTTGTAAATTATACATTAACACAGATTATTAACTTTTTAAAAAGAAACAAATTGTGAGTAAATGAAAATTAATTTTAATAATTTTAAGTTGAAATATTTTGTAAAGTTATATAGTAAAAATTGAGAGAGTTAAAAATAAATTTGCATGGCATTAAAGCTTTTAGAAAACATAATTCATAGGTTAAATGGATTTTAAACTTAAACCAGTATATACTTGCTTGTTGACCTGATAGAAGGCTTATAGCTGCGAGCCGAAAAACTTTTTCAAACCCATAAAATTTTTTAAAAGCCAGCCCATTAACAAAGAAATTGCTTGAACAATTATTTTTACTCCATTTGAATAGTTTTATTTTTAAAGGCAAAGGGCTATCGAGTTATTTTTTTAATGGCTGGTAAACAATGGGAATTAAATTATGGTGTCCATCAATTTTGGTTCAAGTTTAGTATGCATATGGGCTGAAGAGGTGTTCTTCATAATTTGCAGCAGCTTTTTTTCCTCTTTTGTTTCAGCTCTCTTTGTCACTGGTTTCGCTAACTTTTTTTTTTTTTCGTTCTTGAGACTTAGGGTTATGTATTTTTATAAAAAAGATATTTAATTTAATTATTCTCTTAATTCATGACTTTTAAACAAAGTGTATTGTTTAAAAGATAAGTTGTTGAAACCCTAAAAACTACTTACAAGAAGATTATTTGCATTAATAATTGACAATAACACTTTTCTTTTTTGTTCAAATTTCTAGGATAATTAAATACATTATATATCTACATTGGTTTTAGTTTAATGATTTATATTCTAAGTATAATATTTTGTTTTGTATGTATTATCGATTCAATTACAACTTCAAATATTTTACTATATACTATATACATATTGCATACAAAGAAATTATTTTAACTCAATTGTAAGTTTAACTTTATTTTGATTTACAAACTTGCATGTAATTTAATTTAATTATCACATTTTTAATTAGTATTGTAAACATTTAGTTTAAGATTTGAATCAGAAATGTTCTCTCTCTGTAGTGGACTCCTTGCCATACTATTTCGAGCTAAGCTATTAGCTTACTTGTTAAAACAAAATTCTTATATATATATACTTTTAATTAACTATACCATGATAAAGAAAATAGAATGAATCGAATGTTGAATCAATAAATATTATGAATAAGGAATAATAACAATAATTGTTTTGATCGTTGTCAAGAGATAGTCGTCAGCTCACCGAGCTAAGAAAATTTATATCATTCAAGCTATAATAACCAAAAATTAATTAATAGAAAGATAAACATAAAAAGAAAGGAGAAACTTGAGAAAGAAAATTAAAAATATTGATAAACATAAAAAGAAAGGAGAAACTTGAGAAAGAAAATTAAAAATATTGATAAACATAAAAAGAAAGGAGAAACTTGAGAAAGAAAATTAAAAATATTATTTTAAAAAAATAAAAATATTATTATCACTGGTAAAAGCATGTATTTTCATTGTTATTATCAAATATATTTAAATCTCAAAAAGAAGAGGGAAAAAACTCTCACATAATTTACTCTCTTTTATTCTTTCATTAACTCTCTTCTCTCAGTTTCATGTGAAATTCTCATATTATTAGTTAGAGCTTTAAGCTTTTATTTTCATCTTCTTCTAAATGGTTTAGTTCTTTCTTTTTCTAATCATGTCACCTAAGCCCTTAAAAACATGCAAATCATGACTATGGTCTATGGTTGAAAGTTAAAATTATCAAGTCTAAAATCTCCAATTTTGATGCGAACCTCGTAATTACTTGGTCACACAACCCATAATAAAATTGACAACAAATCTTAGAAAACCAAAATAGGTTTGATAGGAGTGTGACACTATAAAAACAATTCCAAGGGCACCAACACTATTAGAATAAGAACTCCGACCCTATGAATACCAATTCGTGAATGAGAAGTATACGAAAGACGTTACAAAGCCAATTAATCGTCGATAAGTAAATTTAGTTTGTTAGAGAACCAAAGAATGTGAGAATCTCTCTCACACAAACCGAATAAATTCGACAACAATAGTATTATGAAGTCTTTATATTTTGTCCTTACAAATAGTATTTATACTCTTGAAAATAAAAATCTTAATGCTAATGGGTCATACATGCATCCAATTTAAATAAACCCCAAACTAATTAAAATAAGGTTTAAAAATAATAAAGATAAATAAAATAATAGTCTAAAATTATTTTTATCCTTTTTTCGCATATGATAGTGAAAAATACCTTTAAGAAATAATTGTTGAAGAATCATTGATGAACAAGTAAAATAAGAAATAATTTTTGACCAATTAATTCTTCTAATTTGATATGGAATCCTTGTAAAATAAGTAACCCAAAGTCGCCACATAAGTTCCAATAACATTAAGGACTCCTTGTAGTGAATGGAATCCATAACTCTTAATGAAACAAGTATTTTCAATTTTTACACTTTGCCGAATTTTCTGGTCCAACTTTAAACATGTTGTTCCCTCTTGTCCCGATGAACTAGCAATTTTACCATATATCATTGGAAAGGTACAAATATTAGTTTCCAATCCAATTAGAATTGAATCCAAAATCCTTCTATAGCTTTAGATATGACCCAAAAAGTATATAAAGGTCTAGATCGGAAGATTTGAACCTTTTTAATCCAAGCTTATTGACTTAGCCCATTTAACTCCCCTTGAATTCATTTCATTTTAGGTCTTAGAATATACCTAATAAACACTTCTATTGAATCATTTGATGTCGTAGTTATGATCACATCAAATTAATTTTTCCCTTTACGATTTCATTTCCATAAATGAAAATGATTGCAAATAATAATTGGTGTTTTGGGTTTTAAAAAAGTGAAGTAATGAAAACTTTAGACAAAAATTGTCTTTCCACGGGTTACATCTTGGAAAATGGTGATTACGGTTAACGTGTGTTTTTCACTTTAGGCTTAGTGTTTCCTACAACATAAGTTCCATGTCGAAATAAAAGACCCTCCGATATTTAAGTTAGTAAATTTTTAAAAGAAAATAATGTAAAAAAAGAGATAATATGAAGAGTATGAGAAAAAATGTAATTGGCTTTTCTTGCCCGACTTAGCCTCCTTATTTTACCTAACTACCAAAGATGTTTATAGACCTTGACTTTACCTTGTGGAGTGAGTAGAGTGGTGTTACAAATACATGAATGTATGAAATACAAGCACCCCATGGAGCACGGAGAGTATTGTTACAGATTCCTCGATATATAGACTCGGGTATACACCATTGGTGAAGAGGTTGATGTTAACATTGAATGTGGTGTTTGTTATGCCATTGGTAGAGAAGTGTGGATAGAAAATAATCATTGACAAGAAATATAGTGCCTATACTTTGCATAGAAATTTTTATGGTGATGCAACACTAACATCTTGAGAATAAAAATATATTGAGGTGTTCGCCTTTATGACGGAGAGAGAGAGGGGAGAGAAAAAAAGAAGAGAGAGGGACAAAGAATATATGTTAGAGATAATGGTGTGTGTGCGTGAGAGAAAATGGGAAGACGAGTCGTTCAAGCTAGGGGCCCAAACAACTAGTTTTTTTTTAAAAAAATATTTATGGATCATCATCCCCCTCCATCTTTTAAATAGTTGCATTTGAAATACTTAACCAGTGTAGGGGGGTGGGAAAGAACTTGTTGTTTTATATAGTAATGTTACCTCTTTTGCCTTTTGTTAATGTGCTTGCATGAGAGTGCTTATCATAATTTTTATTAATGTTTCTTCAAGAGAGGGGAGAATTTGATTAGTTTTGTGTGTTTCTTTTAGAGCAAAGAATATTATTTCTTAGAAAATTAAGAATGCTTTATAATTATAAAATTAATGTTAAAGTTTCGTGTTAATAGATGTTGTATGAAGATGTGAGAATTTTAATAAAGATCTCATCAAGGAAACGTTTTTTAGATATATGGAGATTTCAATGGAGATATAAAGATATATGCATAAAGATTTTTCATTGGATATAAGAAAGTACAATTAGAGACATGGAGAAACATTACTTCTTTTATTAAAAAATTTCTAAAGATTTTCTCAACTGGAGATACAATTTTTGGAGATTATCTAATCTAGGTAATTCATGGTAGAGATCTTTATTTATTTGTTCAAAGAGTTTCATTTTCTTTTTAATAAAATATTATAAGTGATTCCTAGCGATCAATTGACACGACCAAAAGATTGATGTCTTCTCTTAAGTGCAGAGTGTCGAAGTAATAAATAAACCAGTAAGACCGGGGTCGAACCACAGGGAAGTTAATAATAATAATAATAATAATGAGTTAAAGAGAAATTTTGAGATGTAAGATTAATGTGAAGATTAAACAATGATAAAAATAGTTGTCAAGGTTAGAGGATCCACTAATGATATTTCAAATAAGTATAATATAAACTCTTTTTATTACTCAACTAGAAACCACACATAAAGGAGGTTCCAATCAGATGATTTGTCATTAATAGCTCATTATAAATTATTAACATGATCATATTAATTATCTTATTCAAGTAACACCAAACTTTTAAATATTGTCGGAATTCATGATGCTAATTTATGTTAACAACAAATCAAGTTCCTTTAATAGCACAGGTGTAGGTTATACCATATGGTTGGCTAAAAAAGTGCCAAGCATTTGTTGTACCAAGTGTTACACAACACAAATCTAGATTAACTATTTAACAAGTAAGGTATTAAGAATTAATAAGATAAAAATGATAAGACGTGTTAATAACAAGTTGTTAATGATATAATCATTGAAGTCCATATTGAGTTTATATTATACTTATCCTAACACCATTAGTGAAACCTTTTCACCTTGACATAATAAACTTAGCTAAACATGATTAAGAAGAGAAACATAAATAAATAAGAGGAGAACATGATTATATAAGTATAGTAAAGGAAATGAAAGGCATAAACAAGAGATTAATGAAACTCTAACATGAAATAAAACTAGAACATTAAAACTACAAAGAAAGAAAGCAAGTAAGGAAATGATCTTGATCTGAAAACCAAGATGCTTAAATGCATGGCAAATGCCTCATTTTATAGGTCAAAATTCAAAACTATTGATTTGATGACTAAATGTTGAGTGGGTGGCCACCTCTTAACTTGGTAACAATCCTTATTTTCTTGTCCCAGAAAACTTCATGAAAGTTATGGGAAATTATCTCAAACTTTCTAACAAAACAAGAATCGGTGCATTTGGACTTCATTTAAGATGAACATTTACCATAAATTAAAGGTATCTTATATTATTAGACATATTATTATAAAACATGCTCTACTTAAGGAGATATTGATACTTCAAGTACAAAATGATGATATAAAACCTTGATAAAAATACACTTTTAAGTACTAATAATCAATGTTTCTATATTTTTTAGGACATTTATTTCTCCGTGTCATGATCGTGATCATAATAAAAATGACAAAACTTCTTATGTTTTCTTGTGTTCATGTCACTCTTCATAGAAAGTTGGAATCATATTAAATCATTTTCCCGAATGGTAGGAAATACCTCAAAACATGTAGTGGTAAAAGGTGTGATCAGGAGCTCAAAGAATGTCAGACAATCATGAATTGATTCCTTGGGGTAGGAGATTAATGGTGATATGATTAAGACTACACCAAAAGATCTATTGCAAGTTTCAAATGGTCCAATTACAAGATCAAGGGCATAAAAGCTCAAAGATCAATTCAATAAGCTTATTCAGAGTATTTGAGCCAAGATGAATTTCAAGGAGGTTACATCTTCAACAAGTGATGATCAGACCTTAGTCCATTTAATCTATGTATAAAAAAGGCTTGATCCATCTACTTATGGGCTAATTAATTTTGGTAGTTAAAGGCTTATTTTTTATAATACACATTTTTCCTCTAATAAGCATAATTTTCAATTTAATCATTGGATTGGGTTGAAATTTACCAAAAGTTTCCATAAGTCTTTTTCTATATTGGGTTAAGATTTTAGTGCAATCGAACATCAAGAAGGCCCTGTGATAAGGTCTAGAAGCTACTATGCGAGAATTATATTAGTTTTCTACTAACTTAATTTGTATGAAACACGAGAGTAATGACATATATTGAAGTGTAAACACACGAGGAAATGTGTGTGTGTGTGTGTGTGTGTGTGTGTGTGTTATACTACTAAATTAATTTTCAACTTTTGACAATGTTAACTAAAAATGGATCATCACCACCAAAAGATAGGAATAATCCGAAATTGGGTTATTTGGCCATGCAACAACAATTTGAGTTGATGAATGCAAGGTTTATCAAAATAATAACCGAGATGACTGGTTTGAGAACCAAAATGGCTAGTTTTTTAGATGGGCTAAATCGTAGGGGTTGGAAGGAAGAAGGTTTATAAGACGAGCTAATTCACCTCTAGAAGAATCTATAGAAAAAATTATAGATGAGAAGGCCAAGGATTTTGATTATACCATGGTGGTAAGTTTTGGCCTCATAAAAACCAAGGCCTATAGGAGTTTGGCCATTTGAGCAATTTAGCCATTGGAGGGAAAATAAAGAGGATGGATTTTGGGATGGTTTGGATAGAGATTTTGGTGGTATTAAGATAAAGATTCTGGTTTTTCAAGGCAAAAATAATTCATAAGCTTACTTGGAATGAGAAAAATGGAGTTGATTTTTTACCATCACCTTTACTTTGATGTAAAGAAAATAAAACTTGTTGTTATTAAGTTTACTAATCATGCTATGATTTGGTGGGATCAATTGAACTTAAAAGAAGGAGAAATAAAGAGAGACCTATAAAGACTTAGGATGAGATCAAAGTAGTAACGAGAAAAAGGTTTGTTCCTCGTCATTATTATAGGGAATTATTTCAAAGATTGTAGAGTTTGTTTTTAGGGTTCTAGGAGTGTGGAGGATTACCACAAGGAAATATAAATTTTCATGATTAGAGATAATATTATGAAGGATAGGGAAGTTACAATGACAAGGTTTTTGAATAAATTAAATAGAGAGATAGCTAATGTGGTTCATATGACTACCAAGATAGAGAGGTAGTTGAAAAGAAAGGGAAGTACACGTCAAGAAGGTAATTTAAGTTTTTTTTTTAAGCTTGGAGGTCGAATTATAGGAGAGAAAGGGCTACCACATCAAAGCCGAATATTGTGAGCAAAAAAAATAAGCCATCTAAAGTTTAGAGAAAAGATTCAACCACTGAAATAAAAGGTAAAGTTAAGATATCATCTATGATATTAAGTGTTTTAGGTACTTAGGGAATGAAAATATATCTTCACAATGTCCGAACAAAAGAATTATGATTATAAAGGAGAATGAGAGATTAAATCTGAAAGTGACCAATATGAGGATTATAAGATACGACCACTTGAGGACCTTGTTGTAATGTTGAGTATCTAGTTGATAAAAAGACTTTGATAATTAAAAGATCACTTAATGTTCAAATTAAAGAGGATGGTGTAGAGTAATAAAGAGAGAACATATTTTATATTAGATGTCATATAAATAATTATTGATAGTGGAAATTGTGTTAATATGTTAATACTATATTTGTAAGAAAATTGAATTTGAACACTATTAAACATGGAAGGTCTTACAAACTTCAATGGTTGAATTAAATGCTATTATATTCGGTTGAAAAATATAAGGATGAGGTTTTGTATGATGGTTTCTATGCATACTACTCATTTATTATTAGGGAGACTTTGAATATTTGATAGAAAGCCAATCATGATATTTAAAAACAAGTATTCTTTTGAAAATAATGGGAAAACATTCATACTTGTACCATTTTGAAAATCCATCTACTTCATGGGCTAAGTAATTTTGGTAGTTAGAGGCTTATTTTTCCTAATACATAGTTTACTCTAATAAGCATTACTTTTTATCCGACCATTAGATCAGACTAAGATTTTACTAGAAGTTGTTAGAGGTTTATTTTTTCTATATTGGGATACAATTGAGGGAAATCAAACATTGTGAAAGCTTTGAAATAAGGTCTAGAAGCTACTATGTAGGAGATGTAATAGTTTCATAAATGATTTAGGATTCTTTTTCCTATTTATTTAGAATTCTTTTATTATTTTTCCAGTATTATTTAGAAAGTTCTTACCTATTATACATAGGGTTATTTAACTTGTATTTAAGTTTTTTAGGGACAAACTTTGATTTCAGAAATTTAGAAGGGAGGGGATGATACGATCAAAAGTACAACAAAAGATCCATTAGAAGTTCAAATTGGGCCAATTACAAGATCAAGGGCAAAAAATCTCAAAGATATATTAGATGAGCTTATTCAAAGTATTTGAGCCAAGATGAATTTCAAGAAGACTATATCGTTAACAAGCAATGATTAGTCCTTCATCTATTTAATCTATGTACAAGAGAGGTTTGATCCGCCTATTTCATGAGCTAATTAATTTCGTGAGTTAGAGACTTGTTTTTCCTAATGCATAATTTTACTCTAATAAACATAAGTTTTGATTTGATTTGTTGGATCAGACTAAAACTTTACAAGAAGTTTTCAAAGGTCGTGTTCTATATTAGGTAAACATTTCGAGCAATTAGACATCGAAAAGGCTTTGTGATAAGATCTAGAATCTACCATGTGGGAATTATATTAGTTTCTTGATTGATTTAGGATTTTTTTTCCTATTTTATTTAAGTCTCTTTTATTATTCTTTACAATGTTTTTACCTTTTACAAATACGGTTATTTAGCTTCTATTTAGGTTTTTTTTTGGCGACTTTAATTTCAATAATTATTATTATGTGTGAGAGGTTTTGCTTATACTTTTTGGTTCTTTATTGAAATACTCGACTTATCAAAAAATTAACTAAGCTTCGTGGCTTCGTCTATACTTCTCGTTCGCTTATTTATATAGGCGTTGAGTTAGGGTTACCTATAGTCTTGATGTCTTAGTATATATTGTTATTGTATCAAGCTCAATTCCAAACTTGATCTTAACTTTCTTAGGAAAAATTGATTTATCTGTAGGTTTTTAGATTTTTATATCCACGAGGTTCACATCAGATTATGTTAAAGAGATCATGCTCTCTAAAAAAAAAGTATCCCTATCTGGTTATGCTTGCTTCTTGTATTTGAATATGGTTCTATAATGTATGTTTCATATTAGAAAAATTCTGTTTGAAGAGTGTACAATCATTCCTATAGAGAATAATTATATAATTCACTAATCAAGGCTTTAGAGGTAATGGGTTTGAGTAAATTCTCGACGTTGAGCATTTCCTTGTTAAGCCTTTAGAGATATGTTATGGTTCTCTCATCTTCCTATTGTATGATGGCGAAAAGCTCATTCATGCTCTTTGTATCTAATATGCTTGTAATGAAATGGTAGATAAGTTTAACAAAAAGATTGTAAAGGTAAGAAATAGAGTAAGGCTCAAGGTTGTGATACCATGTTTGAGTATATCCACAGAATACTATCAGAATGATTTTGCATATTGTACAACTCTTTTGTATCACAAGTTCTAGGATTCTTCCCATGTTCTGTTTATACTCTCTAGGATTTGTAAGACCATCAAGTTGTCAAATTTGGCCTTGATGGAGACAAGTTTTGAAGAGGTTAGTGTTTAAAACTTGATGACAAAATAGAAAGTTTCCCTCCTAGTAGGAATGATGTTTATTCTTATAAGCTTATACAACTACTAATCACTTCCCGTATCTAGGTCATTTTTTAGGGGGAGTATGTGAGTGAGATTTAGAGGAAGATTGATGGTGGTAAACTCTTTTATGGCTAGAAATTATTGAGGATTGCTCTTTATAGTAAAAACAACTCTTTTAAAATGTAAGAGTATAGTGTTCTTATAAGCTTGTATGTCATTATATATTGTTTCTTTAGAGAATTGAAGTTGTCTTTATGTATTTTCTGGTGCATGCAATAAAGTTTATTGTTGTGTTTCTCATTGAGGGAATGAAAGAGTGTGAAAATGTTCTTGTATAGCTAGAACAACAATCTTGAGCACTTACACTTGATGGTAGATTTGTTAAAGATCTGGAGGAGTTAGAGTTCCTATTAGTAGGGAGATCAATTTCTTTTCAAAGTCCTTGAGTGTCTAAGTTGTTAGCCATGATAGGAAACTTTTAAGTGAGAAGGTGTAAAAAGATAATGAACTAGTTTTTGTCCAAGTTCCCACGGACAGAGTCATTGATGAAGTTATCACACCTAACATTGAAGCAACCACACCTTCTTTCCCATAGATAGGGAAAGGTTTTTTCTTATATAAGGGGAAAAGGTTTCATGTTAAAAAGAAATCACCACCTAGTATTATGGTCACTAAGATACCTTCACTAACATGCCAAGTTTTAAGGTTGGAGACTGGTTATGTTAAAGAAAAGATATTATAACCCTAAAATATCCTACTTGAGGTAAGCTACATTACTACTCTTGTCTTATATTCATAACAGTAGGTTGCTTAATCTACCAGTAGATAGTGGGTATACTACAATGAGTTAAGTGAGTTGGTTTAAGCCTAACAATTCTAAGGTTTGGTTCATCTTTGTCACTCATAATTATTATCTTTTAATTATACTTGTTGAATTGGCATATCTACAATTGATGACCTATGATCATGACTTATGACCAATATTATATCAAGCCATGCCATTGAATAACTAATGGGCATATCTTAGGCTCATCAAACCCAACCCAAATTCTAGAAAGGATCAATGAATAATGCCTTATTAAGGTTAATCTATCCTAACATCCAAGATTCACTTGTAATATTTTCTGAATGAATGAAGATTGTACACCTTAATCTTACCTAAATAGTGACCATAATGGGTTCATCTACTTGGAATAGGATTGATTGATATGAAGGTCCCTTATGGACTAAGTTTTGACAAATAACTTTTTTAGGGTTTATTTATTTTTAAAGTGTGTTATTTAACAATCACTTTCTTATAATTTAGCCTTGTGTTAGTTGCCCCTCATTAATGTTTGTACATATTGTTGTCATGACTCATTTATGCATGTTCACAATAAGTGAACAACTAATTATCAATATGTATATGTGAGAACTTATTAAAAAGGTCAATACTCCTAATTATTAGGTGAATATTGGACTCAAATATTTCTAAGACTAATTTTCCATTTAAAATAAAAAAAATGAGTTACTCCTTTTAATATCCAAGGTAATAGCCTATGATGAGTCCATTCACCCTAAATACTAAGAGTGACTAGCAAGACATTTTGACATGATTTGTAAGAAAACAAGAATAAGTTATTTAAAGGTTTAGAATGTTGGTCCAATGAGCCTTTTAATATGAGCCAAACCTTTAATGGGTTTTATATACAAGTCATAAAACCCAAAGTAAATGTATTTACGGATGAAGGTTGATTTTTATCATTTGGAGCTAAAAGTCCATCTTAACACATATTGTCAAATGGACCAATACTCATACATAAAGAAAAATATGTTGCAAAGCTAAGTATAATGATGGAATGACCAATGACATGAAATATAATAAGATATAAAATTAAAGGATTCAGTTAAATGCATTTAAACATAAATATCAAAACCGATAATCATTGCTCAATATCAAAAATCATAAAACACATCAAAATCAATAATTAAATAAGATGCAACATTAAGAGACTTCGCCAACATCTTTTAAACATAAATATAAATCTAATAATTATTCAATCCTAAAAATCTCATCATAAAACATATCAAAATCAACAATAAAAAATATCATTATTAAAAAGATGTTTAGGGTTTGAAATAGACCTTTTAGGGGTGGCTAAGGTGGACTAGAAGCTATTGGAATAGTGGTGATAGAGGCAGAATAATGCTGGAAAAATCAATAGTCGCGACTCAAACTGCATCGTGTTATTTAACTAAACTACAAGGAAAGGGTGAGTGGCCTAGCTTGTAGAAAACAACACTTCTTCTTTTTTCTTATGGTAGTGGAGATTACGTCATTTTCGTGTAGGATGGTAGATCTGGCCATTCAAAGTTCACCTATCTTTTGCCTATGATGTTTCTTTTATGGACAACCTTACTTGTGATGACTTTTTAGGCTTATTAGAAGGGATGAGAGAAGCGTGGAACACTTCATAGGCTACACAACCCCTTTCTCTTTCTATTGGTGGTGGTGTTGATCACCTCCCTCTAGTGGGGAGATTCAATGCCATAAGGGCCCAATGGTTAGGGTTCTCTCACTACTGTCTTAATTTTCTCTCTCTTGCTACTCGCACTGAGGTTATTGGGTTATAGGACTTATATTTTTGTGTGGTAGTCATTAAGAGGAGAAGAATGGTGGTGGTCTCGTCTTGTTTAGAGTTTGGAGAAGAGAGCAATTAAAGAGATAAGTCTTATAGGTTGTTTTCTCTCTTCTTGATTAACAATGATGCAAATATTGTTTGATTCAATTGATTAAGGGCCTTTGTGGAAGGCTTGAAGACAAAGAGAATAGTGGTAGTCTTGTCTGAAATGAAGGTTAGAGGTAAGAGAAATCAAAGGGAAAATTCTGGTTTTAGAGAAAGAAAGGCAAGACTGGGTTTTTTTGTTGGAGAAAAGTAGAAAAAAGATGAATCTTGTAGCATTTATTTCCCCACATATTAGCTCATTTTCTCTAAAACTAATTATGATGGCTAGGGTTTTGTTGGGATTTTGGTAGAAGAGATGATGAACAAAATTTTTTATGTGGTAACCCCCTTTTCTCTATCTATTTATAACCCATAAATTTGTTCATCTTCTTTTTAGTTATTATGTCTTTAAGTAACTTAATTTTGTTTTGTTCCATCATTTTTCTTATTTTGAACTTTAATGCCTTTTCTATTTTGCTTTCTATTTTGATTTTTCTCATCTTTCCGTATTTTGTTTTTTTAAAACAATGTTTAGCGTCAATTCAACAAGAAATCAAGAATTATGAAATGGACATGAATGCATCAAAAATATATTTCTTTGAATCTAATTTTTGAAAAGACAATAACATGAGAAAATAATTAAAAATTATAAAATGAATGTGCAAATGACCAAAATACATCAAAAAAACTTTTATTTTATTTTGTTCTTTTTGGATTTTTTTGAACATAATTTGAAATTGAAGGTAAAAAATTAGGTTATAAAAGGTTGTGAAAACTCCAAACTTGAATGGGCTTTCAATGGGATATGTCCTGAGCAATGGTGATAGGGGCTGATGTGGACTTTTCTCTCTGGTCTTGGTGTTTCATACATTATAAGTTTCCTGATGTGTGTGTGAGAGGGAGAAAGAGAACGGGGAAAGAGAATCATTTAAGCCAGGAGCCTCGACAGCTAGGATCTTGAAACTGCTAGAATTCTTTTTCGAAAACTTTTGTGCACCATCAATCTATGTACCAAATTTCTTATTAATTTTTTTTAGAAGCTATTCCATGCAATGTTTTTTCTTGGATAAGTTATAATGAAGGGTAAGATTCTCTTTTTATTTTAAAGCTAATAAGGCCTCTAACTTATTATTTTTATTTACAATATCATTTTCTGTTCAATTTGACGTCCATTTGTTAAATTTGACTACACATGCGGTAATACATGAGGCCTTTATAGCATGATACATTTCTTGGGTTTTATTTAAAAAAAATCCTTAAAAACCTGGTTTTAAAAGAATGATTGACACATTATCAAAAAGATTAAAAAAATGCTAGGCAACGAAAATAAAGAATTATACCATAAAAGCATTTTTTTTCCTCGTGACCTTTGCCTTTCCTTCATTCAAAACCTAAATTCATTTTAGGATGGCCTGTACGGAAATCCCTCAATTATTCCACAACACCTAAATCATCATGGATTCATGGTGATGGTACGGGGCACGATGCAGAAAAATCGGCGAACACCAATGGAATTACCGACGGAAATAATTTCGTCTCAAATTCTATCAGTATATCTTGACAGATAATACCCGTCGGTGATACGCTTGGTATATATACGATGAAATACGTCCATCTATATATACCGACCGTATCACGACGGATTATATAGTTTTTTTGGAAAGTTGCAACGGAGTGATGACGTGAATTTTTTCCGGATGATTTTACCGATGGAATGATCAAGGGATTCAAACCAAGATCTCTGTATAGTGACGTGGCGTAGTCACCGCAGAATCACGACGAGTATAATGACCGAACGTGTCCGTCGGTGATTCCATCGATAAAAGTCAATATATACCCACTCTGTCGACACTCTCTCTTCCTCTATTTCTCCTTCTTCTTCCTCATCCCACCTCTCCCCTCCCAAACTACGACCAACCACCCATCCCAACTCTCCCCCTCTTCTCAACACAAGCACTCAAGTTTCTTATACTTTTGTACGTGGTCACAACATCTTTCTTGTAGATTTTATCATTTTTTGTAAGTAAATCTATCCTTTTTAGTTTTAACATTTAAATGTGAATTTTATTGTTTTTTTTAGTATATGTACTTTGTTAACGTATGTACTTATTTGATTGTTATTTGTCAAAGAAACTTATAGTATGAATGTATAATTTTGTAGTTGTTATAGTTTGTTTTAGATTTTATCAAATTATATTTATTTGTAAATTGTTGAAACTTTGTTTGAATTACACCGAATTATATGTGTTGTGATGAAATTAATAATAGCTTGTTTAACGGTCCATTTTATTTTTTATCAATTCTATTGCGAAGTTGTAATTTCCGTAAATTTATATATGTATAAATTTGTATGGACGTTGATAGTTGATAGTTGATAATTGATAATGAATATTTAACATAAGTGTTGTTTTAGTTTGTTGGATAATATCGGGGCAAACCAATATTTTTTTTATGTTTATTTATGTAACATAGTTAATTAATACATGTTGTCATCATAATTTTATAGAGGTTCGATAGAAGTCATGGATGATCGTTCATGGATGTATCGGGACTCACCCCAAGGATTGCGGAGGATGGATTATTGTAACGGGGTTCATGGTTTTATTAATTTCACAACATCTATCCCAGAAATTTTACCGATGGCGGTATTAGGTGTCCATGCGGAGAAGTGTAAAAATAAAAAATTTCGCATCAAGATGTTGTAACGATGTATCTTCTAACCAAAGGGTTCATGGAGGATTACTCGTGTTGGTATGCACACGAAGAACTATTTGTTCCTAATGAGAGCATGGTAGAAAAGGTGGTTGGGTCAACTTCAGTGCTAGCAACATGCATGAAGTTGGAAATGACAATAGTAATCCTTACAGGAATATGATTATGGATGCAATGAGAATGAGTGAAGGTAATGTCAGTGAATGTCTAATCGTAGAAGAAGAACCTAATGCATATGCAGTAAGGTTTTTTGATCAGTTGAAAGATTCGATGAACCATTATGGGATGGGCGCACGAACCACAATAAATTATCGGCCATTGCAATGGTGTTCACCATCAAGTCGAGATCACGGGTTGAGTGAGGCTCGTTATGACAAGATTATCGAATGGGCGAGAAGCATTTTACCCGAAGGGAACAGACTGAAAGAGAACTTCATGCTTGCGAAGTCCATGATGAAACCCCTTAGTTTAGGATACCGGGAAAATTGACATGTTCCCTAACTTCTGCATGTTATACTACCTTGAAAATGTTGAGCTGACTGAGTGCATGACATGTGGGCATTCCCGTTACAAACCCAGAATCGGTAGAGGAAAGACTCTCGTGGCATATAAAAAACTTAGATACTTCCCAATCACACCTAGACTACAAAGGTTATTCATGTCACCAAGGACTGCCGAGCACATGACATGGCACCAATCACATCATGCGGTTGATGGAGTGATGGTGCATCCTTCTAACGATGAAGTATGGAAACACTTTAACAAAGGTGCATCCTCACTTTTCAGCTGAATCAAGGAACGTGTGTCTTGGGTTGTGTACAGACGGATTCAACCCATTCGAGTCATTTGTTGCTCCTTATTCTTGTTGGCTGGTCATACTGATGGTTTATAACTTGCCACCGGGGATGTGTATGAGGCCAGAGTTCATGTTTTTATCTATGGTCATACCAGTCCGAATAATCAGGGCGTCTTCAAGAGACGATTCTTGCGGCTAGTTCTTCTAGCGCGAGAAGGATGTATCCTTAGGTGCCGATCACGGTGAGGAAGCTACGCCAACTTGTGTTCTTGCCTCTTCTAGCGGTTTCACAACAGAGGCGGTGTGCCTTCACAGCGGGGTCAATTCACCCGCAAGTACCAGGCACAATGGAAGGATGACCTTTCAATGTCAGTTTGTTTAGGTTTTAGTTTTAGTTTTTTTTTATATACTTATAACATAATTTATGAACAACTAATTAATATTTTATTAATTTTATTTAATTTCAGGTTCACAAACATTGAGACTACCCGAACAATAACATCGGCGTTTAAATCATCGATGGAGATTCCATTGTTTTAATGGAGTCAAGTTTCCGGACATCCCGAGTGGAGACCTAATATCGATGCATGGTTTCAATGATTTCAGGTAGGTGTTAAGTTTTAATTTCTAGCTTATTTTTAATAAATTAGTTTTATAATTTTATATCTTGTACTATTTTTATTTTAAATGAATTATTTATATACACAAGATAAATTTGAGTGGGATAGCGTGGACAACAATGTTGTGAGGAGGGTATGGGAGAATCACGCGGCAACTAGGTAACATTGAAAATAATATTTATTTTTTTATATAATTTTATGTTCTAAATTCTAATTTATTACTATGGAAGTAGGTTGCGTGATTTTTGGTATGACACACAAAAAAAAGAAAAAAAAATATGCGAGAGATAACGGTCTTGAAGGATGGAATAAGGTGGCGGTTTAGCGGGAATTCAAACTGCCATTCGTCTCGGGGGATATATGGATGGCATATATTGAGCACGTGAAGTCTGAGCGATTCACACGACACTCACAGTCCGATGCCGACAACCAGAACCAGTAAATTCATGGTTCGGTGACCACGCATACCAGCGGCTCCGTCCCGTTCAATGCACATGCGAAACGGATGGTAAGATTAATTAATTTAAATAAAATATATCGTTAATTAATTTGTTGTTGCTTATAAATATATTTAACTTGCAACCTTTTTTTCCTTACGAGCTACGTCTCTTGACGTGAGCCGAGCCCAATAGAGCCGTTTGTAGAGACGCACGTGCGGAGTCAACACCGCCAAAAGGGGGGTGTAGCACTTCGTGGACAACTGTGCTCGCACTTTGTGGTATGTTCGTTCAAACATTTTATTTCGTAAGTTATTATTTTCTTGACTTGAATGTCATGATTTTTTTAAAAAATTTCAGGAGACCTATAATAGCCGGTTGAGGGAGAGATATGGGGACGATCCTTCGACCCATTTAGATTTCAATCTAGATTTGTGGATGGAGGTAGGATCGTCTAGTGGACCCGATAAAAATCAAGTCTACGGGCTCTCCAACGCTACGGCTAAAAACTTGCGGTCGGCCCGTAGTGTCTCAATCGTTAGGAGCTCTTCATCAGTATCGAGCACCTAGTGTGAGGAGTTCATAGCCTTGAAACAACAATATGAACGACTCTTGACAGATTATGATCAGCTCCGTCAAATGGTCATGGAGATGAAATCAAGGATGGGTGATGATACATGTGCAGCCCCTTCTTGGCCGTACGCCTCCTCGGGAACAACTAACCTCCTCCTCCTCCTCCAACTCCGCTGTTATTCTAGTTTAATTTTGTTTTTGAAACACATTAAATTTGTAATGAATATTTGGATGAATATTATTTAACATTATTTTTATATTTTTAATGTTTAATACAATTTTATTTGGTTATTTAGTTTTTTTTACTATTAATAAATAATTTTTAAAAAAACATATTTTAAATAAATACCGACGTCTTTACAGACGGAACCCGGCCATCGGTATATTCTGTCGGTAGTTACCATTATTATTGCCGACGGAATATATCCGTCGGTATTTGACAGAGAGTTCTGAAATATTTACCGCCCATGCCACAATCACCGACGAATATTTCGTCAGTGATTACCATTGAAAATACAGACGGAATTATTTCGTCGGTAAAGTTCTCGCGGGGAAATTTTTTTTGGGGGCGCGCTTCGCCGTCTATAATACCGTCATTGTTTGATTTTTTTAATTCCCGTGCAGTTAGCGACGGAATAGGAAATTACCGACGATCAATATTCCGACGGCCTGATTTCATCGGTGAGGGCCGTCGATAAAAATGTTACCGATAGTTTTCGTGCCTCACATTGACGGAATGAATCCGTCGGTAAACCGATTAATGGTGTAGTTGAAGCTTTGGGATTGCATTTCTATTCCATGCAGTGATTTTCACAAATAGCAGGAAGACGAGAGATTGATAAGGTCTTCCGGGGTTTAAACTGTAATTGGATTGTTTTTATGGTAGAATATTTTATAAATTAGTTTAACTTACATTTCTCAATTTACATTTAAGAGTGTTGATCGACTAGAAACATCGAATTAATAAGCTCTTTCCTGTGATGTAGTTTTTGGAAGTGGCTGCCTATCCCTAGATGTGGAGGGTGTCCATAATATATATATATATATATATATATATATATATATATATATATATATATATATAACAAGAGGGTTTTTGTTTTTAGAATATGTAACAGGTTTTGTTCATGGAATGGAAACAAGGAGAACCTATGTCTTAATTCTAAGTCATTACTGTAGCCCAACTAAACTAGTACTTTCTTTTCTTTTTCTTTGTCTCTCACTTTTTTTTATCGCACTGAACTAGTACTTCTCCTACTTTCTGTTAACTCTGTTTAATTTCACTCTTTTTTTACTTTAATCATTCAGGGAATGACTTTGAAGTTTTTCTTGTTGACAATTGTACTCCAAACTTTGACGAATTGAAACTTTGAAGGTTTTCACTTGTGGTCCTTATATAATACGGTCCCAGATGCCATCATTCCTCATGTTTGACAACATGCTCATGATCGTTGATGCAATGAATTTCCGCGAAAGAACAGTATAGTTATAGTTCATCGACATTACAACCCTTTCAATGGGAAGATGATGAAGAGACATCGTTGCAGGTTTTCTCATCAAGAACATGTTTTTTTTTTAGTTAGCATGTCTGTTAAATTTATTATGAATCAAATTAAGTAATAAAACCTCTTAAATTGATTTTTTTCAATATTATTTTTTGTTCAAATTTTATATCTAGTATTTTAAGAGAATTTGTTCTTCTTAATACATGAAATAAACAAGAAAACACGCTTTGAAGATTGATAATAGAAGGATTTATCTTGATCATGTGCAATCTAATCAAAAGTAGGTATAACCAATGAACCAAAAGAAAAGGAATTGGTTGAGACACTTCCACAAATCGATCATGGTGTAGGACGATATTGTATATCATCAATGAAATATGTTAGTGTTTTGAAATCATGCATATTTTATGTCATAGCTAGTAATGCTTTTCGATAGCCGTATAAGTGAATTGATTAAGTCCTCGTTTTCATCTATTTTATATCATTGGCAAGAGAAGAAATCATTTTAACGATGTGCAATCTAATCAAAAGTAGCTATAACCATTGAACCAAAAGAAAAGAATCATGTCGAGACACTTCCACAACTATCATTGCGGGACAATATCATATATCATCAATGGAATATATTAATGATGGGTTTTTGAAATCATGCATATTCTATGTCATTGGTTAATTAGTAATGCATTTCAATAGCCACACATGGGTTTTTTTTATTATTCTTTTATGTCAATGTTCAATAATGAAATTATAGTACGGGCACTATTTGTGGTTGGGAGAAGAAAAAGGAGGGAATGGGTGGGGGACGTTGTGAAAGAAACAACATATGAAGATCCATTACATCATAAAGTAGTTATGTCCCCTTTCTTAGCAGATTTTATCCTATCTCAATTAGTACCCACTATTTATATGTCTTTTCTTGAACTATTTTGTAAAGATATATGTATATTATCTAATGAGTTAGCAATTTTGACTTAAATTTTTATAAATTAAAAAAAGTTTTAAAACGGTGAGTCTGTAAATGTATTTGATCTAAAACACTTGGGTTTGGTTGACAACCAAATCTAAGATAATATGGGTCTGAAAAAGATTTCAGATCCAAAACACTTGGGTTTGAAAATTAGCCAAACCCAAGGTAATATGAGTTTGGTGAATGTGCCAGACCCAAGACACTTGGGTTTGACAATCAGTCAAACCTCAGGCAAATATAGATCTGGTAAAACATGTCAGACCCAAAACACTTAGATTCAAAGACTATCGGGTTCTACAACTATGTGCTGAACCCTAAATGATCTCCCGAATTAAAAGTATTGTAAGCATGATAAACCGTCATACTTTTTCATCTAGAACAATTATATGAATCATTCATATCTCGAGGTAATGATTTTCTTAGACTTATAAGTGTACAAAAGGTCTCTTGAGAGACCTACCATACTTACTATCTTATTAATAATATATATATAAGGTATATTTATCCCTTATTAATTCCACCGAAAGTAAAGGACTTTTCACTCCTTTCCTTATCTAAAAAGACTAAGGTTCGGGGGATATAAATACCCCATGAACTATCCAAGTAAGGATTCGGAACTTTCATCACTTAAGAAAAACTTGTATATATTTCAAAGCATTAACCAACTAAAACTCAAGAACAAACATCTTTGTTCCTTGAATTTAAGGCTCTTTAAAGTCATTTATTGTCTTTCCTATAAAGATATCGACTTTATTATCAAATGATCTTTAAGCCCCCCTTATTGAGATTGTTTTTGCAAGTACTTAAGCTTCCACCATTAGTTTAGTGTTTGCCAGATCTAAAGGAGAAGAAAGCCAAATATTTGGACATGTTAATTAACCACTATCCTAAATGCTAAATAACTTATTATATATATACCCCGGATTTTGGAAAATCATTAGTGGCGTCATTTGTGAGAAACTTCCAAAAAATCATAAATAACTCTATTATTTGATTATTTTACCTACTTATAATCATCAATGGCAAAAAATCAAGACACTCTTGGAATGGAACGAGTTACCGATTTCCCCTGCCACAACTGATTTTTCAACCCTTACATGACCAATCCTTCAATAACTTAATGACCCGGATGCAACTCCTCACCTAGGTAGTGTTGAGAAATTAACAAACAAAAGAAAATTCACTTCAACAAGTCCTAGCCCCGCCTTGACAAGCTCTTGCATCTCTTAACTCATCTCCTCTACAAGAGGCCTCACCTTATATCCATAGATAGCTACATTATCCAAAGGAATGTGGGAAAAATGATTCAGTTTGGGGTTTACAACCTTAGAGGTTGTCGAACCATTCCAAGGAGCATACATGCCCTCATGATGCTCGGGCACAAAATAGTTTTTCTAGGTGTCCATCTATGCAGCATATGAAGGTGGTTGTTCATGTATCTCGCCACCTTACTCCGAAAACTTCAAGCTCTCTTAAACCTAATAGGCGTAGGGATGGAAAGCATCCATAAGAATTCACCCAGAGGGATGTCTACACCTCTCCCATCAAATTAGAGATTCCATGTTATCCAGACGTGTGTTGAACACTCACATACCCAGAGATTACATCACCACTAAAATAACTCTGGACAACTATGATGGACTCACAGATCCTCGAGAACATGTACAAAATATACGTAACACTATAGAGCTAGTCATTCGGGACAGTCATGTCATTTGCAAAATCCTTCCAACAACCTTCAAAGGTTCAATAAAAGCATGGTACAATAGCATAGATCAAGGTTTCATCATAAGTTTTAATGATCTTTGTATCAAGCCGATGGCACGTTTCAAGACAAGTATTCTAGCCGAGAAAGAGTGCCATTGAACTCTTTAGAATTACTCAAGTGGAGGATGAATCTACAAGAGCATACTTGAAAAGATTCAATTAGTAAATACTTAAGGTTGAAGAGTTGATTGAACTTGTAATGTCAGAAGCCCTTATTAGTGTAATGAAGGAAAAACTATTGTGGGAGGGGTTGCATTCCCTACCAGGATAGAAGGTTGTTAAAAGTGAACCAAATTATGGAGAACTATATACGAGTAAATGAGGTATACATGATATGTCATGGCCCTTCTTATTTTTTAAGAGATAACCAAGAATAAAGGTCCCCCAAATACGGTCGCTCACCCAAACAGGATCGCTCTCTTAGGAGCGATAATAACCTTAAAAGGAACCTAAAGAAACCAATGAGGGAATGCTTAGGCTACTCTGAAGCGCATACTCTCCCCTTAAACACCTCTCTCACTGAAGTTCTTATGGCTATCCAAGGCAAAGAATTTATCTGATATCCCTCACCTATTAATTCTCCTCCTAACACTGCGTCCTCTAAGAAGTATTGTCTTCCCTATAAAGATAGATGACATGACATTGAAGACTACTATATCTTGAATAAGGAGATTGAAACATTGATAGCCAAGAGCTACCTTTGTCAGTTTTAAAAAATTGATTTTCACCCCAACTAGAACAGATAAGAGCCTAGTAATCTATTACGGATGTCACACCTTCACGAGAGCGTGACGTCACGATGACCCTTTCCAGAGCGAGGATTCATATCGAGGTCTTTGTTTTGTGAAAAAGGGAGTCAACACCTAATATTATGGTCACTAGGAAACTTAACTGGTCTTTCAGAGATTATATGGCAAGGGACTGGTTGCGTAAAGGAAAGGTTTTAGTACCCTTAATACGCCCTACCTAAAGTAAGTTGTTTGGTGTTTGGTTTGCCTTATAATTGCTATGGTGTTGGTGTTTTCTAAACCCATCATTTTTCCTAGGATAAGTTTGTTATGATGAACAAACTTGAGCTCAAAGTCTAAAAAGAAAGAACCCTTGGATCACACTTTTAGATGTGCCTATAAAGTACCAAGAAGAACCAATGCAGATCTCTTGAAATCCGTGTTTGATTCAGACTAAATTTATAACTGACAATTTAAGAAATAGTTAAGATAGAAATCCAAGGAGATTCAATGTGCTTTAAAAGCTCATTTTTCACTTAGTATTTCATACTTTCATGGCTCGTAAACCATGGAGTCAAAAATTAAAATGTCTTCAATTATAATCGAGGCTTCTTTCAAGGATTGGTGATGACTTATTATTCTAGAAAAATATTTTGGATATTAACCACTTGAGTTTTTTGTTATCCAAACATTGACAGTGAATAATAACAAGTTATTCCCAATAAAATTTTGGATATTAATCCCTTTGGAATTTTTTTTATCCAAATATAATTGGTAATAAAGTAGAATTCCCCAAAAATAAGATTTTTTATTTTTTTAGAATGTTGGCCAACACCTTTTGGAGTTTTACAAACATGTAAAATCTAAAATGCAAGAAAATAATTTTTGTGTTTAAGAAATCCATGCTAAAACACATTTTCTTTTAAAACTTCAAATATTTGTTTTTTTATAAAAGGAGAAATGTTCAAAATATGTTAGGGTATTGGCCGTATACAACACACAAAAAAATATTTTTTTAGACACACACATATATATATACACACACGAAAAAACCATAAAATAAATACATGAAAAAAAACATATTTTTAGGTTGGGTCCAGCTCGGCCCATGTGGCTAGGCTGAATCCAGCAGGCCTAGCCGAGTCAATTGCTCAAACCAATGACCCAGCTAGACAAACAAGAGGCACGCGTGAGTTTCCTCACACGTGCATGCCAATTCACTTGAACAAGACAAAACACAAATATGAATGCATGCAAAAAGATGAGGAGAACAAACCTTGAGGCGAAAAACGAAAGGGACGACGGTGATGTTGAAGGCGTGCTGGCTAGTCTATCAATGTTGTCGTTTGTTTCGGCTTTTTCCCCTCTATTCTCTGTTGTCATCCGTCTTCTGAGCTTTATTTTTGCATCTTCATCCCTCTCTCTCTATTGGTTTTAGCTCCTTTGTTCCCCCCTATTCTACGATCTTGTTTGCGAAAAATGGAGCAAAGACCGAAAGACACGTCCGCTTGCTCTAGCTTTTGATGATCTTTCTTTTCATTGTTCCTTTTAATCTCCCTCTCCTTCCTCTCCTTTGTTCTCTTTTTTGCCTCATGTGTTTTTTTTTCTTTACCTCTCATTCTCTATCTAGTGTTGCTTGCCTCTTTCTTATTTCTCTTCTCTTTTTTTTTCCTTTTTTATTTTTCTCGCTCCCTCTCCTTCTTTTTTTCCTTTTAGGTCAGCAGCGAAGGTTCATATAGCCTAAACATAGCTCTATTTAGGAAACAAAAATACACTAATCTAGGATACAATTTTGGGTGTCTTCAATCAGATAAAGCGCATTAGGAAACTAGAATATTCGATTGATATTCGATGATTCCAGCTTATTAAAGGGTGATGCAACTCCTTTTCCGTCCTTCCACAGCTGACAATGTGAGGCATCAATTGTTTCCTTTGGACCGTGCGGAAAAAAAAAAACGTGCTCTGCAACTCAAAAATCGAGTGAGAGAATCATCAAAACCAACGGGAATAGTTGTGCGGAGAAAAGGAAAGAATTTCGATAGGAGGGGCACTGTTGAAAACACAAATGAACAAGACCATACCGCAAAGTCGTATTTCCTTATCCGGCGTGGTAGAACTCCCGTCATTTTCTCGATCATCCAGGTCCCCTCTTTAACTTTTTAAAAACCAACCCATTTCCTTCTAATTTCATCTTCAATTAAATCCCTTATTTTAGCACTTTTCAATTCAATCCTTGGTCTAAAAAATGTACTTCAAACCGGCCCGTAATCCCTCGAATCAGACCTGCTAAGTCGTGCTAGAACCTTTCTCGTGGCAGGATTCTCTACTTTCACATTAGATATTCAAATGGGAATATCTTGAGCTTCTGATATCAAAATCAATAGATTCAAAAACTCAAATTCATCTACACGTATAGGACTACAACTTTCATGAAGGATTCAAAGTTAGATAAAATCATTTTTAAGAGCAAAATTGCAAAAAAAAAAAACTCAGTTGGAATCCTTCTTGCAGCAAGATTCTCTGTTTTCATATTAGATATTCAAATAGGAATATCTTGAACTTCTGATATCAAAATTAGGAGATTCAAAAACCTAAATTCATGTACACGTATAGGTCTATAACTTTTATGAAGGATTCAAAGTGAGATAATTCGTTTTGAAGAATAGAATCTGGCCGCAATCTGGTTAGTCAAAAGGATCTCCTGATCGATTCGAAAATCGACAATATCGAGCATCCCATCCGATTCGTAGTCCGACATAAGAACAGGAGCCCTAGGATCTAAAAAAGGTGAAGGTCAATTCTTTAACATGTCATGAATGATAGAATATAGTTGGGATGGTCAGATATTACACGAAACCAAATCAGAATCAAAGCCTAAGTTGGAACAAAAGTTGGTATTACAAAACAAATTACGACAACAGCAGAATCAATTTTTTTAGTGCAAATTCTGAGGGATTTATCCAATCTTAAATACCAGATAAAGTAGAAACGAATTTAGTATTATGAAAACTCCTAATCAGCCTAAGAATCCTGATAATTTTGGCAGCAAAGAGGGAAGGATAAAGAGAACAGAAAACAGTTGAAACAGGGTTCGAAAAAGACTTATTTCTTCTCTGCTTTTGTTAATTCCTCAACAATCATGAACTAAACTCATGCATTTGGTTCAAGAGAGGTACACACCATCTCCAAAGACGTAGGGCTTAAAAATGAGTAACAACAACGGCGTTACTCAAGATCAATGTGATCTTAGGGGGTACCTTTGTAGGGGGTGATTTTAACAATGAAAAGAGGAAGTATAGGAAGCAAGTCCTTACGACCTAGATCTTTGGATTAATAACACGAGCCAATAGTTTTTACTCCTTAAGATAAAGAAGGAGTGACTTTTCCATATGAGAATGCCCTCATCATTTCCATTGTTATCTCCAATCACAAAGTACATCGGGTACTAGTGAATGATGGTAACGTAACTAACATCCTCTTTATGGAAATTATGGTTCAAGTGAGAATCCTCTTTTTAAAACTAACGCTGGTGAAGACTCTTTTCATTGGGATAAAGGGTTCAGGAGTGCCGATAAATGGTGCCTTGGAATCACCTGTTATAATGGGCACCCTTCTAAGACGTGTCTCACTTCAATAAAGCTTTATGGTGATTGATATGAAAATGACTTATAATGTCATTTTAGGAAGACCATTGTTACATAAAATCAATATTGTAATCAACACCAGGTATTTGGTATTGAACCAACCTAGGGTGAAGTTGCCATCACTTGCTTAAAGGGCAAGAAAGTGCTAATATCAAACCATAAAGGGTCCTTAAAAGAAAGAGTAGAGTTTAGAACTAAGGTTGTAGAGGAATTGAAGGACATCTATCTAGGGATGAACAAGTCATCGGCAAAGTAGGATCCACCTTAATACCCATATAATAGCAAAAATTGACAAAGCTCTTACAGATTTAAAGATTAAATTTCACAACAAATGCATTAGGCATGTCAGGCATCAACCCCAAAATAGCTACTCACCAGTTAAAGGTAGATCAGAATGCATACTCGGTTTGCTAGAAAAAGATGAACTTTGAGGGCGAGAGGCTGAAGGCTATAACACAAGAGTTAGACAAACTTTTGGTTATTGGTTTCATTAGGGAGGTGTGATACCCTGCCTCGTTGGCAAATGTGGTTATGGTCAAGAAGAGTAATGGCAAGTGGTGGAAGTGTGTGGACTTCACTGACTTGAACAAAGCTTGCCCAAAAGATTATTATCCACTCTAAAAAAATGATCATTTAGTAAATGCCATTGCAGGTTTTGAATTCTTGAGCTCATTGGATGCCAACTCTACTTATCATCAAATCCTCATGCACCTCAAAGATGAGGAGAAAACAATTTTTATAACTGAGAAAAGGACTTATTGCTACAGAGTCATACCATTTGGATTGAAGAATACAGGGGCAACATATCAGTGAATGGTTAATCGAATATTTAAAAATTAGTTGGGAAGAATTATGGAAAGATATGTTGATGACATGCTAGTAAAAAGTAAGACTTTTGAACAACATCTCTTGGACCTTGAAAATGTTTTCTTCTTCTTAAGTCAATGCCATATGAAACCCAACCCTTCCAAATGTGTTTTCGTTATCAATAGAGGGACATTTCTGGGTTTTTTAGTAAGCTTTAGGGGAATCTAACCAAATCCATAAAAAAATTAAGTCACACTAAACATGACATCTTTGTGAAAAACATGAACAACTTCGAATAGACTGAGGGCTACAAAAGGCTTTTAAAAAGCTTAAGATTTATGTCATCTCCTAATATTTTATCTCAACCAAGGGAAAATAAAGATTTATTCCTATACTTGGGGTGGTAGATTTAGCAGTGAGCTCAGTTCTAGTAAGGGAAGATGTTGGCGTACAACAACCAGTGTATTATTCCAATCAAACTCTTTATGACACTACAGAAAGATACATAAAGGAGGGAAAAGTTGCCCTAGCATTGGTAAGTGCCTTTAGAAAGTTGAAACCATATTTCCAAGCTCATCAAGTAACAGTACTGATAGATCAACCACTTAGATAGATTTTACACAAACTAGAATTATTTAGGAGCCTGGTTAAATGGGCTATAGAGTTGGGAGAATTTAGGCTTTAATACAAATCTCGCCTATCTATAAAGAGTTAGGCCTTAACAAATTTCATCATTGAATGCTATTTTAAATTATGCATAAATACACCTAATCATCCATTTTCCACGACAGAAGTTCCAACCAGTTCATAAACTTGAATAGGATCACTTGTGTCACTTCCCACCTGAAAGTTATATATAGATGGTACTTCCAATATAAATGAAAGTGGATTTGGGATAGTGTTTGTTAATCCTGAAGGACAAGTATTGGAATATGAAGCCCGCTTTGAGTTCTTAACTACCAACAATGTAGCAGAATATAAAGCTTTTTTAGCTGGACTAAACCTTAGAGGGGCTTTGAAGGACTACCCCCTTAAACTTATAGTGATTCCCAATTGATAGTTAGTCAGTGCCAAGGAACAAGTGAAGCAATAGAACCCACCATGCAGACCTTTAAAAGGTTATGCGTTATTTCAGTGTTGATGACAAAAGTGTTTCAATCACTCATATTCCTAGAGAAGACAATCAATGAGCTGATCTATTGTCTAAACTAGTGAGTTTTAAATCTATAAAGCTCTCTACTGATGTCTAGGTAGAAGTCTTAGAAGAACCAAATATTGATAAAAATGAGCTGATAGTTGTTCCTATCAACATAACAAATGATTGGAGTATCCCAATTATAAATTATTTGAAAACAAGAGAACTATTCTTAAATAGGAATGAAGTTATTCGCCTAACTGGACGCGTATTAGGTTATTGCATGATTGACAACATCTTATACAAAAGATTTACCTTAGCTCCACTACTAAATTCTTGTCTCCACAAGAGAGTTCTTATGTTTTACAAGGAATACATGAAGGCTTATATAACCTATATATAGGCTCCAGAACTCTTGTAATTCAAGCAATACAAACAGGTTTTTATTGGCTGACCATACTCTAGGACACCACGAGTTTAGTGAAGAGGCTTGATAAGAGTCGAGGGTTTACCTCAATTCCCCAACAACCATTGGTAGAAATGACCATTATATCTTCCTCTTAGTTGTTTTCACAATAAGGGATGGACATTCTAAGTCCATTCCCTAATGCCACGGGCAAGAGATAGTTTATCCTAGTGGTTGTAGATTATTTTACTAAATAGGTCGAAGTGGAGGTTTTAGTAGAGATAATCTCCAATAAAGTACTTTTATTTTTTTGGAAGAATATCATGTCACCTTGGGCTCCTCAGAGTCTTGATTGCAAATAATATAACAAAGTTTGATAACCACAAATGAGAGAGAATTGTTAGAAGCTGCTTCACATTGATCATCATTTCTCCTTAGTATCACACCCTTAGACCAATAGTCAAGTTGAACTGACTAATAGAGTTTCGCTTAATGGACTTAAGAAAAAAAATAAAATAAGACAAAATCATAATGGGTAGAACTATTGAATGAGATATTATAGGCTTATAGAACAACTATAAAGACATCCACTGGTGAGACGTCATTCCTTCTTATATATGGGACATAAGCCATGATCTCAGCTTAAATTGGATTTCTAAGCCACCAGGTAGTTCACTATACCTTAAAAGCTAACGAACAAAGTCTTAGGACCAATCTTGACTTCCTAGAAGAATCATGCTTGAGTGTTGCAGTTAGAAATGAAGCCTACATGCTTAAAACTACCTAGTATCATAACACCAGGGTTAAGAATAGAAGATTCAAGTTTGAAGATTTGGCACTACGAAAACTAGAAGCTAAAGGCAACAAAGAGAGAGGGGAAATCAAGCTCCAAAATAAGATGGTCATTTTAAAGTCATAAAAGTAATACTTATCATTTATAAGACATGAAAGGGAAGAATACCCCTCACGCCTGACATTCAGGCCACCTAAAATTGTATTATAGTGAATAAGAATGTATATTTTATATATGAATGTTTCCATTTCTTTTATCTCACAAATCTCTAAAGGATTGGTATGCGGTCTCCTTTAGGGCAATAGCCCCTGGACATCTCAGGGGGTGGTATGTGTTCACCCCAAAAAAAATCTCCAAGGGTTTGATATGTGATCTCACTCAGGGCAATAGTCCCTAGAAGTTCCAAGAGATGGTATGTGTTCTCCCTAAAAGTAGTCTTTAAGAGATTGGTATGTTATCTCCCTGAAAGACAATAGTCTCAATTACAACAATCACCTTATGATGCGAACCGAGTTAGGTCCAAATTTGATCTTAAAATGTCTGTTGACCAGTTTTAAGTGATCAAACATATCTCTCAAATCATATATCAAAACAAGATAAAATTTTACAGGGAGATACTAGACATAAAAAAAGATATTTTGGGAAATTATCACATCAAGTTGAGTTCGGGAACATATTATTTCATAGGGTCAAAGTTACTAGACAAATCTTATCAAATATGTCATACTAGACCTTATGTATTGTTCGGGACATATTTAGAGCTACAAGTGGAATTTTTCAGTGATTCATGTTGGTCTGGAAATTATACATATCATGCTTTCCAACCATGTATGGCAGGCCTAGTAATTCATCCAGATAAGAGAGAATGATATCAGGATTGAAAATCTACCAAGATTGTGCGAAAATTGGAGATTCAGGCTATATGGAGAAATTTTAGCATGAAACTTTTTTTATTATCCTATTTTTTATTTATTTATGAATAATTATTTTTCATTTAGGTTTGTTCTAGCCCATTAGACATTATTTAGGGATTTATTTCATTATTGGTCATATATTAATTGATTACTAGTTTATGCCCATTAGTTTGCAATCCAAAAGGGGTCCATTAGGATAAGTCATAGCAAACTATATTATGTTTTTTTAGTTGCAAATTGGAGTAGCAAGTTGGAGAATAAATGTGAGTTTTTCTTTTGTTTGTTTATGGCAAAACAATCTTTTTTTCACAGGGGATAAAGATAGTACACTGACTTATTTAAGATTAACTAGCTTCATGACATCATTTGTATACTTAGGGTTCTTAGATAAAAGGTTATCTCTGGGTCCAAGTCTTTTTCCGGTACATGGTTACCTATATGTTAAGGTTCTACCAAACCTGATTTTTGGCTTTCTAGTTATTTACTTCATTGGGGGTTACTTGACCACGTGATCAAGAGCTTATTAGTTTTCAAGTTATATCCTTTATTTTTTTCTTGTTAGTTTCAACTTTCTTCGTTTAGTTGTCTTTGATTCGGTTTTTTATTATTTTATGTCTGGAGCTTATTAGTTTTCATTGAGGTTTCCTTAAAACAAAAGGTGTTAGTTTAGTTTGTTGTTGTCTCATAATATATCATTAGCAGAAAGAGTAAAAAAAATAATCTAAAAGTCACTTTTTTTTAATTTGCCACATTACACAAACAAGAGAGAATTTTGACCAAAACAATTTAGAAACTTCTCAATTCGCATTTTGACACAAACAAGAGAGCACACCAAAACAATTTAGAAACTTCTCAATTTGCATTTTGACACAAACAAGAGAGCATTTTGACTAAAACAATTATGTATAGTGGTTCTAAGAGTCTTAATCACACCCTATATAAAATTGAGCTCATTTGGCGATCATTTGCTATAGTAACCAACATTGAGATTAAAACTTGTCATAGTAGATCAAATTCATATTAGAAGGGAACTTTGGGCCAAATAAATTCATAAAGTTCTCAATTCGCATTTTAAGATTTTATATACTTGATTTTAATGGTTTTAATCCCATATAAAATTTGAGGTCATTTGGAGTTCGTTTTTTATAAGAACTAATTTTGGGATTGGAACTTGTCGAAACGAGTCTAATTCGTGTCAATAATTCAAACTTACTTTGTTGCTGCTATTTTTCAATTATAAGAGTATAATAACATCATAATTGATTTATTTAGGTGTCATTTAAAAAAAAATTGCCTTTGAATCTTTTTTCTTTCGCGTCTTCAAAGACGTCCAGTTGTTTTGTATAAATTCACTTGTTACTCATGAAATTATGATCGAAATTTTATCTTTGCTTGTTTTCATATTTTTCTTGCTACTTGAGTCATTTACACATATATGAATACACTCCTAAGGCTATTATATTTGGTGTTGATTTTAGTTCCGTAAGAGTCAAAGAAAGGTGAGATGAGAGGAAAAAGGCATAATAAGCATATTTGAGTAAAAAACCTATATTTAAGTGAAATACAAAAGGAGTTTAAACACGTGAGGGAGTGGGTGAGGAATAAAGAGATGTTAGAAGACCATAAAGAGGAGATAATAAAATTGTAACTCAGTTATGCATTATGAATCAATGAATGGATTGAATGGTAAATGAATTTAGAGAGGTTTGAGAGGCAATGTGTTAATGATCATGATAGGGTTCAAATTAGGCGAGTTAACACTAATGTGAATGATTTTGTGGCTGATAATATGGACATGAGTGATGATGATTTTAAATATATGTCCATGGGACAAAGGGAATGTTTTGGACAATAGTAGAATTATCTAAAGCCCAGGAAAGTTAAGCTTACTATGATTGTTTTTACTGACTATGTCATTATGTGGTGGAATTAGTTAGTGACAAACCATGGGAGGAATTATAAGAGGCAAGTTGATACTTAGGATGAGATGAAATCCCTTATGAGGATGAGATTTGTGCCTAGCCACTATTATAGAGAATTGTATCAAAGGTTACAGAGTTTGAGTCAAGGTACAAAGAGTGATGATGAGTATTCCAAGGAGATGAAACTTGTTATGAATGGCCTTAAATCATGATATAACTCATATTGTAGAGTTGCATCATTATATGGAGTTAGAGGAGATGGTGCATATAGTCATGAAGGTGGAGAAATAACTTAAACAAAAGGGTACCATTAAGCAAAGCTAACCATTAGGCCTTTTGAAACCTCAAAAACCCAATTGAAAGGCTAACACTGAGGGTGATCCATCATAATAAAATGAGGATAGCAAGGTTGAATAACCTAGAGAGAAGAAAGACACCTCGAACATTGTTAAAGTTAACAATATCACTTCTATTTCTTGTAACTGTGACATTAAATGCTTTTGTTATCTGGGTTTTGGTCGTTTTGCTTTATAATGTACAAACAAAAAAGTTATGGTTATGAGATATAATAATGAGGTTGAGACAAATAGGGAGGATGAAGAGAAGAAGATTCACAATTGGAGGATGTTGATAATGTTTATGTTGAGTGTCCTATTAAGGGAGAGGCACTTGTGGTGAGGAGAACATTGAATATGCATATCAAGGTGGATGATTCGGAAGGTCAGAGGGAGAACATGTTCCACACGAGATGCCATGTTTATAATAAGGTATGTAGCTTAATTATAGATAGTGGTAGTTGCATGAATGTAGCTAGTACTGAATTGATGAGAAAGTTGAACGTACACATTACCAAACATTCCATACCTTATAAATTATAATGGTTGAATAATAGTGGTGAAGTGAAAGTGAATAAGCAAGTTTTGGTTGCTTTTTCTATAAGTAAATATTATGATGAGGTGTTATATGATGTTGTGCCAATGTAAGCTAGTCACTTGTTGTTTGGTAGACCATGACAATATGATTGGAGAGTTATGCATGATAGAGTGACAAATAAGTATTCATTTGAGATGAATGGAAGACTTATAAATCTTGTATCTTTGACACCTAAGCAAATATATTAGGAGCAGCTGAAATTGAAGAAGAAGAATATGAACAAAGTTCTTCTTCGTTTTGATGATGATGTTATTTGGCTTGGTACCAATTTCTTGACCTTAGAAGATGTTTTCCATGATATAGATTGAAATTCGAATCTTCTTAGAGAAAGGAAGGAGGATACGAACCAAGTCAGGTTTAAATTTGACCTTAAAATATTTGTTGACCAATTTTGCAAGTTCAAGGATATCTCACAAGCCGCACATCGAAACGAGTTAAAAGTTTACATAGAGATACTAGACACATGAAACTATATTTTGATAAATTTTCAGGTTAAATTGAGTTTGGGAATATATTATTTCAGATGGTTAAAATTACTAGAAAAATCTTGTTGAATCTGTCATATTAAACCTTTGTGTACTGTTTGGGACACATCTAGAGCTATAGGTACAATATTCTTACGATTCAAGTTGTTATGGAAACTAGACATAGCAAGCTTTCCAACCATATATAGTAGGTCTAGTAATTCATCTAGATGAGAGAGAATGACATGTTTAAAGTCAAGACTAAAAATATGTTAAGAATATGCAAAAATTGGAGATTCGAGCTACGTAAAGGAATTTTGGAATGTAGACTTTGTTTTTATTATCCTATTTTATTTATTTATTTAATATTTAATAATTATTTTTAATTTAGATTTTTTATGGCCCATTAGATATTGTTAGGGATTTATTTCATTATTGGACTTATATTAGTTGATTATTAGTGTAGGCTTATTAGCTTGCAACCCAAAAAAAGTTCATTATTGGACTTATGTTAGTTGATTACTAATGTAAACTATATTATGTTTTTTAGCTGCAAATTTCAGCAGCATGTTAGAGAATAAATGTGAGTTTCCTTTTTGTTTGTTTGTGGCAAAACAATCTTTCTTTACAAGGACAAAAATCATACACTGACTTATCGAAGATTAACTAGCTTCATGACATCATTCTCATACTTAGGGTTTTTAGATACAAGGTTATCTCTAGGTCTAAATTTTTTTCCAATACCTTTGGTTCTTAGGTATAGGGTTACTCTTAGGTCAAGGTTTTATAAAACTTGATTTTTGACTTTCTGAGTTGTTACCTACTTCGTTAGGGGTTACTTGATCATGTGATCATGTGATCATGAGGTTCACATCACCTAGTTATCCAACAACTTAGGCCTCAACAACTTATGGATATACTTTCCACTGAGAGCTCCTCTCCACCCTAGGTAATGGGGGCAATAGGGGCATTAAACCCTTGTTGATCACTTGAGAAAAATTTCCTAACAATTCTCTAAGTGTTGGAGAATTATGCTTCAAACCATGGGCGTTAGACCTATATTGATCACTTGATAAAATTTTCCTATGATTTTTCTATTTATTAGAGATGTATGACCGTGGGTGTTGGACCCATGTTAATCATTTGGAAAAAAAATCCTAAGATTTTTCTAAGTGTTGGAGATATATGTTTCCAACCATGTGTATTAGTCCCATGTTAAGAGCCTACCAAAAGACTTGATAAATACTTGATAAAAAAATCCTAGAGGCATCTACATCTTCTAGCCCAACTTCTAGGCTAGATAGACCCTTCTCCTCGTTGAAGTAGCTCTAGTAAAGAAGACATCAGAAATCTAGGACTTGATTGTTAGGGAAACTTTGGCTAAAGTCAACTTGTATTCCTTTAAAGAGATTAAAGAAATACAAGTTGGACATAGTAAGCAAGAGCTTGTTCCCTATTGTCTCTATTAGAGACGCAGATCCTCCAAACTCCATCCAAAAGACTTAGGTAGAATTCTTCAGTGTCACCATCCTCAGACTCGAACTCTCAACCTTCTTATTAGCTACCCTTATCTCCTCAATTAAAGTCCTCAATTCTCCCCTTAAATATGTTATATGCTTCAAACAATTTCTATTCAAAAGCCTCCCTTACTCCCTTACATGTTCTAATAGAGGCCATCTAAGCATCTTAAATGGCCTTCTCCTCCTTAAGGATGCGCACCTCAAACTTGATAGCACGATGTTACTCAATAGTCTTCTTCATGGATCTTATCTCTTCAGCCCACCTACTCTTAAAGTTGGCACACATCATAAAGGTCTGAATGGGCACGACAATAGCATAAAGTAAATAAATAATAGTCCTAAAAAACTGATCAGTACATTAAAAAAAGAGATAACTTGAAAACTCTCTTATACCTGAAATGCCATGTGCCTAGTAATGGCCAAATGACACTGATAATTAGGATCAATTAGACCGTTAATGCTAGAAGGGAGGATGAGCACCTTGTCCAAGGCGTCCATCACCTCCACTCCTCTATGCCCCAAGGTGGAACTTTCTTGGAAAAAAGACACCGTTATATTTATCTCCTCCTCACTCAAGTTGGGAAAGTGAAAAGGAGCATAACCCAAGTTTAGTTTGGAGAAGACGTCTTCCATCCCCATGAGATGAGGTCTTTGACTGGAAGACCCTATAAGCATAAGGAGTGGACTGGCAGGAGTAAGAGTTCTGGATAGAGAAGGGACCATTTTCACATCAGAATGTGAAGCCAGAGACATCCTTTTCCTCTTCCATCGTGAGGCTTCCTCTAAGATCACTATAGTAAGGGTTGGTTCCAAAGTACCCCATGAAAGGGGGAACGAGTAACTCTTGAGATAGAAAAGTGATTGCCTTCTATTACCTCACCACGTGTCTCCTCGACATAAGGGACAAACACATTTGCCTCTTTAGTAGAAGAGACATCCTCATGAGCCTCATCAACATGAGGGACTAAAATGGAGGACTCTTCGATGTCCATAAAAGATGTTCTCTGACCCTTCACCTACGTATCAAAGGTTGATTTTCTTCAGAGGGGCTACCTTTAAGAGAGGCAGGATTATGGATAAAAGGAGCACGGCTACAAGGAGACATGTAAATATGGCTAGGTAAAGAAGTTGAGGATCCACTAGTTGTAGAGTCAGCTACCCTTAACAAATTCCTTTGTCCATACAATTGATCTTGAACTAGGTGTGCAACGAATCCAGCCTAGCACACACCTTTTCTTCCTCGGTGTTAAGGAAAGGCATGTCATTCACACCCACTAGGGATGCTCTCCAATAATTGGTACAACCCTAAGTGGTACTATACCTGTCTTATGGCTTCATCATCCTATGTTAGCTCACCACCACCTATTGTCCTCTATAGCTTTTTGATCGGTAGGATTTTCCTTTGAATGTCTCCCTCATAAGTCCTTTTGGCCTGTTGTTACTCATTTTTGGACCCCATGTTTGCTGGAAGATTGACAAAAAGCACAGAAAGAAATTATGTTTTTTTTTCGAAACCTTGTTTGAGCTGTTTTCGCTCTTTTTATCCTTCCCCTTTACTACTAAAATCATCAGGTTTTCTTAGGTTGATCAGGAGTCTTCATAATGCTAAATTCATTCCTTTTTTATCTGGTCTTTAAGGTTGAATAAATCCCTCAGAATTTGCACTAAAAAATAGTTCATGTCTTGTCGCAATTTTTTGTTTCAACTTAGGCTCGATTCCGACTCGGTTTCGTACAATATCCGACCATCCTAGGTATATTCTGTCACTCATTACATGTTGAAAAATTGACATACACCTTTATTAGGTCCTAGGGATCATTGTTCTTAGAGCAGAGTCTCGATCGATTTGGATGCTCGGTTTTGTCGGATCAAGAACCTTTTTGACCAACTAGATTACTACCGGTTTCTGTATGTAAAAAGATTTTATCTCACTTCGACTCCTTCATCAAAGTTATAGTCCTAGACACGTAGATGAATTTGAGCTTTTGAATCACTTGATTTCGATATCGAGGCTCAAGATGTTCCCGTTTGAATATCTAACGTGAAGGTAGAGAATTTCGCTGCGAGAAGGATATTGACCCGAGTCTCGCACTAATAAAACTCTATTTTTGGCCTGGTTTTTGTGATTTTTGTTCTTAGTTCATACTCTCGGTCATATCGAATTCTCGGCATTCGTCGGTTTTTGAGTTAGACCCGGGAGATCCCTTTTGACCAACCAAATTACTTGGTAGATTCTGTTATGTAAAAAGATTTTATCTCACTTCAACTTCTTCATCAAAGTTTTAGTCCTAGACGCATAGATGAATTTGGGCTTTTGAATCACTTGATTTCGATATCGAAGCTCAAGATATTCCCATTTGAATATCTAACGTGAGGGCAGAAAATTCTACCGCGGAAAGGATATAGCCCAAGTTCGCGGGACTGATTCGAAGGATTTTTTTTGGACCAAGGACTGAATCGAAAAGTGTTAAAATGAGGGATTGAATTGAAGAATGATATTGAAAGCTGTGAAAGGCTATTCAATTTATGCCAACTCCCAAGGATGAGAAGGATGTAAAAAAGTTCTTAGAAAGGTTGAATTACATTGCTCGGTTTATATCCCAATTAACCATGACTTGTGACCCAATCTTCGATTGTTAAGGAAGAAGAATCTTGGAATTTGGAATAAGAGTGTGAAGAAGCTTTCGAGAAAATCAAACAGTACCTCTTGATGAAGATGTGTTTTCAGTTGAGGAAGGAAAATTAGATTGGTGGACTATGTACTTTGATGGTGCTGTAAACGTATGTGGTAATAGAGGCGATGCAATGATAATCTCTCCTAATAAAAAGTAGTATTCGATTTTAGTTAAGTTGCGGTTTGGGTGCAATAACAACATAGGAGTATAAAGCTTGTATTCTTGTTTTAGAGGTGGCATTGGAGTTGAATATTAGAAAGATAGATATGTATGGAGACTCGATTTTGATTAGTGAAAGGAAAATGGCAAATCAAGGATGAGAAGTTGAGACCTTACCAAGAATAACTGTCTAAATTGGCTAGAGAATTTGAGGAAATAAAGTTCACCCATCTAGGAAGGGAAGGAAACCATTTTGCTGACGCTTTGGTCACGTTAGCTTCTATGGCTAGAATAGACTTTGGGCACAAGGTACAGTCGGTACACATTGATATAAGAAATAACCCAGCTCATTGTTGCTTAGTTGAGAGAGAAGTGGATGGAAACCCTTGGTACTATGATGTCAAGAATTTCATCCAAAACCAGGCATATCCCATGGGGGCATCCAAAATCGACAAAAAGACCTTGAGGAGGTTGGCAATGGATTTTTATCTTGATGGGGAGATTTTGTATAAGAAATCATCCGACGGGACTTTGTTGAGATGTTTGGATGAATTTGAGGCAAAAAGCGCGTTACGAGAAGTCCATGAAGGGATTTGCTCAACCCATGCTAATGGACACGTGATGGCTAGGAAGATACAAAGAGCCGGTTACTTCGGATGACATTAGAAAAGGATTGCATCGACTATGTCCGAAAATGTCATAAGTGCCAAGTATACAGTGACAAAATCAACGCCCCTCCAACTCCTCTATTTAACTTGACATCTCCATGGCCCTTCGCGATGTGGGGAATTGATGTGATTGGACCTGTAAACCCAAAAGCCAGCAATGGTCATAGGTTTATTCTCGTGGCTATCGACTACTTTACAAAATGGGTAGAAGCTTGGGTCATTTGCTCATGTGACGCAAAAAGTAGTGAAGAAATTTATTGAGAGAGTACTAGTAGACTCTAAGCTGGAAGAGGTAGAATGGGCAAAAGTTAGATATGAACAGCTGAATCTGATTAGTGAAAAGAGGATAGCCGCAATCTGTCATCATCAACTTTACCAAAGAAGGATGGCCAAATCATACGACAAAAAGGTTCGACCTCGAGGATTCCACGAAGGAGATCTTGTCCTGAAGAAAATATTGCCTTTACCAGGAGAAGATCGGAGTAAATGGGCGCCGAACTATGAGGGCCCTTACGTGGTGAAGAAAGCATTCTCGGGAGGAGCTTTGGTTATCTAGAATGGATGGAGAAGATCTAGTTAGGCCGGTGAATTCCGACTGTAAGGAAATATTACGCTTGATGTATTCCGTAATCTCCCAATCAATAAAATAAAGTTTGGCCATGAATTTTCTCTCGTAAAAAAACCTTTCTTCATAAAAAGCATGATCTCATAGCATTTGAAATCTTTTACTTAAACAAACTCTTTTCTTACACATGACTAAGGAAACGACTCCATCAATCGGAGGGAACCAAATCAAATATAAACTTGGCATATTTATGCACACCACATTGGGGGCAAGAAGTGTACGAAGTGCACATAGGGGTCCATAGTGAACCAAAGCCCAAAGGGGTATATCATAAAAACTTCTAAAAAAGCATCTTTTATGCCAATTACATTGAAAGTTTCAGTTTTCATGAACAAAACCAAATCTTTTGAGTTTTCCTTTTAAAATAATAATAAAAGACAATACTCAATGGAGCAAGAAAGGGCCCCATAAGGAACCAAAGATCTCTTCACCAAGAGGATAGGAAGTATAACGCGTGGAGCATATTCTGTTTCAAGAGGACAAGTCGGACAAACAAATGGAAACAAGAGCTCAATAAGTCTACAACAGAAAGGGGGACCTATGTTTCCAAAATAGGTAACAACAAAACATGCATGCTATATTGTCATAACACTAACCTGGCAGGAGAAGGTGTGACGAAGGCCAAAATAGTTCCAAGTTTTTGGGAAAACCGCTGAGGTCCAAAATCTCAGGTCAACGGAACTACGGAAAAGGATAGGAATTGTGAACCAAGACCCTTTATTTCCTTGAGGTAAGATGTTTTCTTTTGAAGTTTTAGATGGGCAGGTCACCCGATATTGAGACCATTCCTTAGAAAAGCGCGGAGTTTTCTAAAGAATTTTAAGAGGGGCCGGTTACCTGATATTGAGACCGTTTCTTAGAAAAGCATGGAGTTTTCTAAGAATTTTAAGATGGGCCGGTCACCTGATATTGAGACCGTTTTTTAGAAAAGCGTGGAGTTTTCTAAGAATCTTAAAATGGGCAGTCACCCGATATTGAGACCATTCCTTAGAAAAGCATGGAGTTTTCTAAAGAATTTTAGGAGGGGGCCGGTCACCTGATACTGAAACCGTTTCTTAGAAAAGCGTGGAGTTTTCTAAGAATTTTAAGAAGGGGCCGGTCACCTGATTTTGAGACCATTTTTTTAGAAAAGCGTGGAGTTTTCTAAAAAAGGGTTTAAGATGGGCAGGTCGCCCGATATTGAGACCATTTCTTAGAAAAGCGTGGAGTTTTCTAAGAATTTTAAGAGGGGCCGGTCACCTGATATTGAAACCGTTTCTTAGAAAAGCGTGGAGTTTTCTAAGAATTTTAAGAGGGGCCGGTCACTTGTTTTTTAGACCATTTTTTAGAAAAGCGTGGAGTTTTCTAAAAAAGTTTAAGGTGGGCAGAGTCATCCGATATTGAGACCATTCCTTAGAAAAGCGTGGAGTTTTCTAAGAATTTTAGGAGGGGCCTGTCACCCGATATTGAGACCATTTCTTAGGAAAGCGTGGAGTTTTCTAAGAATTTTAAGAGGGGCCGGTCACCGATATTGAAACCGTTTCTTAGAAAAGCGTGGAGTTTTCTAAGAATTTAAGAGGGGCCTGTCACCCGATATTGAGACCATTTCTTAGAAAAGCGTGGAGTTTTCTAAGAATTTTAGGAGGGGGCCGGTCACCCGATATTGAAACCGTTTCTTAGAAAAGCGTGGAGTTTTCTAAGAATTTTAAGAGGGGGTCGGTCACCCGATTTTGAGACCATTTTTTTAGAAAAGCGTGGAGTTTTCTAAAAAAGGGTTTAAGATGGGCGAGTCGCCTGATATTGAGACCATTTCTTAGAAAAGCGTGGAGTTTTCTAAGAATTTTAAGAGGGGGCCTGGTCACCCGATTTTGAGACCATTTTTTTAGAAAAGCGTGGAGTTTTCTAAAAAAGGGTTTAAGATGGGCAGTCGCCCGATATTGAGACCATTTCTTAGAAAAGCGTGGAGTTTTCTAAGAATTTTAAGAGGGGCCGGTCACCGATATTGAAACCGTTTCTTAGAAAAGCGTGGAGTTTTCTAAGAATTTTAAGAGGGGCCGGTCACTTGTTTTTAGACCATTTTTTAGAAAAGCGTGGAGTTTTCTAAAAAATTTTAAGGTGGGCGAGGTCACCCGATATTGAGACCATTCCTTAGAAAAGCGTGGAGTTTTCTAAGAATTTTAGGAGGGGCCTGTCACCCGATATTGAGACCATTTCTTAGGAAAGCGTGGAGTTTTTTAAGAATTTTAAGAGGGGCCAGTCACCTGATATTGAAACCGTTTCTTAGAAAAGCGTGGAGTTTTCTAAGAATTTTAAGAGGGGCCGGTCACCTGATTTTGAGACCATTTTTAGAAAAGCATAGAGTTTTCTAGAAAAGTTTAAGGTGGGCAGGTCACCCGATATTAAGACCATTCCTTAGAAAAGCGTGGAGTTTTCTAAGAATTTTAGGATGAGCAGGTCACCCACTAATTGGACCATTTCTAAAAAAAACATGGAGTTTTTCTAGAAATCTTAAGATAGGCAGGTCACCTGATAGGGAGACCATTGTTTAGGAAAAAGCATTGAGTTTTAGCATGAACATACAATTTATCTTTACAACACTTACTACGCGAAGCACTTGACAAGTTTGGCTTCGTAAGCATTGTAAAGAGGGGGCAGCTGTTGTTACTCATTTTTGGACCCCATGTTTGCTGGAAGATTGACAAAAAGCACAGAAAGAAATTATGTTTTTTTTTTGAAACCTTGTTTGAGCAAGTTTTCTGCTCTTTTTATCCTTCCCTTTTACTACCAAAATCATCAGGTTTTCTTAAGTTGATCAGGAGTCTTCATAATGCTAAATTCATTCCTTTTTTATCTGGTCTTTAAGGTTGAATAAATCCCTCAGAATTTGCACTAAAAAATAGTTTTGTTGCTGTCGCAATTTTTTGTTTCAACTTAGGCTCGATTCGACTCGCTTTCGTACGATATCCGACCATCCTAGGTATATTCTATCACTCATTACATGTTGAAAAATTGACGTACACCTTTATTAGGTCCTAGGGATCATTGTTCTTAGAGCGAGTCTCGCCGATTTGGATGCTCGCTTTTGTCGATCAAGAACCTTTTTGACCAACTAGATTACTACCAGTTTCGTTATGTAAAAAGCTTTTATCTCACTTCGACTCCTTCATCAAAGTTATAGTCCTAGACACGTAGATGAATTTGAGCTTTTGAATCACTTGATTTCGATATCGAGGCTCAAGATGTTCCCGTTTGAATATCTAACGTGAAGGTAGAGAATTTCGCACGAGAAGGATATTGACCCGAGTCCGCACTAAAAAAACTCTATTTTTGGCCTGGTTTTTGTGATTTTTGTTCTTAGTTCATACTCTCGGTCATATCGAATTCTCGGCATTCGTCGCTTTTTGAGTTAGACCCGGAGATCCCTTTTGACCAACCAAATTACCGGTAGATTCTGTTATGTAAAAAGATTTTATCTCACTTCAACTTCTTCATCAAAGTTTTAGTCCTAGACGCATAGATGAATTTGGGCTTTTGAATCACTTGATTTCGATATCAGAAGCTCAAGATATTCCCATTTGAATATCTAACATGAGGGTAGAAAATTCTGCCGCGGAAAGGATATAGCCCAAGTTCGCGGACCGATTCGAAGGATTTTTTTTGGACCAAGGACTGAATCGAAAAGTGTTAAAATGAGGGATTGAATTGAAGAATGATATTGAAAGCTGGAGAGTGGGGTTGGATCATCATAAATGACAGGATTTTTACCACACCGAATAAGGAAAATAAGACTTTGCAACTTGCACCCTCCATCTCGATTTCTTTCCTTTTTTCTCCGCAAATTCCCGCTGTTTTTCCTTTATCATCACGCCTGATTTTTGGAGCCGCAACCACATTTTTATTGCCTCATTTCAAAGGGAGCAACTGGCCCTATGGAAGGATAGAAAGAAGCCACACCATCCTCTAAAAAATTGGAAAGAAATCACTAGAATCAGAACATAATCAATGAGAATATTGTAGTTTCCTCATTTGTATTATTTGGCCGCAAATCAGCTGGGATTTGCATCCTAGATTAATGCATTGAATCTTTCCTAATAAGAGTCAGTATAGACTATGTATACTCGCCTCTGCGACCTAAAAAGGGGGAGAAGGGAGAAAAGAAAAAAAGAGGAGACGGAGGCAAAACAAGAGGAAAGAAAGGAGACTTTTCTTTGATACTAAAAAGCCTGGACTGGAACGTGAAAGAGAGGGGAAAAAACGCACAAAGAAAGAGCATAAAAGGGGGCAGAAAAAGGGAGAAGAGAGGAGGAAAAAAAGAGGAGATGGAGGCAAAACAAGGGGAAAAGAAAGGAGGCTTTTCTTTGATACTAAAAAGCCTGCACTGGAACGTGAAAGAGAAGAAAAAAAGCAGGAAAGGGAGAGAGCAGAAAGACAAAAAAAGGAGAGAAAGAGGAAGAGAGGAGTAGAAGAAACGTTTGGTCTACGCCACAAGCTCTGTTGCTAAATATTGACAAACTTTCATCTGTCAAAACCAAGTGAGACCCGCGCAGAACGGGGAGATCTCGAAAGCATATAGAGAGGAAGTTTGGCTGCTAAACATTGAGAGAAACGTTCATTTGAGGTTTTGTATTTCATCTTCTGCAGCTAAAACTAGTGAGACCTGCAGGTATAAGTCTCCACTTTCTCCTCCCTTGCCGCATATAAATCTCTCGATTGTTTTGATGTTTTAAAAAAATACTTGTTTTGTCTTCCGGCTTTTCACTTTCGTTTTCTATTTCCTTTTTGCCATACAATGAATGCCTGTCTTCTGTTTCTTCCCGTGGCTGTGAGTTTAGATGTTTTTTTTTGTGTTTAGAGTTGCGGGTTCCTTGTTTCGTTTTTTTTCTTTCTGGTGCATGAGGAACCGGGAGAGGGGGCTGTCATCGCCCCCTCTTTAGTTCGATGTTTTCCTTTTATGCTTTATAATTTGGGATGGGGTATCTTTGATAAGTTTAGGCCGGGGAAGGAAATTGAAATTGCGCGGAAACCCCTTCTGCAATTGCAGTAAGGTTTTGGGCAGATTCTCGAGGGAGGAGGCGTTATTCTTTGTGCCTTGTTAAATGACAAAGATTTGTGCTCTTGTTCAAGTGAATTATAATTCACTTGAACAAAGGATGAGTTTAATTTTTGGGTTTAAGAATGAACCGAATTTTATTTGAGAAAAGTTTGAGGGGCCATCTTTGTTTTATTATATTTTATTTATTTTTGCAAAATTTTGAGAGTATATGTATATGTGCATGGTTTGTCGTCTTTAATTGTGATTAACTGTGATGCTTATGTTTCGATAAAAAAAAATTTGTTTTCTTGTGTGTTGCATACGGCCAATACCCTAACATGTTTTGAATATTTTTTTTTATATACAAAAAATACTTGAAGTTTTGAAAATGTGTTTTCGCATGGATTTCTTAAACATAACAAAAATTATTTTCTTGCATTTCTGGATTTTACAACATGTTTGTAAAACTCCAAAGGGTATTGGCCAATATTCCAAAAAATACAAAAATCTTATTTTGGGGGAATTCATCTATTATTCACCGTTAATGTTTGGATAAAGAAATCCCAAAGGGATGAATATCCAAAATATTATTGGGAATAACTTGTTATTATTCACCGTTAATGTTTGGATAAAGAAATCCTTAAAGGACGAATATCCAAAATATTATTGGGAATAATTTGTTATTATTCACCGTTAATATTTGGATAAAGAGACCCGAAGTGGTAAATATCCAAAATAATTTTCTAGGAATAATAAATCCACACATATTCTTGAAAGAAGCCTTGATTATAATCGAGGACATTTCAATTTTTTACTCCAGGTTTACGAGCCGTGAGAGTATAAAACACTAAGAAAAAAAATAGGTTTTTTAAAGCGCTCTAAATTTCCTTAGATTTCTAATTTTTTGTCTTTCCTCCTTGCGATTTACGAGTCGCAAACTCTTGAAAAACTAAGGGGAAAATGAGCTTTTAAAGCACATGGAACTTCCTTGGATTTCTATCTTAATAAATTTAGTTTGAATCAAACCTAGAAAACCGATGGGATTAGAAAACACCAACACTATAGCAATTATAAAGCAAACCAAACACCAAGCACTTACCTTAGGTAGGACGTACTAGGGGTGCTAATACCTTCCCTTTACACAACCAATCCCTTACCTTAGAATCTCTGAAAGACCAGTTAGGGTTCCTAGTGACCAAATACTAGGTGGCGACTCCTTTATTTACAAAAATAGAAAACAACCCCGAAACCAATCGAGGGATCGCCGCGACGCCGCGCTCCGCCGCGAGGGTGCGACAGGATGGCGACTCCACTGGGGACCCTAGGACTAGGCTTGGTAATTTGTTTGTTTATGCTATGTTGGTTTTTGTTTTTTTTTTTATGAATGATACTTTGTTCAAAAGCTTTAGCATGCATCTTTACATTCTCGTCATACATGATATAGTCATTCATCACTTTATGATTATTATCTTTTTGAGGGCACACACATTAAACTTTAAGTTAAGTGGGGAACTAGCAGCTTGCCTTATGACTTGAGTCAAGGTTTAAGTTTGTGTAAACCCCAACTCTTTGCTGAGTGTTTAGACTGATAGTGATTGGTACATGTGCCATCCCACTATCTGATGAACCCTCATATTGCCTTTACGAGGGCGATCACTGGGACAAAGAAGAGACCCTTTTTTAGAGACCAAGTAGTAAACCTACCCTATGTCTCACGTAAAGGAACTAGAACCTATCCTTAGGGTGTATGATCCATAATATCTTTTTCATCAAAACAAGTCTAAACCCCAAGGCATTTTGAATTGCAGGACTTGTGAACGAAATGGCCACCATTGCTAAATTTTCCATCATAGAATATGGGAAAAATTCTAAATTGTCATAATTGACCGAAGGAGACCCCTTTAGAAGCGATGCTAAGAAACCGTCACCAATCAAGAACTCCGAATTGCATTATGAATGAGGTGAACAAGTTAACGACTCACTTTCGAATGTGGATAAGGATGCATTTTTTAATAAATACGACGTTTGATGGAAATTGCAAGGGTAGAAGTTTTAAGCCCAAATGCGAGCCATAGTTCATTTTTGGGATCCGACTCACCGGTGTTTTTCTTTTGGAAGCATAGACCTATGTCCCACTATGGAGGAATATGGGATGTTGACTGAGTTTCCAAACAATCAGATCGGATTTATTTGCCTTTGAGATCCGACAAGATCATCCCCGAACCGTCAAAACCGCCGAATCTCCAACTTGGAAAAGTTTTTGGAAAAGAATGCTACCTGTCGAAATGGAGGATGCTAGAAATTGAACTGAAAAGAAGTCGGATTAGAAAAAGAGAGATTGATTGCCTTGGGCATATTTGGCCTTGTGTTGTTCCCAAGTCGACGGGTTTAGTGAGTTTGGAGGCCGCTGTCGCTTATGTAGTGTATGGGAATACACAAATCAATCCAAAGGGGTCGCTATTTTAGCCGAAACCATCTTGACGCTTAATCATTGTAGGAGAACCGGAAAAGGGGCAATGAGATGCTGCACGCAGTTGTTGTATATCTAGATGGTTAGCCATATCGAAACAAAAAAACTTGTCTTCAATAATTTTTGGTAGTTCACCCAAAGACCCCTGAAGTTAGTAGAAGAAGAAGAATGGGGAGATCTAGACAACCAAGGTTGGGTTGACAAATTAGAAGGTTTGCCTAATAGTGATTTTAAGTGGAGAGCCTCATGGGTAACGACAATGGAAGTCCTAATGAGTTGTGGACAAAGACGTTGGGTGCCATTGGTAGGGATTACAAGTTATGTGAGTTATGCTCCTGCCCTAGTGGTAAGGCAACTTGGGGGCATGCAGTTTGTTCCAAGGACTATGGGAATTGCTCAATTCTTTGGTTTGTTCAAAGATCCCATTGCATAAGAAGTTTTAGAGATCATCAAACAAGATTGGAAGCATTTGGTTTTGGTTGAGATAGAAGGTTTAAAGGATCCAAGTGCAAGTGAAGGATATGCAAGATGGAGAGACTTAGCGCTTCAGCCATGCCTTGTGTAGAAGCCAAATCTCCCCAAACTATAGAAGAGCCTGTTAAGAGGAAAAGGATCAATAATGAAGAGGAGTTAAAAAGACAAGTGGAAAGGCTTCGGATAGAGCTAAGCAAAAGCAGAAAAGACAAGGCAATGTTGGAAGAAATGATGCTAAAAGAAGATAAAAGGAGAGCATTTCTAGATGAGCAAATACAATCTAGAGATGCTCGAATAACAAAGCTTGAGTTAAAGCTGGGCGAGAAGAAGATTGCTAGGGAAAGAAGTGAGAAGGAGCTAAAAGGGATGAGTTTAGATTCGATGCAAAGTTGCTCTGAACTTGAAGCAATGGAGATTGACTTTAACGATTGCCAAGGAAGTGCAGAATATTTCCAAGAAAAATTTGCACAAGTCCAGTTCGAACTGATGGATAGAATTGGGAAGTATGAGGATTTGAACAAGAAATATATGGAGTTGGAAAGCCATTCGATGGGGATTGCAAAAGAAGAAAGTAAAAGGAAAGGTTTTGAGGCTATTGAAACAGAATTAGCCGTTAAGAAGAATGAGATAAAATTTATGAGGATAAAACTTGACAAGGAACGTGAAAAGGTGAGGTATTTGGACGAGAAGCTAGCAAGCAATGGAAAAACACAAGGATCAAATCGACGCCAACAACACCGCTTTAAACAAACCAATATGTTGCTCATAGAAAAGATGACCAAGACAGATGAGCAAATGGACGAAGCTGCTGCACATGCTCGGATTATTAGAATCAATGCGCGAAATGTGGGAGGGGACATCATTCGCTATCGCCGAAGCCTAGCTGAAACCGATGCCTTTCTAGGGAAGATTGAGAACCGTGGTTTTGCCTTCTTACTTTTGGCTAGAGAGTTTATGGAGGAAAGGGATTAATATGTTGTATTTCCTTTTTATTTATAAATGTAATCAACTTATCAAGCATTAATGAAAAGGGCGTTGACCCATCTTCTTATGCAAAATCTGTCTCTTGGTGAATATGATTCAAGCAAATGACTTGAAAGGCAAGACTCCTAGCAATGTGACAAAAGAACCTATGTTTATAAGGTGGTGGCTATTATTCATTCACAAGAAGGCTGCATCCATACCCAATATACAAATGCATTCTTATCACAATCATGCATTATATCATGCATTTTCTTATACATCTATACACGCATATGCAGACCTAGAAACATAGGTCCCCCTTCTAGAATCCATAACAATTGACTAAGGAAAATGATGAAAGGTCACACCTAGTGCCAAAAAGAGCTTGAAGGAATTTGGAATGATGATGCACACCTAATCGGTTTGCTCGAACAAATGTTTTGAGACAACTTTTTCCGTTTAATGAGATCATGCATTTTCAAAAGTTCATCTTGATGTTTTTACACATCACTTTCCATTTTCAAAGTGGATCTTCCAAAACAAACATTTGAACTTTATACTGAGAATGAATGGCCAAACTTTAAAGAATACATAGTAGTTGTAGAAGAGGAAGAATGGGATAAAAATAGGACAACATGAACAAGCTTGGAGACCCACTAAAGAGGAACTTGAAACCATAAATGTGGGTAATGAAGAAATCAAGAGAGAGCTAAAGATAGGGATTTTGATCACTCCTAAAGAAAGAGAAGAGTTGGTTACTTCAAGATTATATAGATGTTTTTGCTTGGTCCTATGAGGATATGTCTGGCTTAGATACGGATATTGTAGTACAAAGGGTACCGCTGGTAGAAGGATGCAAATCGGTTAAGGAAAAGTTGAGAAGAATCCATTCGGATGTCTTGATCAAAGTAAAGGTAGAAATTGAAAAGCAAGTGGAACACCGATTTTCTAGAAGTAGTCAAATATCCACAACGGGTGTCCAACATAGTGGTTGTACCAAAAAAGGAAGATAAAATTAGAGTTTGTCTACCACACATAGATATGTTTGACAAATGCAGCATGTATCTCCACATATTCTTTTATGGACGGATTTTCGAGCTACAATTAGATAAAAATGGCGTAAGAGGATAAGAAGAAGACAACATTTGTAACACCATGAGGAACCTTTTGTTACAAGGTCATGCCATTTAGGTCGAAGAATGTTGGGGCCACCTACCAAAGGGCCATGGTAACTCTATTTCACGACATGATGCACAAATAGTGAAGTATACATTGATGACATGATTACTAAATCTAGGAAGGGAGAGAATCATGTCCAAATATTGAAGGAATTGTTTGAAAGACCAAGGAAGTACAAGTTGAGGCTTAACCATGCAAGGTGTTCATTCGGGGTGAAGTCTCGGGAAGTTGTTGGGATTTAGGATGAGTGACAAAAGGATAAAAGTGGACCTTGGTTAAGTAAAGGCTATTCAATTTATGCCAACTCCCAAGGATGAGAAGGATGTAAAAAAGTTCTTAGAAAGGTTGAATTACATTGCTCGGTTTATATCTCAATTAACCATGACTTGTGACCCAATCTTCGATTGTTAAGGAAGAAGAATCTTGGAATTTGGAATAAGAGTGTGAAGAAGCTTTCGAGAAAATCAAACAGTACCTCTTGATGAAGATGTGTTTTCAGTTGAGGAAGGAAAATTAGATTGGTGGACTATGTACTTTGATGGTGCTGTAAATGTATGTGGTAATAGAGCTGATGCAATGATAATCTCTCCTAATAAAAAGTAGTATTCGATTTTAGTTAAGTTGCAGTTTGGGTGCAATAACAACATAGGAGTATAAAGCTTGTATTCTTGTTTTAGAGGTGGCATTGGAGTTGAATATTAGAAAGATAGATATGTATGGAGACTCGATTTTGATTAGTGAAAGGAAAATGGCAAATCAAGGATGAGAAGTTGAGACCTTACCAAGAATAACTGTCTAAATTGGCTAGAGAATTTGAGGAAATAAAGTTCACCCATCTAGGAAGGGAAGGAAACCATTTTGCTGACGCTTTGGTCACGTTAGCTTCTATGGCTAGAATAGACTTTGGGCACAAGGTACAGTCGGTACACATTGATATAAGAAATAACCCACTCATTGTTGCTTAGTTGAGAGAGAAGTGGATGGAAACCCTTGGTACTATGATGTCAAGAATTTCATCCAAAACCAGGCATATCCCATGGGGGCATCCAAAATCGACAAAAAGACCTTGAGGAGGTTGGCAATGGATTTTTATCTTGATGGGGAGATTTTGTATAAGAAATCATCCGACGGGACTTTGTTGAGATGTTTGGATGAATTTGAGGCAAAAAGCGCGTTACGAGAAGTCCATGAAGGGATTTGCTCAACCCATGCTAATGGACACGTGATGGCTAGGAAGATACAAAGAGCCTAAGTTACTTCGGATGACATTAGAAAAGGATTGCATCGACTATGTCCGAAAATGTCATAAGTGCCAAGTATACAAGTGACAAAATCAACGCCCCTCCAACTCCTCTATTTAACTTGACATCTCCATGGCCCTTCGCGATGTGGGGAATTGATGTGATTGGACCCGTAAACCCAAAAGCCAAGCAATGGTCATAGGTTTATTCTCGTGGCTATCGACTACTTTACAAAATGGGTAGAAGCTGGGTCATTTGCTCATGTGACGCAAAAAGTAGTGAAGAAATTTATTGAGAGAGTACTAGTAGACTCTAAGCTGGAAGAGGTAGAATGGGCAAAAGTTAGATATGAACAGCTGAATCTGATCAGTGAAAAGAGGATAGCCGTAATCTGTCATCATCAACTTTACCAAAGAAGGATGGCCAAATCATACGACAAAAAGGTTCGACCTCGAGGATTCCACGAAGGAGATCTTGTACGAAGAAAATATTGCCTTTACCAGGAGAAGATCGAGTAAATGGGCGCCGAACTATGAGGGCCCTTACGTGGTGAAGAAAGCATTCTCGGGAGGAGCTTTGCTTTGTTATCTAGAATGGATGGAGAAGATCTAGTTAGGCCAGTGAATTCGACTCGTAAGGAAATATTACGCTTGATGTATTCCGTAATCTCCCAATCAATAAAATAAAGTTTGGCCATGAATTTTCTCTGTAAAAAAACCTTTCTTCATAAAAAGCATGATCTCATAGCATTTGAAATCTTTTACTTAAACAAACTCTTTTCTTACACATGACTAAGGAAACGACTCCATCAATCGGAGGGAACCAAATCAAATATAAACTTGGCATATTTATGCACACCACATTGGGGGCAAGAAGTGTACGAAGTGCACATAGGGGTCCATAGTGAACCAAAGCCCAAAGGGGTATATCATAAAAACTTCTAAAAAAGCATCTTTTATGCCAATTACATTGAAAGTTTCAGCTTTCATGAACAAAACCAAATCTTTTGAGTTTTCCTTTTAAAATAATAATAAAAGACAATACTCAATGGAGCAAGAAAGGGCCCCATAAGGAACCAAAGATCTCTTCACCAAGAGGATAGGAAGTATAACGCGTGGAGCATATTCTCGTTTCAAGAGGACAAGTCGGACAAACAAATGGAAACAAGAGCTCAATAAGTCTACAACAGAAAGGGGGACCTATGTTTCCAAAATAGGTAACAACAAAACATGCATGCTATATTGTCATAACACTAACCTGGCAGGAGAAGGTGTGACGAATGCCAAAATAGTTCCAAGTTTTTGGGAAAACCGCTGAGGTCCAAAATCTCAGGTCAACGGAACTACGGAAAAGGATAGGAATTGTGAACCAGCACTGCTTTATTTCCTTGAGGTAAGATGTTTTCTTTTGAAGTTTTAGATGGGCAGGTCACCCGATATTGAGACCATTCCTTAGAAAAGCGCGGAGTTTTCTAAAGAATTTTAAGAGGGGCCGGTTACACTCGATATTGAGACCGTTTCTTAGAAAAGCATGGAGTTTTCTAAGAATTTTAAGATGGGCCGGTCACCTGATATTGAGACCGTTTCTTAGAAAAGCGTGGAGTTTTCTAAGAATCTTAAAATGGGCAGGTCACCCGATATTGAGACCATTCCTTAGAAAAGCATGGAGTTTTCTAAAGAATTTTAGGAGGGGGCCGGTCACCCGATATCAAAACCGTTTCTTAGAAAAGCGTGGAGTTTTCTAAGAATTTTAAGAAGGGGCCGGTCACCCGATTTTGAGACCATTTTTTTAGAAAAGCGTGGAGTTTTCTAAAAAAGGGTTTAAGATGGGCAGTCGCCCGATATTGAGACCATTTCTTAGAAAAGCGTGGAGTTTTCTAAGAATTTTAAGAGGGGCCGGTCACCTGACATTGAAACCGTTTCTTAGAAAAGCGTGGAGTTTTCTAAGAATTTTAAGAGGGGCCGGTCACTTGTTTTTTAGACCATTTTTTAGAAAAGCGTGGAGTTTTCTAAAAAAGTTTAAGGTGGGCAGTCATCCGATATTGAGACCATTCCTTAGAAAAGCGTGGAGTTTTCTAAGAATTTTAGGAGGGGCCTGTCACCCGATATTGAGACCATTTCTTAGGAAAGCGTGGAGTTTTCTAAGAATTTTAAGAGGGGCCGGTCACCTGATATTGAAACCGTTTCTTAGAAAAGCGTGGAGTTTTCTAAGAATTTAAGAGGGGCCTGTCACCCGATATTGAGACCATTTCTTAGAAAAGCGTGGAGTTTTCTAAGAATTTTAGGAGGGGGCTGGTCACCTGATATTGAAACCGTTTCTTAGAAAAGCGTGGAGTTTTCTAAGAATTTTAAGAGGGGGTCGGTCACCTGATTTTGAGACCATTTTTTTAGAAAAGCGTGGAGTTTTCTAAAAAAGGGTTTAAGATGGGCAGGTCGCCCGATATTGAGACCATTTCTTAGAAAAGCGTGGAGTTTTCTAAGAATTTTAAGAGGGGGCCGGTCACCTGATTTTGAGACCATTTTTTTAGAAAAGCGTGGAGTTTTCTAAAAAAGGGTTTAAGATGGGCAGTCGCCCGATATTGAGACCATTTCTTAGAAAAGCGTAGAATTTTCTAAGAATTTTAAGAGGGGCCAGTCACCTGATATTGAAACCATTTCTTAGAAAAGCGTGGAGTTTTCTAAGAATTTTAAGAGGGGCCGGTCACTTGTTTTTTAGACCATTTTTTAGAAAAGCGTGGAGTTTTCTAAAAAAATTTAAGGTGGGCAGGTCACCCGATATTGAGACCATTCCTTAGAAAAGCGTGGAGTTTTCTAAGAATTTTAGGAGGGGCCTGTCACCCGATATTGAGACCATTTCTTAGGAAAGCGTGGAGTTTTTTAAGAATTTTAAGAGGGGCCAACACCTGATATTGAAACCGTTTCTTAGAAAAGCGTGGAGTTTTCTAAGAATTTTAAGAGGGGCCGGTCACACTGATTTTGAGACCATTTTTAGAAAAGCATAGAGTTTTCTAGAAAAGTTTAAGGTGGGCGAGTCACCCGATATTAAGACCATTCCTTAGAAAAGCGTGGAGTTTTCTAAGAATTTTAGGATGAGCAGTCACCCACTAATTGGACCATTTCTAAAAAAAACATGGAGTTTTTCTAGAAATCTTAAGATAGGCGGGTCACCCGATAGGGAGACCATTGTTTAGGAAAAAGCATTGAGTTTTAGCATGAACATACAATTTATCTTTACAACACTTACTACGCGAAGCACTTGACAAGTTTGGCTTCGTAAGCATTGTAAAGAGGGGGCAGCTGTTGTTACTCATTTTTGGACCCCATGTTTGCTGGAAGATTGACAAAAAGCACAGAAAGAAATTATGTTTTTTTTTTGAAACCTTGTTTGAGCTGTTTTCTGCTCTTTTTATCCTTCCCTTTTACTACCAAAATCATCAGGTTTTCTTAAGTTGATCAGGAGTCTTCATAATGCTAAATTCATTCCTTTTTTATCTGGTCTTTAAGGTTGAATAAATCCCTCAGAATTTGCACTAAAAAATAGTTTTGTTGCTGTCGCAATTTTTTGTTTCAACTTAGGCTCTGATTCTGACTCAGTTTCGTACGATATCTGACCATCCTAGGTATATTCTATCACTCATTACATGTTGAAAAATTGACGTACACCTTTATTAGGTCCTAGGGATCATTGTTCTTAGAGCAGAGTCTCAGTCAGATTTGGATGCTCAGTTTTGTCAGATCAAGAACCTTTTTGACCAACTAGATTACTACCAGTTTCTGTTATGTAAAAAGCTTTTATCTCACTTCGACTCCTTCATCAAAGTTATAGTCCTAGACACGTAGATGAATTTGAGCTTTTGAATCACTTGATTTCGATATCAGAGGCTCAAGATGTTCCCGTTTGAATATCTAACGTGAAGGTAGAGAATTCTGCCGCGAGAAGGATATTGACCCGAGTCTGCACTAAAAAAACTCTATTTTTGGCCTGGTTTTTGTGATTTTTGTTCTTAGTTCATACTCTCGAGTCATATCAGAATTCTCGGCATTCGTCAGTTTTTGAGTTAGACCCGGAGATCCCTTTTGACCAACCAAATTACTGGTAGATTCTGTTATGTAAAAAGATTTTATCTCACTTCAACTTCTTCATCAAAGTTTTAGTCCTAGACGCATAGATGAATTTGGGCTTTTGAATCACTTGATTTCGATATCAGAAGCTCAAGATATTCCCATTTGAATATCTAACATGAGGGTAGAAAATTCTGCCGCGGAAAGGATATAGCCCAAGTTCGCGGGACTGATTCGAAGGATTTTTTTTGGACCAAGGACTGAATCGAAAAGTGTTAAAATGAGGGATTGAATTGAAGAATGATATTGAAAGCTGGAGAGTGGGGTTGGATCATCATAAATGACAGGATTTTTACCACACCGAATAAGGAAAATAAGACTTTGCAGCTGCACCCTCCATCTCGATTTCTTTCCTTTTTTCTCTCGCAAATTCCTGCTGTTTTTCCTTTATCATCACGCCGATTTTTGGAGCCGCAACCACATTTTTATTGCCTCATTTCAAAGGGAGCAGTGGCCCTATGGAAGGATAGAAAGAAGCCACACCATCCTCTAAAAAATTGGAAAGAAATCACTAGAATCGAACATAATCAATGAGAATATTGTAGTTTCCTCATTTGTATTATTTGGCCGCAAATCAGCTGGGATTTGCATCCTAGATTAATGCATTGAATCTTTCCTAATAAGAGCTGTATAGACTATGTATACTCTGCCTCTGCTGACCTAAAAAGGGGGGAGAAGGGAGAAAAGAAAAAAAGAGGAGACGGAGGCAAAACAAGAGGAAAGAAAGGAGACTTTTCTTTGATACTAAAAAGCCTGGACTGGAACGTGAAAGAGAGGGGAAAAAACGCACAAAGAAAGAGCATAAAAGGGGGCGAAAAAGGGAGAAGAGAGGAGGAAAAAAAGAGGAGATGGAGGCAAAACAAGGGGAAAGAAAGGAGGCTTTTCTTTGATACTAAAAAGCCCGCACCGGAACGTGAAAGAGAAGAAAAAAAGCGGGAAAGGGAGAGAGCAGAAAGACGAAAAAAGGAGAGAAAGAGGAAGAGAGGAGTAGAAGAAACGTTTGGTCTACGCCACAAGCTCCGTTGCTAAATATTGACAAAACTTTCATCTGTCAAAACCAATGGAGACCCGCAGAACGGGGGAGATCTGCAGCATATAGAGAGGAAGTTTGGCGCTAAACATTGAGAGAAACGTTCATTTGAGGTTTTGTATTTCATCTTCTCGCAGCCTAAAACTAGTGAGACCTCCGGGTATAAGTCTCCACTTTCTCCTCCCTTGCCGCATATAAATCTCCCGATTGTTTTGATGTTTTAAAAAAATACTTGTTTTGTCTTCTCGGCTTTTCACTTTCGTTTTCTATTTCCTTTTTGCCATACAATGAATGCCTGTCTTCTGTTTCTTCCCGTGGCTGTGAGTTTAGATGTTTTTTTTTGTGTTTAGAGTTGCGGGTTCCTTGTTTCGTTTTTTTTTCTTTCTCGGTGCATGAGGAACCGGGAGAGGGGGGCGGTCATACGCCCCCCTTTTAGTTCAGATGTTTTCCTTTTATGCTTTATAATCCGGGATGGGGTATCTTTGATAAGTTTAGGCCGGGGAAGGAAATTGAAATTGCGCGGAAACCCCTTCCGCAATTGCGTAAGGTTTTGGGCGGTTCCGAGGGAGGAGGCGTTATTCTTTGTGCTGTTAAATGACAACATTTGTGTTCTTGTTCAAGTGAATTATAATTCACTTGAACAAGGATAGAGTTTAATTTTTGGGTTTAAGAATGAACCGAATTTTATTTGAGAAAAGTTTGAGGGGCCATCTTTGTTTTATTATATTTTATTTATTTTTGCAAAATTTTGAGAGTATATGTATATGTGCATGGTTTGTCGTCTTTAATTGTGATTAACTGTGATGCTTATGTTTCGATAAAAAAAACTCTGTTTTCTTGTGTGTTGCATACGGCCAATACCCTAACATGTTTTGAATATTTTTTTTTATATACAAAAAATACTTGAAGTTTTGAAAATGTGTTTTCGCATGGATTTCTTAAACATAACAAAAATTATTTTCTTGCATTTCCGGATTTTACAACATGTTTGTAAAACTCCAAAGGGTATTGGCCAATATTCCAAAAAATACAAAAATCTTATTTTGGGGGGAATTCATCTATTATTCACCGTTAATGTTTGGATAAAGAAATCCCAAAGGGATGAATATCCAAAATATTATTGGGAATAACTTGTTATTATTCACCGTTAATGTTTAGATAAAGAAATCCTTAAAGGACGAATATCCAAAATATTATTGGGAATAATTTGTTATTATTCACTTGTTAATATTTGGATAAAGAGACCCGAAGTGGTAAATATCCAAAATAATTTTCTAGGAATAATAAATCCACACATATTCTTGAAAGAAGCCTTGATTATAATCGAGGACATTTCAATTTTTTACTCCAGGTTTACGAGCCGTGAGAGTATAAAACACTAAGAAAAAAAATAGGTTTTTTAAAGCGCTCTAAATTTCCTTAGATTTCTAATTTTTGTCTTTCCTCCTTGCGATTTACGAGTCGCAAACTCTTGAAAAACTAAGGGGAAAATGAGCTTTTAAAGCACATGGAACTTCCTTGGATTTCTATCTTAATAAATTTAGTTTGAATCAAACCTAGAAAAACCGATGGGATTAGAAAACACCAACACTATAGCAATTATAAAGCAAACCAAACACCAAGCAACTTTACCTTAGGTAGGACGTACTAGGGGTGCTAATACCTTCCCTTTACACAACCAAATCCCTTACCTTAGAATCTCTCCGAAAGACCAGTTAGGGTTCCTAGTGACCAAATACTAGGTGGCGACTCCTTTATTTACAAAAATAGAAAACAACCCCGAAACCAATCGAGGGATCGCCGCGACGCCGCGCTCCGCCGCGAGGGTGCGACATGGCCTATTGGCAAAATTAAGAAAGCTAGAGAAGGAAGGCCCCTCTTTAATGATATTGATCAAGGTGTAGCACTACATAAAAATCTTGGTAGTAAGTTCCTTATCTAGCATTATAAGGTGGAGTTGAGATTTAAGTGGAGTTGAGCTAGACTATATTTTGTAATATCTGAACACTTCCTTTATAAAGCCTTGTGGAGGAAATAAGTACCCAAACTTGTACATGAATAGGGGTTTTAATTATAATTTTTCCTCCACTATATTCATTAGTGACCTTTGAAACATGGTCACCATGTCCTGATAACAAGACCACATAATCTCTTGGTTGTTGGACATTGGCCTCATTCACTTGGGTTAGAGTTACCGTAGTTTGAACACTATTAGTATGAGTTACATGTTCTTTCCCTTTAAGGCTTGAAGCCTCTTGAGGATCTCTGTCTTCCCTCATTCCAGATGGAAAAGATGGGGAAGTTTCAATTCTAAGTCATGGGCCAATCATAATGGCCAATGACTTCTGACGGGTGTTGCCAGTTTTTAACCTAAAGGTAAAATCCTCCTTAGAATATACTATCTGTTTTCCAATTTCTAGAGGCCATTTTGAATTTCTTATAGAAAAGAAGAAAAAAATAAAACAATAAGCTTACAATAAAAGAAAAAGAAAGTGAATTGGTTGACCTAAACAAGAAAAATCCTTTTGCAATAAAATGATCTTGTTCTTATGACTTAAACCTCTTAAGTTAAGGAAACATAGAAATGTTTTTGCGAAGTAAAAAAAAAAAAAAAACATTGTTTGAAGAGAAGTAGGGTTTTTATATACGAGTCATCCTCCATCTCTAGCAATAAATGAAGGACAGATGACATCTCATCATAATCATAGGAAGGCTAAAAGCTAGTGAATATTCATTGCAAGTTGTTGGGTGGTCTTCCCAAGACATTTACTTTATTTTCCTTAAAGAATCCTTTCAAATCAACAAAGTTTAAACGCCTCTTCCCAAAGAAAGATAAGATGTATCCGAACTAGTTATCTTCTAAAAACATCTCTTAAGCCTTTATGCAAGATCATACAATAAAGGCTTGAGGGGGTAACTAATGAGTCAGTAATTTTGACCTAAATTTTTATAAATTGAAAAGGTTTTAAAATGGCATGGGTTTGGTAGATGTACCCGATCTAAAGCACTTGGGTTTGGTTGATAACCAAACCCAATATAATATGGGCTTAGCAAATGTGTCATACCAAAAACACTTGGGTTTGACAATCAGCCAAATCTAAGGTAATCAAACATGCCAGACCCAAGACACTTGGGTTTGACAATCGCCTAAAATTTAGGCAAATATAGTTCTGGTAAAACATGTTACACCCAAAGCACTTAGATTCAAAGACTATCAGGTTCTACAATTATATTTCGAACCCTAGATGATCTCCTAGATTAAAAGTATTATAAGCATGATAAACCATCATGCCTCTTCATCTAAAACAATTATATGAATTATTCATATATGGGGTAATGATTTCCCTAGACTTATAGGTGTGCAAAAGGTCTCATTGGAGACTTACCATACTTACTAACTCATTAATGATAAGTAAATGATATTTATCTCTCATTAATGTCACCAAAAGCAAAGAACTTTTCAGTCCTTTTCTTTTCTGATAACGACAAGGTTCAAAAGGTATAAATACCCCCTAAATCATCTAGGTAAAGGTTCAGAACTTCCATCACTTGAGAAAAACTTACATATATTTTAGAGCATTAATCATCAACAAATATCTTTGTTTCTTGAATTTAATATTCTTTTAAGTTATTTATTGTTTTTTCCATAAAAATCTATCTTAACTTTATCATCGAAGAATATTTAAATCCTCTCGATTGGAATTATTTTTACAAGTACTTAAACTTTCATTATTGTTTGGTGTTAGTCAAATCTAAGGAAAAGAAAGCTAATTATTTAAACATATTAAATAATCATTAATCTAAATACTTAAATAACTTATTCTTTATATACTTGGAATTTAAAAAATCATCATTCTCCATGAATTTCAGCTGTGTTAATATTAAAGTAAAGACAAAGAAACTCGGTAATTTGTGGATGTAGTTTTAAGATGAACCATTCTTTTGTGGTTTCTTCAGTGACAAAGATAGGGTTAATAACACACGTGGTCCTTGTACTATGTTACTATAATTAATTGAGTCCCTCTACTATCTATTCCATTTATAATTGGAGCCTTCCATGTGACATGCCGTTACTAAGGAATATTTGATATGTTGAATGATTCACATGTGTCTTATTTGACCTAACTTAGATTTTCTAATAAAATAAATTTGTAACATGATGAAAAATATCAAAATAATTCAAAATTCAAAATAAGTAAAATATAATAACACAATTCATTCTAGAAAAAAAAAGAATTAAAAATAAAATCACTTTGAAAGAAATGTAAACGAGGAGGAAAAATTAAAATCGAAATGAAAAAAGATGAAAAGGCTTAATAAAAAAATATTTATTAATTAAATAAAAGAATTTGTTTTCAATATGATTTTTTTAGAAATTGATTAATTAATTTATTTTTTATCATTTTAAATTACTTTACTTTATTGTATTTCTTTAATTGTTTTGAACATTAGATTTTCATTTTCATGCAATAAATCTTTTTAGAGGAAAAAGAGCAAGTCAAATGACAGAAATATTAGCACAATGGTCAATCATCAAATTATCTTACTTCTTTCACTTTTCAGGCAACAACGTCTCAAATAGAAAGCCCTAAATGTAGACGGAATATATAGATATTAGAGGGACTTCACGTATCAAATTAGTAGTAAAGGGACTCAATTAATCACGGTAACATAATACAGTGACCAAACATGTAATTAACCCCACAGATATTTGGTTATATATATATATATATATATGAGGACATCATGGCAGCACTACACATATAAAATCATACTTCAAACACTAACATATAGTGCCTGCTGACTCAACACCTTTTTCTTTTTGTGGTAGTATGGCTTTGTTCCTTGAATCTCAAATGTTGACAAAATTTCCCAGCAAGTTTTTATGTCCAGTGTTTATGCTCAAAATGTTACCCACGACTTCATATTAAGAGAAATCGAGTTTTGCTCTTTTTCGAAGAATCTTACCCACGACTTTCATCTTAATAGCAAAGGAGAGTGCTACTACCAGTAGAAAAAAGAAATCATTTTTAACTTGAGGGCCTAGCCGCTATGGTTAATCGTGTGACTTGTTCCATCCCCGTCCCGGGTTCGACCCTTTATGTGCACGTCTGTCACCCCCGCGGTGCCTTACCTGCTTACTGGGCTTGCAGGATGTCCAGTGGGCCATGGGGAATAGTCATGGTGCGCGTAAGCTGTCCCGAACACCCCACGCTAATAAAAAAAAAATCATTTTTAAATAATTATATAATGTTAAATAAAAGACAATGAAAAGAATAATAAAATAATGTTAAATTGAGAGAGGGGCACAAAATTTCTTTATCCCTGCTTCCCCTACTCACAAAGTTAACATATTTTTATTTATTTTACATTTTAAGCCTAAGATTTTGATTTTTTTTAATTATTCATAAGTTTATTGTACAGTAAATACATGTTTTACACCCAAAAAAATCATGTTGCTAATCCTAAATTTTAGGTTCGGTCTCTGGACACAGAAGAGTTGACGTTGGCCTGGAGAAGGCTTTTGTATCAATATCGTCTTTGATCGAACTAATACTGTCGAAAGACCGAAAATGCATGCGCATGTTGCGGCACGCTCAAATATGTTGTCGAGTGGGAGGATCCTTTTGTTTCCTCTTTACAACAAGATCAAGTCGATGAATGCACTAATTCCAAAATGGTGGGTCACTATAAATAAATGCTGACGCATAAGAAAACACACAACTCATCGAGGAAAAAAGAAGAACAGTAGCCTTTGATTCTTGATTGGATTGTCTCGGGGAAAGAGGCAAATGGAGTGCTGATTTTGCGGATGCACACCCAACAGTGCAGCTCAGCACTCCACAAGGTTACGGGATGTAGTGTAGCTATCACTTGTGGAGCACCGCAACACCATCAATAAGGGGAAAATGATCAGCAGAATGTCCTGAAGCACCAACTATATATGTATAATACATACTTCAATAATAACTCATTCATGAGTAATATGTTATGAGATACCAATGATTCTGGACGATCACCGAGTCTTGTAGATAGCTAATGAAACCATGACAGGATCTGGTCTTACAATAACGGTACCTTTGAATTTTTCGAAAGGCATCATAGTTGAAGCCCAAGATGTTCAGGAGGGGACAGTTCCTTTTTACTCTTTTGCTGCTAAAAGCATGAAATACTCATGACATGATATAACAGCTACACTGCTTATATGTATCTCTCATTTTTGGGCAACTTCTGTTTGGATAATCCTCGTGACATGATATAACAGCTACACTGCTCATATCTTTGCACCCTTTACCTTGTTCTCGGGGTTTTATTAATACATTGCATGGTTGCCTAAATATGGTAGACCATGAAAATCTCATAATAATCGAAGATTAAATTTCCCAGAAAACCAGAAAGGATCACAAGCAGCACATTTTAGGTACATATATAATGGTTCAGGGCATTCCACATTGCTGTTGATTAGCCCATTAGATCTGCTTTGACTAGTAGTTAAGTATCGAGGAACGATCATGAGAAAAGGGTTCAAGTTTGATCGACAGAATCAAGGGATCCAAGCAGGATCTCTTGGACTAAAAGCTGATGCCTTAACATGGGAATTAAGTAACTTAAGAGCAGCATTCGACTTGATGCTCCTTGGTGTTTTATACTGATTGATTGATGCCCCTTGGCCAATGAAAAAATCCATTAGTGCCTCAAATGTGCCAGACTCCACCACACGTATCTCCAGTGGTCCTACAGACTTGTCGTGAGCACGGCATCGCCTGTACACATAATCAAGTTCTTCTTCTACACTAATGCAACATTCTTGGAGTAGTTTGACATCAAGTTGGGCTGAAGAGTCTGGGAATGATGCATCATGGAGAATTTCCCAATACAGCACATAGTGCCCCGGTACAGACGATGTCTCTGCATAGCTAGTGTATTCCACGAGGAGGGCATCATAGGGTTCCAGTAATTTCTTCGCAGCTGTGATGCTCTTGTGAAGATCTTCCTCGTTAGTTTTGTCATTGTCAATGCTGAGAACGACATTTCTCCTACAAATGAATTGGAATTGCGGGGCTTTATTGTGAAATCCTGTCACTCGGAGTACATCGCCTATACGATAACGATATAGCCCTGAATCATTCATCAAAAGATTATTTTTTGTGAAGCTTAATTTACAAGGGTAACATATTTATATCAAGAGCAATAGTAGTTTGAATCATGAAAGCTCCCGGTCCATTCAAATTACCTTCTCCAAAATCTCCCTCCTAGAATCCCACTTCATGTGGAATATAATTGGATAATGATCTTTCAGACACAGAGACAAAATAATAATTATAAGTAGCACTAGCTAGCAACAGTAAGTTGTTAACGTTCTCTCCATGTGTGTTCAGAAAAATTGTCCAGTGCATGTACTTCACAAAAGTGACATCTTGGAGGATAATATTAGAGAGGAACCATAATAGATCAGCTAAAAAAGGCGTTTTCAGAAAATTACTTCCTCTGGGACCTAGATGACTTTGCAAACACTAAAAATTGGAAAAGCAAAACCAATTAAGAGATGCTTCTTACCAGCAAAGGTAGTAACCACCAACTCATAGTAGGAGCCGAGTCTAACATTCACCAAATTGACAAGCTTATCATTGGGCACTTCTCCTTCCTCATCTTTGTTCACTAACCAGGTCCCATTCTCTCCCAGATGTATAAACTCAAAATAACACATGTTAGGCAAGAGGGTAAAAGCCACGTCTGCAGGATCGCATAAAGGTTTCAAATTGACACCGAAATAACACTCTGAGGATGCATACATTGTACACACCAAGGGCAACTTCCCTTCACTATAATACTCAAGCGATGGTATATATTGTGCCATAGACCCAGTCACCACCGCCTCAATGTACTTAGCTCTAGGCCAAAGGTGACATAAAATTCCCTTCCATGATGTATTGCTACAAATATCCTCAATCTCATCCGCAAGAGAAGGATTCGGTGATGTTAGTAACATTGACATGCATGAACGACATTCAGGATCTGTGATGGTAGGATCTAAGTCACCACTGCGTATATCATTGCATAGGCGACCCCAGTTGCGCTCAAGAAATGAAATGGCTCGAAGAAAAGCTGACGCAAACACTGCTCCAAGCCTTAGGACTTGATGACGGTGAACTAGACCAGATAGCAACTGGCAATACATGCTCTGGTTGCTATCCTTGCATAGGATGGCTTGGTCCGGGCTAGTGAAATCGTTGAATGCATCACGGGTTCGGCACTTGAAGTGTTTGCTTTTGTAGTAACTAGTTAGCACAGTTCGAGCTGGTAAGCCACAGGGAGTAGACATTTCCGCCTTGATAAAGTACAGGAACATTGCTTTGCCCTCATCAAGACCAGAGATGTACCTGAAATGACAGTGTTAACCTAACATATACTGCTGGATTTAAGATTTTAATGACAAAGAAATGCTTAGAAGACAATAGCATGATAACGGTCCCCAAATTAATATTGACTTGATTGATATTCATTTGCAGCTCCAACCACTCAACACACGTCTAATTATAATAGTACTATAAAGGGTAAAATCTCCTATGCAAGCAGAGACTCACAATAAAACAAAAGAATACCCCTCATCAGGGTTCCTTGCTCAACAAATAGGACAAGGCTTATTACTTTAGTTCTCCTTTTTGTGGAAGTTATGTTGGCTTCTAAGCTAATAGAGCATTTTAAGCACATACAAGACTCTGATTTTTGAAGGGAGATAGTCCTCAGAATTTCAAACAACTGATGCACAGCACATGTCTTATCAAATATTCCAGTTCAGCATGCCCTTAATCAGTGAGTGCTACCGTTCATGCTCAGGATGAAGGGCCCACTGCTATTTTTGTCTGAAATTAACAGATGCTGATAAAAAGAGGGAAAGGACTGGTATTGCTTCTAGCTAGCTTACCCTTATAAAAATAATTTCTAAACATACCCAGAAGATTAATAATGTTTAGTGTAACTGATTTGTATCAAAACGTTAAGCACTAAATAGAAACAGTAATAGACTCATAACTATATGATGCAGTTATAAAATGTAGAGAAGATGTAAATAACTGGTTCATTATCGGCATGATGAGGTTATATACAAAGGTTCGGCGATCTAGATCTTCTGCTATTGATGGCATTAACTTAGGCTCTCCTGCGGAAGTCCCTGAACTGCAAATGCAGAATGACAGAATGTAAAATCAAAACCATGAAAAAAAAAATAAGGAAAGCGTTTTATAAGTGAACAAGCACAAGAAATGTTATGGTGAAAGAGGGAAAGACCTGCATAACATCTCAGTAACAGGATGACCGGTGACAAGAGAAGAGTCTTCTCCAGTAGCAATCCTTTGGATATAAGGACAGACATCCTTGTAAGTAATGACAGGGACATGGAACTTAAACTCGTCTACGTCCTTTGACCCCTTCATGTACTTACTCAAATACTCAGTTTCCCCATTTTGCATTAAGATCGCTTTCAGTATAGTTTCCTGAACTTCATCAGCCTTCTCTGTGAGCCTCTCAATTTCTTTCAACGCAACCCAACCTTTGTACTCCAATTTCTTTCCATCCATGATAAAATAGAAGAGGAGGTGATACAAGGACTATAGTTGTTGTTGAATAGGTGCTGAAACCAATGGGTCTATATATAATAAGAAATTAAGGAAGTCTAGGATGTTTATGTTCTCATGAGCATCGCCACAATGATGATGGTTAAGAGCACTGATGGCCATGTGCCAATGCTAAAGCATCCCTCACACTACGTTAGTTGGATGCTTCTAGCATATAGATAGCATTTTTTTTTCTTTTCCTTTTTTTTACATCATTTTTTTTTCTTTGAACATCATTTCAAGCTGATTGGAAAACATTGTCACATGTTCCATTTGTAATGCGGACCTCACAAGCATTTTAAGAATTTTTTTTATAAAAAAAAGCGTACAGGAACATGTTTGATAAAATAAACTCTGTAACACCACCCTTTTGGTGAAATCAGTTGCAAGTTCCGGCACGTTTGTGATGCAACATCGAGAACTGCAGATTTTCATCCTAACTAAACTTGAAGAAAAATCTGAAGTCATTCCATCGGTAAATCCCAATCTACTGTAAGAATATTTTTGGTAATTCTTAAAGAAATTCTGACAATTAATTGAACAACATGAGAGAACATGTTAGCCAGATTTATGCCATCAAAACTCGTAAGCCATCATATTCTAGTGATATATTGGCGATTAGAATCAGCACACGCATGTCCCATCCATTACCTCATGACGCGAATGCATGTATGATGCACGTGCGCGCATATATGTATGTAAATGCATGTGAATGCACACATGCATGTAATCACAAACACATCAGCGCATATCATGCATATCTATTCACATAAATTTCTGGCTGACTACAAGGAGGTGCTAACATATTATTTGCGGCTACTGTTCTTTGATAATGCCATCAAAACACAAAAATTAAGGAACCTTACTTCATTTCTGTTATAATAGCCAGCATCTTCAACAATTTTCCAACACAAGAAAGATCATATGTGACAGTTTAAGTTGCAAGTATCAAAGGTCATTCAAGGTTTCCCCTTAAAATAAAGTTATTCCCAAGTACCACATGCATGAAAACATATTGGACTAGAAGGAATGGAAGCCTCTTTTCGCTGATGGTATTTTATCAAAGCTTGTGATGGAAAAAGGAAGAAACAATCTCAACCTTACAAGTTTAAGATGCTTGATCTAAGAGGATGCATGTCTGAATATATCCTTATCCAAATAAATATCAAGAAAGTTAAGAATTGAGACCTTTTATAATATACGTACAATCAAAAATGTTGGTGCTCGCCGCATCTGTTACGATCTTTCTTTTCTTTTCTTATTGTACTCTTAAAGACATGGTGGACGTCTGCCGACACTCTTCTTCTCCACCACAAAACAATTCTAGCTAGGCAGTAGTGCCTAGTGCAATATAAATCTTTATCCACAACTGGAAATTTTGTGATAATGCATGAAAAAGTGAACTTTCCTAGGCCTTGTTTTTTCCATGAGTAGATGGAGAACAGCGCATGTCATCACACAAATCATGATGTCCTCCATACCCGTTGTAGATATTCTTCGTACATATGAAGTTACAACACTCATCGACCGTAGAATCCTCATTTGCTTGTGTGCTGCAAAAACATTGAGATTCTTACCAATGGATATCCACCTCTGGAATTTTTTCATCTGTCACTATTAAGTATTGACAAGTTAATACCATATCATCAGAATCAGTAGAAAAAATTAACCAAAGAAATGGTGAGAAGAGCGTATAGGAAGCTCTGGCTGAATAAAAAAGCTGATGATCAAGAAATACGAGGAAAAGGGAAGAAAGAAAGAAGAATTGATAACGTAATTTGTTAGGAATATGTAATTTTCTCATAACTAGGATCATATTCGATGAAGCATGGTTTCCTGTCAAATAAAGTTGTGTAACTTAGCAAACACTGAAGACTTATCACGTGATGCTTTAATATTAAAACACTCCCATGGAGCTTCTTTCTTTGCAAATAGAATTTTACATGGCTCCATCTGGTTAGACTCCATTTCTTTTTTATGTAAGCCACGTAAAAGATTAGTTGGGGAACAACCCCAAGACAAAAGAAAGAGTAAAGACAAATGCTTCCTGTAAAGAATGCTAACGCGATCAATATTGTTCTAGAGAACAGAATAATGGATCGGAGGCAGCCTTTTGGACACAATGGGCTGGAAAATAAACAAGAGCTAAAAATATATGAAACCATCTTTCACATGAAAAGTAGGTTGGCTTTCTTTCGGAAGTGTGGAAGTGAGGACACCAGTGGTATGTTTTATTCACATAGATGATCACTCATTTTGGAACCTCAATCTGGAAGAGAATATTGTGAGCTGGTTGAGAAATGTAATTAAATTGTACTCGTACAAGCTTTAAATCCATTTTATTAAATGAAATCCATTTTATCCACCTTTGAATAAATCTACTTCAAAGAGTTTTTCCACCTTATGAAATTTTCAATATAAATGGTTCACTTTCATGAATTTTTTCGTTTTAAGTGGATTTATTATTATAGATGTACATATAGGAAATATTATAGGCACTACTCTAGTATTGTAATCTCTACCTTAACTATTGTATATTGCCCTACACATATAAATAGAAAAGAATTGACTAACTAAAGATTAAGCCTCCTACTTTTTCTTAACTTAATATCAGAGTCTTCTGTCATCATAACTCCTCTCTCCCTCTCCCAAATGGATTCTGTTGTTGTTGCTGCTGCTTCTGACTTCTCCTTTCACACCGGCATTGCAACCCAGACGGCCAGCCACCCACAAGCTATTGTCGGTGGTATTCTTCCACAGCAGCAGCCTCCTTCGCTTGCAAAACACATCAATGACTATTCTTCTCATGTTTGTGTCGTTCATCTTCATATTATGGGAACACCAACTCCAGCCATAATAGCTTTGTCCAACACCTAACAAGTTGTTTCGTTGAAACTTACAAACACAAATTATCTCTATTGGTGAATGCAGATGAAGCCGTATCTTCTTGGTCAAAGTATTTTTCATTTTGTTGATGGCTCAGTTCGTGTCCTCCATCTCATGTTTCTGATAGTTTTGCTAGTTCCTCTTCGACAATCAGCCTTTTTTTTCTTCGTTGAAAGCAACATGATCAACTTATTTTGAGTGCATTGATCTCTTCTCTCTCCATGGATGTGTTGCACCTCGTGGTAGATTGTCATACCTCGCATTGTGTTTGGCACATTATTGAAAAAGCTCTTGCGCCTCCGTCTAACTCTCGCATTATACAACTCCATGGTTCCTTTCAAGATCTTTAGCAAGGTGATGCATCGGTTACTATATACATGCAGTAAGCAAAATCATTATTTGATGAATTTGTTGTTGTTGGCCGGCCTATATCTCTTGAAGATTTTAATCTATATGTGTTTTGTGGCCTTCATATTGAGTTCAAAGACTTGGTAACTAGTCTTGTAACCAAGGCAGAACCGCTGTCATATGCCGACCTTCATAGACACCTCTTTACCCATGAATTTCTGCACAAGAACTCCCTTCATTTCATGGATGCAAACTCACCTCTGTTGTCATCATCTCTGCTACCGCAGCCACCACTGCTACCAACACCCTCTACCCATCTTGCTACATCTCATTACAACCCTAGTTTCAGTCGTAACAGGGGACATTCTCGTGGAAACTAGTGTCTCAATAACAACTATTACAATCATCAGAACATGTCCTCAACTGCTACCAATTGGAGGCAGAACAAACGACAGCAGAACAGGCGCAATACAGGGTCTGGATAGTGGTCTGGACAGCAGAATGTCAAAGGTCAATTATACTCAACCTTCGGCCACTCAGCTACACATTGTGTCCAGTTTCGTGGCAATACCCAGAAACCCTCTACTCATCTTGTTGTTGGGAACGTTTCTACCGCTACTTGGTTACCTGACATCAGCATGAACCAACATGTTACACCTGACCTTACAACTATGACTGATTCTGCATCCTATCTTGGTAATGATCATTTCGCATGTTGGTGACGGTAAGGGCCTTGCCATATCACATATTGGACATAACACATTTCATTCCCCAAAAAACATTTTTAAATTATCTAATGTTCTTCATGTGCTTTATATTACCAAACCGCTACTTCCTATTCAAAAAATTTATCGTGATAATCATGTTTATTTTGAATTTCACACTTTTGTGTTTTATGTCAAGGATCTCATCACCAATGAAGTGCTCCTTTCCAGTCAGAGTAGTGATGGTCTCTATGTCCTATCTGAGTCTTTTGCCATGTCAATCCCTCAAGCGTCTTGGTCTCCTTGCATCTCTATGATTGTAGATCTGTGGCATCATCATTTGGGTCATCCTACTTCCTGCATTTTAAATTTGTTAGTTTCCAAAAATAAACTAGTTTGTACTTCTAGACGCTCTCTTACTCAATGTCAAGCTTGTCCACTAGGCAAGTCGTTGCGTTTGTCGTAGAGACCTACGGGTCACAAAACTATTGTCCCACTTGATTTAATATTTAATGATGTTTGGGGCCCTACTCTTATGTTTTCTTCTGATGATTTTCGTTACTTTGTTATCTTTATTGATACGGAATACCAAACATATATGGTATTACCCTCTTGTTGCAAAATCTGATATGTTCTCTACTTTTCATCGCTTTTAAACATTTGTTGAGCGTCAATTTTCACATAAAATTAAATTTGTTCAAACTGATTGGGATGGTGAATATCATAAGTTTCATCAGTTCTTTCAGACTATTGGTATTCATCACAGGTTAATTTGTCCTCATACCCATGAACAGAATGGCACCGTTAAGTGTCGTCATCGGCACATTGTCGAAACTGGCCTCACCCTTCTAGGCCAATGTAGTGCACCATTATGATTTTGGAACTATGTTTTTAATCATCGGTATATCTCATTAATCATGCCTATTTTTGTTCTCCAAAAAAAATCTTCATTTGAGTGTTTGTTTCGTCGTACTCCTGATTATAACTTTTTAAGTACTTTTAGGTGTCTATGTTTCCCTTTTTTGCGTCCATATCATGCTCATAAGTTGGATTTTCGTTCCTCTTCATGTGCGTTCTTAGGATATAGTTCTTCTCATTTTGGTTATTGTTGTCTTGACTTAGCATCTCAATGTATTTATGTCTCTCGTCATGTTTGTTTTCATGAAGATGTGTTTTCTTTAGCGAATTTTAAACAGATAACACAACAACAGGTTACCTAACCACAACCTACACGCCTCTCAACCTTGAATCCTCCCCAAAACTGTCACAGATACTACCCCACAAACTCGTCAAACTAGCACCCTTGACTTGTCATATGTCACACCCCTTCAAACCCACCACTTGCCCACCAGGTCTGCAACCATTTCATCGCTATCCAGCCCTGTCATACTGTCACCATCTGCTTGTTTTTATAATGATTAATATACAGGAATAGGTTCTCCCTCTACAGAAGTTCATGCTTCCAGGTCTACTACTATAGAACAGATCGGTTCTGCAACAGGTTCTTCGTTGTCTGCTGTGCAATCCGGCCCCTCGACAGGTTCCCAAACAGATCTGCAACTCTGTGTCGATCTCTCCTCATATCCTCTTCAGCATCTTACAGATACAGGTTCTTCACCCCCTTGACCTGCTGCTCCTTAGCATCACATGGTCCTTAGTCCTCGGCAGCCGAAAACAACACTATTAACAGCGTCTGTCACCGTCATTGATCCTTTAATATGTCAGGTAGTGTCTCCTCCTAACCATGAACTCATTACTTTTACTGATGTTAACAAGTATGAGGTTTGGTATAGTACTATGCGCGAGGAAATTTAGGCATTGCGCGCTAACGAAACTTGGACTTTGGTTCCTTTCATCCGTCGATGAATGTTGTTAGTAGTCGGTGCGTGTACAGAATAAAACATCGGGTTGATGGCAGCATCGAGAGGTATAAGGCATGCCTAGTTGCTAAAGGTTTTACTCAATAAGAAGGTATTGATTACTTTGAAACTTTCAGTCTTGTTATCAAGCAGGTGATAGTCAGACTAGTCTTCTCCATTGTAATTTTGCGTGATTAGAAGATTCATTAGCTTGATATCCATAATGTCTTTCTCAATAGAGTTCTTGATGAAGAGGTCTACATGAAACAACCTTCAGGTTTTGTTGACTCTGACCTTCCCTCTCATGTGTGTAGATTGTATAAGTCTCTATATGGTTTAAAACAGGCTCTGCAAGTTTGGTACACTCGTCTAAATGATTTTTTGCTTTTTATTGGTTTTCGTGCTTCCAAGGTTGACACCTCTTTATTTATCTTTTCTGTTGGTACTGACATCTATTTTCTCCTGGTTTATGTTGATGATAATCTGCTTATGAGTAGCAACTCTATTATGTTTAAACGCCTAATACAGTTGCTGAGCTCAGAGTTTAAACTTCATGACTTAGGTACTGTTCATTATTTTTTCGGCATTGAGGTTCAGGCAAGAGAAAACTCAAGAAAAAAAGGGTGTACAAGTTGAAAATTAAAAAAAAAATTCCTACAGCCAAGGTCCAAGGTAAGATTGGTTGTGAAAGGTTTTGATCAGAAGAAAGGTATTGATTTTAAAGAAATCTTTTCACCAATGGTTGAGATGTCTTCAATCCAATTTGTGCTTAGTTTAGCAGCAAATTTGAATCTTGAAGTTGAACAGCTTGTTAGATAAGAAGATCTACATAGAGCAATCTGAAGGGTTTGAAGCGAAAAGCAAAAAGCAACTAGTTTATATGAAGAAAAAGAGTTTGTACGGGTTGAAGCAAAGTCCAAGGCATTGGTATAAGAAGTTTAATTCTTTCATGGTGGAGCATGGTTATGATAAGACCACTTCTGATCATTGTGTGTTTATAAAACGGTTTCATGATAGTAACTTTATTATTCTCTTGCTATATATGGATGATATGTTGAATGTTAGTCATGATGCTAAGAAGATTCAAAGTTTGAAGGGAGAGTTAAATAAGTATTTTACAATGAAAAACTTAAAACTAAAAAAACAAATTATTTACATGATGACTAAGCATGATAAGAAGAATGGAAAACTTTGGCTATCTCAAGAAATATATGTTCAAAATATATTTAAGATATTCAACATGACAAGTCCAAATCTATTAGTTCTTCACTTGCAAGCCACTTTAAGTTAAGTTCTTAACAATGTCTTTTAAGTGATGAAGAAATAAATGAGATGAAGAAGGTTCCTTATGCATTCGCAGTTGGTAGCTTGATGTATGTCATGGTTTTGCACAAGGTTGGATATAGTTCATGTTATTGGTATGGTCAGTAGATTCCTCTTTAATCCTGAAGAGAACATTGGTTAATGATGAAATGGATACTTATATATCTCAAAGGTACTTCTACTTATAGTTTATGTTTTGCCAATGATAAATCTATGTTAGATGGATACACATATGCATATATGGTTGGTGATATTGATTTTAAAAAGTCCATATTAGGATACTTAACAACCTTTGTAGGGGGGAGAGCAATTTCATGGCAATCCAGGTTGTAAAAATATGTTACATTATCTACTACAAATGCTAAATGCATTGCTTTTACTGAAGGGGGGAAAGAGTTATTATGGATGAAGAAATTCTTACGTGAACTTTGCCTAATGCAAGAGAACTTTGTGTTACACTGTGACAATCAGTATGTAATTCATCTTAGTAAGCATTCTACTTTTCATTTTCGATCAAAGCACATTAAAGTTAGATACTAATGGATTCGAGATGCTATAGAGATGAAGTTCTTTGTTGTTGAGAAGATCCATACCGATGACAATGTGTCAGATGTGATGACCAAGCCTTTTTTAAAAAAGAAACTTGAGTTTTGTAAAAAGACAAACAAGCTTAGTGGAGCTCCCTAAATGAGTCGGGAGGTGGCAAATTTCTTACATGATACGTGAAAGGGAGATTTATTAGGTGGTCCTGCTTTATGTGAAAGGGGACCACCTCATATATAAAATGAGAGAAAAGATTAAGCAGAAATGTATCAGTTTAAGCATAGTTTGTTTAATCTCTGATTTGCAACTTATTTTTTATTAGATCAAGCTGAAATTTTAAAATAGATTCCAAATGCATAACCTTTCATTACATACGGTTAGATTGAAGATTGGAGTTGTCTAAGTTGGTTGTTTCATCATAAAATAAAGTTGTTAGTTTTGTGAGGATTTCCGAACTCTTTCTCTTTAATTTTGTTGTATTTTAAGAATAAGTTATTCTTAATGAATTATATGTCATAACCCTTAGTTTTAACTAAGAAAGAACACTTTTCTATTGCATTATTTGTTGATAGTAAAAGTTTTAAGAAGAACTAACGTCCTATGGTTTTTTTCACATCAAGTTTTTCACATAGAAATTCTAGTGTTGATTTATTGTGACTGATTGCTTAATCTTATTGCTTTATTAATCCTATTTTAATCGTAAAAAAATAAAGAATTGAAAGTTGTGAATTATAAATTTGGTTACATTAGTGCCTTTTCACAAGTCAAACAGTTTTAAAGGTATTTTGTGTTAAATTAACAGGGAATTGCATGTGATATCTTATTTATTATTCCTCAAAGCTTTTCAAAGTAACACAGTTCAAACAAGCATCCTTGGATCATAAAGCAAGTGAGCAATTTTGAAATAGGCATAGTAACTCTTACATCAATAATCAAATCATTAATACCAATTCAAGGGGAAGAACATTTATTGGTAAATGAGACATACAGTATAATGATATCTCTGCCGCTGCCAGACTTCAAATTCCTTCTTTTGCTACTGACAATAAAGGGCAGCATCTCCCTGCCATAAAATAAGCCCAAATAATTCTCTAATCAGCATTACAAGATTCTCTTAATCAGATGGTTAATTTTAATTTCTTGCACTAATTCGTTAACTCTGGCCAAAACATGGCAACATTGTAAAACACTGCTACTAGTGATGTTCGCCAAAGAGCATAGATGCGTTCACATTCCTGGAAAAAGATGGAGAATAGCATCTTTAATCTTGTTTAAAATTGCTTTTGAATTGGTCAATAAACATAGCAGCATAAAGAAAACGATTGGTCCAGTGGTAAGAGTTTGAGATTAAGGGGTTTGTTCCCCCTGTGGTCTCAAGTTTGAGCCATGTGGTTGCTAATATGATAGTCACTGGAGACTTACATGGTTGTTAATTTTAGGACCCGTAAAATTAGTCGAGATACGCGCAAGCTAATCCGAACACCCATGTTAATAAATAAATAAAAAATCACAACAATATGACATTACACGCAGTTAATGCAATGGACAAAACTTCAAGAAGGTGCATCCATTCGATTGCATGCATGATGAAAATAGCCAACTCAACTCGACTGAAAAAGTATTAGGTCCAAAATCCCAACTTGTAGAATTTATTTATTTATTCTAGTATTGTGATGATAAATCATGAAATACAGGGCAAGGATCCAATAATGCCTAAGAGCAATTGCTAAGCACATGTCTGCAATTCTAGTGGTACGTAAGAATTATACAATAATAATTATGACGACAGCCCTGCTGGAAATGAATATTGTAAAAGCTCCGACAACCTTTTTTTTGGTTGCAGTCCGATTCATGCATATATAGTAATAGCACAGCTCAGACTTCAAAACTACTATTTTTCATGAATCCCACATTAACGAAAGGGAGAGCGAATCTATACATATCAAGACGATTCAAGAGCCGTACAGTGACTTTGTAAGGTCCTTTCAAAAGCAAAACAAGCCCACTGACTCTCAAGACAAAGCTTTCTGTAAACTTTGTTTGGTCTGTACCAAAAATCATACGCACATATATATACGTATATGGCACTCTGAAAGAGACACAGATACCAGAAAGACAAAAGAGCTTTTGGGATTACCTTTTGGGTATTTTCGCTTTGTTAACGTCATTTAAAAACAATATTGGCCAAATAATAAAGGGTAGCAAAAGTTTTGATAAAATAACACAATTTGATATATATTGTAATTGAAAAATGCAATATTTTAAGTTGTTGCAATTAAAAATTATAATATTTAAAGTTTGCATGATTAAAAAACACAACATTTTAAATAAATTGTTAAATGAACCGGAACAAATTACAATATATGTAGAGGAGAGAAAAGAAAAAAATAAATAAAAAGACTCTAGAAATATAAAGAAACTTTAATTATAACACAATTAATATTATCGAAAAGATCTTGATGAGATGAATCCAACGACACCAATAAAATAAGTTACATGCTCTACCTGAAGGCAGATAAGCAATTACAATGAAGGGGGAAAGAAAAAAAAAAGATTTTATAAACACATTAAAATTCTAATAATGATACCAATGATATAATGCCAATTAAAAAAAATTCAATAACAACACCACCAATATATCATATTGTCAAGGATGACATCATCTATATAGTGTCAATTATAAAAAAAAAAAAACAAAATTCAATGAGAACACCACCAATAAAGTGCTAATTTAAAAAAAAATATTTTATTTTATTCTATTGCTTTTTTTTAGCAGAAGCTTTTGGACTTCTTTCTTTATATGATCGTCTCAAGCCATAGACTTTTTTTTATTCATTGCGCGCCTTTAATTTTGGCTAAATTTTCACATATTTCATGCAATTCAAGTTAATTAAGGTACCAGCTTTGACACTATACTATGGTTTAAACGTTTATTAAAAAAACATTTGAATTAAAAATATTAAAATAAAAAAAAAATTGGATGTTTTATAATAGTTTTAATATCTTCCATAAAAAAAAAACTGCAAAACTCATCAATTTTAATACTTTAAATGGCGTTATCAAAATTATATGTAGCCAAATGTAAACTTTCAGTGAACAAATATACCTTACCAACACAAATTAAAACTACGAGGTTTAATATGCCAATGGTGGAGTTCATGTGTTTGATTCAACCAATTACCAAAATTTGAGTGATTATTCCCATCGTTATTAAACTAGATTTAGTTGCTTGACTCTCAGATCTGGTTTTTGGCCTTCACTAGGCATAAAATTTTAATTTTGAGTTGACTTATTAACTTATGACCCGATAGATCTGGTTAAAAATTTAATTAACTTTATAAAAAAATAATATTTTGAAACAATATCATTTTGATTTGAAAAAAACAAAAATTAATTGGTCCATTTCAATCAGAGTTAACCCACTCAAACCATAACATGGGTCTTGCATCGGGTCTATCCTACATCAATTTAATAACTACTAGTCAACTTAGCTGCGCTCCATCACGAGTAGAATCAAAAGTTAATTTGTAATGCAAAAAAATATATAGGAGATGTTAATTTTTTTAAACATCAAGAAATATGTTAATTATAAAATGAAAATTTGAAATATGTGATTAATAAAATAAATTGATAATTACTAGCGCTGATAAATATTAAAAAAGATTTGTTAATGATAATCAAAAATAAATTGAAAAATTAAGAGATAGATACAAATTAAAATATATATTTTTTTTTATATGATTTTTCTCATTTAATTAGATGTTAAAATATTTTTAACAAAAGTAATAATAAACAAAATCTAATTGGGCTGGGGAATCCAATTTTGCATATATTCTGGATGCATACCCATTGGCAGTGTGGATTCACATAGTGCCCAATTTTTTTTTTAATTTTTTGTTTATTTGATCCTTCCATATTTATTTTATTCATGATTGGTGTTGATATTTTTCTTCAACGGGCTATCTATAAGATTCTTAAGGGATCAAGGAAATTCTGCCATTTAACTCAAACTTGATTTTGCATGATATTGTTCGAGTTTTTTTGTTTTTCAAGAGATCAAAACTCAAGGGACTGTAATTGACAAATGAAAAAAGATAAATCCCTTGAAACAAGAAAAAAATAAAAAATAATTGTGAGAGGACATCTCTATAAGGAGACCAAGGTGCCACATACCACCTCTAATGGAAGAGGCCGTCGAGACACATTAAGAGAACCAAAGGAAGACCACTTTGGAGGCTGGAACATGTTGCATGTACCGACACAACATAACGGGTCTCCCACATGCCAGCGCATGTTGAACACATACCAATTATTTCTTTTTGCCTTTTTCACTTTGGATCTTGAGTGTATAAGAACTCGAATTACATTCCACGTGAGTTCAAGACTTTTCTTTTAATTTAGTCTCTAATTATCCAAAAGCTCTTTGATTTTGGCTTGAATTCCATTCAACCCAAAGCCTAATGAAGACCCAACTAAGGAGAGATTAATGGCAGGGGAACGAAAAGGACATGATCAACAAGTTCAGTGTATTGTGATCGTGTGCCCATGACCCTAGTTGTGATTTTTATGCTTAACTCAGGTTAATTTATGGTGATTTGTAATGTGTCTGCCTCAAAATTAAAAAAATAAAATATGTCACATTGTTTTTTTAAAAATCAACTAATATTTTTATCGGTTATTTGGGTTTTCTTTGACCCTATAAAATCAATTTGATCATGTTTGATAGCTCTTACTCGGTTAATTTGATGCTCAACTTATACAAATAATTGGGTCAAGAGGCTTAAAAGTTGAACTACTATGTGATTTTTAATGATATTGTAAAAGAGTTTTCCAATACCTGGCTATTTTTTTTGTGTCAAAGAAAACAATGTTGCTTAAGACTCTTATCTTTTGGATTTGTTTTTACTCATATCAAACTCCAACCAAGTTATATTTGTATGTTACGAGATTATGTCAAATGTTTACAACAATAAGTTCACAAGGACATTACTAACTACTGGAAATTTATATTCATAACGGAGCATGAGCAACATAACTAATTTATATCCTAATGAAACAAAATACCATACCAATATAATCTCTTCTTGACTTAATAAAAATAAAAATAACTATAACAATATATATATAATGTTCGGACGATTTGAAATCAAAATAAAAAAGTATCCTTCTGATTTTGGATATTTTTAAACATAATACTTTTTTAGATAACATCTTATTTTAATCATGAAAACAAGTTTCAATCAAATAAAATAATGTTATGATAATTCTGATGTGAATGTATTAAAAATATAAAAATAATACACCACCCACACATTGTCTTGGAAAACTTTTAGCAGTGTTATTTAACTTGTTGCTACCTATCGAGTCAACTTAAAAACCCTCTATCTCGGTCCCTTCTCTGGCTTGGGTTTGAAATTAAACTTATTCGGAGTTAACCTTATACGACTCGGTCATCCATATAAATTAATAGATGACTTATTCAGCCAACTGAAAACTTGGTTTGACAAAAACAAAACAATACGATGTGATTTTAACATTATTTTTAAATATTAAATCAATGATGTTTTTTATTTACCTGACTCAAGCCACCACACTCGTGACCTCATTAAGCGACTCAGTTGTCTAGTAACTTTAATTTTTGGAATTATTTCTTTATTCAATCATATGATAATAAAATAGACATGTGCAATAACTATTTTAATAAAAATTAAGAACAAAAAACATAATCTCATTTGAAAACAAAGTAAAAACATAATTGTATTTAATAAAATAAATTCTAGATATATTTTGGTATTTAATAAAATAATATCTCAAATATATTTTTATTGAATTTATGTTAATGAATTTTAATAAAAATTGAAGACTGTTAGGTTGGGTCTTTACCTAACCCAAGTTTCAAATTAAAACGTGTTAGAGTTGACCTTTTGTGACCCGATCGACTAAGCGAGTTTAAACGTGAACCAGTCAAACTAGAAAAAACCTGATTTAACTTTAAAAAATTCAAGGTGACATCATTTTAATATTTTAAAAAAAAGATATTAAGATAATAACGTCTTGGATCGGCCCAAATCAATCCAAGTTAACTTGCTAAACACGTGATATGGATAATGAACTTGGGTTGATCTATCAACTATTTTTTAGAATCAATTTTTTATTTAAGTATACAATAATAAAAATCAACATGTACATAGAGTTGACCTTTTGTGACCCGATCGACTAAGCGAGTTTAAACGTGAACCAGTCAAACTAGAAAAAACTTGATTTAACTTTAAAAAATTCAAGTTGACATCATTTTAATATTTAAAAAAAAAGATATTAAGATAATAACGTCTTGGATCGGCCCAAATCAATCCAAGTTAACTCGCTAAACACGTGATATGGATAATGAACTTGGGTTGATCTATCAACTATTTTTTAGAATCAATTTTTTATTTAAGTATACAATAATAAAAATCAACATGTACATAGAGTTGACCTTTTGTGACCCGATCGACTAAGCGAGTTTAAACGTGAACCAGTCAAACTAGAAAAAACCCGATTTAACTTTAAAAAATTCAAGGTGACATCATTTTAATATTTTAAAAAAAGATATTAAGATAATAACGTCTTGGATCGCCCAAATCAATCCAAGTTAACTCGCTAAACACGTGATATGGATAATGAACTTGGGTTGATCTATCAACTATTTTTTAGAATCAATTTTTTATTTAAGTATACAATAATAAAAATCAACATGTACATAAAAGCGAATGAATTAAATTTAATAAAAAAACCAATGAAAAAATATCTTAGATGGTTGTACAAAAGAGTATTTGCTAATATATTGAAAAAAAAAAAGTTATAATCTTAGCAAAAAGAAAGTAAAAAATGAGTGGTATTCAATAAAAAAATACTCAAATATATTTTAATGGAATTAAATTAAAATTTTAGAAAAAAATATTAAAAAGACTAAAACAGGCTAGGCATTTGGGTTTATATAGACCAACTCATCTGACCCAAAAAAAAAAGATCATGCTTACGCACTTGGCTCTATTATATATTTTTTTATTAAATTAATTTTTTTCAATATTAGATGACGTATCGTCTATTGTAGAAAATGATACGTCATTTACTGGTTAACTTTCTGACCACCTTTCATGGTCAAAAAGTTGTAACATACCTTAAGTACCTAAAAAGGATATTTTTCAACCCTTTATCAATTGAAAATATCTAAAAAAACATCATAGAGACCTCAATAAACTTATTTTAAGTCTTAAATTAGTATTCAATTGATTAAAAAATAAAAAATCAACCCAAACCTAAAAACAATTTTTAGCCCCAATTTATTCTTTCGGGCAAGATTAAGGTCCAAAAACATCATGGAACTCCTATCATTCAATAGAACTCATTTGATACGATCAAATAAAAGGTTGAACAAAGAAATTTGGATTCTAATGTTATTATGTCTACTATCCAGTTTTACGTTGTTGAGCATAATTTTTAATCCGACAGTTGGATCAGGCTGAAGATTTACCAAGAGTTTCTAGACATAATTTTTCTACATTGGGTTAAAATTTGAAGTCAATTAAGATTCATAAGGGTCTTGCAATACATATCAGAAAATGCAATATGAATTTTTTTTATTTATTACCTTTTGACTTATATATTTCTTATTTAGAGATGATACTTTTCCTCATAATACAAGGATATTCATCATCTTGTTTTTGGGAGTTTTTTAGTTCTACAATAATCTTTAATGGGCATCAATATAGTTTCCAAGTGTGGCAAAGATTTCTTAATGTTTCAAAATCATTTTCTTACAAGGATTCCTTATTTATCCTAACTATAAAAAGAAAAGAAGGTTGGAGAATTTAATGGAAAAATATCTTTTGGCTAAATTATTTCTTTTGTATTAATTTGAATTATTTTAAGGTTTTATTTGTTTTTTTATATTTTTATTTGGATATTTACATTCAATTTAGGCCTTGTGTTTTAGCTTGAGTGTTTTTTTTTTTTTTGCCCAAAATCAGTAATTTAGTATTATTTTAGGCATTAAACTTATTAGCTGATTATTAACTTGGGCTCATTGGTTTGCAACCCAATAAGAGTCCATTAAGGTTATTTAGGAGGACTATATATTTTTTTCTTTGTTGCAAAATTCAGCAACCATGATGTTTTGAATAGACTTGTATTTTGCATGATACAACACTTTTCTTTTTTATATGACAAAAAACAAATTTAATTTATCAAGGTATAGCTGATATTTTGACGTCTTCGCATACTTCAAATTCCTAATTCTCTATAACCAACAAGTCCAAGTTCAATTTTCAATACTTTTGATTTTTAGGTATAAGGTTATCTCTTGATCAAGATTCATCCATCACAAACTTGATTTTTTACTTTTCGGATTTGTCATCTACTTCATTGTGGGTTTAGAGATTGTTATCCTAGGGATTCACGTCATCGTGGATAATAAGATTGACCTTTTTTGTTACTAGAATGTAGTCAATACTAAGATTGACATTTTTTGTTACTAGAATATAATCCATTGACAATTTTTTCTTTTATTTTCGTAATTTTCTAATAATTTTTTTTTAAATTTAAAAACTAATAAATAAATAAAATAAAATTTTTGACCGAAAAACCAAAACCCAAAAAACTAAAGGGATCGTAAAAAAAGAAAAAGGAAAATAAATAGATTAAGAAGCATTTTCTGGCACAAATTTGATAGTGTCAATCTCTTTTTCTTATCTTATAGTTTGGTAATCTTTCTTTTAATCGCATCTATCCATTATAACTTTAAACCATAACTCATTAAACTGTACTCCAACCAAGTTTAAAAATATGAAAAAAAAAAAAAAACCCTTCATATCCATAGAACTCGTGAAGATCAGAGACTATCAACTCATAAAATACTCATAACATCTCGTTAAAGGAATTCATTGAAAAAAGAAGAAGAAGCGGTGTTGTCATGAGAGAGGCGACAGTCGACACCATGATCCTCTACACTATAAAAACGCTACATGTTTTTCTTTTTAATAATTAATAATTAATGAGCAGGGACATTTTAGTACTCGTGCACGTAGGGAAATCTAATCTGACGAGAGAAAATAGAGTACACAAAGCAAGAAGTAGAGAGGGAAGCCAGTTGATTTATCCAAAACGTTGTCTGAATGAACCTATGTCTTAAAATAAAATGGCTGCTTTTGCACTGAATCAGCAACTGCTTTGCTTCTCGAACTCGCATTCTAGGACAACAACAAAACCATGTAGTGCATGGTTACTCAGCAGCAAAACAAGCGTGTTCAGTATTCCTCGAAAGAAGGGTCGTTTCTCTCTAACTTCTTGTAATTCTCAGTCCTCCTCTGAAGCCAATACTCAGACTGCAGAGTCCTGTGTCAATTTGGGTCTCTCCCTCTTCTCTAAAGGACGGGTAATGGATTCTTCTGGGTTTGAATTTTGCTGATTCTTGTCCAATCTCTCTGAGTATTCCACTTCTGTTGCATGGGTTTGTTCTTCTTCTTTTTTCTTATTTAGTTGGTTCATATTTATGGATGATAATGTAGCTTTTGGTGATTTAGATTTTGGGTTTGTTACATAATGATTTTCTTAAGCATTCTTTCTTAATTAAGGACTTGGCTTTATTAATCCGCCTTCTAAATTGAAGAGAACGATACCATTTTTCACAGCGTTTAGTTTCATTATCTCTTTAGTCTTATCCTGGTTTTCCACTCAATTTGTCAACACATTTTCCCGTTCCAACTACATGTCATTTGTTTTCTGAGGCATATTACTAAACCTATTGAGGCCAGTTAATCTGTTATTTATCATAGTCATGATGGCATGTATTAATAATGTCTACGGAGTTGAACAATCTAACCACAATGATAAAATTTTCAGGTTAAAGATGCTTTAGTTCAGTTTGAAACAGCACTTGATTTAGACCCCACCCCAAGAGAGGCCCAAGCTGCACTCTATAACAAAGCCTGCTGCCATGCCTACCTGTAGGCTTCTGTATACCTTACTCTTTTCGTGAATGGAATCTAATCATAACATGTTTTATTTCACTTTGATCATTCACTTTCATCTAATTGCTGTGTTATTTTAATTATGATGTATTTTAACCGAATAGAAATGCTTCATGTAATGAATGATAGGGTTCCTTAGCATTCTAATGAATGACTATTTTGCAAGTTATAAACTCATATACAGTATGTACGTCAGTCTAAAATTTTGTGAGATTTGCTTCTTCCTTCTTGAAGATGGTGCAGTCTTTTACTTTGTAAAACTGAAACTTAGGAGGACTTTTCAGGTGAAGCCTTTAATCTGTCAGTGCCACAAGTTTAACTATAATTTCTATTCTTTCACATCTAATTAAGCTGATCACATCTCAACTTCAATGTATCTTTTATTTGTAGTATAAAAGTAGTTCTGGTTTGTCTTTATTGAAATTTGTATTTTTCTCTGTGAACCATGAGATTTTAAACATGAAGCTATCTCAGCATTGCTTCTTTTTTTCTTTTCTTTTTTTCTTTTTTGAGGAAGTCGGGAAGGGAAGAAAGCCGCTGATTGCCTGCGCACTGCTTTAGGGGAATATAACCTCAAATTTGGCACCGTTTTGAATGATCCTGACTTGGCCTCCTTTAGAGCTTTGCCTGAGTTCAAGGAATTGCAAGAAGAGGTTTCCACTCCTCAGCTTTCTTTTACATATTAAGCTTGTCTAATCACTTTTTCTGGGTTAAGATTTGTACATCGAGCTCAGGTAACTTAATAGCACCACCTCATGTGGGCAGATTGTGAAAATAAACATGTATACTGCATGTCAGTATGATTTGAACCTAAACTTTATCAAAATCGTCCAACCATTCTTCATTCAGCATGAGCTTAGCCTCAAGGGCACTGGATTATGATACTATATAATTGAATTTTGGCTAACTCTTTGCTTTTACAATTGAAAGTTTTAAACTTTAAATCCTTAAACATTATCTCTCATAAATTCTTGGCATTTTTGCAGGCCAGGTTAGGTGGAGAAGACATAGGCTATGGTTTTCGTCGAGATCTCAAACTTATTAGTGAGGTCCAAGCTCCATTTCGTGGTGTTAGGAGATTCTTTTATGTGGCATTCTCAGCAGCTGCAGGGATTTCACTGTTGTTTACCATTCCAAGGCTTTTTCGTGCTATTAAAGGCGGAGGTGATGCCCCTGATCTCTGGGAAACTGCTGGAAATGCTGCAACCAATATTGGAGGTACCTTTGTCCTTCATAAGTTTGAGATCCTTTAAATTTGTTCTTTTCTTCTATTCACTTGTATAAATGATTAGTGCACTGAATATGATTATTGACTGACCCTTACAGCTTCGTTCTAAAATGACTAATGTTTTGAATCAGCAATCTACAGGCATCATCGTTCTTGTGGCATTATTTTTATGGGACAATAAGAAAGAGGAAGAGCAACTTGCACAGATTACAAGAGATGAAACACTGTCAAGGTTGCCTTTGCGCCTTTCCACAAATCGGGTTGTTGAACTTGTCCAGCTTCGAGACACTGTTAGGCCAGTTAGTATTAATACTCCTTTGGTTTTTTCCCATCAAATTATACACATTGTGGCCTTGCAATTGCAAACAAAATCACAAGTACTTAGCTGCATTTGTTAGCTAATGTTTGTTCTAAATATATGAATGCTAGCAATGAGAATTAAAAATAGCTTTATCCTTCATTTCTAAATTATTAAAACACCATATGACAGTGCACCATAAGATTGTATTGTGATACTTTCTGCTGAGTTGAAGTAATTGAAATAGTTAAAATTGTTGATACTTTTACTTTTACCAGCCAGCTACATATCTCACTTCCATAGCATTTTGAAGCATCTTATGTTGAGCATCCAAAATATTGTTTGTTCAGTGCCCTAAATTATGTGGTTTGGGTTTAAGGTAATTTTAGCAGGAAAAAAGGAGACTGTTTCCCTGGCCATGCAGAAGGCTGAGAGGTTCCGCACCGAGCTCCTCCGACGAGGTGTTCTTTTAGTTCCTGTTATTTGGGGTGAAAGCAGGGCCCCAGATGTAGAGAAGAAAGGGTTTGGTGCTCGTCAAAAGGCAGCTGCTTCTCTTCCTTCTATTGGGGTAAGATATAAAGGTTCATTTAGTGCTTCTTCCTTTTGCTCCTAAGGATTTGTGGAGCATAATACAACCTTTCTTCCATTATTATGCTGTTAATTCCAGTTCATTTTCTAGGGGTTTCTTGCTTGCTATACCCAGTCTTATCATGTTTGGGATTGAATAGATTTGTAGCACTTTTGTAGCATTTTTTTATATTAGCTTTGATGACACCATGGTAGGAAGATTTCGAGAAACGAACTCAGTCTGTGATTGCAAAATCAAAGTTGAAAGCTGAAATTCGATTTAGAGCCGAGGTTGTATCTCCAGCTGAATGGGAAAGGTCAGATCCTGCTGAAATTGTATGCATTTTTCTGTGGTTGCAAAAGAACCATCATAAAAGTTAGACTGGTTATTTGACTTCTTGTACTTGCTTTAGGTTTCATACGTAAGCATTATCCCAATTTACTCATCCTAGGATCGTACAACTTTGTATCTTTCATGGATGAATGAATTGTAGGCTTAAAATTGTTTGTCTAACATTATAGTTTTTCAACCCTGTTTAACTTGTGGATCTTTGTTTTCATCTGTTTAATGATTTGTCCAAATTCATTTAGGTGGATAAGGGATCAGCAAAAGTCTGAAGGAGTTACCCCGGGTGAGGATGTCTATGTAATACTGCGCCTTGATGGTCGAGTTCGGAGATCGGGGAAAGTAAGTGCTTGTGGTATCAATTGGCATTCTTAGTGGGTATTATACTATATCAGGGAAACATGAGACGTTTTAAAGGCGCATCGTAGAGATAACAATTTTTATTACTTGATTTGGCCACTCAAGGCACTGAAGTTTGGAAGTCTAGAATTCCTCAACATAATTCCTGTCTTTCAACAGCTATCTTGCTTCAGCATATATATATATATATAAAGCATCTAGCAGCTGAATCCATGTTTTATACTGATTTTGTTGCCCTCGGGGTCTCTTGAGATTGTGAAATAATTTTAACTAATGGTAACTTGAGACCTATTTGCAATTCTTGAGCTACCATCTGACTGGTGTGGGTCAGAGTAGGATTTGTTGAACTGTGTTTGGGATTTACAATTTGTCATGCTATCAGTATTCGGTAGTGACTCCTGTTTCTCTGCAGGGCATGCCTGACTGGCCACAAATTGTAAACGAGTTGCCACCAATGGAAGCATTCTTAAGCAAGCTGGAAAGATAGAAGTCAGTGGTTCTGGCATCGCCTACTCAAAGGGGAAAGAAAAAAATGAGCACCTTCTTTCTGCCTCATTTATGATTGTTGTTGTTGACCTTTATATATCTCTGTTATACAGCCGCAAGTGATTTTTCCAGAAGAAAGTCTGCTGCTTTACTTCTTTGACATCTCTGAAAACCCATCATCCATTTCTTTCTTACTTACTATTGTAAATCATACCATGCAAATATTGAAGAGAAGGGGGATAAAGATATCGGTAACTAGAAAGTACCGTGGTGGCCCATGTGTTCAGTTCTACAGCAGGGCTTCTCGGGTTAATTTATTTATAATCAACTTCAATTCACATCATGATGTCCATAACACCACGCCATTCCTTTAGTAATCCGTTGTTTTTTGGAATCTTGAAAACAATGTTGTTAGGGAATTGAATTGAACTGATCATTGGCTTCCATGATTTGATCGCCCGTTCTCCATCATAAATACTGTTATTTCGTTTTTAGAAATATCCATCTTTGCAAATCAGGTTACCTCTGAAATTTATCTCCTCAAAAGGCATTAGGTGACTGACAAAAGAGTTAATTATCCTATCTATTGCACTAGTGTCTTACCCTCTTTTGATGTTGCCAACGTATCTTTTGGTGATGTAGAAAGATTTCAAGTTAAAAATCCACCAAGCATGTGATTATTGAAAGGGAAAAGGCTGAATCCACAGCACATAATTTGATATTGAGCAGGTCAAGAAGCACCAAAGTTTCCTCGTGCCAATTAGAATCAGTTTGAACTCGTTCCAGGAAAGGAACGAGCTTTATCAAAGGTTCGACTGCCCATATTATAAATAGGATTGCATTCTTGGGTTAGGTTTTGCTTTGTTTCTAGCAATGCTAGATGGGTGCCCGCACTCCATTGCTGGCTTCCCATTGTATGTCCGTAATGAAATGGTTTTAAGCATTCAAAAAGTGAAATTAAGGCAATCTCAAACAAACCAAGCTTAGGAAGGCAAAGAAAGAAGTGTAAAAGCCTGCACAAATATGGGGTCTTAGCATTAGCATAAACAGTTTTAGATAAAAACAGAAGGAAGAGCAAATCCATAAATTTGGTACATCTTGCAAAAGAGATTAAAGCAAAGGATTGTAACGGCAGTGGCGGCTAATAAACATAACAAACTTTAAGCAAGCTTAGATATTCTTTGCAGCGCCAAAAAAAAGGAAGATAAGCCAGGAGGTGTCTTCCACAGATACTCCCATAAATCACGAAAAGAAAGGTCCCGAGAGCGGTTCTACAAGTTGTGCAAAAAATTCCAGCAGCCCTTCAGTCGATGCTGAGCAGTGGATGTCCCTGCGGTGGATGATTGAGATTAGCAAGGCTGAATATGGAAAGGTAGAACTGAAAAGGAACAACTCATCCTAAACAATAGGCTTCTTGAAACAGCACGATGAGCAGAATCACACGGATCAGCCACCAAAAAAAAAAAAACATTATCTGTGAGCAGCGAAGAAGAATTGAAACATGTGAAGAAGCAATCAAGCATGACATTGTCAAAGGAAATACCTATACCTATACATTTTGCCTATTTATTCTTTCCTTTATTAGGATATACTAGCTGCGGGTTAGTAGTTTCTAAGGGCTGAAGATCAGCCTATATTATTTCCTGTATCAGCCTGTATTATTTCTTGTTGTATTCTTTTCTTTCTTATCTTATAAATTCTACCTATATAATGGGCAATTCTCAATGAGAAGACACACAATTTTATTCAAAAGACTCTAAATTATCATGGTATCAGAGCTACAACTCTGAATTATTATTTGCTATCAAGTTTCTTAGTCTCAGTTATTCTTTATCAAAGTTCTCTTAACCTCATGTCTTCAGATAAGTCTGATGTTTCTATGATTCATTTCAATAGCAAGAACTACTCTACTTGGGCATTTCATTTCAGGATTTTTGTCAAAGGTAAGGAGCTGTGGGGACATGTTGATGGAAGTAACCCAGCTCCTGACAAAATCAAAGACATAGACCAAAGACGCCAAGTGGGAAGTCAAGGATTCTCAAGTTATGGCTTGGATCTTAGGATCTGTCGAACCTAACATCATTTTGAATCTTCAATCCTCTCGAGCGTGCAGCTCGATGTGGACTTACCGAAGAAAATCTATAGCCAACAAAACACTCGTCGGTTTCAGCTTGAACATGAATTGAGCACTCTTCAACAGGATAGTCTTTCTATCTCTGATTTTTACTCTAGATTCACTAATCTTTGGACTGAATACACTGATATAGTTTATGCTAGCTTACCATCTGAAGGTCTTAGCTCTGTTCAATCTGTTCATGAAACTAATCAACAGGATCAGTTTCTAATGAAACTAAGACCTGAATTTGAAGGCATCAGATCCAACCTGATGAACCGAGAATTTGTTCCCTCCTTGGATACATGCCTCAGTGACCTCCTTCGCGAAGAACAACGCCTTCTCACTCAAACCACCATGGAACAACGACGATCTACATCTATTCTTGTGGCCTATGCAGCACAAGGTAAGCTAAGAGGCAGGGATATGAGCACTATTTAGTGTTTTTGTTGTAAGGGATTTGACTATTATGCTGCAAATTGTCCCCGGAAATCCTGCAACTACTGCAAAAAAGATGGCTATATCATCAAAGAATGCCCCGCCGACTTCCCAAGAAAACAGACGAAGCATATATCGTCTCGCTTGGCTCTTCACCTCGACACAAAGTGCTCCTACTCCCGTCCAATCCGTGACTCTGCCATGATTCAACAAATGATCATTTCGCATTTTCAGCTCCGGGACTCTCGTAAAAATCTTTCTACATCATCTCCTTGGTATTTTGATTCCACGGCTTCCAATCATATGACAAACAATGTTGCTTCTCTTACCAATGTCAACGAATATTTTGGAAATCTCAAAATTCATACTGCTGATGGCAGTCATTTACCTATCACGGCAACTAGTGATGTTTCTCCTTCTCTCACTGATGTTTTTGTATCACCTGGTCTTACCACCAATCTTGTGTCTGTCGGTCAATTGGTTGAAAATGATTGTAAACTAGAATTTTCCAAATCTGGTTGTGTTGTGCAGGATCAACAGTCAGGGAGGATGATCGCAAGGGGGCCTAAAGTGGGACGTCTTTTTCCTCTTCAATTTCCTTTGTCTCCTTTTTATTTGCCCTTTGTCACTTGTAATTCTGCTCATGTTGATTACTGAGCGTGGCATAAACGTCTCGGACATCCAAACTCTAATGTTCTTCATGTTTATTGAAATCTGGTTTTCTTGGAAATAAAGATTCACCATCTCTTAGTGTTGTTCAGTTTGATTGCAATTTTTCCAGGCTTGGCAAAAGTAAAACTCTACCCTTTCTTATTCACACACCACGCGTAGTCCAACCTTTCGATTTGATACATAGTGATGTGTGGGGTATGGCACCAATCACTTCTCATGCTAATTACAAATACTTTGTCACTTTTATTGACGATTATAACTGTTTCACATGGATTTATTTCCTTCATTCTAAAGACGAAGTATTTTTTGTTTTTAAGATTTTTCATACACGTATGCAGACCCAATTTTCAGCCCAAATCGAAATCCTTCATTCTGACTATAGGGGTGAGTATATGTCTCATTTGTTTCAGGACTTTTTACAGCATCATGGCATCATTTCTCAACGGTCTTGCCCTTCAACACCTCAACAAAATAGGGTGGCTGAAAGAAAGAATCGTCATCTTCTTGATGTTGTTCGTACTCTCATGTTAGAGTCGTCTACACCTTCTCGTTTTTGGTGTGAAGCTCTCTCCACTGCTATCCACCTCATCAACGAGATTGCCTTCCCCACATTGAACCACGACACTCCTTTCCTCAGGTTGTTTGGTCATCCTCCAACTTATTCCAACCTCTATACCTTTGGCTGTGTCTGTTATGTTCATCTCCCTGCACATGAACGCCCAAAACTCACGACTCAGTCAATTTAGTGTGTTTTCCTAGGATATTCAGTACACCAGAAAGGTTTTCTTTGCTATGACCCAAATCTGCATCGCATTCGAATTTCTAGAAATGTGATCTTTCTAGAAAACCAATATTTCTTTTCCATGCATCAAGATCTTGTTCCTCCTTTATTTTCTGTTTTACCTATGTTTACTAACTCTCCTGCAGCTCAAGTCCCTTCTAAGCCTCTCGTAGTATATCAAAGATATTCATCTACTACTTCCCACCAGCCTCCAGACCCTCTCAAGCCCCCTCACGTTCCTTCCCCGACTACTACTCATGTCCCAGCAATTGCAACTCCCTCTCATCGACAAAGTACTCGGGTTCATAGACCCCCTGATAGGTATGGTTACTCTCCTCCCTCATCCTTCACAGCCACCTTGTCTTCTACTTTTCTTCCTTCATCTTATAAACAGGCAATGGAGTATGAGTGTTGGTGAAAAGCCATTGAAACCGAACTTCTCGCACTTGAAGAAAACCAAACCCGGGATGTTGTTCCATGCCCCTCATCTGTGAATCCCCTTGCGCTAGAATTTATGTTTTCTATCAAGCGTCGTTCTGATGGGTCCATCGACCGTTACAAGGCTCGGTTAGTGGCACTTGACAACAAACAGGAATATGGTCTTGACTATGATGAGACCTTCGCACCAGTCGCCAAAATGACCACTGTCCGAACTATACTCGCCCTTGCTGCATCTCAATCCTGGCCCTTACATCAAATGGATGTCAAGAACGCCTTCTTTCATGGTGATCTCAAGGAAGATGTTTACTTGAAACTTCCTTCTGGTATGTCCAGTTCCTTATCTAATGATGTTTGTAAACTGAAACGTTCTTTGTATGGTTTGAAGCAAGCACCGAGAGTATGGTTTGACAAGTTTCGATCCACATTGCTAGGTTTCTCCTTCACTCAAAGTCAGTATGACTCCTCTCTCTTTCTACAAAAGACATCCATGGGTATTGTTGTCCTCCTTGTTTATGTGGACGATATCGTCATCACTGGCTCTGACTTGGAGGCAATCTCTGCGATTCAGACTTTTTTGCATTCTACATTCTACATTCCACATGAAAGACCTCGGCCAGCTCACCTATTTTTTTGGCTTGGAAGTGCATCATCAACCTCACGGTCTCTTCCTGCATCAGCACAAGTATAGTCAGGAATTAGTTCAGTTAGCTGGCCTCACCAACACTACTTCGGTTGACACTCCCATGGAACTTAATGTGAAATATCGTCGTGATGAAGGGGAGCTTCTTGATGATCCTACTACCTATCGGAAGCTAGTTGGTAGTCTTATCTATCTAACTATTACTCGACCAGACATTTCTTATGTTGTTCACACTGTCAACAAATTCATGCAAGCACCAAGGCATCTCCATCTATCTGATGTCCGCCGTATAATTCGCTACATTCTTGGCACTCCTAGTCGTGGCTTATTCTTCCCTACAGGTTCTTCACTTCAAATACAAGCCTATAGTGATGCTGATTGGGCCGGTTGCCCTAACACCAGGAAATCTACTACCAGCTGGTGTATGTTTCTTGGTGATGCCCTTATCTCATGGAAATGCAAGAAACAAGACCACGTCTCCAAATCATCTACGAAGCAGTAGTACCGAGCCATGTCTACCGCTTGCTCGAGATCATTTGGCTGCGTGGTCCCCTCCGTAACTCGGTTTCGTCCGCTTCATCCTACTCCACTTCATGTTGACAACACTAGTGCCATCCAAATTGCAGCCAACCCTGTCTATCACGAACGCACCAAGCACATTGAGGTTGACTGTCACTCAATCAAGGAAGCATATGATCATCAGATTATCACCCTTCCACATATCTCCACCACCCTGCAGATCGCAGATATCTTCACCAAATCCATGCCCCGTCAACGCCATCATTTCCTCACCGGCAAATTGATGCTTGTCGATTTACCAGCATCAATTTGAGGGGGGGTGTCAAAGGAAATACCTATACCTACACATTTAATGCCAGCAGATTCTTTGCCTATTTATTCTTTTCTTTATTGGGATATACTAACTGCAGGTTAGCTGTTTCTAAGGACTGAAGATCAACCTATATTATTTCCTGTATCAGCCTGTATTATTTCCTGTTGTATTCTTTCCTTTCTTAGCTTGTAAATTCTACCTATATAATGGGCAAATCTCAATGAGAAGATACACAATTTTATTCAAAAAACTCTAAACTGTCAGACATAACCGAAGATCAACTATAAAACAGTAGCTGAGTAAGATGGGGAGAGAATGTCGACTAATTTCTGAAGTAGAAGCAGAACAAACCAAGGGCTTTTCACAAGGAGCCAATGTTTATACTTGGTTGGAAAAGATCAAAACTCATAAACTCATAAAAAACCGACATTAAAAATAGCAGAAACATGGGTGTCATGGGTTTGTAAAATGCTTGGTCTAAACATGATGAAAGAAAAGACAGTGCTGAAGATAGGTCAGCACATCCAAGTATAACAACATGGGCATCATGCAGAAATAGAGTCTGCCTAAAGATGACTTCCAAAGAAGAGAAAACTAAACTGTTAGCTGAAAAAACAATGTGGAGCCATGAAACCCGACCACTATACAACACTGACTGCTCATCAGCCTCCACACAGAAGCAACATTCCTCTGGTCCGGCAGCAAAACAGCCGACACAACAACCATTATTTGCACTAAAGAGAAGAGGAGAACGAGGAGGATCCAAACTGAAATAAATGCAGATATCTTTCCTCGAGTGGCGGTTTGCTAGTGAGAATTCTTTTTAATTTGAATCATTTCCTGTCATTGCTTTTTTATATATATATAATTAAATGAAATCATCTTATTGATCAGTTATGTCTATGACTCATGAATTTTTTTTTCTTTTTTAAAACATGATCCCAACACTAGAACATCAGCTTTTTATGTTAAAAAGGAATTTCAACCCCATTCACAAAGTAGCACACACCGCCTATCTACTTATATTACTATTTACTTACCTATTAACAAAAACATAAAAAAAAAAATCAGTTTTTCATTGTATATCAAGACAAAGATCATTGTAGATTGAAATAATAAAATAATTATTTTTTTTCCAAGAAAAATCATTAAACTTGTTATTTGGTTTATTAAATCTATTTAAATTAATGACCTATATTTCAGATTTTTTTTTGTATTTTTAAAGACATTATCATCATTTAGATATTTTTTTTTATGCTAGAAAAAATTTGGAACGGCTAATAACATGCACGGGCACCTGTATAGTATTTATTAACATGCAGATATAAAATAAAGTCGAGAATTGGGGATCTTAAGGCCCATGCCTTCTTTCTGTGCTGGAGGTAAATACGAGTGCAGAACTCCATTTCTTCTTTCTATCATCTCAGCCAATCATCTCTTCCAAACATCTGTGCTTGTAGAAAGCTCACGGAGTCACCACCGAATTCCATTAAAGTCATAAGCAAGCTTCACTAAACAACATTTTCAAAATCTACATGATATTAACACCAACAGACAGAAGATTGCTAAAAACAAGGGCAAAAGTGATCCCCAGGGGCCTGATGCAAGGCACAAGGCAATGAAGAATATTGGCGTGTCTCTCTTGCATTGGGGCTTTAATTTACTCAGAAAGCCAAGTATTACTTGGATCCCAAACGGGGCTGCACGTAATACATTCCAAGGCCATTCAATATTTTCTGCCAAAACCCTATTTTATCAGCAATAGCTGTAAAATACATGCAAACAACACATAGAAGAGACCAAACATCGGTCAAAATAGAATGAAATGCAGCTTCAATTTGTGATAATCCTTGTCCTCGATAACACAACTAAAAGCATGATCATATAAATGACTAAAAGGATGGGACTAAACATCCCATTCAATTATTATCAGCAAAAAGGAAGAGAAATCCAAGTTTTTTTTTTTTAAGAATAGAACCAAGGCCAGTGACAAAACATAGACAGGAAAGCGTTTTTTGCCTTTTTCTTTTTGCACCTGACTTGATCACTCTTTTGAGTAATTTAAACGAAGACAAACCGCTAAACCTGACCAATTTTCTAAACTTGATCAGTGGTGATAAACAAATCCCATTTAAGAAGCAGACTGTTACCATCCTGTGTGCTGTGTGGGTGCACAGCTTGTCCTTAATGATATGGCACATTACAGACATCTGCGCCATAATAAAACAAATCAAACTCACTTTAAAAGCCGAATGTAATCATCATCATCATATTAAATTTTCAGACATCATTCGCTTAAAAAAAATAATAGAACAACATTATTTAGGAATCTCAAAAATCCTGTTAGATAGGTCTAGAGTTGTTTAAGGATTTATTATCTGAAAATCTGATTTTCATCGATTTTGAATGATATTTTAAAGGCGAGGTTGTCTCAGACCACAAGTCGTTCAATTAGCCTCCAACGATAATCTACACAAATCACCAATGAAAAATCTCTTAAATCTCTATTTAAGAGACAGGGCATGTTATGCCTAAAGTGCTAACTCTCTATTCTGTAACATAAGTAGTTTTTATGTTTAACAAACAACCACCTAAAAATAAGAGGCATAACTTACTATTTATAGAGAAATTTGAAAAACCTTATAAATTAGCAAAATATCAATTTGCTCCTTGAATAATATTCATATAATAATTCAGGATATATAATTTTAAAAATTAACTCAATCAAGTTCTTACTTAATTTTGCTATGTCTATATATATAATCCATATATTAATTATATTTTAGTTCTTAATTTCTAAAATATATTTTAATCAAGTCATAATTAATTAAACCATTCCAATTTAGTTTTTGATTAATGGTTCTTAATGTGCATAACCCTTTAGGTTCCTAGTATGTTGGTCAAATATAAATTATAATTATAGTTAAATAGAATTAAATAATTTAATTTATTATCAATTCAATAATTGATTAATTTATATTTCAAGGTTAGGTGTATCGTCTGACAACGTATCATGATCCTCCAAATATTAGAAAAGTCATTAGTGGTTTGACTTAACCTTTCAATGACCGGTTTTTCAGTGTAATTAATATCTTTTCATCAATAATATTCCGATTTAACATTAAAGCATAGAGTATGTCTATCATTTTAAATCATGTTCGTTCTCTACGTAATAGTCATTGATCATTTAAATAAGATTTAAAACTCTTTTCAAATCTCATTCCACCTTGGCTAAAGATTTCTCAATCAAAAATATTTGAGAACAGATGAAATATTTTTTCTTGATCACTTAAGCATCTTCATATAGTTCATGATATACTCAATGTTTGCCCTTTCATTACCTCGATTAATATAACATGTAACAAGATCAAAGCATAACATTCTCCATTTAACATAACTTAGTGATCACAAGTTCAAAGATCACTTACACAACTGTCATGTGAGCCTTTCCATAAACTTAGGTGATCTTTTCATATGGAATTCTTATATGGGTTAATTTAGTGTACATGTCCTATGACAAGTACCTACATATTATTTCTAGGTATCCTTTATACTTTAGCTTATGAGAACAGTTGTTTCCTTTCATAAAAAAAATTAGTATAATATGTATCAGTCTCTACAGCTCTAATAAATGTTTAGTATTAAGAGAGTATCGACTAAGAACATTTTAGGAACAATGTTTTGATGTAACAGAAATCTCATAATTATAATAACTTTGTAATTTTCTTTGCAAAGCATTTTTGTCCCATGAACTTTATTTTTACTCTAAATTCATAAATCAAGTATTATATTCATTAATCTAACCTTATATGAATATTAAAGATAAATTAAGCCTTTATTAAGAATAAATATGTATTTACATGAATATAATAGTGCCACGTATAACTAACTAATTAGCTACAAGACATCTTAAACTAACATAATATAGTAAAAAGATATAAAGGTGTGCAATGATGACACCTAAAAATCTAACATTAACTATAAACTAAAAGATGAAGGGGTTTTACTGTAACTCTTCTCACAATACATTATTTATTTGAATAGTGCTTTGCTTTTTTTTTCTTCTTCTTTGATTTTTTTTTCAATCAATTTTTTTTTAATTTCATCTTTTAATATTATATTTGTTTTTAAATAATTTATCACACTCTCATAACACAGATCATGGGTTTGGCGGGTTAACCCGGTTGACTAAGGGTTTTTTTTCTTTTTCTTAATTAACTTTTTTTCTAGTTTTATTTTTTAATATTTTATTGATTGAGAATTAGACATCATGATTTACTTTGTTTACTTTTTACTATGTTATTTCAGCTTCATGACCCAGAAATAATGCTTAACGAGTTAACTCAAGTTGTTTTTGTACTATTTTTAAGTGATTGTTTTTTGTAATTTTATCATTCAACATTGGATCGGTTGGAAATTAAGTTGAAATAATGCTTAACGAGTTACCGGAGTGATTTTTTGTGTCATTTTTTTTTAATCTATTTTGATTTGTTTTTTATGAGGATATCTTGGTCTCAAGATCAAAGTCGTGGACTTTGATATTTTAACCCTAGTTAAATTGAGTTATTTTTTTCTTTCTTTTTAAAGATTATATCGATCTTATGACCCAGATCATTGTTCCTTCAACAATGGATTTGATTTTTAATGGGTTGTCCCCGTCTCATGATCCAGGTTGCGGGTTTGATGGGTTAACTTAATTGACTTGGTTTTTTTCTTTTTTTAATTGATTTTTTTACCAAATTCATCATTTAATATTGTGTTTGATTGAAAATTAGGCTCCATAATTTATTTCGGTTTGCTTCTTATTAGGTTATCCTGATCTCATAACCCGGAGATAGTGCTTAATGAGTTAACCCGAGTTGATTTGGCTCATTTTGTGTCATTTTTTAATTAAATTTTTACAAATTTCATTGTTTAACATTGGGTTCAATAGAGATGATTGAGAATTGAACTTCATAATTTGTTTTGATTTGCTCTCTATGGGATTATCTTAGTCTCATGACCAAAGTCGTGGATTTGGTAAGTTCACCCGAGTTAAATTAGGTCAATTTTTTTTCTTTCTATGAGGTTATATCGGTTTGATGACCCGAGTCATGGGTTTGGCAAATTAGCCTGGGTTGTTTTTATGCTTTTTTTTAATTGATATTTTTTTTAATTTCATCCTTCAATATTTGGTTGATTAAGGATTAGAATTCGTAAATTGTTTTGATTTATTTCCCACTGAGTTATCTTGGTCTTACAACCCGGGTTATAGGTTTGACAGGTTAACTCGGGTAGCTTTTTTAGGTCTTTTTCAAATTGATTTTTTTTTCAATTTCATCCTTTAACATTGGATTGATTAAGAATTAGGTTTCATAATTTATTTTGATTTATTTTTTATAGGATTATCATAATTTCATAACCCATGTCGCAGATTTAACATGTTAACTCAGGATGATCCAAGTCAATTCAATATGTTATTATCTTAATATTAAAAAAGATATCATCTTGAATTTTTTTATAGTCAAATTATGATTTTACGAATTGTATGAATTATTTTTGAACCCACAAAGTGAACCAAGTTACATCGAATCAACCTTCACACAATTTAAATTTTTTTCCACTAGAAAAAACATTAACAACATCTAAATATTTTTTTTATGTTTAAGAAAAATTTAACTCAATCAACAACATAGCACGGATCAATGATGTAGTATTCAACTATAACATGTTAACTATTTGGAATGAGGAAAATTAAATGCTACCATGTATATCTTATCTTAATTATTATAAAAAGTCACTTTGCACTCGTGGTATTGCACCAAACCATAACTACCCATGATTAATAACGACATGCATGAATCTAACACAGATTACTTGAATATGTTAGGCATTAAACGAAGAAAAATAGCCTATAAAATATACAAGAGAAATAAATCATATTCATTAGTGTTGGCATATTACGGAAACCTATAATAAGATTACGAAAATAAATAAATTCTCACAAGAAAAAGAAAAAGAAAAACTCAAGATATCAAATAGTCTATATCATATATAAAAAATAATTCTAAACAAATCTGAGTTGATTTGATTGTAAAAAATATTCAGCTTTTATTGAGAGAAGGCCTGGGAGACTATTTGAACATGAACCATTTTTCTTACATAGAAATTATTATCACGCAAGCGCAGGAGAATGAACTTAGTTAAGCAACATGAAAGCATTATCAGCACCAAAATATAATTAGTCTCTTTTATATATAAAAAGAAAAACTCACAAGCACCCCACATCGCAAATCTAACCACCCAAGTTGACTGCTTTTCTAATTCCGTGGTGATTAAAAAAGCAAAGCTTGGCTTTTGATAACCAGCACTACTGAGGATAGTAACCTGGGTGATATTTAAGCGGCAAATCATATCCACCATAAGCAGCTGCTCTATCATAATGGTCAGATGGCACATGCGATTCTGGAAAGTATTGATGAGCCAAAGCAGACCTTGGGTTCCCTGGGAATCCCGTACCAGCTCTTGCCAAACCATACGGCCCAGCTGGTGGGCCTGCATAAAGAATGGCGGGAGAAATTGAACCCACTGACCCATACGGCCCAGCTGCAAGCAACAAACTTGCTGGCTGCAAGTGAGATTGTTTGAATGGAGGAATGACTGGATTGGAACCATTGTTACTGTTCTGGACTGCTGTTGCTGAAGTTCGAGGACGCTTGCTTCCAGCCTGCTGCTGCTTCTTTGGCTGATGAGAAGGCTCGTCGACAGCAGATGCAGCAGCTGCCTTCTGCTTCTCTAGCATCTCAATACGCTTCTTGAGGTCCATCCGTGGGTACTCAGATCCGAGCTTATACTCATCAATGAGTACAAGTGCTGATTTCAGCGTTTTAACTTCTCTGGACCTGGCCTCATTCTGCAAGAGAACTTGGTTATGTACAGGACAACTGATGGCTTCAAGCTCTAAAAGCTAGCCCAAAAATGAAGGGATGCAGAACTACCTGTTGATTGATAGAGTTCTTTCCATCCTGGCAAACTTTCTTGGTGAGCCTTTTGGACTCCTTCAGGTGAGCCTTCAAGAGAGGAACAGGTTGGAACTTGTCAACCAGTCCAAATTCAAAGATAAATTTGACAGCCAAAAACTGTTTGCCACTGTCTATAAGTTTTTGAATGAGATCTGCAGTGCACAAGGCAAGTATAAAAGCTTCAATCAAACTCTATTCCAAGGGGACAGCACATGAATATGTGCTCTTCATTGCTTGCTTTCCAAAAATAAATAAATAAATAAAACCATAATCCAACATGCATTTTGCTGATCAACAGATATGTTTGTTGAATTAAGCCACTCACTGATTAAATGAATTAAGCCAACTCATGGTTTAAGCAATGATCAAGAATTGGTTGGCCAGACCCCAAAAGCAAAAGGTGAGCTTATCCATTACAAGTTTGCTGCAAAACTGTGACCATATCAGGTGTGAAAAACCAGCTGTGAATTTTCCATCCCACAGGGAAAAAAAACAAAGAGATACTTCTTTACATTCACTACTGAAAGAAAACAATCGATCACATAAGAGCAAAAATAGCTTTTACTTTTTTACTTTCACTGCTAACCAACCCTTCATTGGTTCACTCCCATTCTGTCCTTAGTCTCAAAATTCAAAGGGTTTTCTTTTTCCAATTTCTCTAGATTCTTTCGAAGAAAGGATTAAGCATAAGACATTAAAGGATTTCAGCTAGCCAGTTGCTTTGTTCACATGGCTCCAGCAAAGGAAATCAACAAGTAGAAGGCCTATGGTTCTAGTAGCTTAGAAGCATCAAACACATGATTCTTATAATGCTCAGCTTTAATAGTGCAAGCACCAAAACTAAAACCTCGCTGTAGTCTATACTTATAATCGATCCTATAGTGTAATTTTGTAAACCTGACTAGAATCCGTACTTAACTCTGCGATCCATGCTCAAGCTCTACCCCCTAATTGTCAACGCAGCGGTCCAGATAATCACAAAAGAATTCAACTAAAAGGAAAACCGACAACTCAAAGCCATCACCGATGTCTATCAATGCATAATAACCATAAACACTGAATACAATCATAACCATCAAACATAGACAAAATAAACTCCAACGTGCATATAAACAACTCAATTGATAATCTAAACCAACACAATCTTACCAGCAGTTTTCTCTCCCAAGTCAATAGCTCGACACAGAACTACAGCCTGCCTGAACCTAGCAACAATAACAAAGTAATCCACAAGCTCACCCACATCGAACTCCTTCTCCAAATTGTAAGCTACTAACAAATGCAAGAACCCAAGTGCCTCTAAAGGGCTCTCCCCATTCAAGCTCACTTTTCTTTTCCACTCCAAAGCTAACTTTTTAGCTCTTTCCTTCACTTCCATGCTCAAAGTTGGCTTATTTTTTGCCAAGGCCTCTAATAAATCCAAACAAGTCCTCCTTAAACGACACAATTCAGTATCCTTGTCGCCTTTCGAGTTAGCTTTTGATGAATAAAACCCTTCCATTGCATCCAAAACAAATGATCCAGGGTCAGGGGCAACCGACATTGCACCCGAGAGCCTGTCCCGGATCTCACCCCATTTACTTGCGTTCTGCTTCATGTACTTCCTCAATCCTTTCACATCCATCCTCTCACACAGGGACATCAAATCAGACCTGGATGGGTCCACTGTGTTAGGAGTCAGGGTTGTTGATGGTTTCAACTCGGAGCGACTCACCTCAGAGTCGACTCGTCCCAGACACCGAGGGTTAGAAGACGCTGGTGATTCTTGCTCAGAAGCACCCAACAACGAATGACAAGGCGCAACTGGGTCGAGAGATTCAAGACTCGATTGGAGGAGAAGGAAGCGGCCATTGAGGTTGTCTTGGACGGAGGAGAAGTGAGAATCGAGGTCGGCCCATGAGAGAGAGTAGGAAGAGGAGAGGAGATGAGAAGAGAGGGATTGGAGATCATCGTAGGCCTTTTTAAGGTTGTCCTTTTTGGTGTCTATAAGTTTTAAGGCTGCTTCTATTGTTTTAAGAGTTGTAATTTGTGGGTCTTTCGTAGCTTCCATTGTTGCTCCAGATATTGCAGAGTCTGGCCTTCTGAGGTAATATCCAATTACGGGTGTGCATACAGTGGCGGTGGCCGTGACGGGGGCGGGCAAACGAGAGAATGACTGGACATGGGGAAAGATTAAACGACGTTTAGGATGGGGGTGCCATAGATTTTTGACAAGTTTTTGCGAATGAATGACTTGTCGCTTCTGAGTGGCATGTCGTCTGAGATCGATTCATGTGTTTTTTTTCTTTTTATAATAATAATATTTGGATTGTCTTCGCTCGTAATTTATTTTTCCTGCCCAGCACCGGCTATTCTTTTTTCTTTACCAAAGACCACACTCTGAGTAAAGTATGGATATTATTTTTATAAATGATTCAAATTCTTTCTATGGTTTCTTTACTATTCTTTTTTGAATTAAGAGCTCATATTGAAACAGAATTAAGGATGCATTTGAATGAATTTATTTTATGATAAAGATTTGTGTCACAATTTAAATTAAATTCTTTCTTCAAGGATGTAATTTCAAATAAAAAAAACTTGAATAAAATACATATTAGTAATTAAAGAATAATATTTATTAAAAAAAAATATTATTATTTTCACATTGTGATTTGTTAAAGAATAATATTTATGTTGCATGATTTATTGAATAATAAAAAAAGCATGTCATGTAATTATGATGAATGATTAATTTAAAAAAGATTATATAAAAAGTTATTCTCATTGAATATTCAAGAACATTTATAAAAAAAAAAAAAAAAAGACTATGCATATTAAATTTATATAAGAAAAATTATAAATTAATTGACAAATTACAATAAAAATTTAAATCTTATTTCAAAATTAAGGCATAATTGGATGGTTTTTAAAATTTCATTGTAATAGTCTTAATTAAAAAGCATTTTATTCTAAAATTAAATTAAAAAAACATGAAAAGTCAGGTGCTCTAAACAATGAAAGGTCGTGTGCTTGACCTTTAAAAAAAAAAAAACATCATCCATCCTCTTATATAAATTAGGGTTCAGATATTAAAATTTTAATTTTTTAATAATTTTTACTTAAAAATATCATAAAAATCTCAATAACATGAATTAACTACCCTAAAATACATTTTAATATTCCTAAAATCTCAAAATTAATCTAAGAAAAACTTTCCAAACCATTTTTTTTTTTTTTTGTATGAGTAAAGATTCAAAACCACTTTCACGAAACCACCCTCATGAAAATGAACTCATATACACCAAGATCATTGTCTTTCATAGTAGAAATATGGCCATCCATTTTTTTTTCTTTCCTCATCTTCTTTCAATAACTTTCTTTTTCATTTCTAAATATTCAAGAAAATAAACTACATGGATGAATTTTAAACTTTCCAAAATATAAGTATTAGAATACAAAAAATGGCAAAAATACATTGTAAATGAACAGTAAATTGTAAGTTTGTGTACAATAATTTTTAAACAGTAAAAATGGATGTTATTTTAGTTCTTTTTTAAAAAATATCTAGTCAGCAAAAAAAAATATCTAGTCAGCAGCTTTGCAGATGTAGTGTATATAATCATTTTACTTTCATTCATCAACTGTTAATTACTGAGTTAAGTTAGTGGATATTCATACTGTATTAAAAAATAATATGGAATTATTTATAGTTTTGTTTAAGGTAATTATATACTTGTGTAAATTTTAAACTCAAATAATTGTTGATTGCACAGACAATTAACTCAAATGATAAAATAAAAATCAATTCATGCAATTATTATAACAAACAAAAAAAAAGGATATAATTAATTTTAAATAATCAACTGTATAAATTATAAATAAATTTGAAGGTTTTATGTATGTATATATATATATACACACACATCTCACATCTTTCCAACCAATTAATTGTTCTTTCAAACATGCTGGCTGGTTGTTGGATCAACAAAATTGAGCCTCAGGATAACGACTGATACAAACAGTACTGATCTTATCCAGGCAGCTAACGAAGATGTTCGGTTCCAAACCGATATGGGCACGTGTCATCACTGTAAGCTTACCAAGAAGACGACCACTCCCCGCCCCCATTAACAGCATCAGCAAGGAGCTGTCTAATCTTAATTAATCCATGCATGGAAGACCAAATCTCTCGGTGCCTTCTGTCACCCACGTGTGACCCTTCTTGTCCACTTCTTTCCATCCCCTTCGCCCACGTATGACTGACTACTCATCTTCCGCTGCCCAAACCCAGAACACATCAAGCCTCTTCTTAAAAACAGCCTCAGTACCTTACATTCTCCCCACAACATCTCTCTGTCGTCTCTTTCTAATCAAATATGGACTCTCAGAACGTTAAACAGCGTCGTACAAGAGACACAGTCGACGAACCCAACACCATCGTGGGCAAAAACAACAGCAAGAATGTGAGATTCAGGCGTGAAAAAAGAGTCGCCATGGCCCAACGCGGTATTAGATCATTAGCCATAGCTGTTGCGCTCCCTCTTTCCTTGGCTCTCTGTAACGTGTATTTCTTTGGCTCAACTAAAGGCTACGGTACTAGTAGTAGCAGGAGTATATCAAAGCCCTTCTGGTTCCCACCTTTGTGGGCGCTACACATGACCTGCGTGACTTCGAGTTTCTTGATGGGTCTCTCGGCTTGGCTTGTTTGGGCTGAAGGCGGATTCCATCGGAACCCGACTGCCCTCTATCTTTACTTGACTCAGCTGGGCTTGAGTTTGGCTTGGGACCCGATTGTGTTTCAGATGTCAGCGCCGTGGGTTGGGTTACTTGTTTGTTTAGCTACGTTTGGGGCTCTTGTTGGGTGTTCTCGACAGTTCAAAGAGGTGAATCCCATTGCAGGCAATCTGGTTATGCCCTGTTTGGCATGGGCTTCGTTTTTAGCCTTTGTAAATCTTAAGCTCCTTTTTCTTTGAAGAGTTAACAGGACACCAGTGTTCCTATGTATTTGTAGTTTAGCACCATAGAACTTGATCCTTTGTTAGCAATCGTCGTCCTTTTCATTTTATGTTGGGAGTGTACTTGATCCTGCATTATATTAGTATAAAATTCTCAATTCTATTATTTTCAGAAGATTATCACATTCACGCATGTATATATTTGTGTGTGTGTGTGTGTTTCTTTCGATTCCCAAAGAGAATGAGAATAATACACTTGATTTTTGTTCTCTTTTTTCCTTAGGGTGGGTGTGGAGTGTCTTGACAGAGGAAGGGATGAAGACAGGGAAAGATGTGCATACCCTAATGAGTGCATACTTCAATCTATATAAATAAAATTGTATTTATAATGTTTTAATATAAATCAAACAATTTTTGTAGTCTTTTTTAAGATTAGTTTGAGTAACTTTATATTTTTTAAAATATAAAATATATATTTTAATTATCATTAGTATATATTTTATTTATTGAAAATTAGACATAAAAAAAATCATGTGGATTTTTATTGTCCAAAAATTAAAATAATTTTAAATTTAAATTGAAGAGAGATGTTGAGAGCATTTTCAATGAAAAATGCTATACTAAAGAACCAAATTGATAAAAAAAAACTTTTTAAATAGTGCAAATATAGCTTTCTTCTTTATATGCATTCCAATAGTAAAACGCTATTTAGAATAACCAATTATATTTTAATATATTTTATGTTAAATTAATTTTAATATAATTATATAACTAATTTAGTTATTTTTTATATAATATAATTATGATGTTATTAATTATATAACTAATATGAGTAATTTATAAAATTAATGAAGTAATATGAAAATTAAAAGATATAATTTTAAGTTAAATTTAAAACTTTTAAATTTAAAATTTATTTATATGAATATTTTTAATTTTCAGTTTTATATGGTACTGTTAAAATTTGATTTTTGAAAAGTAAATTCAAATTCAAACTTTGAAAAAAACCGCCAGCATTTTAAATTTTAAGATTTCAAATTTTGAAAAAATAACCGTCAATATTCTAAGATTTCAAAATTTAGAAAAATAATCCATCTATAAATATTCTCATATAACTAAATATTTTTTCTCATCATTTTCTTCTCTCCAATCTTTATTATATTTCATTAAAATTCATCATGAATCATTCTAATTTTAATTTTTATGATGCTTTTGATTTTGATAATGACACTCCCATGTTCGCCTTTCAAATTGCTACCGTAGTGGTTGCTGAAGAAGAATCGAATAATCAAGGGCAGAGAACAGAGAGTCGTGGCTCTATTTTTTGCCACAATATTGTCAATCGTAATAGAAAGGAAGGTGGGTTAAGGCTATATAATGATTATTTTGCTGAAAATCCTAAATTCATTGAAAGTCAATTTCGAAGAAGATTTAGGATGAGTCGTCGTCTTTTTCTTCGGATCGTAAATGCAGTGGAAGCTCACAATCCATATTTTAAACAAAGATAGATGTTATTGGTGTTCTTGGTTTATCTTGTCTTCAAAAGGTAACTGCAACTCACAGGATACTTATATATGGTATTCATGCAGATCTTAATGATGAATATCTTTGAATTGGGAAAACCACTTCGATAGAAAGTCTTAGAGCTTTCGTTAAAGCAATCATAAAATTTTTTGGTTATTGGTATCTAAGGGCACCAAACGAGGTCGATATTTGTCGATTGTTATCAATTAGAGAGCAGCGTGGATTTAACAACAAAAACATAAAATAACAAAGAAATAAAAATCATCATAAATAGCAAATTAACAACAAAAGATCTTAAGAATCAAAAGATGCAAAAAAGAAAATAGAAAAATTCTTTAAGCAAGCATACCTATTGATTTCAGCTAATTAACAAAACTGATGTTATTAATAAACTAGAGGACAATTAATTCTTGTTTTTCTAAATCATATAGAAGGTGAGGCACAATGCAAGGCTTTGAAATTTCCAGGTAAGTTTTCTTCCTTCTATTATGCTTTTAAAGAGGAAAACAGATGTTGGCCAACAGATATAAAATAAAAGAAACAGATGTTGGCCAACAGAGAAACGTCCTTTCATTTACTTTTAGCTTTTCAACAGAGAAATGTAGAAATGACACTTCAAAACAAGAATAACTATTTTAGTTATTCATATAGCTTACCGGTTGGAATGGTTAAAAGCAAAAATAAAAGGTAAAAGTATAGTTTTTTTTCATTTTGCCTATTCTTTTAGCTGCTGCGTTGGAGATGCTCTGAGGGTAAAAGCTTTTTATAGGGATGGAGGTAGAAGAATGTCCTCTCTCCCCCACTGCCTCGATTTCTGTCTAATGCAAACCCTAGCGGAATTTAATGAAATTCGCGACCCCAAAATCAATCTAATCCAAGTTTGTTGAGATTTGAATGAGCTTATCACAATGGAAGACTTGCTCCAAGGCAACAAGACTATAAACCAACTCGATCACAATGCCTACATCTGGAGACAAGCAAAGAAAGTATAAATTTACAACAAGGAATGGTCAATTCTTTGAAGAGCTGAAAGTTCAATCAAGAACCAAGATTGAGCAACCAAAAAGTCGGCTACAATGCTGAAAATATCATCAAAAGTATGCCCTAAAATTATTTCTAAAGAGTATTTAAACTCCAAGCCAAAACTCTAGTTTCCCTAACGGGTCTCACGTAAGCCCAATTTAAATAATAATCAACCCAAGCTAAAACTAGCCCAAAATAATTAAAATAAACAAGTCTAAAACCCAAATAAAATGACTCCTCTCAAAATGAATAAAGTTTGATAGCCCAATTAATTAAATAAGACAAGTTTGTTGTTTTCATATTTTGTCTGGCAGTAGCAAAAGCCAATTTAAAACGGATAGTTCTCTCTCGTCTTAATGAATTAGAAGACGTGACATATATCGTTGGAAAACTATGGAAGTCTAGTTTCCAGACCAACTAGAATCACATCAAAAATAGATTTGTAGCTCCAGTTATGATCAAAAGGGTAACAAAAGGTCAAACTCTCCGAATCTAGTCTTCTTCTCCCAATCCTTGTGTAATGGTCTTGGTTCCACCAACAAGCCCCTCTTGAACATGAATCAGATTAATCAAGGCTTGCTCTTTATTATCACAAATTCTCTTGAAGTCCACCTTAGCCCATGTCTCTTGAAGAAGTCCATTGAATGCTTATTTAAACTTCTTAGCCCTAAGCCTAGTAACTGGACCAACTAGAACCTTCAATGGATCCTTTGATGGCTGGATCGCATCAATGTCTCTAATAAATACTCTCTGTTTTTACTTCATGTGTGAGCATCCGTGCGGAATGCCTGTTGGAGTTAAAAGCATCTGTGCAAAGGGTAGGGCTATAAATCTCTATAATCATTGATGCCTGGTGGTGGTGATGTTAGTAACGATAGGGATATGGATGATGACGATGAAGATGGAGACAACAACAATGTTATTTTAACTATTTTTCTGGATAATCTTTTTTGTGAAATAACTTACAAATTCATTACTTATTATCATAGAAAAATATTATTTGGTAAATGTTTTGATATCCAAATGAGTATAGACTTTTAAATCCATGTAAAGATGAAAGATATCACTCACCAGATTTTTAGTGTCGAGAACAACTAAGAAGTCAGGAATAAGTATTCACACATGCACACTCATCAATATATAACTATATTTGAAGGAGTTCCCAGGAAGATCATGCATTTGCAAATTTTGATCACTGTCCAAATTTTGTTTCTAATAATATTTTAACTGATTTTGTGCCATGTTCATAAAGCCATGAATACCATAAGCTATAGTGAATGAATTATGTTATTAATGAGATTGCAACTTGTTTAATAGGATAATAAAACCAAGATCTTGATGTTGTTTCGCTATATTTCTTATTAATTGATAATTGCACACTTCTTATTTAATTTGAAATTATGAAATCACCATCTATTATTTTTAACCATAACGTTTTTATCATTAATTTCAATTAAATTTTTTTAAATTATTTTTTATTCAACAATAATTTTATCTAAACATATATAGATTCTAATTAGAAATAACTAAAAAAAATTTTAAAATTTTATTTTTTTCAAACTACAATAATAAAAATTTTGCATAATTGTTAAATACACTATATTTATCTACCTTTTCGAAAAAAACTAGACCAAACTAGAAAAGAAAATTGCCACCAGTACATCCGCGCCACTGCCATGCACAGAAGAATATATCTTCCTATCACAATAATAATAATAATAATAAACATGTATCGAGAACTGTGCCACTGGATAACGCCACGTTTTCTACAAAATCTTATAAGATCACCGCATTGACCATTGCGCTCCACGTGTCTATTAGAATACACGTATTGAACCCGCGCGCTTCATCAAAAGATGTGAAGTGGACAGCACTCGCTTGTTTTGACTCGACGCATACACCATCATCCATATGATTTTCCACCTTTTTTTTTTTTTTTCCTGAATCCTAGTATTCTAATTTCAGAAATCTTTTTGTTTGAGATGCGTATTTTAATTGTGATTTTATTAATAATTAATTTATTATTTCTAATTAATGATAAAACATTTTTTAAACATTAATAAAAATGATTCGTCTCCCATCATAACAGAAATTATGAATATGTAATCTCAATACTTGAAAACTAATTAAATTGTATTATCTAATCGTAAAAAATAAATTATAAAATAACCAAAAAAATAACCATCTCATATAAGTGTCAATTCACTTAGTTAAAATAATGATATTACAAATATTTTAACAATTAATTTATTACCTTTAATTAATTATAAAATATTTCTTAATTTTCGGAAATATGCTACAATTACCGGAAATACCCAACCCACACAGTACAGGCTGCCTGTATAATGGCATTTATAGGTGATGGGAGAAAAGAAATAGAATCGCTATAAAGAGGGGAGCCGTAGCGACGCTCAGATACGCTATTATATTCCTTTCCACCACAAATCCTAATCTTCCATAAGTCTTGTAACCCTAAGGGGTTTGCTCAAGGAAATGGCGGAATCAGAACCCAAACAGCCAGCAGAGATGGTAACCGCACTTATCTATGCAGTACCACTTGATCTCTCTTTAATTCTCTCCGTTTTTATTTTCAAAGATATTACTTTGGATGCTAGGTTTTGCAGAGGTTTATATTTTATTTTATTTTAATTTTTTTGTTAAGAACACTCCTTAGGATTCCCTGTCTACGTATCTTTTGATCCGAAGCAGCCCAATCTTTGTTACCAAAAGCTAGAATCATTAATGTGTGTGTGTTTGGTTAAGATTATAGTGATATGCTGATAGTGTATTGATGAATACCTTCAATTAGGTTGAAGGAGACGAGAAAAATCTGAAGTATTTAGATTTCGTTCAAGTGGCGGCGATCTACATGGTGGTTTGTTTTTCAAGCGTCTATAGATATGCAAAGGAAAATTCAGGTCCACTAAAACCGGGGGTCCGAACTGTTGAGGACACCGTCAGAACCGTTATTGGACCGGTCTGCGACAAGTTTTATGGGGTCCCCTTCCAGCTTCTCAAATTCGTCGATCACAAGGTCTGTTTCACTGCAAATTACAAATCTATTTGCCGTCATCTATATCTCTTGATTTAAGTGCTAATATTTGAATTAATCTCGTTAATTATAAGAACTTGCCATTCTAGTTACTAGTAAGTAATAATGGGTTCTCTCATATCTTAGTGTTATTACTGTTTTTTAAAATATTTTTATTTGAAAATTAAGATAATATTTTTTTAAAAAAAAATTATTTTTAATATTAATACATTAAAATATATAAAATTAATGAATGTACGAGACGAAGTATCATTTGGACTCCTGGAATGCAGATTGACGAGTCTTTGAGGGGGCTAGACAGGCAAGTCCCATCACAAGTGAAGCGGGTGTCAATCCAAGCTCGAGCTGTAGCTTATGAAATTCAGCGCACAGGCGTGGTGGATGCGGCGATGAACATTACAAAGACGATGTATAGCAAGTACGAGCCCACGGCCAGGGAGTTGTACTACGTGTATGAACCAGTCGCCGAGCAGTATGCAGTGTTGGCTTGGCGCTCACTGAATCGACTTCCACTCTTCCCTCAAGTGGCTCAAATTGCAGTCTCCACAGCTGCTTTCTGGTCTGAAAAGTACAACCAGGTGGTTGGTTCTGCAGCAGAGGGGGGTTACACGATAGCATTATACCTGCCGTTGATCCCAATTGAAAGAATTGCTAAGGTGTTTGATGAGAGTATTGGTGAGCCAGTTGTCTCAACCAATGGGGTCGTGGCTTACTGATGATTGTAGTTTTTTCTTGTTGATTTTTCAGTTAAAATGACATTTAATGATTGTAAGGTTTTTGACGATGGGCTTGGCTAGAATATCCCTTGAAATGTTGTTTTTCGGTTTTTTTTTTTTTTTGGAATTGCATATACTTAGTGGGTTAGCCATACATAATAATAGCAATAATGTAGGAAATTGTAACCGGAGACTTATAGTTTAACTGATAAGTTTTATATTTGTATTTTAGAGATTGAGTTTTATAAATTTTAGAATTATTAAAAATTATATAATTATTAATTTCAAGATTTATAAAATTAGTTGAAGTATATATAAATTAACTGGATACTTCAAATAATGTAGGAAATTGAAAGATAAATTCTTCGCCGGAAGCGTGGTAGCATATCCAATAATTATCAGGTAATGTCATGAGCTACAACCAGCGTCGTGATGAGTGAGTGGGAATTGCTGGGGGGGGGGGGGGGAACAGTAACATAAATTGATGGGGTTAGTGCTGCTGACTTGACTAAAAGGTGGTTGTATTATTTTTTATATTCACAAATTTCATGTAGTAGATTACATGATAGGTTAATTGCTGATATGAATAGTAAATCAGATTGATATATTTTTAAAATTATTTGGTAACATTTTAATTTTGAACCTTTGTTTGTTAGCGCGTGGGTTTGTGGCACAAAGTCATGGGTTCGATTCCCTATTAGGAGCGTTATTTTCTTAACAAAAATAAAAATAAAATTGAAGGGGTAGATGAAGAGTTTGTTTGACAGTGTAGTTGCGGGTGCTTTTCAAATAACTTTTCGTGCTAAAATACATGCCAATGATGTTTTTTTATTTTTTAAAAATTATTTTTGATATCAGCACATCAAAACGATTTAAAAAGTATAAACCATATTAAATTTTAACAAAAAAAAAATTCAAATTTTTTAGGAATGCAGGTTAAACCGCATTCCCAAACATGCTTAAAGTAATAGGCAAGGCACGCAGGCCTGTCTCATATCCACACTTGGCTATTTTGAACTGGTGACTCCGTTTGGACATTCCTCAAAAATTTATTTTTTTTTTTGCAAAAAAATAATATTCTTTTATGTTTTAGATGTTTTTATGCACTGATTTCAAAAATAATTTTTAAAAATGAAAAAAATATCATTTTAATGTATTTCGGCATAAAAAGCACTTTAAAAAACAACCGCAACCACACTCTCAAACAGGCCATTGTGGTAAACTCAACTCAAAGACGGTTGAGTTGGTATCATGGCTTTTTTTTTCCTTTCAATTCCATTGCTTTTTATTAAATTTTATCATATTATTTAGTATTTGGCTGATTTTTTATATATAATATAATGAATTAAAAAACTAATTCAACTTAGTAGAGTCTATAACAAAGATTGTTGGTTTAGCGGGCTGACTAGGGTGAACCTAGCCTCTCTTTTTTGTCTTTGACTTTTTCTTTAGATTTATCTAGTTTATAAGATCACATGAGAATAACTCTCACACAATTTAATTTAAAATTAGAATTAAAAAAAAATTAAATTAGAATTTTATAAATTTAAGCTATTATACCGAGTTTAATAATAATGCTGAAAATTTTTCTATTTTCTTGCGTCTCAATTTTTTTTTATCCAAGTTGTAGCGATTGCGTGGAAAATAAACGAGTTATCACTGCAACCATTAAAGATCAAAATGTGTGCAATACTTTGTTGATATAAATTTTGATTCCTAAAGAATTTTGAAAATTATATTTTTATCCTTATTTTCAAGTTTCTTACAAATATATCCTTAATTGTGTTTTTAATCCTCGTATTTGATAATAAGTAAATGGAGTTAGTGCCCTTGAAAAATAAGATATTGGAACTGTAATAGAAATTCTAGGGACCAATTTGTATATTTTAACACCACATTAATTTCTAAGGGGATTGGAGTTCGGAGAAACCCTCTTATTTCACATTACAAGAAATTAAAATAAAAAGTGCAAATTGAGCAAGAAAATAACCAAGCTTCTTTTTCTCTGTAAAATTGATTTGCTTTGCCTATTTTTTTTTTTTTTTTTTTCGAGGAAACCTTATTTCTCAAAAAGCACATTTTGTGGGTCTAGGTGAGCGAGTAAAATCTCGGCTGTCCCAGACTCTTACAAGAGGTGCACGCCCTAACTCGAACTCGAGACCTGCTGTGCAGATCTCAAACCCTTTGTCATCACGCTACATTTCTTGGGGACTGCTTTGCCTATTGCTTAACCACGAAACTATAATAAATATTATTTTGGTTTTTTTTTCAATTATATGGATAAAAATGCATATGGGAGAAAATATGTAAATGTAAAGATCCAAGTGAAGATTTATCAAACAACGTATGAGATAAAACTCCAAAGCATATAAAGATATCAGTAGAATAAAATGATTAATATAAATATATAAAATTATATCTTTGAATAAAGTATCTAAAAAAAGACAATATAATACGATTTATATTCAATTAATAAGTTAAACACGTTGTACAAAATCAGGATTTGCATAAAATATATATATATTTTAAAATACTTTACATGGATCTCTTCAGAAATATTTTTTCAGCATAATAAAACCCTTGTACAATTCAAAAAACTTCTTATTGTAAAATAAAATTGAAAAAGAAAACTAATTATATTTGCATAAATACAGAGAGATCTGTAACGGGGAGCCATTTCAACCTATACTTAGGTTGCATACTATCTTAAACCAAAAGCTTAGAATTTTTAATTAATGTGGTGTCCAACATGGGTTATGAATAAAGGTTATGTGCGAGTATAGTTATTAAACCCAACCCTGTCTAATAAACTCGTCTAAAAAACTTATGACTCGAAACCTAATCTAAATTAGATTTTGAACCGAATCAGAAAAAACATTAACTTGATAAAACTCGGTAAATCTGATTAGGTATTTAGTAACTGGTTTACTTGATTAAATCTGATCCAAACTTAGTTAGGTTAAATAAAATAAAAAATAAAATAATATTATTTTAATAAAAATAATTGATCTAGATTCACCTGATGATTTGTTAATTGACTTGATGATCTAACGACATAAGCTCTTTTTCTAGACCAGTTCCTATATTGATAACAATTATGGGCACAAGGTTTTAGATGAGAAGGCTCTTGTAAAAGTGGTGAACCCTTGATAGCACTCTAGTTTTTCAAGTGGTCACCGTTACACTTAGATTGTGAAATGCTTTCGTTGAAGTGGGAGTGGTGTTCGATGTGGAAATGGAATGAGAAAAGTGAGGTGTTTATATATAAGATGAACTCAAAACCCACTAGTCTAGGTTTTTTTTGGTTAAAGTGGTGTCATTTTTATTATACACTCCAAGCACATAGGTACAAGTGTGAGCTTAAATGAATCCTAATGTGTCTAAGGCCCTGTTTGTTTGTAAGAAAGTAGTTTTTTTTTTAAAGTGAATTCCCGGAAAAGTGAATTCCGGGAAAGTATTTTCCGATGTTTGGTAGTGTAATGGAAAATGAACTGGAAAACACTTTTCAGTGTTTGGTTATGTTATGGAAAATGAACTGGAAAATAATTTATTAATGAATTAAATTTTTTTTTCAAATTTATCTAATATATGAAAAATATTTAATATAAATATTTAATCTATTAATTTTATAAAATATAACTATAAATGTCATATAATATTATAGAGATATAACCTTGTGAAATTTTTCATAAATAAAACCTTTTTTTTTTCAATTTTAAAAGCTTAAAATATTTTTTTTTTCATATGAAGAAAGCCAAACTAGTTTATAGTAAAAGTTAGATATTTGGGTTTTTTTTTGTATGAATAAATGTAAAAATATCTTGATGGGTTTTTTGGATAAAGATTTTTTTTTTACGGGTATAGGCAATTATCCCTTTAATATATATCAAACAAGCATCAAGAAATAAATATAAATATCTAAAATCAAACATAGTCATGCATAAATATTAAGTTTTGATGTCATATACATACATATTAGTTCAAATTAATAAACATAAACATGCTAGACCGAATTAAACAAGTAAACATACTTGTCAAATAACAAACATATAGTTTCCTATCATAGTCAAATCATTTTAGTAAGCAGGCCTGTAACAGTGTTGGTTCACAAAATTCTGAACCCAAATTTTCCTCAAATTAGCATTTTTTGCCATAAATGCTTTTGCCAACATTTCATTTTGGACCAAGTGATCAAATGCATCCCCAAGAGTGATCTCATCAAAGCCTTTAATTTTCATCACTTCTGTATACAGCGCATTAATATCAAGTTGATTTTTGCTGAGGTTTTGAATTGCAAGTGCTACATCTCCAATCTGTTTAGACAACTTTTCAACACCATCATCTTCATACATGCGATTTCTCTTTCTATGTTGCCTCTTTTGTATACTAGAGGAAGATGTCTCTTTTCCCTTAGAAGTTTCTTCATATTCCCCTTCATTTTCAATTGAAATTGATTGCTCTTCAGTGTTCTCTTCCAAGTTGACATCAACATATGATTTAGCATAATTTCCGGTCGCCATGTCTTTTCCAACAACAATTATCATTGCCTCGTACATATCAAGTTTTTTGTTGAGATATTTGTCATGATTGAGATGTGCATGTTCATAAAGTTTAGAATATGCAATTTTTTAGTTCATTGTATAACATTTTAGAAACAAAAGTAAATATAAAAATTACAAAGAGTATAATATTTATCATACCTTTACTTCTTCATCATATACATCTTTTGAAACTGTAATCATTTTCAAACAATCATCCCAGCCAAAGCCACTTTTATTTTTAAGTTTGGTTATTATTCCCTATTCTTTTTTCATAGTCTTGAGATGATTGTCCACATGCTTAGGCTCGCATTGCACGTTGAACTTTTGACTGATTTCTGTAGCCACCTTAACAAAAGATTCTGCTTTAAAGGTGGAAGAAGGTTTGCTTCCTTTAAGTGCCTCCTCGCCTAATATCTCAAGTAAGATGTGAGACATAGGCTTAGACCATGTGAAGTGCTTGCCCTTGTATTTTTCATTCTCGTGGAACTCATTTCTACAAAAAAGAAATTACAAATTTATACAAAATAAAATCATACAATATTTAGATTTAATAAATTTCATATAAAAACTACAATTAATAATTAAAAGATAAATTATAATAAAGTCAACATCTATTCCAAATACATAACAAATATAATACAAACTCAAGCAAGACATAATAAAAACAAACACATATAATTAACACTTAATTATTAGTTTCTTTGAGTGTTATAATCATTCCACATGGTTGATGCAATCATTTCTCTTTTTGTTATCCACTCCCTATTCTCTTCCCTTTCCTCCTGTTGACTTAAGTTGATTGTTCGTCTAATTGGTTCACTATCCGAACATATTTCTTCCATAAAAAAGTCATAAGGATCAACCCCCATTATGTGATTATGAATAATACAACATGCAAGCATAACATCTACTTGTGTTTCATAAGACCAAAAAGATTTTCCATCAATTGATCTAAAACGACTCTTCAAAATACCAAACCCTTGCTCAATAACGGTTCTCAATGAAGAGTGTCGAAGATTAAATAGCTCCTTTTCATTTTCTGATGAATGTTCTGGAAACTCATTCAAGTGATATCGAACTCCACGAAAAGGAGAAATGATTCCTTTTCGAATACTGTAACCAGCATCACCAAGATAATATTTCCCTACAAATTAAAAAAATAAAACCTATTACTATCTTTATCTAATAAGACATTTTATATGTTTATTGCATATAATACATACTTTATTATATACCTTCTGGAATTTTTAGACCACTAGGTCTTGATAATGCATCACCTAAAACCCGTAAATCATGTGCACTTCCTTCCCAACCAGCTAAAACATATATAAACTTCAAATCAAAAGTTATAGTGCTAAAACATTTTGTGTTGTTCCTTTTTTTCGACCTTGAAACTTTCCTTGAATCTCAACAGGAACATTTGCAGGAACATGGGTACCATCAATTGCTCCCACACAATCCTATATAAATATGAAAAAATAATTTATAAACTTTTCTTCTAGATGTAATTAATTAATGTATAAAAATATTGGTATTTTTCTCATACCTTAAAATAAGGATAGAATCTTCAATTATTCATTATCTCAGCTGGAACTGTATCATCTGGATCTTTAATAAGGTATTTGTATAACTTAAGAATTGCTTTTAAAACAATTCTAAAGTAACGATGGATAGTCTCAACAGACCTATAATATATAATACTAATAAAACGAAATCTTTGGTTTTGGCCTACAATTTGTAAGAACACAATTACTTGCTCTCTAATAGACACATTTTGAGTTGATCGTAATAGGTCACGACTTGTGAGAACATCACACAATCTATATAAGACAACAGGTTTCATACGAATTTGTTCAACGCAATGTCTATCACCTCGATTCAAAATTTGTCAATATAGAATTCTCGTTGAGCAATTGCATTTATACGTGGTTCTCTTGGTATATAAATTCTATTTCTTTCTTGTTCAATAATGGCTACCCCTATAACTATCATAGTTACAGCTGCTCCCATACATGCTGCATGAATTATCTTACTATCCATAACATGAAAGTGAAGTTTTCTGATAACAAAACCTAAAAATTTAGGGAAATAAATATTAAAAAAAGCATATAAAATACTTCCACAATCAATACAATAAATTATCTTTGAAAGAAGCCGACAATGTATAATAGTTATGGCAATGATATCTGATTCCCTAAACAAACAAGGTCTTAAAATATATTATTTAAGATTATAACATTCAATTTCTCGATGATAAAACCGTTTTGAAAATTATACAATTCATAAGTTCATAACGATCAATAGACATTGCGCAATGAAATCCATATAATTACCGACATAGTCCCATAAATTTATCCATATGTAACAAATATAATCAAACACTAATCATAAATTAATCAAAGCAAAATAAAACACAAATTTATGTTATAATTCCCCTGTTCCCATCCCCAATTCCCCAATTCTCCCTCTCGGTTTCTATAATTCCCTAGTCTCACTGTTCCCATTCCCCTCTCCCTCTCGGTTTCTATAATTCCCCAATTCCCCTGTTCCCATTCCCCTCTCCCTCTCGGTTTCCCCCATTCCCCTGTTCCCTCTCCCTCTCGGTTTCCCCCATTCCCCTGTTCCCTCTCACTCTCGGTTTCTCTCATTCCCCTTCCCCTGTTCCCTATTCCTTCCCAGTTCTCCTCCCTCTCCCCCCGCTACTTGTTCCGGTAATGCGGGATTTGAAAAAAAAAAGAGCAAGGGTTGATTTTCAACACATTAACCGATCCCCCCCTTTTACTTTGCCCCTCTCTCTCTCTCTCTCTCTCTCTCTCTCTCTCTCTCTCTCTCTTGTGCTTCTACCCGGATATGGTGGCCGGATCCGGGACGGGGTAACAGGGAGGGGCCGCTTTTTTGGGGAAGTTTGGAGATTTTGCAAGAGTATATTCACAGTAATCTTCCCCCCGTTTTGCCTCTCTCTGTTCACAGTAAGTTTACGTAAATCTTCCCCCCCGTTTTGCCTCTCTCTCGTTTGGTTAGAAATTCCCCCTTGTTTGGTTAGAAATTTGAGCTGCCGAATGTGAGTGATGAAGAAGAAAACGTCATGGAAAAAATGTGTTTTTTGTGGCTTACTTGATGATTTTGGTTAGTTTTAACTAGTTGAATGTGACGAGCAAGATGAAGAAGAAAACCGTGTTATGGAAATGTTATGGAAAAAATATGACAGGGCTGAGCAGATTTATCAAGAATATCAAAGAATTTATGCCATAATTTTTACAGATCTAAACAAAGAAGAAGATAAAAACATAAAGGAAATAATAGAGGAAAAAAAATACCTGAAATCAATTGGTCCAGAAAAATGCTTCAATTGTTCTAGAGAAATGCTTTTCAATTGTTCCAGAGGAATTGTTCAGCTTCCAATTGTTTTTGAAAAGTGAGAGAGACCGTGATTTGAGAAAATAGAAAAGTGTTTTCTTTTCTTTATAAGAAGGAAAACACTTTCCTTCGATAAAGTAGCTTTTTAAGTTTGACCGGAATTAAGTTTTCTTTGACTAGTTTTTCATATTGTTACCAAACATGGAAAAATAAGGAAAGTGAATTCCAGGAATTTGTTTTCCTGAAAACAAACATGCTCTAGGTGTACATTAAATTCATTACACTAATTAGTTTTTTTTTTTAATAAGGTAAGGATTCAATGTGGGATGTTTGTAAACTAAAGGGATTAATTAATAAGTTCACTAAAACAATAAGGACTAAATTGTATTTACTATATTCCTAGTTTATTTTTGCATTTTAAAAACGTTTTTAAAAAAATTTGAAATTTTTTTATTTACTTTAAATTAATATATTTTTTAATATTTTCAGATTATTTTAATATATTGATGTTAAAAATAATTTTTTAAAAATAAAAAAATATTATTTTAATATTATTTTAAATAAAAAATACTTTAAAAAATAATATCAATTAAACCCACCATAATATCAATTAAACAACATCGAATAGAATAATTTTCTTATTTAATAGCCACCAAAATTTTGAAATATAAAAACCAAAAGTTTTCATAAATTATCTCTCTTAAATCTTTTAAACTCTCTCCCCGTCGATTCTCTCAATCAAAGCGAACAACCAAACCTCTTTTGAATCAAAACGACCAAGCAGCAGAAAGCAAAACGACAGCAATAATATGGTTGAAACCAGACGCAGCTCCTCCTCCTCCTCCAAACGCTCTCTTCCTCCCTCTTCTCCTCCTCCCTCTTCTAAAAGATGCAAAGTATCCCCTCTCTCCATGTCTATATATCCGTTTTAGATTTATTTTTTTTTTATAAAAAAATCGGTGATATGCATTTTAATTTTTGAATTGTCGGTTGCTGATTGAAACATAGGCTGCTGCTGCTGCTGCTGCTGCTGCTGCATCTGAGGTATCATCGTCGACCAGCGATGTACCGACACCGGTACTGCCGATAGAAAATACAAGTCATGAAAAGGATTCCGGGTCTGAATTAGATTTGCAGGCTACTAAGTCTGGAGAGGAGACTCAAGCCGAGGAATTGGTGTCTTTAGGTGCGATCTTGTTTCTATTCTGTTTTTTCTTTGAAAACAGATTGGTGTTATTTTGTTTATGTTCAATAGTTGTTTTGATTTTAGATGAAGTCACTGCCAATGGAGAGAAATCCAAGGGTGCAGTAGTGCTGAACAAGTCAAAGAAGCGAGTACCAAAATCAGTAAAATCTAATGCCAAGGCTGCATGGGGCCAATTGCTGTCCCAATGTTCACAGGTGATTGTGTGGTGATTCATGTTAGTGATCTGTTTATTTATGATTGTGTGGTGTTTCATTTTAGTGATCTGTTTATTTATTACCAAAAGATGATAAATTTAAAGCTTTTAATTTAGTTGGATGTTGTACTACTGGATTTCATGTTTGTCACTTGGAGTTTTGTTTTTATAATTCTAGGCTATTAGCTTCCCACTGGGTCTGCATGTTGTGAAAATCTCACCTGCCTTGGTTTTATAGACAGTCAAGTTGTTCTACAATGTTTAGGGAGCTTATTATGAGGAAGTTTGTTATAGTATGTGATGGCATCACTCTACGGGTTTCTTAATACATTGTTGACACTAATTTGAACTTGTTGCTTGGAAATTATTTTGTTGGTGAAATATTTCGATCTTTATTGCCAGGCAACTCCCTAATAAATAAACCTTTGCTTTGGCAGCACTTATCATGTTTCGAGTCTTTGGATTTCTTAGGGTAGTATTTTGTGAATCTAGTTGAGATGATTCAGACTTATCTATATCATTGGGAATTTAAGAGCAATTTTTTTTTTGTGAGTTGGTGGCTTCTTTCGTGGTTGCGTGCATTTTGTGCAGGTTGTGAGTGTGCGTTTGATTAAGGCATTTTATTGATGTTAATGTCAAACTTTAAGGTACTTGGGACTGTGTCACAGGGTATTTAAGTGCTCTACAAAAGGTTTTGTTCATTTCTGTATGTGTTGCTGTCTGGAAAAATATATGGGGAAATTTGATTGGAGCTTTGTCGTGTGAGGTTTCAAGTGCTGTTCAGTGAGGGTCTCAAATTGTCTATTTATTTTCAGCTTGTTACCTAGGAAAAATTGGGTAGAATTTATTTCAAAAGGGGAGGGAATGGAGTTTCAGGATTTTTTTTTTGCTTATTTCAGTTATGTGGTTCATCTCTCTGTTTGGTAAGGTTTGTCGTATATTCTTGTAACTTGGAGATAATATAGGTCATTTAGTTGCTTTTCAAGTATATAAGCTGCTGTTGAAACAAAAATTCATGTCGAGCATGCTAATAAATGTTGTTTTTTCTTTTTAATTCCCCTATGCCATGATTGTTGATTTGGTGTTAAAAAATGGAAAGCGGGCTTCAGAAGATTTGTCATTCTCCAAGTCATGACAATAACTGGAAAGCTAGTGCTGAATTTTGCTAACTTCTTTTGTCCTAAAGGCAGATTTCTGAAATTTGCTCTTGATGTTTTACCATATTTTGTGGAACTGAACAAGTGATTGTTTCTGATGCTTTTAAGTGTGTTATTCATTGCAGAACCCTCACAAGCTGATAAATAGCACTCTTTTCACTGTTGGTCAAAGCCGACAATGCAATTTATGGCTTAATGATTCATCGATCAGTACTATTTTATGCAAACTGAAGCACATAGAGGTAGTACTCTCTGCACTGTCTAATTTCTAATTTTCTTGTTAATTAACAAAAAATTATTCATCAAGGTAAGACACTGCATCATTTTCCATCATCATGCAATCCAACCCTGGCCCCTCTTTGGTAATCTGTTTATAATCACCCTGCAGCGTGGAGGTGCACCTATTGCCTTATTGGAAATCACTGGGGGAAAAGGAGCAGTCCAAGTAAATGGTAAACTTTATCAAAAGAATGAAACTTTAGCATTAAATGGAGGCGATGAAGTGATTTTCACTACTTCTGGAAAACATGCATATGTATCCTTTTCCTTCACTTTGCCTTTGGCAAAATTATGTGGCTTTATGTATTATTATTTTTGTTGTTTGTATTACTGTTCTGTTTCTGTGAAAGCATAGAAGGAAAATTCCTATCTAGATTTTGCATGTTTATATTATTTGACTTAAATGTCATCACCTCCTCTAAGGATCATTGAATTCCTTAATGGGAATTTTAGATATTTCAGCAGCTAACAAGCAATAGCTTAGGCACACCAGGCATGCCTTCTGTGAGCATCTTAGAAGCCCAGAGTGCTCCTATAAAAGGGATTCACATTGAGGCAAGGTCTAGAGACCCCTCAGATTATGCAGGCGCATCAATATTGGCTTCTTTGTCACATCTTCTTCCACCTGCTGCCAAAACTGGTGAGGATGGGCAGCAAAATACAGATTTTTCCACCTTGCCTTCTGGCTGCGAAGCGTCCGAAGATCATGTTCCAGATGTTGAAATGAAGGATGGCACAAGCAATAATGATCCCAGTGATGTTTCCCCAAGCGAGAAAGCTGTTGCTCCTTCCTCTAATGCTGCCAATGAAAATGCTAATGCTGCCAATGAAAATGCTAATGCTGATAGCATGAGATTGGGTGCTCGTACAAATGCAGTTATTGGAAGGATTCCAAATTCAACTTATGAGTTAAAGCCATTGTTGCGGATGCTTGCAGGTTCATCTTCTGAATTTGATAAAATATTTGATGAGAGGGAAAGGAGAGAAATCCTCAAGGATCTTGATCCTCCACCAGTTCTAATGTCCACTAGACGGCAGTTGTTCAAGGATAGTTTACAAAAAGGAATTCTAAACCCTGAAGAGATTGAAGTTTCATTTGACAATTTCCCATATTATCTAAGGTGCACATTTTCATTTGTCAAGTAGTAGTGTAAAATATTTATCTTTGAATGCTATTCATTTCAGTGTGGAAATTATTCATGTTGTACATGTCTCTGTCATTTATGACTTAAAACATAAGGACAAAAACATGTGCTAACCAATCTAAAAACAGCTTGATATTACTGTTTCTTGGCATGATCTAACCTCTTTTAGGCTATAGAGAGGCAGGATTAGCACATGTATGGAATTCACCTTTTCAATTCAATTATACTCTGATTGACTAATGGATTAAGGAACTGGCAAAAGGCAATGAATTGAGTTGAGTTCTACAAAAAACACCAATTCAATCAAGCTCTTAATAACAGAATCATCAATTTTTTTTGTTATCTCATGTCTTGCTGTGCTGGACCAAATTGGTACTTTTACTGACCCTGAGCCCTCTTACAGTGATACAACTAAGAAAGTTTTGATAGGTGCTGCATTCATCCATCTGAAATGTGGTAACAAAGTTGCAAAGTTTGCTTGCGATCTCCCTACTGTGTCCCCACGCATGTTACTATCTGGTCCTGCAGGTAGCCCCTCTCTTATTTGCTTTATGATATATATTTTTGCTTCATTTTGTACGTTCATTGTTATTAGCTCCTGTTCTTGTGAAATTTTGCTGTAGGCTCTGAAATATATCAGGAGACTCTGACAAAGGCACTTGCCAAAGATGCTGGTGCTAGACTACTAATTGTGGATTCGCTTCAATTGCCTGGTGTAAGCTTTTTGGATATCTTCAGAATCTTCTTTTTTGTTCTTTATATGTGATGTTTCACTGCTCCTTAGGCCATGTCTCCCACAAATTTCCATCCATATTAGGCCATGTTGCTTTTTTGGAGCCCCAAATATGCATGTTTTGTGTGCGTTCTAATTTCTTCTCATACTGCTTTCTAATAATTTCAGGGATCAATACACAAAGAAGCTGATTCTTCTAGAGAAAGTTTAAAATCAGAAAGAGTCTCTGCATTTGCCAAAAGAGCCATGCAGGCAGCATTACTAACTAAGAAACCTACTTCTAGTGTTGAGGCTGGCATAACTGGTTGCTCTACATTTGGTTCTCATGCCCGGCCAAAGCAGGAAACTTCTACTGCATCATCCAAAAACTACACGTTTAAAACAGGCATTTTTGCTTTTATAACAGCAGCATTTTTTTTTAAATTGTCCTTTTGCTGCTGTTTCATAGACTACCTTAAGAGTTAATAGCTAAATTGCTATCTGACTTACAGTTTGTTAAATTGCAGGTGACAGAGTAAAGTTTGTAGGTACCTCCTTGGCATCTGCAATTTCTTCTTTGCAGCCTCCTTTAAAGTATTTTTCTTCTTTTCTTAAAGTGTCCTATTTTCTTATTATTTGTTGGGTTCCTTTCAATTTAATGGCTATATCTCTCCCAAGTACACGGGACTTTAATTCTCTCTTGAATCCAAGCTTCTTGATTATATGCTATAAGTGCCTGTACCTTGAACTGTATTAAAAAAATCCCCAGCCTTCCTGAATACCATATACTCAACCAGATGCATAGTTTTTGTAAAAAAAAAAAATTAATTATGTTTTGTTTTGAACTTTCTCTCTCGATAGGGAACCGACAATTGGTTTACGAGGCAAGGTGGTCCTTACTTTTGAAGGAAACAACTCCTATAAAATTGGCGTTAGATTTGATCAATCCATCCCAGAAGGCAATGACCTGGGTGGTCGTTGTGAAGAGGATCATGGTTTCTTTTGTACGGGTGCGTTCTTGAACCATCTAGACTCTGTCACTGATTTATTAGATAATTAGATGATGGTGTTTGTTTGCAGCAGAACATCATCCAATATCACTAATGCCTTCTTTTCTCTCAGCTAATTCACTTCGTTTGGATAGTTCTGGAGGAGAAGATGTTGACAGGCTTGCTATTAATGAGCTCTTTGAGGTCCTTGCTACTTTAACTAGAGTAATGTTTGTTGCTACTTTCTTCTTCTTCTCATATAAGGCCCCAAGCTGATTTTTTTGATGTTTCATAGGTTGCTTTAAATGAAAGTAAAAATGCCCCCCTAATCTTGTTTTTGAAAGACTTAGAGAAGTCTGTGGTGGGAAATCAAGATGCATACACTTCCCTAAAGAGTAAGCTTGAGAATTTACCAGAGAAAGTTATTGTAATGGGCTCCCATACCCAGATTGACAATCGTAAGGAGAAGGTAATCCTTTGGCAGATATTCTGGTACCTGTATTTGTATATTTGCTATTTGATACTTTTAAGTTTTTCTATATCCTGACAATATATATTTACATTTTCTATGACTTGTTATGTTACAGTCCCATGCTGGTGGTCTTCTATTTACGAAGTTTGGCGGCAACCACACTGCATTACTTGATCTTGCTTTTCCGGTATGCAAAGCATTGCCATCATGGTTATGAGCTTTTTTTTTTTCTACTCCGTGTTCGTGTTCTCAAAAGCATTATGGTTGATGGCTGATTTGCCATTAGTCTTTCTCTCCCTCTTTCACAGGGCATGTGTGCATATAGAGATAAGAGTTTACTAAATTAACATGCTCTTATCATAATAGCTGTGTTTGTTTACTTGGATACTCATTAATTTGCATATACTAGTATGGGATAAGGCTTTGTTGTCATTGTATGTGATGAGCTGTATTTAAACAGATATAGCTTGATAATAGTTATGAATATTAATCATATTATCATCCAGGCTTGTGTTAGGCATATCCTTCTGGTGCAAATTTTACAATTATGCTTTTAATGATTTTATGGATCAGAAAGGGCTTAAATTAGGAAGCGTGTACCAGTGATTTATTTGGATTGCTCTCATATATGTTGTTTGTTGCCACCTTTTATTGCGCCATTGATCAGTTCAAGCATATTTTGATGCTATGTATTTTTTTATAGTTTGATAGTTTTGGCAGAGGATAGATTTGTGCAGATCCTCCCTTTCAGGAGATGCAGACGTGACTAAAATTTATGCCCTGGCTAATTTAGGATCTAGATTAGGACTTAATCGGTGATGATATGATGGTTGACTTTTGTGGGTTTCTGCAAGAATTCTTCTGAATGCAGAAAAGGGAAGGCTCCCTTTTGGACCTAAATAATGGTAAAAGATTGCACAGCAAGATATATAAGTGTTTTGAATTCGAACAATTAGATCTGAACTTCTAGTAAACACAATATTTATGATTTGACTTAAAACTTAAACTGCTATAAAGACAAGTCAAGCTAGTGGATTTTGACTTTGCATATTAAATCAAGTCATTAGCTTTCATGATCAGCATTTACTGCAAAAAATGATTCATTTCCATGAAGTATCCCTAGAAGTTGATATGTGATAAGCTATAAGACATGGAAAACTTAAATAAGACTCATAATGACAAGAAAAGAATCCATGCCAGCCTCCTACATGTCTCTTTATGGATGGATTACCCTCTTCAGTATCCTCGCATGGATAGAATTTTCCTTTAATTTTTTCAAGTGTAAAATTTGTTATGCATGATTCTCTTGCATCTGATGCAGTTTTTCACATGGTATAAAGCTTAACTTCTACCCATAGCATGACCAGACCAAGAGTGCCATGGTGAGGTGATCAAATATCTGAGTGCTTAACACAACTCTTATATAGACAATTCTCATTTGTTCTTTTGTTCGCTGGCCACAATAAAAATTAAAGTTTTGATACCTCTTATATGCATTAGAGTCAAAAGCTTCCATACTGGTTGTTTTGTGTCATTTACATTAGTCTCACATCACTGAAGAATTAAAATGATGCGAGTATAGCCTCTAATTCAGGATAGCTTTGGAAGACCGAGTGATAGGAGCAAAGAAACACCCAAAGCAATGAAGCAGCTCTCACGACTTTTCCCAAACAAAGTAACAGTACAGTTGCCACAGGTATTGTTCCTGCATTCAGTTTATAATCTAGTCAAGCTTTTTTAATTTTCTTCAACCCTTGAATGCCTTAGCCAACATTTTTGAGCATCCTGGCAGGATGAAGCGTTGCTTGTGGACTGGAAACAGCAGTTGGAGCGTGATATTGAAACTCTGAAAGCACAAGCCAACATTTTTAGCTTTCATTCAGTAAGTATAATTGCTTCTGTATTGTGAACTGTTATGTCCACTTTCCTACCGATTTTCCTACGTCCTAAATGGCGGTTGCTTCTGTTGCTTCTGTCTTGCAAGGATTTCCTCTAATATATGTACAGTAGCCAACCCTTATGCGGTTGAAATAGCATTATTCTCACCCATGGCATCCAAACACATACAGATGCCTCCATGCTTAGAATCAAACATTGTTTGCTCTAGTTTGGTCCTTTGATAATTTTACAGTTTTACTGCTTTTGATGTGCCCCTGCAAGTGGTCAAATGATGATTCATTTTATACTTGTGTGTGGCATCCAAACGCATACAGTTTTGTACTCGCTCAGAAAAAGAAATAATTTTTTTCTAGTTAGGTCCTCATGGTGCTCAAGCTGTAACTACCAACACTTACAACATATGAGAGAGAGACACAAGGAGAGAGAATCACATCCGGGTTCACCAAAAGTGATAAGAATATCTCTCTCCTCAAAAATTATTTTTAATTCCCTGTCATGTCTCTCTCTCTCTCTCTCTCATATATTGTAAGTGTTGGTAGTTACAGCTTGAGCATCATAGAATTTCTTGGTCAGACTTTGTGCTTTAGATTGGCCATGAAGAATGACCATTTTTTTTTGCTGAGATACACAAGTTCTCTCGAAGCTAGGTATTATTCCAATCCAATCTATATGGATCAGGTTGAAGATCTAAACTTAGCTTTGCTTTATTTCTTACTTTACCTGTATATGTTGTTTCATTTCTTTTGGTTTTCTAAATTTGAGAAATTAGAAAATAGATTTTTGTTTCTGTGTTTGTTATTTGGTTATTTACTTTGTACATGATGTGTGTAGGTTCTCAGCCGAGTTGGTTTGTGTTGCCCTGACCTAGAAACTGTGTGCCTTAAAGATCAAGCCCTTACAACTGAAAGTAAGGGTTCTTGACTCAACTCTTGCATATCTTCACCTTTTTTTTTTTGGTATTGATATTAACATTAAACTGCAATATTTCACTGGTGCTATTATTTTACTTAAACAGGTGTGGAGAAAGTAGTGGGATGGGCTTTGAGTCACCACTTCATGCATTGTTCTGAAGCCTCTGTCAATGATTCCAAAATTCTTATATCTTCTGAAAGGTTTTTTTTCTCCTCATTTCTTTTCCATCATTAACTATAAAATGTCAACTCTTTTCTTGTATTAACATTTCCTTTGATGTATATGCTGCAGCATTTTGTATGGATTGAGCGTTCTACATGGCGTACAAAATGAAAGCAAGAGCTTGAAGAAGTCACTGAAGGTAAAATTGATGGCCATATCTGTTCAGATGTTTATCTGATCCCCCCCACCCCCCACCATGATATTAACCAAAAAGATCATCTTTCAGGATGTGGTCACTGAGAATGAATTTGAGAAGAAACTTCTAGCAGATGTCATGCCTCCTAGTGACATTGGAGTTTCCTTTGATGACATTGGAGCCTTAGAAAATGTGAAGGATACCTTGAAGGAACTGGTTATGCTCCCTCTGCAAAGACCTGAATTGTTTTGCAAAGGACAGCTGACTAAGGTTAATTGCAAAATATGGAGGCTTTTCTTTCTTTCCTCCTATAAGTATTTTTATTTTTATGTTTACAAGATGTTATTCCTTGTACAGCCTTGCAAGGGAATATTGCTGTTTGGGCCTCCTGGTACTGGGAAAACAATGCTGGCAAAGGCTGTAGCAACTGAGGCTGGTGCAAACTTTATAAATATATCTATGTCGAGCATTACTTCGAAGGTACATATGAGTACATATATGTTGTGCTATTTGATGTTCTGTGAGCTTTCACTTGAGCATTGCTATTGTTTATTGAAATGTTAACATCAATATTTATTGCAGTGGTTTGGAGAAGGCGAAAAGTATGTCAAGGCAGTGTTCTCTTTAGCTAGTAAAATCGCTCCTAGTGTTGTTTTTGTTGATGAGGTTTGTGCAATATATCTTCTTGTCACTCATTCTGATAGCTGATTTTCAAACCCGGACCCCCTGACAAAGCCACAGCCAATAGGCAAGCGCAAATGTGATAGTCCGGGCACATTTTTTTCCTTATTATAGTCTCCGTTTGAGGTTCCTTTTTTTGTCTTTGTTCTTTTCAGCAATGTTAAAAGCTAAATTTCCTTCAAGTCTTGTAGAATTTCTGTTTGATAATGCAAAGCATTTGCTGGTCATGCAACTGGAACATAATAATTAATTTGGAATGATGAGAATTAAAATTTGAATCTACGTCATATATGAACAGTATAAAAATGTTAAGATGACTTTTTATTGCAAGGCCTGTGACCAGCATTGTTTGAGAAAGAGCGTTTCTTTTTTGCCTTCATCAGCTTGTTGCCCACCATTTTTTCCCCCTCATTTTAATAGTCTTTCCAAGTCCCCAACTTCTCAAACATGTCTTTCTTGATATTTAAGGAAATGAGTGTGAAACCACAACGAAATGCAATTAATGAAATACATAGAGACTATATTCTATACCATCATTGTCATAATGATAATAAGAGCAACAATATCAACTGCATTTGAGTCAGTATGAAATGATTGTTCAATCACTTGGCTTATATGTTCTTTCAGGTGGATAGCATGTTGGGAAGACGTGAAAATCCAGGGGAGCATGAGGCTATGCGTAAGATGAAGAATGAGTTCATGGTGAATTGGGATGGCCTGCGTACAAAAGATAAAGAACGAGTCTTGGTACTTGCTGCCACAAATAGACCTTATGACCTTGATGAGGCTGTTATTAGGAGACTTCCCCGGAGGTGCTCTATCTTATGTTTATCTTACCCTTTTCTTTAAAAGGGCAAAATAGCAACATCATTGACTTTCTTCTGCAACTGGTTTGCAGATTAATGGTTAACTTGCCAGATGCACCGAATAGAGAAAAAATCCTGAGGGTTATCTTGGCCAAAGAAGATTTGGCACCTGATGTTGATTTAGAAGCAGTTGCAAATATGACTGATGGCTATTCTGGGAGCGATATAAAGGTTCTTTCACACTATTTAGCTAGCATATGATTTTTCTCTCATTACTTCTGTCTAATCTCTTTTTCCCCCGTTTCTTTTCAGAATCTTTGTGTTACTGCTGCACATTGTCCTATACGAGAAATTTTAAAAACGGAAAAGAAGGTTTGCTTGACATTGCTATTTGTTTAATGTGAATTATTCTGATGTTCTCTATTCTAGAACTTATGTAATTGAAAGCCACATTAGTTCTTTAATTGCAATGTTGTGTGTGTGTGTGTGTGTGTGTGTGTGTGTGTGCATATATAATTGAAACCCCACATTGAATATTTATTCCATGAAACATTTCGTGCCTAGAAATCATCTTAGTCTACAATGTTACAATACAAGTATTGCTCATAAGTACCCCAAGGTAGACTTCTTACTCGGTGCTTGTGCTAAGGGCTCCTTGGACTTGGTTTATGTCTGAATCATTTCTTGCCTAGAAGTCATTTTAGTCCACAGTGTTCTGATGCAAGTATTGCTCATAAGCACATTCATGTATATTCCTGTTAAGTTGTTAGCCTAGGAGACTACATTCCTGGAATTGTCTGAGAGGGGCTGCTAGATATGACTGCCGTGTGGTTTATGTTGGGATATTCATTCTTGAAACTTTTAGCATAGCTGCTGCAACTATGGCATCTAATAACATTAGCACAGGCGGGTATGTAATGTGAGCACTTGTCACACTGCCAGTAAACATTTTAGTTAAATGAATCAAGGCTTTTCTTTGAAGTCCAAATATACTCGCTTGTTGACTTGTAAATTCCAATGTACTGAATGGAAACATGTTTATCATTTTTATTTGGCTGTGTTGATGTTTTTAAACAAATTTTGGGAGGAAACCTGGCATGGGAAATTTCTAAATTGCTATTTTGCTTGCTTTTTAAAATGCTATACATGTGATTCGACTTTTGTACATAATTTTGTACACTTGTTGGCTGTGCAATTGACTTTTGAGGGGCACAAATTTCAGGAAAGAACTTTGGCATTGGCTGAGAATAGTCCATTGCCCACATTGTACAGCAGTTCTGACATCCGTCCTCTTAAGATGGAGGATTTTAGATATGCACATGAACAGGTATGATGATTCAGAACATTTTCATTAATTGGTTGGGGAGTTGACTGAGTAGCATGTTATACTTGTTTCAAGTTTGTTTGTTTGTTCACCTTTTGGCCCAAATATCTTCCTTTAGCTGTTTGGTCTGGGAATCTGGGCTGGTCAACTCTAATCATCAAACGACCTTTCCATCCTGGAGCAGCATTTTGTTTTTTCAAGCTCCCCACCCAGCCATCTGTTAAAATTTAATCTTTGATTATTCCTTTTTATGTTGGAGAATATGATGAAAAAGAACAGCAGTAATAGGGAGGATAAGATAATAATTGACTTGGAAATGGCGATGCTGTTACAGAAAGAGAACAGTCAGATATGAGAGCCCTCTAGTTTATAAACGTCGTAATAGAAGACCCATGTGAGAACCCACAGATGCATTTCGCCAGAGAGAGGCTAGAAAACCCATAGATGCTATATATTATTGGTCGGTAATTTTCTACATGTAGCAGTTAGTTCATGGCATTTTGCCCCTGTGAAGACGCTCAATAGAATCATCTTAAAACCACAGGGATTAATGTGGTGTGTTTGTCCAGGCGCAGCCTCTTGGAAACGTATTTTACTCTCATGTGGATTCACCTTGAAAGATTGATAGATTTTGTTCTTTCCTTGGCTTTTGTAGCTTGTATCAGAGATTGTTGCCTAATGTGTGGGTGCATTTAGGATTTTATTGAAGAAAGAAATGCCATCCCTGCAAACATAAACAACAACCTTAGCATTGCCATTTAGTCATCTAATTTCAATTTATTTATGAGTTAGTCATGTTAATACTCAAATAATTGCAGGTGTGTGCAAGTGTGTCATCAGAGTCCACAAACATGAACGAGCTCCTCCAATGGAATGATCTATATGGAGAAGGTGGATCGAGAAAGAAGAAATCGCTCAGCTATTTCATGTAGAGAATGTATGTTTCATGTATAGGCATTTCTTGTTTAATTTATTCTTAAGTCGCCTAGATTTAGGACCTGTATTTTGTGGAAATTTCATTGCAGGTCCTGACCGTAGAATAGGTTTTAATTATTGACCGCATTCAGGAATCGTACGATATTTATTGGCTGGTAATTTGGCCGAAGCTGCATTTTTCATCTTTTTCCTCTTTGATTCATTTCCCCCCCTTCGTTCTAGCATTTAAGCACTAGTTTTGACAATGAATAAATCATCTTTGTATTGCACACCACGGAAATATTACCGATAGTACCATTAGAGTACCATTTCCGGTGAAGTAGATTCCGGTCCAAGGTCACCAGAGCCATAAAAACACAATGCTTTGCTCGCAATGAGTAACATTTCCGGTGAAGTAGATTTCTGGTCTTCTCAATATTCCCTTTTCTGACTCTACATTTCCGGTGAAGTGGAGAAGTTGACTTCGGTTGTATCATTAAAATCTATGCGGCAAGTCACTTGTCAAATTGATGACGTAAATTTAAGACGCTTCTAACTGCTGTGGTTTCTAACAATCTGCCTAATTAGAGAAGATTTTCCTACGGTGTGCCAGAGGAAACCTCTACAGCCTAGCAAATCCTGGCATTGCGTGACCAGTGAGTTTACATTCAGCCTGATATAACTGCTGTGCTGTTTGCGGGTTGATAATGTATTATACTCCTGATACAATCTGAAGTTGATTACATACAAATTGGTGATAATATAAGATAACATGTGGACTTGATATTTAAATACCTTGTGAATGTACATCTAGTCACCACTGGATAAAGTGTGAAGGAGATCAATGAAAACCTCACGTCAGCAAATGTCTTGCAATTACTTCCTCCTTGTCATGATGCAAACAGCTGAAGGAAAAGTTCAACAATAGGAGAAGCCTAATAGGGCTTGAGGCAGGATATCCAAGTAACTGCGGAAAAGAATGCTAATACTGCCTAAAATATAACATTCCCTCCCAATAGTAATTTGATATGAACAAAGAGAGAATTACCTACAACTCACTTAATAGTTCTTTAATTGAAGAGGGCTTGCAATCACACCTTCTTGATGGATATCGTCCAAAGAAGATCAGAACTGGACTGCACTGTTATCTTTTCACCTTGGACTAAGTTTGATGTGCTTACCAGATCACCAAACCTCATTTCCGTGTTAGCTGGAAAACAGAAAATATGAAATTCAGTCAATCAGACTCCTATGGCAAATTTCATAATAGCCGAGAAAGAGGATGAAAGAAATCCATCAGACATTAACCATCTGTAAGAGTTTATTCAATGAGGAAAGGAAGTCAGGGAAGAAGTGAATCATTGCAAGACCCTGGCATTTTTTGCCCCCGGTTGTTTAACACATCATTCTGTACCCCAGAGAAGAAAAGCTGTGGTGTCAAGTGCCCAAAACTATCTAGGGGCTACCCCTCCATATGTCAAATGACAATATTAATGGTGATGTGTACTTTAATGAAAATTTTGACCAGAGAGCACGAGACTCGGGATTGGAGACCTATATGTTTCTGCTTATTAGCTCAGCAAATGAAAGCACTCACCAGAATAATTTCAAATCGATATACTTACTGAGATCCCATTGAAGCCCCGTTGTTGTAGTGCTCACAGATGTCATCCCTATGGGAATGAGTCCGCAATGCGGACCCTCGACAGAAGATTGAATATGAATCTCATGACGGTGAGTCCTTGGAAGTAAGTAGATTAAGCAATCATCTGATAAAAGGATTATTCGTGTGGTTGAGAAATGATATAGCATGTTAATGTTTCCAGCCTCATGGTCAAATCGCCCACCAAGTGCTCCAGCTACAAGAATGCAGAGCTGCAAATTACAACAAAAGCAAAAAACCTGTCATGTTGCCAATCTGAGCAGGGAAACAGTCACAATGGTGGTCTCCATAACACCCAGTGCAGTTTATTTTTTTCACAGACAAGCTCCTGAGCAAAAACTAGCCAGGATTGTCATGAAGAATATGGACATCATGATTCTGGTAATTTATTTTCAACTCCCAGAAGTTAAAATTTTGTACTTTGAGCTTCCAAAAGCAACAAAATAATCTTTATGGGGTAAATATTTAAGCAGGCAAATGAAGTACAAAAGACTGAAAAGTCATAAAATGTCAAAACTATAGTGCTGGTTTAAAAGGAGCAAAAGTTTAGCTACACTAAAACCTTAGTGACTCAAACATATACTGTCCTAAAATTTCCACACAAGCATGCTTTGAAGGCAAGCACGACACTCACCAAACTGCAGGGACTCAAAATAAATCAATCAAAATTCTTTACAAAAGTGTCCAGGTATGATAAATGCATGAGATCAGGTGGATGCACTTTAAAAAAGGAGCCTTTGGATGTGAATATGTTTATCTTACATTCGATTTATCCAAGTTTGGTGCGAAGTCTCGAATGTAGGCCACACACTTGTGTAGATCTGTGGTATCCTGATCATGAGATTCATCAACTACCTTGGTTCCCTGCATTTTGGAAGCAAGCACGAGTATCTGAGCAAGGTTTGACTGATCACACTCAGAAGAAAAAAATCCATGTAAAAGCATGGCCCAGAAAACAATTGAAAAGATTCAAAAAGGGCTTCAATCATAAGTGCCCAACTCCAAAATGATAAGTTGGCAAATGGCAGGGCATGAATAGAGGATACTTTGGACGAATAAAAGGAAAACATCCTATTGATAATACAGTGATACAAGTGGGACCAAGAAACAACTACCAAGTTGGTATAGAAGTCCAGTACTTCTGTCCGAATTGAGTCCATGTCCCCTTTGATTATGTCTGGCTTGTACCTGGTTGAAATCTACCGGTCAGCATCACGATAAGTCTACTAAAGATGACAAGCAGTGATTTAAGAACCATGGCGTCAAGAAACGCCGCACATAATTCATGTCTCTACAGTGTAATATCTCTAGCTGATATTTCATTTAATCTAAAACCTCTTGTCTGCTCTGACAGCATCCATCATGAACTCCCTTGCTGAAATCATATGCTCGGAAGACGTCAATCAGAAAAGCGCAAAGGTGTTTGCAGAATAAATATGTAAATTTTAGCTACTTTCAAGAATTCTAAAATCACCCAACATTTTTTTTTTGTCTCAATCAAGAAAATCATGATTTATTCAGCCATGAATCCACCACCCCATTGAAAAAGATTTCGTTTTTGTTTCAATGAAATTCATTTTAAGATTCAATCCAATAGTAAAATCACTACAAATGCAAAATCTCAAAATCAACCTCTCTTTGGAGGGGAAAAGAAAAACAGAGAGTGACCTGTGTCGAACATCAAGAGCGTCATCGCGGGGGAACAAGAGAGGCATTTCGTCGAACACCCGATTGGCACCTCCATCAGCGCACACCCGCACCTGTGCTGTTACACACCGCCAAAAACCAAAAGAAAAAACTTTGTCACGCTCACGCATGCAAGGAGGCAGGCAATTGGCAAAGAAAGAGAAAGCCACGAGGGATACTGAACCGTGGTCCCAGAGAATAGGAGTAAATCTGGGAAGGCGTTGGTTAAGGACGACAAGTGCGTAGGTAACAGAGGAGCTGTGGTCGTTGCCGGGCAGAAGGAACGTGGAAGAATGAGTCATCACATCCATTTTCTGCTTATTCAATTAAAAAAAAAAAAAGTTTTGCGGTTTTCTAAAACTGAAATTGATAGAGAAAACGTTGATAAGAAAGGGATGGCTGATGTGATGATGATGATGAAACAGCACCTTGTGTTTTTAATTTGTACTGAGATGATTTTTAAAACATTAAATTAATAGATTTTTTTAATATTAAAAACAAAAAGAATTTAAAAAATATTTAAATTGTTGCCACCAATGATCAAACCCTAAAAGCTCAGAACATGTTTGGTAACGATGGTAGCATCCACGTTTCCTGCAGTTTCATTTTACAAGCTATTTGGTTAATAGTTGCCCACAGTTTCAAGCACCTAGGGCCCACACAAAGTTGCATTCCAAATGCAGGATAAGCAAAAGCAAGCAGCCTTACTTTTTGCCGTGGTTGCTATTCACAAAATGCTGCAAACAACTTTCCTTAACCAAAAAAAATTAATTAGCCCTATCTGTCCTCCTCAACTGTCGTCTCTCCTCATCCACATTCGCCTCCCAAGCAGCTGAGCTCTCCTCCACCATAGCTTCCCTCGTCTCCTAAATTCGTCCTCCTCCTCGCAGCTTCGCTGTGTCAAACACACCTACACACACTCTTCCATGCTCTCACAAAAAGCGAACCCAGTCACCAGTGTTTGTAGCCGAGTGTAGATCAAGCCCATCTGCCACCAATCTGCTGCCCTGATGAACTCCTTTCGTGGTTGAAGAAGACACGCACTCACCAAGGTAATTATCTTGTCATTGTACCTAAACAACTGTATATATCATGCCTTATCTGCTGCCACAAACATACAAACGACTTTCTCTAACTATAATTTCCTCTTCACACTGTTTTCTTTGCCAGAACCAAAGAGGGCATCTCAGTTTCCTGGAAAGCTCAAGCACAAGCATCTTACCAATCTTTGTGGCGGTTGCACAAGTAAATTCAAAGTCAGTTGCTCTGTTTCGGTTGCACGAGTACTTATCTTTAATTTTCATTTGCTGTGTGTTTTCTGAGAATTAACATGTCTGTAATTGTTACATTTTATTATGTCTGTTTCGGTTGAACATTTTCTGAGAATTTCCAGGTTTTACATTTGTGTTATTGTTAGATTTTTAATCTTTGTTTCGGTTCAACAATTACCATCAGTGTCAGTTGTTGTGCTTCACATGTGTTTAATTCTTAGTTTTATTATCTCAGTTGAATGGGTATAAACATAAAACCTGTGTGAATATCAAGCTGCTTAAAATGGAACTGAAGCCAGTTATCTACTCTATACAACGTCTGATTATGTAATTAAACACATGAGAAAATTATATCTAAGAAATCTCAGCATCTAATGTAATATTATATAATTGACATGATTATGCTTAGGAAATGAAAACATTGGCTTGTAGAAACATAAATGTAAATAAACCTAGCAATTAAAGTGTTAAGCTGATTATGTTAAGTCTATGTTGTTAAATTGCATGTTTTATTTAAGTTGGTGATTTAATTAAGATAGATTGTGCATTCCATGTCCTTTACATTGCCTCTAGGAAATTAACCTGTTAATTGTATATTAGACAAAACATTTTAACCGAGAACATGGATGATTCTCAATCACAAAAATAAGGCTTGTTGGACTAGAGAGATGTTGCACACTTTTTTGTGACATATGTATTAAAGCAATTGAGCAAGGTATGCGACCCAACACACATTTTGACAAAGCTGGGTGGAAATATGTTATGAATTGTTTTAAGGATCAAACTGGCCATGCATTAACAAAAGCACAATTAAAGAATAAGTGGGACGGAATTAAAAAAAATTAGAGAATATGGAAAAGGTTGATTTCTGAAACAGGAGTAGGCTGGAGTGTTGAACTTGGAACAATTTCGGCACCTGATGAATGGTGGAAAGCTAAAAACCAGGTCTGTTTTTTTTTTCAGTATGTTAAGCTGTAATAAACTGTTTGATTGAGTGCTAGTACATTATTTTTTCATGCATTTTTATCTTGATTGTCCCTTGTTGTAGGAGATACGCGGAGCAAGAAAGTTTAGGCATGCTGGAATCGATCTCACAATATGTTGTAAATATGATATCATGTTTACAAACACCGTTGCTACCGGTCGAGATGCTTGGGCTCCATCACGGTCTCAATTCGATGAAGATGGTGTCGGTGAAAGGCAAACTAACGCAGTTAATGAGGACCCTCATCTTGAGGAAGGTAGTGGAGATTTTGAGGAGGATAGTCTACCAAATTTTGTTGTCGATGTCAATAATATGGTTGTTGGTGTCACTTTTGCCAACAGCACAAGCAATCCCACTGGTAGTAATGGGAAGAGAAAAAGGTGTGCATCAAAGTTCCCAAAAAAGAGAGAGAAAAAAGGGGTGCCGGAAGGGGATCGCAATTGTTTTCACGTTTAGATAAGTTGGTTGAGAGTGTGTCTACCAAGAGTGAATGCACGTCAAGTGGTTTGGATAAAAAAGGATGTAGCATAGAAGAGGTGATGAAGGAGTTTCACTCCATTAAGGAAGTGGTGTTCGGCGGTGAGTCGTATTGTTTTGCAACCGAGTTTTTTATGGTTAGAAGTATGAGGGAAATGTGGGCGTGATTGGTGATATGGACCGAAAATTTCAAAGTGGCTAGAATTAATGTTCGATCGAAGGGCAAACTACAGATCTTGATGTAAGTGTACATTTGATATAGGGAACACTTACAATTATGTATATTATTATATGTTATATGTAGTAGCAAGTAAATTTTGTTGTGTGTTATATGTTTTGGTAAGTATTGCATGCATTTCATATTTGAAGTGTTGTTTCAATGTTTAACACACTTATCATGTTTGGTTTTTATGTCAATGAGCCGTTAACATATTGTATGGTTATGTGTTTTTCGCAGTTAAAAGATTACAATACCAATCCTTATGGTGAGGTGCACTGTATGAGGTGTTGTCATTTGCTGCTGTGTTGTTGCCAAATGGTTGCTGCAAACGGTTCTACTGTTGCTAATTTTTCCCAGGTTTCTAATTTGTAACGTATGATATGTTGAGCATTTCCTTTGTACTTGTAGCTGTAGGCTAATTGGTTATGTTTGAGATGTCTGTAACAGCTGTTGTTGTGCCTGTTACAAGCTGTAATTTTAGGTTTCATGTTGCCCTTTATAGACTTGTTTGAATGGCTGAAAAACTTTATGTTGAGTTTGCTTTTTCAGCCTTGAATTGGATATTGTAATTTAACGGCTTTGATGGTTGTTTCTGAGTTGAATGGCTGCTAATTTGTTGAATGTTAGTTACTGTTGTGCATGATTGTTGTTGACTTGAATGGCTGAAATTGCTATGCATGCTTATTGTTGACTTGAATTGCTGATACTGCTGTGAATTATTGTTGCTGACTTGAATGGCTGATAATGATTTAAATGGGAGTTACTCGGTTGAATGGTTGTTCATGGTACAAGTTCGGGTTGCTGATGGGTATGGCAGTCAAGAGTAGTGGTTTGTGTTGTGTGTGTGTTTCTATTTAAGTTGCATTGTCATTCCAAAACATTTTCATTGGTTGCCCACAAATATTGCAAGCATTCCCACGTGTATTGCAAGCTGTTTTGAGAAGGTTTTGGTTGCTGTTTACACTGCCACGTCAAGTTCATTGAATTTAGAAGGTTAGTTGTTGATTTGAGGGCTGCTGTTTAGTTAATAAAGCTTGATCTTTATGTTTTGTAAACAAATTAAGAGGGTAAAATCTGATAGGGCTGCTGTTTATAGTTAATAAAGCAAGTTCATTTATGTGTTTTTCTATTTATAAGCTGAATGATAAGTTTCATTTATGTGTTTTTCTATTTATAAGCTGAATGATAAGTTTGCTAAAGTTTTTATACTTTTCTGAGATGGACAACAAACACGCTACTAGACAAAAGTGTGTACACATCAGTCTTTTTTCCTTAGTTTTTATTCTCATGAAACCTTAATTGGTTGCCAACAAATATTTCAAGCATTCCCACGTGTATGAATAATGTTTTGAGAATTGAAATTATGGTTGTGCTGTAAAATATTGAATGAGTTATCAGTTATGTATAAGTAAAATATGTTTGATTGTTAGGGATTGCTCCAATTTAAATGTTTTGGCTTAAGTTAATGTCGTCATTAATATGTTCGATTATTAGGGATTGCTGCAATGTAGATGTTTTGGGTTAAGTTAATGTCACCATTAACGTTAAAAATATTCTAAACAAATTCCGCAATGAACAATGTTTTGTTACCGTTACGTTGCAGGTTGAAAATTGCTATTATTGTTGTGTTTAAAATATTAAATGAGTTACGTATAAGTAAAATAGGTTCGATAATTAGCGCTTGCTCAAACGTAAATGTTTTGTGTTAAGGCCGCCATTAACGTCAAAAATATTCAAAACATATTATTCCATGAACATGTATTTTTACCGGTACTCTGCAGGTTCAAAATTGATATTAAGTTGTGTTTGTAGATATGGATGCGAATTGGTTTAATGCGCTTTTTGATGACCATTATGAAAATGTTATGAATAATGTTGGTCGGTATGTGTCTGATGGGTTTGCTTTGGTATAAGTTCTGGGTGGTTTTGGAGGTAGTTTCGGTGCTGGTTATGGGAACAATAACAATGAGGTGCAGGACGACGACCAAAATCAACAGGATGACGATGACAGTGGCGATTTATTTTGACACAGAGAGTGTGATCGCACTAAATTAGTCATATGCACTGCTGGAGCACTGGCTTTTTATTACAATACGTATATTTATAAAGAACCATGTATGGATTCATACAACACTGGAATGCGATGGTTGATTGAAATTTTAAATGGGCATTGGGTGCGTTGTGTGAACATGTTTCGGATGGATGCAGACACATTAAAGAGTTTGGCTTTTGAGTTGGAAATGATGTACGGGTTGAAAGCGTCTAGACAGATGAGTGTTATTGAGAAGGTAGGCATGTTTCTCTACACTTTAGCTCTAGGTGCTTCGAACAGGGAAGTTCAGGAGCGATTTCAACATTCAGGTGAAAGCGTTTCCAGAAATTTCAACGAAGTTCTTCGTTCTGTGTGCTTGCTAGCTGCTGATTTAATCGCATCCGAAGATCCAGAATTCACAACAACACCATTGAAAATTGAAATGAATTCGAGATACATGCCCCATTTCAAGGTAAGCAATACTTTGTAGAAGTTGTAAAATATTTTAGAAGGTTACAATCAAATATTTAAGTGCAATTAAATTGAAACGACAACAAATTTTTTGTTTTTGTAGAATTGCATTGGAGCGATTGATGGAACACATGTACGTGCATGTGCATCACAAGAAATTCAAATCCTATTTATTGGTAGAAAAGGTATACCGACGCAAAATATAATGGCAGCCTGCAGCTTTGACATGCAATTTACATTTGTTTGGGTTGGGTGGGAAGGTAGTGCTCACAATACAAGAATATTTTATGAAGCGATTGGAAATACAAACATACAATTTCCGCGGCCACCGGAAGGTATTCACCCGCTAAAAATAGGGTTGTTGTTCAGCTGGTCTAATTTTTTTTTTCTATGAAATATTTTGTAAGCGTTAAACAATAATTAATTTTATACAGGGAAGTATTATCTCGTTGATTTGGGATATTAGAATGAGTACGGTTACTTCAGTCCATATAGAGGGGAGAGATATCATCTTCCAGAATTTCATCGACGAGGACAACCGCGAAGTTGGGAGGAACTATTCAACCGAGTCCATTCATCCTTACAATGTGTAATCGAACGTATATTTGGAGTTTGGAAGAAAAGATGGCGAATCTTGCAAACCATGCCTGAGTTTCCTTACAAATCACAGGTTAAAATTGTTGTCGCATCAATGGCGCTGCATAACTACATTCGGCGGAAGTCGGGCCAAGATGTTGCATTCAACAAGTTTGATAGCCATCCTGATTTCGTTCCTCCTGATACTTTTCCCGATGTCGTTTCACAATCACAAACAATTGGGCACCAGAGGGCATCGCGTATGGATCATATTCGTGATGGCATTGCAAATAATTTGATGGGGCAATAATATTTATTTTGTAATAACAAATAACGCTTTTATTATTTTGCCGGTATGTATGGGGACAAAATGTTTTATTTCCTCTTAAAACAAAGAATTATTTCATTTATGTCCTTTTTAGTCATTTTAGGTACATAATTAACCGCAACCACAGTTTTAACCAAACATGTTTTTACCACAATAAAATCAAACCACACTTTTAACCAAACACACAAAATATATACACAAACCACAAAAAAAGTACTTTTCTTAAAATTGCTTTTTTCCAACTGCAACCACAACAATTACAGCAAAAACAAACACTCTCTGTCTTCGCTCACCAAGACCCTCTCTCTCTCCACCAAAATAATTGTTGCCAGCCATACAAACCCAACTCCACAAATGTCTCCTCCCCACAACGCCGACAACCACCAACGAAACCCGTTAAGACCGGCACAACACACATCCCTCTTCTAGTTCCACCACCTTCACCCGCCCCAAATAACCCAGTTGAAAACACCACCATAAACATTAACACGACCCAACAATCCCTTTATTATCATAGCCTCGTCACAAAACCTAACAACCCCCTTTCTCCATCTCTGAACACCACAACCCCAATCCCTTTTGACACGATGTATTTGTCTCGATTCAAAAAAATAATCAAGACAAGACACAAAATAGTCAAAAAGATGGAGATGGAATTAAGATTAGAGAAGAAATGCACAGAGGGTTAATTTATTATTATTCACCTTGTAAAGGTCAATCCAAGTTTCTAACTTTACCTTATAATTGAGGGTTAATTTATAATTATGAACGTCTGATAATAATGATGGTTGACTTATATCATGTAAAACTAGTATGCTATCCCCTTGCTATTATAAATAATTTTTCCATATCAATTTGCATATGATGTGAGTTAGATAGTAGATGTATTCTTGCTGAGATACTTGATATAAAGTCAATTAACAAATTGTAAGCACATAATTAACACTATATACTTGATTTTGAAATACAATATACAACCATGTTAATCACTAGTGATATATTTTTTTTTTATATAACCCGGGGTGTCCGGGCTAACTTACGCGCACCACGACTAATTCCCGGGTCCACTGAACACCCTGTAAGCCCAGTAGACAGGTAAGGCACCGCGGGGGTGACAGGCGTGCACGCTGAGACTTGAACCCAGGATGCAGAGGTAGAGAAACCCTACCACCGCTGGGCTACAAGCCTCTGTGCACTAGTGATATATTACTTAATTAGAGTGTTTGATGGCATAATTTTGTATTTGTAAATTAAATGTAACATTAATTTGAAATGTGATTTAGAAAAAAAAAATATGATTATTGGCTTTACATATGGGTTTTTTATTATTTTTATTTTGCACATGATTTTACGAGGTGCTACAAAAAATTTTAAAAGATAATTTTTATTTAAAAAAACAAGTTGAGTCAGGTGTTCAATAGAATAAAGAAGCTTTTCACCGACCCGACCCGATGCATTGCCACTCCTAATCATTAATTATGGTGCATTTGGTATGCTATACATTAATATAAGGACGGGTTAAGACACTACAAACAACTATCATATCCCTTCTTTGATTATTTGATACACTTTATACTAGATTAAATAACTCTTTTGTTTTGTATTTGGCATATTTAAAATGGTGTATTCGAGAGAAAAAATCTAATAATCCTTAATATGGTCATAAGCTTGTTGGTAAAGGGAGAATTTCCTAATTTTGTTGGCCTGAAACAATCTTATGGTCCATTCATATTTTGAACAAATTAATGCCCTACGTTTTATAAAGAAAATGTATGGAACTAGATTGGAGAAGACAATCAGCAACAACTGCAACTTCCAGCAGACTCTGCTATTGCAGATAACAAGATTGAAATGCAACAACAGTCCTTTGATGAAAGATTTTCTGCAAATGTTCAGCCTATAGATGATTAGCCACCTCAAAATCAATGTTCAAGAAAGAGAACAACTTGGATGATTGATTATGTAAGTGGACATGAACTCTCGGATGATGATACCACCGCACATTATCAGTGTTAAGTAGGTTTATAAAACCAAACTAAATTAGAAAAGAGAAATGGGCAAGCACAAGGCCCATTTGGTAGAAAAGAGATACAAGCACAAATATGATGTCGACTATAAAGAAGTGTTTACCCTAGTTGCAAGGCAAAACATTATTCATTTGATAATCTCTCTAACAGCTCAGAACTCTGAGCCTATTCAACTAGATGTAAAATTTGCTCTTATACACGATGAATTGTAAGAACAAGTGTTTATAGACCAACCTCCAAGCTACGTATAACAAGGCAAGGAGAATAAGGTTGTTAGATTCAAGAAAGCATTTTATAGGCTAAAACAAGTACCACGAGCTTGATATGGCTACATAGATGCATACTTTGTCAGACGAGGTTTTCAAAAATATCTATACGAGCAAACTTTTTATGTTAAGGTTGATGGTAAAGGTAAAATACTGGTTGTTTACTTTTATGTTGATGTTCTGATATAAACTGGAAACAATGCTCATATGTTTGATGATGTAAAAAACTTTATGATGAAAGAGTTTGGTATAAGTGATATGAGACCAATGCATTACTTTCTTGGCATAAAAGTAGTACAATTAGCAGCTGATATTTTTTTATCTGTCAAAACAAATATGTTTTAGAATTGTTGGAATGGTTTTAGATGCTAAACTATAATCAAGTTGGAACTCCAACAAAGATAGGATTGAAGTTTAGTAAGATCTTAGTGGCAAAATAGATGACATTAACACTTATTCCAAGTAAATAGTTGGAATTTTAATGTATATGGTTTCAATAAGGCCTGATATCATGTATTCCATGAGCACGACAAAGTCGATACATGGAGAGTCATACAAAGATGCATCTTAGGTAGCCAAAATATATAATCTTTCATTACTTAAAGGGCATAACTGATTCTGGGATCCTTTATAAGAATGAAATAAAGTCAAGTTTTCTTGGTTTTATTGACAATGATTACGCATGTGGTATTAATGATTGTAAGAGCATTTCTGGAAATGTTTTTTTTCTACGTGATTAGGTGCAGTTTCATGGCCCTCAAAGAACTAGCAGATTATGACATTATCTATTATTAAAGTCGAGTTATTTGGCCGGAATGATGCTAAAAGTTCTTGGTATTCAACAGTAAGATTCACTAATAATTTATTGCGATAATGTTTCAATAATCAAAATTATAAGAAACTGGGTTATGTATTGTAGAAGTAAACATATCAATGTTAGATATTGTTTTTTATGGGATCTATGTAAAAATGGTAAGATTGAGTTGAAGTTTTGTAAGAGTGAAGACCAAGCTAATGATCTCATGACAAAACCTCCCAAAGAACCCGTGTTCGAGAAGCTTAGAAGCATGATTGGAGTTTGTTCATCACATAACTTTGTTTAAGAAAGAGTACTTCAATGGGAGTAAAGGAGAGTGCTGTAATTGTTCTGAATTTCTTAGAAACCGTTTGCACCGCGTTCCCAAAAAGTTTTCTTTTTGTTAAAATTTAATATGTTTTGTATGTTTTGGATCGTTTTGATGTGCTGATGTCAAAAATAATTTTTAAAAAATGAAAAAACATCATTGACATGCATTTCGGCACGAAAAGTTATTTGAAAAGTAATCACAACCACACTGCCAAACATACCCTAAAACTTTAGAGCATCTTATCCATCTTTTGTAGCAAGCATAAGTTTATAAGTTTAAAGTTTATCCTATAGAAATGAAAAAAAAACAAAAAAAAAACATGGATTGTTCTTATATGACCTTTTCATTAATTTTTTATTTATTTTCCTTCATCTTGAAAAGATTAACAAATATATTGTGATAGATGATGAATTGTTCTTATATGACCTTTTTATTCAGTTTTTATTTATTTATTTCCCTTTGTTTTGAAAATATTAGCAAATATATTGGTACATCAGAATTATTAAAAAACATCTAAAAATTAAATTATATGTTTTTTAATTAAAAAATAATTTAAAAAATAAATTGAATCACGAAAACAAATTCTCGCCCGGGTAAGATCTAATCTCTTGACATGTAGATTCCTTGTATAAAAATATAATAAAATTTAACTATTCACAGCAAGTCATGTATCAATAATTTGTGTGTTCCTAACTTTTAATTATGAGTTTGGATCAATAATTTATGTGTTACCCTAACTTTTAACAATTTAATTCATTTCTAGAAAACAATAAAAATTAACTTAGCAAAATTACCCATCACGTAATTTACATAACTCAACCCAAATCATAAGCATGCATTGAATTAATGGCTATCGACCAACATAATAATTGTTATGTAACGTTTGATAGGAAATTAAAAATGAGAATAAATTATTATAGAAATAATTATTAAAGTATAATTTTTAAAGGTGAAAAAGTGGATTTTAAATTTTTTTGATATATTAATAAATTAAAAGGTAAATTATTAGTGGGAAGAGAGAAAAATATGTAAAATATTAGTAATAATGGTGCCAAAAAACTACAATCAACAGTAATATATTAATTTTTAATACTAATTCTATAATAATAGTGGAAAACCCGCTTGGCTAGTGTTTCAATTTTCAAAGAGAGCTAGGGAGATCGAAGTTGCTCGCTCGTCTTCTCCATTGAAATCGCTTTAGTCGGTAAATTTCCAATCTCCTCTCCTTCTTTTCTTTTCTTACACTCTCTCTTTTGCATAAATCCCTTCATCTTCTTCGATAAATTCTCTTCAGAAACTAGGGTTTTTAACAACTAAAAACCGGTTTTAGCTTTAATTTTCTTTAACCCTAATATCCTCGATCTGTTTTAGATTCCAAAATTTCCCACCCCTTTTCATGCGTTCATTTTATGTTCTTGACCCTGGCTTTTCTTGCAGGTTGCTTGATTTTTCTTTTTTGCTCTAAAAAACATGGTAACCATCTCAACTGTCTTTGATTTGAAAACTTTCTATCTTTCTCTTGTTTTCTTCGACACAATTTTTTTTTTTTTTTGTGTTAACTGCAGCTTCCTCTTTCTTTACTCAAGACTGCTCAAGGCCACCCAATGGTAAGAAAGAGATGTCTGTTTTTCTTGTCGTGTCATTTGACCATATGAATCCAGAATTTTCTGTAAATTTGTAGACTTTGTTTTACGGCCTTTTTCATTTTTTTATGCAGCTTGTAATTCATGGTGGTTGTATGTTGTAACAGTTGGTGGAATTGAAAAACGGAGAGACTTACAATGGGCATTTGGTCAATTGTGATACTTGGATGAACATCCATCTCCGTGAAGTTATCTGTACCTCTAAGGTGCTAGTGTTTTTGGTTATTTATTTAATTTTTGGTGTTTTTGTTTTGAAAAAAAAAGGGTTTTTTTTCCCCTGAGGTTGACACATTGGGTTTGGCTGGGATTTGATGTAGGATGGAGATAGGTTTTGGCGGATGCCTGAATGCTACATTCGTGGGAATACTATTAAGTATCTTCGAGTTCCTGATGAGGTGCCTATTATGTTTGCCATGTTTTTTTTCTTATCCAGTTGTGGAGAATAGCTAACATGAATTTCTATATGACATCCAAATATGTAAATACCATATTCTATGAATGACACGTGAAAAGGGGTGAAACCACTGACAAAAACACGCCAAAGTGGTGTCAAATATGTAGCTTTTATCTGCTTTGCAAGATTTTCATGATAGCATTGTCACTTCATAGTACCCTGATTACAATATATTTGTGAAATTTGTTACTGGAAGAGATTTTGATAATAAACTGATGCTTTGAGAAACTGTTGAGTCTTTATTGTTATATGGCTTATTCCTTCTTTCTTATTGATGTTTTGATGGCTATTTTGCTCATCAAATGCTCTTGATTTGTCTTTTAGGTAATTGATAAAGTTCAGGAAGAAATCAAGAGTCGCTCAGGTATGCTTTACCTTTTTTAAATCATGGTCTTTTACTGTACTCTGTCAATGAATAAAGAGATGTTGATCTTGAAATGCAATGATTTGGGAGAAACATAGTGTCTTCAGGAACTTGGTCAGTTGAAAACCAGTGGAACTGTTATTTTTTTATTAAAATGGATGAAAGTTAGCTTAGCATGTGAAGATTCTTGTACCGAGTAGTGCTGTGGTTATTTTGTAGTTGTTTATACAACTTTATGCTCTGCATCAAGTTCTGTGTTCTTTGTGTTTTACAAATTCAGAAAAGCTGAAATTTGCAATATTGTTGATTGGTTGATTGATTTAATTTTCTGCCTTCTGCTCTGCACATTGAGAAATGCAGAACCTTGCAAATTTATTTGATTTGTCTTTTTTTCTTAGATCGGAAGCCACCTGGAGTAGGGCGTGGAAGAGGAAGAGGTAGAGAAGATGGTCCTGGTGGAAGGCCAGCAAAAGGGATTGGGCGCGGCCTTGAAGATGTAGCTGCTAAGGGCATGGGTGGAGGTCGTGGCAGAGGTGGTCCAGGCGGAAAGATCGGTGGGAGCAGAGGTAAGACTTAACTAGAGCAACTGAATAGAAAAAACTTACATGTTTGTTTTAGCTACAAGCAGGCATTATCAAATGTAAACCATCATATTACATTGCCACAAGTTACAAGTTGTTGGTATTCAAAGTGAACACAGCTTTGTGATTCGACACACTACTCTTTTTTCTAGCATCATGAATGGTTGGATCTGTGGCTTTGTTGGTCAGCACATGCATCATATTGTCAGGAGCTTAATTCTACCCATTGTCAGCATTTCATTTTACTTTCTGGTGACAGGTGCAGGCCGAGGCCGGGGCTAAAGCAGGCGATGGGTGCCCATCTGCTGGGGCAAGTTTGCTGCTTTTAGGCCCGATTTTCCATGTGAAATGTTCTCTATAGCATAATTCTGTTTAATGGTTGATTTCCAGAACTAATATAGGTATAGGAAGCATTACATAGAAACAGAATTGAAGAGCTTGTATTCTGATTGGCCTTGCGTTACTGGTTTGGTCATTCACTAGTTAATTCTCTGGTTTATCTTTTGATTTTATTTTTCCAATTAACATGTTTTTTTTTTCAAATTAGCAAAAAAAACACGGTTTAAAATTTTTTATTCCAACTTGTTGCTATTTAGAAAAGCAACATTTCAAAGAAATTATAAAATGGGCTGGACAAGTTTTGACGAGGAGAGGAAGAAATAGATATCAAGCTTTAATTATGATACCATCAATAATAATAATAAAAAATTAGCTAAACAAATTTAATAATATTAAAATAGGTTATTAATGATGATTGGAGTAGGTTATGATTGCTTTTTAAAATTGGTGTGTGGTTCACTTGTTTTTTATAACAATTGTGACTCACTCTGGTTATTCTCGTAGATATCTCATTAATTTTTTTTTGATAGAACCGATGATATTATAATTAGAATTTCAATGTGTTTTTAATGTTTTTTTTTCTCATATTCCTTCATTTATTATATTTTTTGAAGAGAAAAGAAAGAATAAAAAGAAACGACAAATTACATTTCTGATTATAATACCATTAATATTATTAAAAAGATCTGATTCCAACACCATTAATATTGAAAAGATTTTGAAAAATTAAATTCAACATTGGATGCTAAAAACAATTCAGCTATCTGTTATCTTTGGACGGTAAAATGCGGTCCACTCTAGTTATCTTTGATTAGTGTTGTAATTGAAGTACAGGGTTTTTTTTTTCTCTTATTGTAATTTAGAAACTATCACTACCTCTTTTTGAAACAGTCATTTTGCCATTTTCTTAAAAAGTGAAAAAACGTGGTCATTAGTAAAAAAACCCTTGCATGCTCAACTCTCGCTCTCGTATCTGGTCCTTTGCCTGCTGGCTGGTGTTTGATACAGTTGTCTGTTCCGTGTAAGGTAGATGACTGCGTGGTGTCTGTTTGGTAATGTACTGCCAGTTAGGTTCACCCGCAATCATACATGTCAATGTTTGGTAAAGTAAAAAAAAGTGATGCTTAGTAGGACTCATCAATTTTCACTGTCATGCCGCAGATTTGGAGAAGCAGCATTTTGTTGCTTCTCATGGGTTTTTTTAATGAACAGTGGAGCCATGCTTCATAGTCACATTGTTCATTTTAGTGAACAATTTTTTTTTGAAAAACCAGTGCGAAAAGTTTAGTGTTTTTTTCCTTAAAAAAACTAGTGCAGTTAATTGATTTCACTTGCATTGTTCACGTGAACGTGAACAGTATTTTTTGTTGTTTTTTTTTTAAAATTAGTTTGAGGTGAATTACATTTACTCGTACTGTAATCTCAATTTTATTCCTGATAATATTTTATCTAATTTTATTGCATGCTCAAAAAATCATGGAAACTGTAGTTCTTGTCGAATGACTTTTGTACGTAATGAAATTGTAATTTTTTTTAAAAAAATTATGTTTTACTCGAAAAACTAGTATTTAATATTATTTAGTAACACTACATAAATTAAAAAGATATCGCATGATGACGTAGCATTTATGAAATTTAATCGCAATTCCAATTATGTTCTTACCGGGTCCGACCTAGTTAAAAAAAAATTCAGTTCTTGTTGTTGCACGCTTAAAAAATCATGAAAAATATAGTCTTTATTGGATAGATTTCGTATGTGATGACATTGTACATAGTTTAATGGAATAATAAAAAATATTTGATATCAATATTATTTATTTCATGATATAATAACAGTAGTTAAATCTACAATATTTAAATTAAAAATCCTTAATATATTAATATATATATATTTTAATTATTTTATAATCTCAATTTGAAAAGTATTTTTTTAACCAAACATATTAAACTACTTGTTGTTCAACCTCAATTTCAACTATAGTTTTAACCAAACACCTATTTTTTCAAACCAACCTCAACTAAAAATACTTTTTATAAAACAACTTTTTTCAAATTACAACTACAACAACTACCGCAATACCAAACACGCATTAAAACAAATAATATCAATATCCATGGATTATATTTTAGATATTATTCATCTGTTAAGAATTTTAAATATTCACACCCAGTTTTAAATAGCAACCATCTAAAGAAAACCTATCCCAGTGATATCGTTCGAATAAATTGCCAACCTTTTTTTTTTTGAAAAAACAAAAAAACAAGAAGAAAAGGAAACAAGGCATTTCAACTGAGAAACAAGTTCAAGCAAGAAGGGCAGGCATTTCACTCTCCATTGCTTTGTGCTGGAACTCACTAATGATACACAGCATACGCCATGATGTTCTTAAACTACAAAACTGACAATACAGTGCCCAAAAAAAGAGAGAAAAAGAAAGAAACAGAGGTTGAAAGAAACTCGAGAAGACACCGCATGGAGGCTCTCTAGTACGGATTATGCCTTTTTTTCTTGCGAGCCTTTGATGGTTTCATAACCAATGCACTTGAAATCCAGGATCGATTTATCTCAGTAGAATCATCAGACAACCAGCAACATAATCGACCATCCTCACCACCAGTCCATCCAAATATGCCCTGGCTTTGGGCAAGTCCCCCCTTCTTGCTTGACACGGGCAATACACTCCTGACAACACCTGTGTGGCCACCTCCAAGAATTGCTTCTGGAGACCCAATTGCCCCCACTCCTCTATAATTTACAGGAAAATAACCTAAAGCACCAGCATTAGTGCCACCAATTACCCATAAACTTTCACCTTCTCCTGGGTAGTGGCAATCAACAAAATAATCAACCTGCCAAGACAACAGAGCAGTTTAAACTAGGAATATGAATTCAGCAGCATAATTGAAAAAAAAAAAATATTAACACCAACGGTAGTCCATCTATTCATACATTAGAAGATATCCATTTGTTCAGTCTTCTGATCTATGTATTCAATTCTACATAGCATTGTATGACAAGGAAATGTTGCTAAAGATGGAAGCCTAAGGACTCTTCAAACCGCAACCATAATTCCCAGGAAGTTTTATTTGTCTACAATATTGTTAATATGAGGATGAGTAACTAAAACTTGAGTATAGTCAATTACATTGCTGATAAGGACAAGTAACTTGAACTTTAGTCTACATGGCAATTGTTAGACATGGAAGCCTGAGAACTCTTCAAACAAAAACCAGAAATCTCAAAACTTTGATTTTTGTGACTATGAGGACAAGTAACCTAAACTTGAGTATAGTTAATTACATGCCTAATAAGCAGTGGGGATATTAATACAAGCACCATCATATGTCTTGTATCTTGGACAGTTTCATAAACCATGAGTGAGTTTTGGCCTCCAAAATTGATGGTTACAGCTCAACTGTTTGAGTTTTCTCAACCATTTTTGTCTTTGAAAATTTCAGATATGATTGGAAAATAAGCAAGAAAACGATAACCAAGTTCTAAACCATTTTTGCTTGCTCTTAGAAGAGCTGCTTGTTCTAGTACATCATCTAAATACAACAGTTTATGATACACCCAGCTTACAGAAAAGAGAAATTGCATGTGAAGACAAAAAATACATTTGTTTTTGGTAATCCACTTAATACAAGTGGATTCCATCACAAGGGAAGAACTTACATGGTCTAGTGTCCAACTATCAGAGGCTAATGAACGGGCTTCCAGCAAGTTTGCTTCATTTCTTGCATCCTTCCAATCCCAAATACTGCAGTTTTGTTTTTAAGAACAAAAGTTAATACACATCTAAGGTTAGGTGGGAATTCTAGTTTACTAAAAAGATTGTTTTTAAATGTAACATGCATGGTTACAAGAATTCTCTTTCCTTTTTCCTTTTTTTTTCTTTTATGATTTTGCAAACTTCCATTTTTCACTGACAGCATAATAAAACCATCTTCCATTGTGTCACGAAAAACCAATAGAGATCAACAGTACCTTAAACTTTCGATATGTGTCAAACACCAGAGCTTCTTATATGTCTCTCCAAAAAACCCTACTTTCCCAATTGAAGTACCGACATTAATCACCTGCAAGATTGTAACAGTTACATCTGAAATATGCATGGGAAAGACTAGAAGTATTATGGGCAGGGGCGAAGCCAAATTAGGATTTCTTTTTTTTTTTTTTTTGGGGGGGGGGGGCTTAATTTTTACTAGTCTTAACTGATTAAACAAGACATGTTGAACAGTATTAAAACAGTGCAAAAGGCATGGTATTCTTGGATCAAAGGATTAATTATACACTTATTATTGGGAGAAAACATGAAGTACAAAATTAACATATCAGCGATCAGAAATTATTATCTTTGTAAGAGACTGCAAAAGATAATTTTCTGGAAGAAGTGATCCATGAGATAGAAATATCATTAGCAAACTGATTGAATGTGTTGCGATAAATATAATGAAAAATGGAGACAGACACAGACTAAAGGAACATTGAACAAAAAATTCAAAAATCAGTTGCATATGCAACCACATCCCTTCATAATTTATTTTTTTTAAATTCAAGCATACAACCTTTACTGCAGCTGCAGGCTAAAAATTAAATTGAAAGACTATGTCCCAACTATACTCTCAAAAACGTGTTCCATAAACAAAAAAAGTGAAGCTTTTCTTTTTTTCATTTCCAAAGAAAAAGAGAGGATAAGTTATCAAACCTCCTGACAAAATGTCTCTGTTTTCCTTTTCAAGTATGTTGCATGATACACAACCCATAATATAGTTACTGTAAGTTCAATAGTATTGCTCTTCTGATGAATAGAGTACATTAAGGAATTTTCAGCAATTGTTACTTGAACGGACAAACAACTGCTTTGATAAGTATGCCATTTGGACATCATACAATACCTAACAATTTGTTTTATCTTTCCATGAACTCATAGATGTAAAACTAGAAATGAATTTAAGCAGTAATGATTGCCTGCACTTACTGATTCCAGATGATCATCATCATTGATATCTCCATCAGTATTAAATATACACATCAATCCATCAACAGAAGCTGAAAGAAGCTTGTTTCGGTTATCAGGGACAAAGTGGACCTGTTAAAAGTCAGCAAGTCATGAGAAAAAAGAACAAAAACAAAATTCACGGATGAAAATATGAATCCATAAATTATTCCAGTTAGTAAACAGGAACACTAGCAGTCCAGAAAATATGAACTTGGCAAATCTTTAGAGACAAATCACTGATAGTTAACAGAGTACTTCAGCTCAGGTCAACTGGCAATATAATGCATACCAGAAAAAAGCATAGAAGCCATTTTGAACAACACCATGTCAGTGCCAGAATGTTGACAGTATAATCAAGTGTGTGTGTGTTGCAGATATATCTTGTAAGTGCTATGTAACCAAGCAGTGATAAATGGCTCCCTGTATGGATGTTTTTTCCCCTGGAAATCCTGGCATATGACTGTATTTTTAAGTCTAATTTTATAACTTTTTGTAAGGCATTCTATTTTATACCTTTTGATTTGTTCGACTAAAATAAACTATCTAATTGGGCATCTCAGGCAGTCAAAAAGAGCATCACGGTTTGGGTAAAAAAAAAAACTACATTCCAGGTCACAAATGATGATCCAAACACAACTACAACCGCAAACACCTTAGGCTTAAGAAGAAAATAATGCATTACATTCTGAGTGAACGCAACCAATATTGGAGCAGCTTCCTACATGTAATCACATATTCTTCAGCTTCAACCATAGAAGTTGCAAAACCAAACCTAGGTTAACGTTCTACTGGAAATTCGCATTTAAACTTTCTAACTAAATAGTCATGTGGAAATTGAGCAATAAGAAATGAAACAAACTTCCTATCAAGTTAAAGAAAGAAAGAAAGAAAGAAAGAAAGAAAGAAACCTGAGTGACATCTTCAGTATGAGATTCCTCCAGACATGCAACTTGCTTCCCGTTCCTCCAATCCCAGAAAAGTATCTGAATTTCCAAGAAACCCATATCTAAATCATCAAACAATACATAAAAAAAGAACATCTATTTAATTAGAATTACATGTACTAATATGAAATTTTTAGAACCTGAGACTTAGCGCCAGCAGCAAGAAGATTATCATTAGACCCTCCAAATGAAAAGCTGAAAATCTCTTGATAAGAGCCAGCGCTTATACACGAAACCTGCAAATAATCAACAATCAAAGCATTAAGAAACTACACACACACACGTACAGAGAAAGAAAAGAAAAGGCAAAGGGAAAGTACCTGTTGGAAAGTTCTGGTGTCCCAAGCTCTGATAGTACCATCAGAAGAGCAGGAATGCAAAACATGCGGGGACGAAGAAGATGATGACACAGAGAATGAAATTTGATTGATAGTATCAGAGTGACCTTTACACTCTCCTTGGAACTGACCTGTCTCCAGAGAATAAAGCTTCACTGCTTTCGTCGATAGAGAAACCGCCATTGATGACCAGTCATCCTTTGGGACGATTTGGAAGACGTAGTCGTTGCCGAAGTTCGTTTGAATTGAGTTTTTTAATCCGAGTTTCTTTGATTTTGGTTCCTCGACCTCCATCGCTGTCGCTTCTTCCATGTTTGCTGTGCTGTGCTGTGCGGTGTGTCGTCTGCTTATTTGGGTTGGGACTCGGGAGACCTAGTCCAAGGATTTGAGGGTTTTTATTGTCCGTGGTCCATGCACACTAAAACACCCGTTTGAAGGTTGCCTTTTGGGTACTAAGAGCGTGTTTGTCTCTGTTGTTGCACCTGCATTTTGTTTCGTTTGGTTAAAAAAAAAATACAAGTTTCTATTCATGGTCCCATCAAGTTATGTATTTGAAATACATGGAAATCGAAAGCAGGTCCTACCTGCTTCTTGCGGCTGCACCCTACAGCATCCCTCCAACGATGCGAGTAAATTTTAATTTACTCGCATTGTTCATATTAAAAAACCAGTTAACAGTTTTTTTAAATCAGTGCAGTTAATTAATTTCACTCGTATTATTCACGTGAATATGATAGTAATTTTATTTTTTTAAAAAAAATTAGTTTAAGTTGAATTAAATTTATTCGTACTGTCATCTCAATTTTATTCCTGATAATATTTTATCTAATTTTATTGCACGATCTAAAAATCATCGAAACTGTAGTTCTTGTCGGATGAATTTTGTATGTAATAAAATTGTAGATAGTTTAATGGAACAATAAATTTTTTTTATATAAAGTATGATTTATTTCATAATGTAATAGCAATAGTTAAATCCATAATATTTAAATTAAAAACCATTAATATATATATATATATATTAAATTATTTTATAACCTCAATTTGAAAAGCATTTTTTTAACCAAACACATTAAAACTATTTTTTCTTCAACCTCAATTTCAACCACAGTTTTAACCAAACACCTATTTTTTCAAACCAATCTCAACTAAAAGTACTTTTTATAAAACAACTTTTTTCAAACCACAACCACAACAGCTACCGCAATACCAAACACACTCTAAGCTTACAAAACTCAACTCCCTAACGATCTTTATTGATTCTATTTCAATACATGAACAATGTGAGTATAAAAACTATGTTAGCGAGTTAATTCTTTTCCATCAAAGATTAAAATCATGCATTATAGTTTAGTTACGAGTTGATTTAAATGACATTCAGTGAATATTTAAAGAACCAAGCGATAAATTTATTAGATAACATGAATAAATTAAAAGTTCTAATTGATTGATTTTTTTTTCATAAATAAAAGCACATCAACATGTTTTTATTAAGGTTACTCATTGACATGCCCCGAAAAAGAAATGATTGAATTGATAGTTGTGTTGTTACTTGTCGTCCATGAAAAATATCTTACATTTATTATATACGAGCTACTCTTATTCATCTAGTCTCTTAATTATTTTCTTATTTATTAATTACTTGTAACTGACTCTTCCAACGGCCACTCACGTAATTAAAAGTTTTCTTGCTCATTTCTTATAACTACTACTATTATTAACTGACGCCTTCCTTCTTTTAATTCTGCATGTCATTTTTTTCATTTTGCATGTGCGAATTATAACAATACCCTCCCCTTTAAATGATTCTTATCCTTAAGAATCTACACAAAAAATTAGAAAACTGCATCTTAATCTTTTCAAATTCCTCGTATATAGCATCTTTGCAAAATAAATTGAACCACTGAATTAATCCAACCACTATAATCTTTTTTTTTCTTCATAAGCTTAATGTCCAAGTGCAACAAGACAAACCTTCACCTTTCTAATTCATCCATCACTAGTAATGTTGAAGAAGTTACAACTTCCTATTCTATTTTCTTTTTTAGTAGGGAAACATTAAACATAAGATGATTGAACTTCCTTCTAGCAATTTCATCTTGTAAGTCACAATCCCCACTCTTTGAATGATTTGATAGGACTATAATATTTTGGATTAAGCTTCAAGTTCTTCCTGAGAGCCATGGTTGTAATTTCAAAAACATTCAATCCGTTTTTACAAATTCTTGCTTAGAACTTCTTTTATCTACTAATTGCTTCATTTTATTATTAGCTACCTCTAATTAGAACCTCAATACCTGATCCATGTTAGTTCTCATTTGTACCAATTTTTCCACTCCAACAACTGAGGTAGACTCAATATTAACCATTTCTCTATTTGGAAGTATATACCCATAAACAGTCTAAAATGGGTTAATTCCAATAATTGAATGAAAGTTAGTATTATAGCATCATTGTATAAAAGACAACCACATAAACCATGTTTTAGGATTGTGCATTGTTATGCACCTTTTTTACTGACCATTAGTCTCGTGGATGATAAGATGTACTACTCATCAATAATTTAATTCTAAGCTTATTGAATAATTCTCTCCAGAATAGGCTTTTAAAAAGTTTATCTATGCCAATCACTATGGTTGTAGGTAGGTCATAAAACTTGTAAAAGTAATCAATAAACAATTGAGCAACACCGTGTTCTAAAATGAGTGAGCTAGTGTTATAAAATGCCCATGTTTTATAAATGTATCAACAATTAACATGATAATATCTTTCCCCTCTGATTTTTGCAACCTTGTCATGAAATTCATAGTGATGTCCTTTTAAGTTCCTCTTGGAGTTTGTAATGGATGTAACAGACCTGGATAAACCATTCTTGCTATTTTAGCTTGCTTACATATATCATATTGCACTACTATTTTCTTCCCTAACTTCTTCATAGATGAACAATAAAAATAAAGTATTTTGTACAAGTTCTGAATTCCAGCATGACCTTTAATGTAAGAGTCATGTGCATTTTTGACTAGTTGTTCCCTGAATACTCCTTTGTCTCTAATTACAATCCTTTCTTCATACCTCACAATACCATCCATACAAGTGTACTCAAACCACATATTAGTATAAATCATTTTGCTAGTAACAATATCCTATAAAAAATAATCATTTTTGTAAAAGTCATACACTTCTTCATATCCTACTGACATTACTTTAGCCACTACTCCAAAATTGCTAACTTCTCTTTCATTTTCCTCATGATTGTTTCTTTTAGAAAGAGCATTTGCAACCAAATTTTTCTTTCCACTCCTATATAATTACAATATCTTAGTCCCAACAACTTAATTAACCTTTTTTCAATTGTTTTATGAATTTTCTAATTCAAAAAATACTTTACATTTTCATGGTAATTTTGAATTATAAATTTGTTCATACTCTAAGTACCGTCTTTATTTCTTTACTATCATTAAAATGGTTAAATACTCATTCTCATAAATGGAGAGTCCAAAGTGCTTTAGACCCAAAGCCTTGCTAAGAAATGGTCGAGGTTTTCCTGTTGACTAAGTATTGCTACTAATCCTGTAGCACATGCATATATTTCTAATACAAATCTTTTATCAAAATCAAGCAAGACTAAGACTGGAGCTTTACATAATGCCTTTTTAAGATGATCAAAAACTTTTTATGCTCTTCCATGCCATCCAAAGTTATTTTTCTTTAGCGAATCTATTAATGGTTTGCTAATAACCCCAAAACCTGTAATAAATTTCCTATAATTACAAGCTAACCTAAGAAACCCCTTAAGTTCTTTCAATGATTCAGGTACTAGATAATTTCTCACCACATCAATCTTCTTAGAATCTGTTGCCATTTTTTCTGTTGATATTACATGCCTCGTATATTCAACTTTTTGCTCACTAACTTGGATCTTTTGCATATAATTGTTAACACTTTAAGTTTCTAACATGTTTTAAGTGGTTCACATATAACTCTAAAGTGAAATTATAAATCAATATATCATCGAAGAACACTAGAACAAGCTTTCTAAAAAAAATGGTTCTAAAATATCATTCATTAATGCTTGAAAAGTTGCAGGTGCATTTGTTCATCCAAACGACATTAACTTAAATTTGTAATTTCCTTGATAAGTTCTAAATGTAGTCTTTTCTAATCCTCTTCACTCATACAAACTTGATGATAGCCAAACCTTAAATCTAGCATAGAAAAGAACCTGAAACCCTACAACTTATCCAGTAAATCATCAATCAGTGGAATTGAGAACTTGTTCTTCATTGTTAATTTATTAAGCGACATGTAGCCCATATAGAAACGCTAGGTGTCATTTTTTTTTAGAAGCAATATAGTGAAACAAAATGTAGTCTTAATAATGGTAACTTTAACTACATTGATAACATACTCATTGATAAAGCTATGAGTGCTTCTACTATCAATCAGAATAACCAATTCCTTCCCTTGATAGCTTCCCTTAATCCTAATGGTGTTATGAGCATAAATATCAACTAAGGCATTTAATGAAAATCCATACTTTTCAACTTTTTTGTCTTTCATAATATTTCCATTATTATTCTCTATTTTAACATCCATGAATTCTTTATCTTCTTCATCAACACCCTCAATCATATGCAATCCTTTTAACATTATACTAATGTCTAAACATAAATTTATCACCATATTTTAAAACGCTGCCCTAATCTTTTTTTTTGTTCATACAAAGTTTTAAAAGAGTGTTTCGGTCCTTGTTAAACCTCACTGTTGAATTGATTAAAAGGCTTAGTCGAGAGGTTACTTGTTGATCGTTCCATGCTAAATATAGAACTGGTTTTTTAACAATTTTATTTATACCAGCTAAGGTGTTATTTGACTCTTCTTGCCATTTTTCTTGTTCAAAAGCTAACATTTAAGTCACCAGCTTGAGAATCTTTAACACTAGCTTAACATGTTTCTTCAATCCATTGATAAAACTGGAGACATAGCAAGATTCAGGTAATGAAGGATTCAATCTTCTCCACATAATCATTTACACTTCTTTCCTATACCAGCTTGTTGAATTATGCCAAACCTTTTGCTGGTAGCTTTAGGAAATTCATCCTAACTAACTAGATATTTATTTCCACACATATATCCTTTAAATTAAATATTTACCTTGCATTCTAAATATAGAGAAGCCATTTTAACCCATTAATGTACAAGAATGAATTTCAGTTTAAATAATTTGTTGAACTTTCTTATTCAACCCCTAGGATGATCTTCCTAGAAAGTTGGCAAATCAATTCTTAGTAATGTAGGGTTATATCCAGTCCTATGATCTTAATTACCCATGTGAGCTCTATAATTATGGCTTATAAATCTATATAACATTCCTTCTTGATTGTTGTTAATTCTAGATTTTTTTTTTCCTATTAATGGAGTAGTCAAGATTCATATGGAATCGACTTCAACTTCCATATCTTTCATCTAATTAGCTAAAAGAGATTGAATTTGGTTTGTCAAAACTTTAATCTTCAAATTAATTTGATCAATTTTCTTCTCCTATTCCATCAATCTTTCCTTACTTTCTACCATAAACTCTAAAAATTATTGATGAATTTTATATATCTACTTATCAAGTTTCCTACAATGTTATTTCTTAACCTTCACCCCATTATTCTCTGCTATATTTTTGAGTTTTGAATAATATAGAATTGATTAAGGGTCTTGGATTTGCTCTAATACCAATTGTTAAGGTCAATCCTTAACAAGTAGCTTAAGAGAAAGAACGTAAATAGTGAGAAGAAGAGAAAAGAAGAAAAGAGGACTGAATTGATAGTTTTGTGATTACTTGCCATACATAAAAAAATTCTTTACATTTATTATATACAAGCTACCCTTATTCATCTAACATTCTAACCAATTCCCTCCAATTAAATACTTATAACTAACGTAACTGATTCATCTAATTGTTACTAAATTAATATGCCACGTGATTAAAAGTCTTCCCAACCATTTCTAATAATTACTACTACTGCTAACTGACTCCTTCCTTCATTTAATTTTGCACATTCCATTCTTCCATTTTACATGTGTGAATTGTAATAGTTTCTCTAAACTAAATGCATAGTTTATCTAATGTCTATATTTAGTTAAATGAAATCATATATTTTGTAAATGTTGTACAATCTGTTTGTTTGTTGGGAAAGAAAGGGATTGGGTATCTTTCATAAAGATTCAATGAGGGATTGGAAAGATCCCTCAAACCTTTTCAATTTACTTGGATTGATGGCATATACTTCTATTTTTTCTTAATAATTTTCAATGTTTTGATGAATTGATTCTTGGCCTTTTTCTTTTTTTAAGTCAAACAACCAGAAAGATGGTAAACCATGCATCCTTTCTTTCTCTTCCCTTATTTCCTCTATCCATCCTTCTTCCAATCTATTCTTCATGACAAACAAACCCTTGATCAAATGAGACCATTTTCTTTTAGTTTTCCAATGATCGAGCCCATTTTACATGGGTACATGTGCACACAACAACCATTCAATAGATAAAAATTGAATTGAAAGTTTCAATCTAGTGTAAACTACATGTAAAAGGTTCAATTTTATCCGGATTAAAGTAAAAGAAATGATTTGACAAAGCTTTAAAACTTTAAAAACCATGCTTGACTTTCATATGCAATGATGATTGACTTTTATCCCATACATATGCAGTAATAAAAGGCCAAACCAGATAAATCTAAACTTGCTTTGAATTAAAACTATAAAATTTGAAATCTCTGGAAACCTAAGCTAAAAAAACTAAATAAATAAAACTCCAACATATACGTGTGCTATCATAACTTTTAAGAATCAATGGTTTGATTGTCACATATCAATACCATAACAAACATTGTGTGTGTGTATCAATAACAATAATGATGAAGTAGATAACCAAGAAAACTTTAATTAAGATATGGACGAAAAGATTCTGTACAACCACAAAAGTGAACACCACTTGTTAGATAGTCAAAACAGTAAATGTAAAGAAAAATCTCTTGGGTTATAAAGTTACAAATTCAATAGAGAATCAATCAAGATTGACCATTTGACATTCCAATCATTTTGGCTTAACCTTTTATTCATTTGGTAACTGTGAATCTTTAATTGCTATCATTTATAGCCTTGGTCTAGTCCCCCTTTTATATGGTATATGCATATTATAACAAGCCATCCATATACTCATATTAGGCTTTTAGAATACTAAACTTGAGGGACATAAGACTTTATAAGAAGTTAACAACTATATGCCAAATGGAGCAAGCAAAAGCTTTGGTCAATCAAGACTTAGTATGTGGAGTAAAGAAGACCATCATTTGTGAAAGTTTCTACTTAACCTTTTGTTTGATAAATGTGGATGACAATTGAATCTATCATCACACATGAGAAAAGAAACAAAGATATTTCTAAAGACTGTAAATGATAGAGATTGACAACTTCTTTTATGATCAATGAACTAAATTATTACGTAGTCCTCGAATCAAATATCTTTACATGTGTATATACTTATGGATGAATAAAGTACTAGTCTTATGATTACTGCAACCTTATTCAAAATGATTCCACACTTCATGAATTAACATATAGATTAAGAATAATAAAGACCTAACTATAAAATAGCAAACTAATGAAAATAATATATTTTTTCTTGTTCGGTAAATGTCCATTCGAAGTTCTTATATTGTTTCTTCTTTTGTTACTGTCTATAGATTATAGCTGAGACTAGTTATTTTCTGCATGGTAGATTTTAAAATTTGTTTTTATTTATTTTTATTACAATTAAAATATGTATATGAAAGATTACAATTTAAATTCTTTACAAATATACTTTTTTTATTAAATGAGCTATTTTTATTTATTTATGCCTTTTTTAAACCAAAACATTTTTTATTAATAACATGTTTTTTGAATTAAAAGTACAAGAAATTAAAATATATTTAAACAAAAATATATAATTTAAAATAAGTAGAAAGAATATATCTATTCAATCTAAATTGCATTTTTTTATCAATACATTTCTTTCTTTCTTTTTTTACCAAAACATGTTTTTTTTTCATAAACGTTGTTTTTTAAATAAAAAAAACTTATCATGATCTAAAAAACAAGTTTCAACTAGAAAACATTAAAATTATGTTTCGATATTTTGTATGTAATTGAAGGGGAAAAATAATTATTATGAGAAAATTATGAGTCCAGAACTTGTTATAAGTTGTAACAAACTATTTAGGCTTAATATATCAATTGAATTAATTGACTAAAATGAAAGAAATAATTGCACAAAGGACATGACATATAACAACACATTAAGTTTATTGTTATAAGATATACAAACTGGGTTATGTTGATCAAGTTTCAAAGGTTTTGACCCGCCACTCGACTCGTGATATATATTTTTAGGCTTTTTAATCAACTATCATTTGTAATTACTACATTATTTGACTTTGATTGATTATGTCAAGTTAAATAATGCAAATATTATAGATTAAGTTTTTTTCTTTAACACCCTTAGCTAATATTATGAAAACAATTAAATAATCTTATTTGACAAGAAAAGCAAAATTGAATGGTATTTAATGGAATAATGTTTTAAATATAGTCTTAATTATTTTTATGTATGATGCATTCTAATTAAAATAAAGAAAAAAACTTAAAGGGTCATGTAAAAAGAGGTTAGACACTTAGGCTAGAAGGTTGGACTTGCATGCTTGGTAGACCTATAAAGCTAAGACTACATGAATGGCCTTCTTGCTCTTTTTTATTTAATAAAGTGGATGACATGTAGATAACTAGGGTCCAAATTATCTACTTGTAAAGACTAAACAAATGATAAATCATTTACTTGTAAATATTTTAGCCATTAGAGATGGCTGGAAAGTTTAAGTTTGAGTTTTGGCATCCTAAAAACTTATTTTAACTGTTTTTTCACTTGAAACACCTAATAAACACCATAAGTACCCTTATAAACTCATCTCTGATCTCAAATACAAACTTAAATCGATCTATAAAAGTAAAATTAAATAAAAAACTTTCCAGTCTCAATCTACTTTTTTTAAAGAAATGAAAATTTAAAAACACCTTGATAGCGCTTATCTTGTCAGAAGGAACTTGATGACACCAAGATTGACTTATTTGTTGATAAAATATGGCTAATTGATCATTTCCTCTCTCATCCTCCATTTTCCAATAACTCTTTATCTCCTTTCTAAACATGGAGACTAAAATGTAAAAAGAAAACTAAAATTTAGAATCTAAAAGTAAAATCCTAAAATTAAAGGAACCAAAAATGATTAAATTGATAAGTTTTGGATGACATCGATTTTTTCTTGCATGAATTCTAGAGAAGCCCTATTATTTTTTTATTTTCATTTTAGTCCTTCTTATAATTGTTTTAATACCGCACATTTAAATCTTATTTCATCAAATTGGCCTCCAAGTTAATTATAATATTTTATGAAAAAACTTGAATCCCAAAAATATGAAATATATATATATGCGCGCACTGGAATTGCTTGCAGTTTAAATTTGGGGAGTTAGTCCAGAAGGATTATACTTGCAATTTCAAGCCCAGCAACAGTAGCTTAAGTCTCGTTAGTATTAGGCTTTCAGTTGGCCCGAAAATTGGAAAAGAAGTGCAGTTTCAATTGATAAGCCTGTGCTCACGGGCCATGGCCACTGGCAGCGAGAGAGGGTTGAGGTAAGCATGCTATTACCAACACTGGAAAACATTACCAGCGAGAGAGGGTTGAGGCCCATTGCTTTCAAGAATTTTTAAATAACATCAATAATTAATTTTGACAGCGAAAGAAAAAAAAAATGAAGGAAATTACCTCGTTCCTTGCTGCATTGGCAGCAATGAATTAAGACTTGTTTACACATGAGTCCTACTGCTTCAAGCCTCAGCCATGAATAAATTCTGGTCTTTTCACAAAAGGGGCCGAGGGTCAAGAAAGCAAAAGCGAAGAAACTAGTTGCATGATTGATCCAAAGGAAAAACCCTCCGTTTCTTGTTCCTGGAAATTGTTGGGGAAAAAAATTAATATCAATTAACAAGCAAACTCCCTCGCAAATAGCATCCTTACCATCTAGAAAACCTTGTAAAAAAATTACATGTGTTTTTCAGCTTGTTCTTGGAATCTGACACCAACTAGCAGTTAGCATTAAATAGGATGCGGGTTCACCGCCACCTCCATTGAATTAGCTCATTAAGAAGTGTGTCTGCATCCGAGGTGTACCCTTGAATCATGCATGTGAGGGTGGTGGGCATTTATTGTCACCATCGTCATTAAGATTTGAGGAGTGCCATTCTACTTCTTTAACGATATCTTTTTCATTTGCTGCTCTCATGCTCTAAATTCGTTTGTTAAAAATATTTTAGGATGGAAATAAATATGGGGTTGGTTTAAAGGTATTTATTTGTTCTACATAGAGACTATACTTTTAAGATACAATTAAATTCTTTAATTTTTTTAAAAAATGAGAAGATAAGATAAGAAAAGAATATATATTTTATTGTATGTTTGTTTTTTGTGTAGTAACAAGTTTTTATAGACTTGAAACATAACAATGAAATAATATTGATGAATCAGTATGATTGTTGATGAAACAGTATGACTGTTGATGAAACAATATGACTATTCATGAAATATTTATACTTTAAATTAAATTGAATAGTTGCTATTTAGTTTTATCTCAATAGTCACAAATGTCAAAATTAATTATGAAAATAATTCAAGGATGAATTAATCTCACTGACATATTGAGTTTTAAGTTTCAAATGTCATCTTTTGATATTATAAATATCCATATAATAGTATTAAGAAGCCAAATAGGAGAGTTCATCCATCATGACTTAATTTACTACACAATAGAAACTCACACTTATAAACATTAGGAGGGAGTGTTTCTTTTCAATGTGGGATGGACATCTTTTCTTTCTTTATTTATTTACAAACTACACCAACAATCCCCCACTAGTTTGTAATGAATGTCTTTTCACTTGATAGAATTATGCTTACAAGAAGGTATTTTGCAATTTAAACCTTCAATTAGCGTTAGAATTTGAATCCTACTAAAGTTGGTGTTCGCAGATTAAATCAAAACTTTTGTTGTAGAATAAAAGATACTACACATAATACTATCAAAACTCTTAAAGAGGTTTACAATTGTTTAACACTATTATGACCATGTGCTAATATCTTATTTTCATGAATATTTACAAGAGAAAACCCTAACTCTTGTTAAAAGCGACATCACTTTTATATTCATATAGGTGGAATTATACATGTCTCTATTACATTAAACACGAACTTTAAATTCCATTAAGAGCCTACACTCAACCTCCATTACATAATAGAACACACTGAATACTATCAGAATAGGGTCTAAAATTAATTATCGGTGTCCAACAGATATTAAACAATAACTTGTTGTTACCCATTAAACTTAGAGGTAAGCTTCTTGCTGATCCGAAGTTGGGTTCCTATTACCAGTATCTTTAATAACAGGTTTCAACCCCATTACATTAGTTGTTTTTCGTACCATGTCTCTAAATAGTCCTTTTGTGAGCGGATCCACTAAATTATTCACAGACTTCACATAGACAATAGTGATTGCCCTATTTGTAATCAACTCTCGAATATATCCATATCGAATGCTTATATATCTTGACTTACCATTGTAAATGGTACTATAAGCTCGAGACATAGTTGCTTCACTATCGCAATATAAAGAAATGACTGACATAGGTTGTGGCCACAACTTAATATCAAACAATATATTTCTTAGCCATTCTGCTTTTTTACCTACAACAACCATAGCAATAACTTTTGATTTCATGGTAGAATGAGAGATGCACGCTTGTTTCTCAGATGCCCAAGATATTGCACTTCCTCCCAGTGAGAAAAACCATCATGATGTGGACTTATTATCACTTGAACTAGTCATCCAACTTTCATCACTATATCCTTCCATCTCAAAACCGTAAAATCAAAATAAAACAAGCCCAAATTGATTGCTCTTTTTAGGTAACCAAAGACTCTTACAATAGCCTTTAAATGATCTGTATTCGGCTTGCTTGTATATCTTGATAACTTGCATATAGCAAAAGCTATATTTGGTCTTGTACAATGCATAGCATACATAAGACTTCCAATGGCACTAGCATATTCTAGTTGTGCTACCACTTTATCACAATAATCATTTAACTTCATACTACAGTTAAATAAGGTATTAGCCTTTTTTTTATATTGAGATGCTTAAACTTATTAAGTATTTTCTCAATATAATGTGACTGATTAAGTGCATAACCACTACTATGTTTCTTAACTTTGATACCTAAAATTGTATCCACTTCACCAAGATCTTCATTTTAAAGATAAAAGTGAGATATCTTTTGGTTTCAATTATTCCAATCATATTGATGCTAAATAATAACATGTCATCTATATAGAGACAAGTAATCACTCCAATTTTTATTTTATTTTTTGTAAATTTAGAATACATACACTTATCAACACCATTGTAATGAAAACCATTTAATAAAATTGCTTTGTCAAACTTTTCATGCCATTGTTTCGGAGCTTGTTTTAAACCATATAAAGACTTTACCAATTTACAAACTTTTTCTTCATTTCTAAGAAGTATAAAACCCTAAGGTTGCTTCATATACACTTCCTCTTTTAAATCTCCATTTAGGAAAGCCGTCTTTATATCCATTTGATGAACGTACAATTTATAAATTGATGCTAATGCAAATAAAACTCTAATTGATGTAATTCTTGCCACCAGAGAATAATTGTCAAAATAATAAACACCCTTCTTTTGAGTAAAACCTTTGACAACTAATATTGCCTTTAATGTTTGCATAGAATCATCAGTATTATATTTTCTTCTAAACACCCATTTATATCCTATTAGCTTAGAACCTAGAGGTAAATTCACTAAGACCCAAGCATTGTTAGACAATTGAATTTATTTCATCATTTAACGTTTCTTTCTAGAAAACAACATCCCTAGAAGACATAGCTTGATGAAATGTCTTTGGATTATCTTCTATATTTAGGATCATATGTGTTTTTTTCAATACTGTATTTCTATCACCTCCCACTAAAAATACAATTGAATCAGTAGAAATAAAATCTATATCTATGTGTTTTTTCTTTTTAACTCTTTGACTTCTTCTAGGTTCACTTGAACCTATTACTTTTAGTTTTTTATGTTTTTTCACTTAACATTAAGTTAAGAGTCATTACTTTTAGATTTGGTTCTTGCACATTTAAATCACTTATGAATTTATTTTTGATAAATTCAACATATACAGATTCAACAATCATATTAGTTTCTAAATCCAAAAGCCTATAAGCCTTTAAATTTTATGCATAACCAACAAAAACACTCTTAAGACCTTTGGGTCATAATTTTGTTCTTTGAGGATCATAAACTTTATAAAAAGCTACACACCCCCACATTTTAAAATAATTCAGATTTGGTTTTCTATCGTTTTATGCTTCATAAGAAGAAACATTTAATTTTTTAGATGGTACTCTATTATGAATGTGATATGCAGTAAGTAAGGTTTGACCCCATAAATTATTTGGTAAATTAGCATTCAAAAGCATGACAATAACCAACTCAAGTAATTGAGAATTTCTTTCTACTTTAGAAAAAGGCTTCTTGTCATCTTTGCTTGAATACATACTTCACATTTGTTATTATTATTATTATGCTGATATGAAATATGACCATGCTTACATATATATTTCAAATATCTATAATTTAGATGTTCTAATCTAGCATGCCAAAGAAGAGAAGTAAATCCAACCATATAAGCATAAATAACATTGACATTGATTTCATTAATACTGAACTTAAACATGTCATCATAAGAATAACATATTCCCATAAACACTCCACTCTTAGTTACAATAACCTTATCAGACTCCAAAACAATCTTGAGCCCTTTCTTACTAAAAAAACTAGTTTTTCCTAATCTCAGGAACATGAAACACATTGACTAAAGATAATTTTTGTCCAGAAGTAAAGTTTAACTCAATAGTTCATTTTCCCAAAACTTTGGCAGAATTATGGTTGCCCATCAAGACCTCTTCATGTTTTTTCAATTCTTTATAAGTCTTGAACCATGATTTATTGTTGCAAACATGAACTGTTGCACTAGAATCCAGCCACCAATCCGAAGTCTTTACAACATTAGTTGCCATATTTAATTCGATATCATTCCAATTTAAATGTTTGAAACCATGGCAATCAACTCCCTAACTTTGTCTTTTTCAACCATATTCACTTTGAAAGAACCACCTTTCTTGTTGAAATTCTTGAATCTGCACTCTTTTATGTAATGCCCTTTTATTTCCACAATGGAAACAAACCCTATGCTTCTTATAAGCATTTTTTTCTTCTTGAATTTGTTTCCTTTCTTTTACACTTTCAGATTGTTTTGAGTCATTGTCAAACCAGTTTCAATAACCAAATTCACTTTAGAATTTGTTGCTTGCAATTCATGCATACGAGATTGAACCTCAATTTGCAAGTGTATTTAAAATTGTTCAAACGTATAATTATTTATAGAATGCAACATCTTCTTCCTATATTCATTCTAGGATGGAGGAAGTTTTGATAAAACAACCCCCACTTAAATCGAATCAGGAACTTTGATATCCAAATCACTAAGTTTTGATATCAGCATTTAAATTTCATGGACTTGATCCATGATTGGCTTATTGTCAGTAGAAAATTTTAAAACAAGAAAACAATTAGAACCTGATTTTTCTTGCTTGTAGTGTGTCTTTAAGGCAGTTCAAATTTCTTTTGGCGACTTTAATTTGGAGAAGATGTCATAAAATCAACTAGTCAGAGTATTCAGAATATTCCCTCGACAAAGCACTTCATCTTCTTCACGTTTTAGTCTTGCGGCTTAACAAGTGCTGATTCATCTTCTTATGGTTTAGGTAGTGCAGGTAGATTTGGGTCAAGAATGTAGTAAATCTTTAATGAAGTAAACACGAACATCATCTTGTCCATCCATCTTGTTTTATTCGTACCATCGGACCGCTCTAGTTGAATTTTGACATTCTTAGCAACTCTGACGCTAGAATTCATATTTGTCTCCATCAAAATAAACACAAAATTGTTATAAATATTTAAAATGAAAACAAATATGGAGTTTGCTTAGAGGCGTGAAAACACCATCTTTAAGGTGTTTATTTTTCCCACACAGAGACAACACCTCCAGGATACAACTAAGTCCTTTAAACCTCTAAAAGAATTAGAGGATAAGAACAATAAAAGAATATATGTTTTTATTGTGTGTTTGTTTTCTGTGTATTAACAGGTTTTTATAGACTTGAAACATAACAATGAAATAGTATGACTGTTGATCAGTCAATATGACTATTCATGAAATAATATGACTGTTCATCAAACAATATGACTATTCATGAAACAATATAATTGTTCATGAAATAATTATACTTTAAATTAAATTGAGTAGCTGCTTTTTAGTTTTATTTCAACAGTCACAAATATCAAAATTAATTACGAAAATAATTCAATGATGAATGAATCTCACTGATATATTAAGTTTCAAGTTTCAAATGTCATCTTTTGATATTATAAATATCCATATAATAGCATTAAGAAGCCATATAGAAGAGTCCATCCATCATGATTTAATTTACTACACAATAGAAATCCATACTTATAAACATTAAAAGGGAATATATCTTTTTAATGTAGGATAGATATATTCTTTTATTATTCATTTACAAACTACACCAGCAAATTCGTTGTATATTTTGTAGAGTAGAGACCAAAGAATTTAAAGGTGAGATAGAATAATGGTAGATGTTTTGTTCATTCTGCTTTCTGTGTGATTTACAAAGTATTTTAAAGTACAAGATGTGCACGCCAAGAATTGTGCAAGGAAGTTACAATACAGATTTGATGCAGCTAAACCCTAGGAATCAGCCTTTCCTAAACAATTATTTCTTGCCAAACATTAGGAATCAATGATTTCTGGATTTCTGCAATCTTCTCCTGCTGATATCCTCATTTGATGACGACACTTCTTTTCATTCTCGTAGTTCAATAATTAGACAACAACTAAATTAAAAAATGGGAATTAGTTTCTACCTACTAATCAACATGCACCATAAATAGCACGTACGGTCACATTTATGAAAATGCCTTCCACTCATTTCTGAAATAATTAAGGGCGTGCTTCAGGATAAAATAATAAAAATAATAATAATAAAATACTGTAGATGTGGAGCTTGAAAAAAAAATCAAATATGAAAAAACGATGAGTGCTTGAGAATCTTCTAAAAAGCTGTGTTCATGGGAAAACAGTTTCCCGGGAAAATCTTCTAAAAACCAAACCGAGTACTCTCACCTTAATTGTCGGAGCATACAAAACACTTGTTTCTACTACACACGTGTCTTCCAAAAAGAGAATCTTTTTTTTTCAACACGTGTTTTAAGTTTTGACCATGCTGCCCTCTGCCCTTTTTACCACAGTGATTCGAGTAATCCCCATTTCCGTAGAATTCCCCGAAGAAAGAATTGAAGGAAATTCTTTTGAAAATGGATGGTTCGAGTCCTTTTCAATAGAGCCAGGCACGAAGTTCCTTGCCCCGTTTCCTTGAAATTACTTGGAGCATTGACTGCAATGAACTAAGACTTTTCTACACAATTGTTCACTACTTTAAGCCGCAGCCATAAATAAATCTTGGTCAAGGGGCCAAAGGTCAAGAAAGAAAAGGCTAAGAAACAAGTTGCTCTAGAAAACATTAAGTTTCCTGTCACTCTTGTTTTTAATGCAAATTAAGTTTATTTTAAAAAAATAATACGTCTTTAAATTATTTAAAGAATTTATAAATATCCTTACCATCCATTGGAAAAAACCGTGTACAAAAATTAAATGTTTATTTCACGTTGTTTTTGGAATCTGACACACCAACTATTAGCTTCTATTGAGGAGGATGCTTGTTCACCGCCATCTCTATTTTACTAGCTCATTTAGGTCTCATTTATCATTGTAATGTATCGTGTTTTTTTAAAAAAATATTTATTTTTTTAATTTTAAATTATTTTTTATTATTTTAATGTGCTAATATCAAAAATAATTTTTTTTAAAAAAATTATTTTAATATATTTCTAACTGAAAAAACATTTTAAAAAACAACTTTCACCGCACTCTCAAACAAACTCATCGTAAGCAACCCAAATAAGCAACAAACTATGTATATATATACTGGCTATGTTACCTACGATTCGTCTCATGGCGGAGAAATATTTCTTAAAAAAAAAAGAATGTAATAGCTTATCCAACATGGTTTTTTGATAGAAAATACTTCTTTTTAGTAAAAAACTTATCATGCAAACTTATACAACACCTTTTGTTTTTTACAGAAAATGTGAATAAAAATAAAAATCAATGGGTGAAACTGGAAATAAAAATAAAAATAATATAAAAATGGAAAAAAAAATCATGAGTTAAATAGAACTAACTAATCAAACCAGCAATTCGGGCTATTAAATCTAACAATGTTTTTATTTTAAAAATCACTTTTCATCAAAATAACAAAAAGGGGTGGTGTGCATGTATGAAACAAAAAAAAAGCTTTGATTTTTTTAAATTATGATAACAAAATTAGGATTTCTTACCTAAAGCAAAAGAAGAAGAAGGAAAGAACTATACATATAAAAAAACAAACAACAAAAAATAAATTATTTTTTTAATCCTAAGGAGCTGAAAATACATCAAATTAAAAAAGTAAAAAAAAAATAAGACTTACATTAAATCAGATAATATTCTAATAAGAAAAACCATAAAAGAATGAAAAAGATTTTCCTAAATTTTGTTTAAAAAATCTAAAAAGAAATTCAATAAAAACCTAAACTCGAAGAATGAAATTAATAAAACAAATAAAACAGATAAAAAAGACCTAATGGAACCAAAAAAGGTGGTGTAGGCACGCTAGCCTAGCAAATCCAAGTTAGCATAGTAAACATGTGACCTGGATCGTAAGATGTAGTTATCTTTATATAAAGCAAATTGAAAAAAGAGCTTAATCTTAAATGAACCCAACATTGAAGAATGTGATGGAAAAGAAAATTTGATGCAAAAAATTTAAAACTAAAAATGACCTATATCAATTTGGGTTAACACCCACACTTGTGACTCAGGTTGTAAAACCGAGATCACCAAATTAGAAAAAATTACGATCCAAACTCAAAACTAATCAAATATTAAAAGATAAAATAGAAAAATTAATTAAAAAATGATGAAAATAAAGAATGAAGATCAAATTCAACATAAAAATAAAAATAAATAAAATGATGTGGGATGAAATTGAAAATGAAAATTAATTAAAAAAATTATATATAAAAAATATCAATTAAAAAAATAACCAAATATAATATAAAAATCAAATTAAATTAAATCTCAATGAATAAAATTAAAAAAAAACAAAAATTAAAAGAATGATGATGTATGATACAAAAACCAAATTAAAATAAATTTCAAGTCATGAAATTGAAAAGGAAAATTAATAAAAAAAAATCCAAAACAATCAAAAATTAATTAAAAAACAATGACTATAATTGAAATAAAAATAAAATGGGAAAATATTTTTTTATTTTTTACTTGGTCAATGCAAATCCCGAGACAATAAGAGAGAAAAAAGGGCCCATTAGGGTGAAGCTACAGCAAATGTTAAACGTGAAACATGAAAAAAAAGGAGTGTGGTAGATAAAAATGACTTAGTGTTTGAAAATAGTTATATCTTAAACAAGTCATCAAACTAGAAAAAAACCCATAAAAAAAGTTAAGGGCCCATTAGGGTGCCAAAGCAAGGAATTAATCTTATGAAAATAGGAAAACAATTTCCTGGATCTGTTTAATTTTCAAAATCGTAACGGAGAAGGAAAAGTCTTCGAAGAACGAAAGGTTAGATCGTCGATGGATCTCACTGTATGAGTTGAATGGTTTGACCATGATCGTATACAAAAGGGAGGAAAGTGCCTGCTAGCGAGTGGTCCACAGGGACGAAAGGTTACAATAATTAAAGAGAGGTGGAGAAATAACAGTACCCAGTAATAATCAATGGAAAGATGCTCTCGTTATGCCATGTTTTTAGGGCACGAGGAACCTTTTACTAATCTTTGCCAGATTGTTGGTCCACCAACCACTCCGATTTGGGATCTTTTCTGTGGAAATAATAATAATCACAGAACAGAGAGACTGTGGTTCATGAATAAATAATTGAATTATGATTTGATCTGGCTATGGATCCATGCACTGGGCAATGGGTTTTGTCATGAATCTCAATCATAAACCCAGTTAAAATAGTGGTCGCTTTTTTCGAACCACTCACATGGCACAGCAGAATTGACTGTTCAGCACCTTTTTTTTTTAATTTTTATTATTACCCAGATGGAGTTCTTGGAAAGGTGGAGCCGTGCAGGGCTGTGTTCTGACTTTTTTCAGGTTCTGATTAGCCGTATGGCCTCAATCTGTCACCAGTTCAGGGCAGGGAGACTGCATGAACAAAATTGCACTTTAAATCCAACATCACTCCTCCTCGTTTGGGTGATGTTATTCTCAAACAAGTTGTACGAATTAGACCCCTTAAAGTAATAAATAAATAAATATAAATTGTTTTTTTGCCTCTTTTTATAACCAAACAAAAAACAAAAGTTGCCAGGAACAAAAGCAGACGTGTAATTTTCATGCTTGCTGATCACACAAGATAACAAGACAAATTCAAAACAATGTGCTATGCTTTTGTGATCTTATGGAAAAGTATGAAAGTTAGATTCTTCGATGTATCTGTCTGCGAAGTCAATTTTGCTGCGTGATGCCAGCCACGACGTTATTTTGCTTTTATTTATTTATTTATTTATTTATGCGTGTGGTGATAAAATTAGAAAGAACAACAACATGAGAAGGGAACTTAAACCAGCACAAGGAAAACAAGGGGGGGAGGCTGAACTTGTTGTTCACGGGATAGAACTAAATTATAAAATTAATACATATTACTCCAAAAAAAAACTGCTATGGTTCATGGTGGTGAAGATCAGAGGGTTCTTCTTTTATAGATCAAGCTGGTTGTTGTTGACAGTGGTTGATCGGAGTGGTGGTCAGTGAATATGTGGGATGCGATTGTTGACTTTGGATGAGCTGTTGCTATAGTTTAGGCAAACATATTGCGATGATTATTGAAGTGATTTATGTATAATCATCTGGGTTCTGCTTGGATGATCGAAATTCAGCAATGACAAAAGAACGATGGTGGCGGCTAGGGTTTTAGGTTTTTTTTAATTATTATTTTAATGGAAAAATTGTAATATTTAATATAAGGACCGATCATTAACTTAACTGAAAAATAATGGTAAACTTATAAATAATCAGATAATTTTTATTATTTTTTTTGCGAGAAAGGTGTTAGTGTGCGTATAAAATTCAAGATGCAAACTGTAATTTTTTAAAACTTGATAATCAAGTGCAGTTTTGACCAAATTATAGGATGTTAGTAGTAATTTTTAAAAAAAATTAATTGGTCATAATGACCCATAAAAAAATGCTTGATAATATTACGAAAAGACTTCAATAATATTACTTGATAACAAAGTAAAGACTAAATGGAATTCCATAAGATATTTTTTAAGATTCATTTTTGAATTATTCCATGAATAAAAAACTATTGGAAAAGGATAAAAAGGAAAAAACAAAAGAGGGGGGAGGGGGGATCGGGTATGTGGGTTTGCAAGCACGTCGTCGGTCAATTGTTTTTGAAAAAAACAAATGAAAAGACACGTCAGTATAAAGTGGAAGATGATGCACCATCTTCTAGTATGATCACTAGCCACCTAAGGTGGCCGGATAGTTAGTATCTAACCCATTTGAAATAACAAAACTGCTTTTTAACTATTTTTTCAAAAAATTAATTGGTCATAATGACCCATAAAAAAATGCTTGATAATATTACGAAAAGACTTCAATAATATTAATTGATAACAAAGTAAAGACTAAATGGAATTCCATAAGATATTTTTTAAGATTCATTTTTGAATTATTCCATGAATAAAAAACTATTGGAAAAGGATAAAAAGGAAAAAACAAAAAGAGGGGGAGGGGGCTCGGGTATGTGGGTTTGCAAGCACGTCGTCGGTCAATTGTTTTTGAAAAAAACAAATGAAAAGACACGTCGTATAAAGTGGAAGATGATGCACCATCTTCTAGTATGATCACTAGCCACCTAAGGTGGCCGGATAGTTAGTATCTAACCAATTTGAAATAACAAAACTGCTTTTTAACTATTTTTTCATTTGGAAATTCCTACAAAAACACTATAAAGATCTAAATAAAACCATTAATAACCTCAAACTAGCCTTTAATCTCCTTAAAAATACAAGACCAACCTAATTCAAAAAACATTATAGAGACTGGTTTAACCTTCTTGTTTTTTTTTTTGTCAAGATAAAGGGTTAGGTTTAAAAACAATGTAATTGGACTTCTCTTTCTAAATAAAAACCCATCAATATGAAAAACAACTTGTTACGTGGTCGAATTGTAGGCAATCGACCCATTTCCTCTCCCCTCCCCCGTCTCCCTACAACTTTCTCATTCAATGAAATATTTTTTAAGATTCATTTTTGAATTATTCCATGAATAAAAAACTGTTGGAAAAGGATAAAAAGTACAAAACAAAAGAGGGGTGGGGGCTGGGGTACGTGGGTTTGCAAGCACGTCGTCAATCAATTATTTTTGAAAAAAAAAAATTAGAAGACATGTCGTATAAAGTGGAAGATAATGCACCATCTTCTAGTATGATCACTAGCCACATGAGGTAGCTGAAAAATCTAACCCATTTGACATAAAAAACTGTTTTTTAACTATTTTATCACCTGAAAACTTCTAAAAAATACCATAAATATCTAAACAAAATCATTAATAACCTCAAACCAGCCTTTAATCTTCCTAAAAATACAAAACCAATCTAATTCAAAAAACATTATAAAGACCGGATCAACCCTTTTTTTTTGTCAAGATGAAGGGTTAGGGTTAAAAACAATGTAATGGGACTTCTCTTTCCAAATAAAACCCATCAACACGAAAAACAACTTGTTACGTGATCGAATTGTAGGCAATCGACCCATTTCCTCTCCTCTCCCTCGTCGCCTTATGACTTTCTCACTCATATCTCAAAACTGATGGCTAAAACGTGAATAAAATAAAGTTTCAAACCCAAACATAAAAACCTCGAGGAATATGGATTTAAAAATTTAAGGACTACGAAAAGCATGCTTTATGCACAGTGCAAAAAAAAAGAGGCTAAATATTTGTTCCAGTTTCAAATTCTGTCCTTGAAGGTTTAAATATTTTGAATTAATAAGATTGAATTTTATTTTTCCAAACTAAACAACATTATAGGTAGCTATTGTAATCGATAATGGAATGTTGCATTTTCAATGTTTGTTCCAATATTTCTTTCATCATGCATTGAACCGCGTGTTTATGATTTTAAACATCACTCCATGGTTTATCAAAAGTAAATTTTACGAAACCAAACTATAATTTTTGATAAAAATATCAATCAAAATAATGAAGATCAAGTTTGAAATTAAAATAAATGATAGCCCACTTTGTTATTTTGGAGAGGATCAAGTGTGGAAACCAAGGAAAGGAGAGAGAACATACAGAGGGAAAAAAAAAAGAATGGGTTGTGGGTGCCACATTGGAGCTCCGCCATAATCAAGCATTGCCCGATAAGGAAGCTCATGCTGAGACGATTGCAACGAAACAAGCAAAGACTGTTTTCGGAGCTCGAAGGAAGCTGCATGCACCTCCACAACGCTACGGCCTTTCAAATTGATCAATTTTTATCCGGGAAGGGGAGTGTGGTTGTGATAATTTTTTAAAGTGTTTTTTACTTGAAAATATATTAAAATAATATTTTTTTTATTTTTTTTAATTTTTTTTTGACATTAGCGTATTTTTTAATATAAAAAATATATATTTTTAATATATTTTTAAAAAATATATTAAAATAACAGCGCGCATGTTATACGTGCCAACCATGTTTTCCCTCTCATTTCATTTTAGCATCTGATTTGGCAAGAAGATGGCTAAATATTTTTTGAGTTTCAAATTCAATCCCTAAAGTTTCAATTATTTTAAATTAATAAAATTAAATTTTATTTTTTTAAATCGAGCATTAATTGAGTGTTGAAATTTTTTCTCGATATCACAAGAATCCCTTAAGAAGCTAACCAAAACACATCATCAAGCATAATTCCAAACAACTCAATGTAAAAGTTTTAAATTAAAAAAAAGAAAAAGTTAAATGACTAAAAAAATTAAAAAAAAAAGAAAATACCACGCAGCACTGTTACAATCCATAGTGGATTGTTTGCTGCACAACAAAATCAATAGTTCTTTTTAGTCTTATTTTTTAATTGATGGTTTAATTAGGAAGAAATATCCTCATATATAAAAGACTATCCGGAAATATTTTTATTGTTAAATTCTGAGGTCGAAATTGTTTGATTGGTCTAACGTTATCAGGAGCATCCACGCGGAGTCCTTGAATTAAGACAGGTATTGTGGTAACTGGCAGTATGGTAATGGTAGAATTTTAAAGTGTTTTTTTACTTGAAAATATATTAAAATAATATTTTTTTATTTTTTAAAAATTATTTTTAATATAGTGTATTAAAATGATCTAAAAACACAAAAAAATATATTAATTTAAAGTAAATAAAAAAATAAAAAATTTTAATTTTTTTTAAAAATACTTTTTAAATATGAAAACAAAAAGGACGGCATTGCTTTTTGTGCTCTTGCTCATCACTCACCTCAGCCCGTCATAAATCCAAAACAACAAAAAAATCAAGGCTTCATTCCTTTGTTGTTTTATGGGCAAAGGAAATCAGATTCTTCTATAAAATCTAGCTAGCTCCGTGGTCAATCTTGCTGCAGCATGATGCCATCCATGACGAACTATGTGGGTGCATTATTTTGCTGTTGATGATCTTATGCGTGTGGTGTGGTGATAGAGAATTATGACAGCAATATCTCGCAACTGATCACATGTTGAACTTCCTATAATTATTAAGTAAACAACAGTGTGTAATAATTACGTGTCCAAGCGACAGTGATTGACTTGTCTGAATGCAGTAAAAGCTTGTGGCGCCAATACCTGACCATAATTATTCATTAAGCAACTTAATTACAGCTTGTAATCTTCCGATCATGATATTTTAATTCTATCATATCAAATGGAAAAGAAAGTCATTTCTTTTTCGTTTTTATGTTTGGTTGTACCCTAACATTATAAATAAGAGCATAAAAACAAAAATAAAAACTAGATAAATTATTAGAGAGTGATTTTTTTTTTGTTTAAAATAATTTTTTTTAATATATTTTTAAATAAAAAACACTTTGAAGCACCATCACGACCATAATCTCACAGAGTAACTTAATATGAATCTTACAATAGCCAAATATTTGAATCTCTGCAGATATTTGTGCCTTAATCCAACTATACCATGCCCTAAAAGAGTATACAAACAATATTTTTTTATATATACAAAATATCTCAGGTGTTTACGAACTAACTAGATATTTATACTCGAAGAAAGCTTCCAAAATAAAATTTACAGCCAGCAATTCATAGCTATCACTAAATATCAGTGAGAAGAAAGAGTCAAACTAAAACTAAAACCACGTAACTAATATTTAGATCTTGACCCGTTTACTTTACCCACTGATCAGAGATTCATAAGTAATATAGTTTTCTTTGTTTATTTATAGAAAAAAGGACTGCAAATTAGTTCAGCGATTCTTGATGTCCTCGATTGGACTCGCGCTTGTTTGTTGCTGTAGAGCTAGTTTTTAGAACTGGTTTGACTGGACTTAATTATCTCAGCTTACTTCTTTTTTTTATTTATTTAATTTTCAATTTAAGGATTTTTTATTAAATTATATTGTCCAAAAAATCCCGACCTTTAGATTAATCTCGTGTATTTAGAGCACCAGTTTTCTCATCCGGCACCCCTAAAGTCACCCACAGACCTGCTTGACGGCTTTCGAGATTGTTTTTTTTTTTTGTTTAAATTATTTTTTTCTTGAAAAATATTAATTTAATGTTTTTTATATATTAAATTATTTTAATATATTATTAATTGAAGAATATTTTTACATGGAAGAAGAACATCTGCTTAATCTAGTTTCAACATAATAAATAGGGTTTATAAACTTTATGATAAAACTTCAATTCGACACAATGTTACAATAAAGAATTATACACGTTGGTACGTATGTGTTAAATACCAAAGAAATATTTAGTATTCGTGTGGTTGGTTTGCATTCAACGTCTAAGATCAATGATGATAATTAAGACACGCAATTTTGAGTTAGTGAACAGTGACCAGTCTGATGGCGATTCTAAGGCGGCCTTCTTCTACCTTTATATTTAATTTGTATTTGATATTATATTTTAAAATTATTTTTAAAAAAATTTAATTTTTAATTTAATATTTTTTATTTTAAATTAATATTTTTTTATTTTCAGATTATTTTGATGTGATGATATTAAAAATAATTTTTTAAAAATAAAACATAATTTTAATATATTTTAAAATAAAAAATACTTTAAAAAATAATTCGGACACTATTTTTTTTTTTCCTCGGTGAAAATCGGGGCTTTAGATGCATTGATTGTTAAGATAAACAGCGGGATCATCACTCTGCCATAGCAGAAACATTGAGGTGTTTGATAACATTAAGAATAAATTTAAATTTTTTTAAAAATATCATTTTAATATTTTTCTATATAAAAATTATTTTGCCACCGACGCAATACAAGACACCCTGGCATCCTAGGGAGAAGTGTTGTTAGGTGTCTTCTGTGGTGAACCAGCGTCCGACTAGTATTTCACCACGTAAGCATCTTATGCAGTTACAGAAACAGTTTCCGGCTGTCCAATTGACACAACAATAGTTCTGTCCTGCCTCGAAATATTCAACCATGCACAAAGACCCCTGATTTGGTCTGCTCTCTCCCTCTCTCTCTACTCTCTAGTGTGGTTTATCTATCTCACATGACATTACACTCCAGCATAAATTCTTCTTCGTGTGGCGGGGAGCCGAGATCTGCATTTCTGGTTGCTGTTCTTAAGTGAGTCTGCGTGGTTTAATTCTGTGCCATCGTTGTTAGCGTGGGCATTTAATGCCTTTTAACTCTTCGAGAAAGACTAGCTCATCATGATCCTTTAATTTTGTATGGTCTAGCATAGCTTTGCCTGTCTTGGTTGGTTGGCTTCATTGTCACGGGACGACTTGTTGTGCCTATGCGGTGCACGAGGTCCAAGTTCTTCCAAAGATTTGGAACTCTACTTTTTGCTTGGCGAGCATTTATTTATACGGACTCTTCTTTCGTTTGTCTTGTTTCGTGTTTTCTTTATTAATAATGCAAGCGATCCATCGGCGGTCTCATACCTACTCCTTAAATTAATTTGTTTATCTTCGTTTTAGTATTTGTTTATCTTCTTTTAAGTATGCGTATATCTCTTTCTTTCAAACTTCAACAAATTGCGCATATCTTTTTTTGTGATTTGAATATCTGATTTTCCGAGATCCCTGCTGACAAATTCAAAGCTACAGAGGCCCCCTTATGCTAGCTCCCGAAAGCTTGATAAAAATAAATAAATAAATAATGTTTTTGTTGTTTAAGTATGCTATGTGAACAGTGGTAGTATAGAATAACCTTTCCGTGCCTCTCTTTTCTGTGGTAGCTGAGTTCTAAAGTTGGCAGCTTTTATAATCCCCAATCGAGTTTAGTATGTTATTGTCTTTTCTTTTCTTTTCTGTACGTGGCCAAATCGGTTTTCAGATTCTGCCTTTTGCTTTTTTATATCATTTTTTTGTGTAATCATTTGCTTCTTGGAATGATTGTTACCATTTTTTTTTCTTTATCGTTCTGTTTGTGGCCCTGTTATGGCGCACATAATTTCTTCTCTTTGGAGGGTCATTTCTCCGTGGACCTTACTTACCATTTTAGTGCTCTGTAAATTATGCAGGGAGCAGGAGGGAGGAGATTGATCGGCGTCAAGTGATTTTGCTTTGATTTTATTTTTCCTCTCACTTGAGGGGCTGGGAAGCATGAGTTATTCAACATGGATCACCTCTCTTTCATGCTCAAGCTCTGTAGTTCTGCCTTCAGGGGACACATCTATTCCAATGATATTTCAATGGCTGAGATTCATTTTCTTCTCCCCATGTCCTCAAAGAGCTCTTTTATCTTCAGTTGATCTGTTGTTCCTGCTTGCCCTCCTCGGATTTGCGGCTCAGAAGCTGTACTCTAGATTCACATCCAGTGGACGCTCCATCTCTGACATCAACAAGCCCCTTATCGGAAATGGAAACAGCAGAGTTCTTCAGATCACGACTTCTATTTCGTTCAAGCTCTCTTTGATTGTATCGGTCTTGTTAGCTTTATGCTACATTGCTGTCTCCATTCTAGCATTCAGTCAAAGCAGTCGGTTGCCATATTGGAAGGTGGTCGATGGCGTCTTTTGGTTAGTTCAAGCAATAACTCATGCTGTGATTGCAATCTTGATCATTCATGAGAAGAGATTTCAAGCTACCACTCATCCACTATCTCTTCGAATTTATTGGGTTGCAAATTTCATCACCACTGGTTTGTTTATGCTATCAGGGATCATTCGTTTGGTAGCTCTGGATCACAACTTGATATTTGATGACATATTTTCTGTAGTAGCCTTCACTTTTTCAATTGTTCTTTTTGCTGTAGCCATTAGAGGATCGACTGGGATTACTGTAATCAAGGAATCTGAAGCAGTAATGCATGATGACACCAAATTACAGGAACCTCTTCTGGAAAAATCCAATGTGACCGGTTTTGCTACCGCCTCTATAATATCCAAGTCCCTTTGGCTTTGGATGAATCCCCTTCTGCGTAAGGGTTACAAATCTCCACTCAAGATAGATGATGTGCCGACCCTTTCACTGGAGCATAGAGCTGAAAAAATGTCGCAGCTCTATGAATCCAAGTGGCCTAAACCACATGAAAAGTCAAACAACCCTGTTCGAACCACATTGTTGAGGTGCTTTTGGAAGGAAATTGCCTTCACTGCGTTCCTTGCAATCTTGCGGCTCTGTGTCATGTATGTTGGGCCAATGCTCATCCAAAGTTTCGTCGATTACACAGCTGGGAAAAGAACCTCTCCCTTTGAAGGATATTACCTTGTATTGACTCTTCTTGTCGCAAAATTTGTTGAGGTTCTGACTGTCCACCAATTTAACTTCAATTCTCAGAAACTTGGGATGCTTATTAGATGTTCTCTCATCACTTCTTTATACAAGAAAGGGCTCAGGTTATCTTGTTCTGCTCGTCAAGCTCACGGAGTTGGACAGATTGTGAATTACATGGCTGTTGATGCCCAGCAACTCTCTGATATGATGTTACAGCTGCACTCCATATGGTTAATGCCATTGCAGCTTGGTGTTGGCTTGGTGCTCCTATATAATGTTCTTGGCGCCTCAACAATCACGGCTTTTCTTGGAATTCTTAGCGTTACTTTGTTTGCTATTTTTGGAACCCGAAGGAATAATAGGTTCCAGAGAAATGTGATGGTAAATCGTGATTCAAGGATGAAGGCAACAAATGAGATGCTGAATTACATGCGTGTGATCAAGTTCCAAGCATGGGAAGAACACTTCAACAAGAGAATCCAAAACTTTCGCGAATCAGAATTTGGATGGATTTCCAAGTTTTTGTACTCCATCTCCGGTAACATAATTGTGATGTGGAGCGCACCATTGCTAGTGTCAACTCTTACATTTGGTACTGCACTGCTATTGGGAGTCCCACTTGATGCAGGGACAGTATTCACAACGACATCTGTCTTTAAAATCTTGCAGGAGCCTATCAGGACATTCCCTCAATCTATGATATCACTTTCACAAGCGATGGTATCTCTTTCGAGATTGGATCGTTACATGATAAGCAAGGAATTGGTGGAAGAGTCAGTTGAAAGAGTGGATGGTTGTGATGACAGAATTGCTGTGCAGATTAAGGATGGGGTATTTAGTTGGGACGATGAAGCTGAAGATGATGTTTTGAAAAACATAAATTTGGAGATCAAGAAAGGGGAGCTCACTGCTATTGTTGGGACTGTGGGATCTGGGAAATCTTCTCTCCTCGCCTCAATTCTCGGTGAGATGCACAAAATATCAGGAAAGGTACGGATTATGAAACATAACCTCTGGGGTTTATCCATTACTTTTTTCTTGTATTTAGGTGTTCTGAATCAGCCTCATGCATCTCTCTCTCTCTCTCTCGCTCTATGTTAGCTAGAGTTTTTTTCATCAACTCTGAGACTTCTCAATATCCAGCATGTTTTTGGTTTGTTTGGTCCTTGTCAATCTCGTACAGTTGGAACGCATTCATGTATGACACTGACTCATTTTATTGAAGCTCAGAATTTGGCTACTCAAAGTCATCAATGGGACTTCTCTTTTTCCATCCTGCTCAATTTGGGTCCATGTTATACCATAGTAATTGAAGGCTATCTTGGTCATCATTCTTATTTTCTCTTCCCTGTGTTCTCTTTCAAATATTTTTGTTTTTTGATCACCTTTTGTTGGACTAGATTTCCCTCCTTGGTTTACACTGTTTAGTTGTTACTTTTGCTGCTCATGCAATCCATTTAACACAACTTTCCTCATTTGGTTGCTAAATTGCAAATGATAAACTTGAAATATTTTACTGAGATATTTTACTTTTCCTTCAACAGGTCAGGGTTTGTGGAACAACTGCTTATGTTGCTCAAACATCATGGATTCAAAACAGCACCATTGAGGAGAACATATTATTTGGTTTGCCAATGAATAGGGAGAAATACAAGGAAGTTATCAGGGTTTGTTGCTTGGAGAAGGACTTGGAAATGATGGAGTTTGGGGATCAGACTGAGATTGGAGAGCGTGGCATCAACCTCAGTGGTGGACAGAAGCAGCGGATACAACTTGCAAGGGCTGTTTATCAGGACTGTGATATATATCTTCTTGATGATGTTTTTAGTGCTGTTGATGCGCATACTGGGACTGATATATTTAAGGTGACACTAAAGTTAGTTGCTTTAAAGCTTAAACATGTAGTGTAAGTGAAATGATTTATTCTTCATGCCATTTTCATCATAGGTGCTTTAATTTGCTATGGAAATTCAGAGTCAGCTAGTAGAAAACACGAAAAATCACTTATGTTAGAGAATTTAGGTCATCTCTATAATCTCCTGTAAAAAAGGCATGCAAATTTTTCTAGGTAAAAGTTACGTTTTCTAGTTAGTGAATCAGTATTTTTACGTGATGCATTCTGAGAAATGGATAGCGGTTCTGAGTTATATCAATGCCTTCTGCAGGAATGTGTTAGAGGAGCACTGAAGGGAAAGACCATCTTACTTGTGACCCACCAAGTTGACTTCTTGCACAATGTGGATCTTATCTCGGTAAGCAGAAAAATCACTTTGTATCATTCTCACCCACCAAGATAAGAGTTTATGATCGATAATTTCTTTAGAAAATGGCATCTCTCAATACCAGGTTATGCGAGATGGACAGATAGTACAATCAGGAAAGTACAATGATCTCTTAGTGTCTGGATTGGATTTTGGAGCATTAGTTGCTGCCCATGATACTTCAATGGAACTTGTAGAGGCCAGCTCTGAAATTTCTAGTGAAAACTCTCCCAGGCCACCGAAGTCCCCTCGTGGTCCTTCTAAACTTGGGGAAGCCAATGGTGAAAACAAGCTTCTAGATCACCCAAAGTCAGATAAGGGAACTTCGAAGCTCATTGAAGAAGAGGAAAGAGCAACTGGTAATATAGGCCTGCACGTGTATAAACAATACTGCACCGAGGCTTTTGGATGGTGGGGTATAGTAGTGGCAATGCTATTGTCCATAGTATGGCAAGCATCTCAAATGGCTGGGGATTATTGGTTGGCATATGAAACTGCAGAAGAGCGTGCTGCAATGTTCAAGCCTTCACTATTTATATCTGTCTACGGAATCATTGCAGCTGTATCAGTGGTGTTCTTAGCAATGAGATCCCTTTTTGTCACGCTTATGGGGCTTAAAACTGCCCAAAAGTTGTTTGGTGGTATCCTTCATAGTATCTTGCACGCACCCATGTCATTTTTTGACACCACACCTTCAGGAAGAATATTAAGTCGAGTAAGGATGCAAGACCCGATATCATGATAATTTTTCCCAGTGTGTGCTTTCAACTATGAATGTATTCCTTCTTATATCTATAGCGGGTCTATTGGCTCAAGATGCTGAAATTGTTGCAATTTTTTTATTTTGCTCATATTTTTCTCTTTCAGGCCTCATCAGATCAAACCAATGTAGATATCTTCCTTCCATTTATGTTAGCCCTTACAATTGCAATGTACATCTCAGTTCTCGGCATCATCATAATTATATGTCAATATACTTGGCCAACCGTGTTCCTAGTAATTCCTCTTGGTTGGCTGAACTTCTGGTTTCGGGTAAGAGCTCACATTTTTATCTTGCTGGTAGCTTTTTCAGTTTGCAACCTCACACACTCACAAGTGAAATCACACAACAGATATGTATGTGTTGCTTGTTTAAATATATCTTTATCAGCTTCAAAGCTTTCTGATGTGATTTTCATCCTAATTTGTAAATCTTCATTGTAATATGCGTTTATGACTATCTTGCCTCTTGGATTTGTGAGTAGATTTTTATCTCAAAATTGGTATGGAATTTATATACTGACGATTTATCTTTTTTGGTTGCAGGGGTATTTTCTTGCAACATCTCGCGAATTAACTAGACTCGACTCAATTACTAAAGCTCCTGTTATCCATCACTTTTCAGAAAGTATTTCTGGAGTTATGACAATCCGGTCTTTCAGAAAACAGGATAGTTTCTGTCAGGAAAATGTTAACAGAGTGAATGCCAATTTGCGCATGGACTTTCACAACAATGGATCGAATGAGTGGTTGGGTTTGCGATTGGAAATGATTGGGAGTTTCATTCTGTGCGCTTCTGCTATGTTCTTGATTCTATTACCAAGCAGTATTGTTAAGCCAGGTAATTGCACGTTTACATGTTACTGTCATGAGGCAACATCTCTCAAGGATTTGATTAATAAAAGAAATGATATAATTTATGTTCATCTATATATAAGATTTCTGGACCAAGTGATTCAAAGTGTTCTTGGCAAAAGAGTCTCATTCTTCCTTCAATGCAAAGGCATCTGCATATTATGTTTCTTTGGTTCAATTTAACTCGTATGCTATCATGTTACTTGTGTTCCTGTTTACATATGATGAGGCTTAAAGTTTTTATATTAAAATCATGGATTAAAGCATCCAAAGCAGCAGTTCTTCTGATATCATCTCTGGAGTATCGAACTGCAGATACTCAAATTTCTTAAAGCCATCAGAATTTTATATGTTTGTATTCCAGAAAACTAACCAAATTCTGCATGATGCAGAGAATGTTGGTTTATCTCTCTCCTATGGGCTATCCCTCAATTCTGTGCTGTTCTGGAGCATATATTTTAGTTGCTTTGTGGAAAATAGAATGGTCTCTGTTGAGAGGATCAAACAATTCACAAATATTGCATCAGAGGCAGCATGGAAGATAAAGGATAGGGTTCTTCCTCCAAACTGGCCTGCCCATGGCAATGTTGATCTAAAGGACTTGCAGGTAAAATGTGTTACAATAGATCTTTATTGATAAAGAAATCAGTTTATGTTTTCATTTTTTCTAGAGGTACAATTCACACCCTATCCTAATAGCTCTTTTAGGCTGAGGAAGTGAAAAGCAAATGAAATTGCCTGGTATGAGGACGAGCATAGCACAATATGCGGGCATCGATAGCACTTAGTTGTATATGTGAACTTGGAATCTTTGCTCATATATACACGTTTTATCTGTTCTACTTTTTCGTGAACAGGTAAGATATCGTCCGAACACTCCTCTGGTTCTCAAGGGCATTACTCTCAGCATTCAAGGGGGAGAGAAGATTGGTGTTGTTGGACGTACAGGGAGTGGAAAGTCAACTATGATCCAAGTCTTCTTCAGGCTGGTGGAACCAACAGGAGGAAAAATAATTATTGATGGCATTGACATCTGTATGTTAGGACTCCATGATCTCAGGTCTCGTTTTGGCATAATTCCTCAAGAACCTGTCCTCTTTGAAGGAACAGTGAGAAGCAACGTGGATCCTATTGGACAGCATACAGATGAGGATATATGGAGGGTAATCATGCGGTTCCCATTTCTTGATTCACTCCACTTAATTATCAGTGTTATTTTTTTTCAGAGTTTGCAAGCTGAAAAGTTTGATGTTTTTGTAGAGTCTCGAACGCTGTCAACTCAAAGATGCTGTGGCTTCAAAACCTGAAAAACTTGATTCTCCTGGTAAAATTTGACTGTCATGTGTTTCACAGTTTTCACTTTTCCAAACTTCTCAAGCTGAACATATTACCGGAACAAAAATTTATGGAACCTTTTGACTCCATAGTGATTGACAACGGAGACAACTGGAGCGTGGGGCAAAGGCAGCTTCTTTGTTTGGGGAGAGTTATGCTAAAGCACAGTCGCCTGTTGTTCATGGATGAAGCAACTGCTTCAGTTGATTCACAAACTGATGCTGCGATTCAAAAGATTATCAGAGAGGAATTTGCTGATTGTACGATTATCAGCATTGCTCACAGAATACCTACAGTCATGGACTGTGACAGGGTTTTAGTTGTCGATGCAGGTATGCTCTTCTTTCTACTATCATCGTCTTCATATTTTACTTACCTCCAGGAAAGAGTCTTTGAAATCTCGCACAACAGTGGATTGGTCAGTTTATATCACACAGAAGGCATAGTTCATTTATAATAACAATTCTTGTACTCGCAAACTGAGAGTTCTGATTCTCCGAATACATGCTGCATTCAAGACAATAGGCTGGATATTCTGACTGGCTTTGTTTCTTGTTTGTAACAGGGCGGGCAAAAGAATTTGATAAACCATCACGGTTGCTTGAGAGGCCATCGCTGTTTGGGGCATTGGTTCAGGAGTATGCCACTCGCTCAGCTGGATTGTAAGCAAACAGTCTGCTTTGATCACTAGCGTCATCCTGCTGTTAATCTTGGTAAGAATCTCCGGAGGAGCATAACTTTTACCAAAAAGGAGAGAACACAATTTGCAATGCTGCGAGAAACTTTATGCTAATTATTCCAAAGAATTTGGTAGCCAAATTATGCAAAATGTCTTCCTTGGCTTTATTAGCATAACTAAGCTTGCTTCTCTTTCATTTTGGTAGAGGATGACTTGATAGGGAAGAACAATTGTTTAAAATGCTTTGGATGAGCAAGAAATTATTCTAGCATTATGTCTTTCGATATCCCTTCTTGTATTATGTTTGGAAGAATTTGCTGAACTGAACTAAGAATAACTTAAATATGAAGAAAGAAATCCTGAGTTATCCATGAAGGAGCGTGACCTGTTTTCATGGGGTGGCCAAAGTATATACCAAAGGCATCTCCATGCATAACTCATAAAATGATTAACAAAAACAACTAAAAAGAGGACGGTGTTTTGTAGATGGGGACGCGATGCTGTCTCTTTCTAAAATAATAATAATAATAATAAAGTGCAAATATGTTTTTTTTCTCTCTCAATTAATGTAGATGTTCGGACCAGTTTGCGCGCACATTGACTAATCTCATGAGCTCTGAAATTAACAACTAACCATGTAAGATTCCAGTGATCCTGAGGTTTGTGGGACTCGAACTGGTAATCTCTATAGAGCAAACTCAGAACCTGACTAGTTAAGCTATAACCTTAAAAATTAATATGTTTTTTTTTTATCTTCAGCATTATACGACTACAATGAATGGCCCTATTAGAAAGAAAAAAAAGGGTATAAATTCTTGATTGATTATATCCAACTTTAAAATTGATTATAATTTCTCAACTTGCCTAAAATAAACATGATTCCTTGGGTTTTGAAATAGCATATGCAAATCAAATAATTCATGTGCAAAACATTATCCATTTACTGTTATTCTTCAAGATACAAAACATTGTTCGCGTGACATTTATGTAATTTTCGTTGCTTTGAATGACCATATGGGTCTCTTTTAATTAGTTGTGTTATTCCAATTCCTGAAACTCATTCTCGACTCCTTTTGGTCCCTAATATCATTTCTTGAGAGAGAAGGGAGGGCGTGGAGATAAAGGGAAGAGGAAGAAAAAAGCCAGCCACTCCATTATCTATGATTTGAGTGTTTTGAAGTGTGTTAATAATTATTTTTTAATTTTTTTTTAATTTTAAAAAATATTAAAATAATATATTTTTTTATTTTTTAAAAATAATTTTTGGCATCAGTATATCAAAATGATATGAAAACGTAAAACACATATTAATTTAAAATAAAAAATAAAAAATAATTTTTTTTTAATTTTTTTAAAAGCACTTTCCAATTATAGTGCCAAACACAATCTATAGTTGAAAATGATGTCAAAACATAGCCCTTGATTATCTGAGACTTTAATTTGCTTTTGTTTGGGTTGCTTAAATGAGGATTTGAAATAGAAAATGAGTTTCTACATGAAGAATAGATGATTATGAGGTGCCATAATTGGGAAATGATATTGTTGAAAAGATATCGACAAAACGAATCTAACGACATCAAGAAAGGTTATGAATGGTAACCAAATATGGGCCACATGAGCCGTCCAAATATCCGGGATATTTTTCTTTTGTTCTTTCCTTGTTTTTTTTTCTTCCTTTCTACAATGTAAGTCTATAATCTAAATATTAAGTGAAATTTTTGAAGAAAAACATATTTTGTATTTTTTGAAATAAGGGAATTATTTGAATTTGTTAACTTTTTTCTAAATCTTGGAGAAAAATCAGATATTTTTAATACCGGATCCGTATATTATAGTGTAAGTCTATAGCCAAATATTAAGCAAAATTATTAGAAAAAACGTGAGGGACCCGTTAATAATTTTAAAATGGTCCCTAAATTTTTTCAGAATTTTTTTGAACTTGTTTAGGGTCTGTTTGGCTATACACTAAAATAATAACAAAGTCAAGCTAAAGAGAAAGGCGGTAGGGCGTGTTTGGCCTAAAATTGGAGGCATTAAAAATGGTTTAAGACATTGTTTGACAAACACGCTTTAAAGAACAAAAAAGAATATTTTTCCTTAAGCAAAAATAAGGTGTGCCAAACATATCTTTAGGTCTAGGGTGGGATCAAGCCCAGCCCGACCTCATTTTTATGGGCTAGAAGATAGCCTAATATGCATCCCTTTTTTTCTTTCCTTCTTTTCTATGAACTTAGCCCAATCACATGGCTTGCCTGGGTCAAGCCCAATTACTTTGAATGGAGGTCTAACCTCTAATTAAGAAACCTAGCCCCAAGTTCTTCATAAAAGCAAAGAAAAAAAGAAGAAGAATTTGAATTGTTAACCATGTTAGATTTATGTGAGAAGAATAGAAAAAGCTTACATGGCTTGAGGGGTATTTGCTAGCCGATGGCCCCGCCATTATGGTGTGGTGATTGATAATAGAGGCGTTGGTGGCTCACGATACAAGTGGTGGTAGAGAAATTGCTAGTGCAATGTCTGGTGGACAAGAAGAATAATGCAATGGCAAGGTGTTTTGGTCTTATATTGAGGGTAGTAAGCTGGAGAATAGAGGGGAGGTTTTTTTTTTTTTAATTTTCTTCCTTCTCTCCCTATTCTCTCCTCCTTTTGCTTCACTAAATTCACTTCTATTTATACGGGATGATAGAGGGGCATAGGGTCTTTCTCAAGCATGAATCTTGGCTATTGATTCGCGTGTGAAGGATCACATTCATTAGCCATAAGCCAACAACTTGGTACTGTCAAACCAAGTTGTAAGGTTGGTCTGGTTAGGGGATTTCGATTGGCATTACGGTGGCTACGGGGGCTGCAAATCGATGGTGACAAAACAAAGGTTGTGGTACAATGTTAGGGATACCAGAGGGTGTGATTGTTGTCTTATTTGGAGCATGGGTGATGCATTAAATGCCTATGAAAATGGGCTTTTCAGTTAACTTTTTCGGTTCAGAAGAAAAAAATAATGAATAGTGCCAGACTACTTGTTATTTGGCATTATTTTTTGATCTGTCGTTTGACCACAATGACATCATTTTGAACCAAAACATGTTATTTTGATCAAAACACATAAAAAGACGTATCATTTTATTTAAATGAAATGACACTGTTTTTTTATTTAATTTAAATAAGGTTATAAATCTCCTCTTTTAATTTCAGCACTCAATCTTTTAATTTGTTCAATTAGATCCTTAATTGAGTTTTAATTTTAAGAATTAATTCAGTTTCACCTATGAAAAGTTTCAAAAACACTCCTTGATTTAAGCATGTTTTTCAACATAGTTTCTAGTCTTAGATATTTTCAATTTTGTTTTAAATTGACCTTTAAACTTCTTATTTCTTCAATTTCATCTTTGTTTTCAACCGAATTGGATTCTATAATTTACACGCCTTTTACAAAAACGATCATTGGTATTGAATTTCTTCAATTTAACCCTTAATTAACATTTAAACTTTGATTTGCTTGCAGTTTTGTCCTTGATTTCACCCAATTGAGCTTGGAAAAATTTAATCTGGTCCTTTAAAATTTAACTCTTTTTAATTAAGCTCAAATCAAGCTTCCAATCTTATTTTTCCCCTAATTAAGTCCCTCATAAAATTAATTTTACCTATTAAAAGTCTAGTTTAGTCCTTGCACTTAATTAATTCTTTTTAATTTGAACCAAATTAATTCTTAAACTTAATTAAACCTTTAATTGGGCATATAGTTAAATCAAATTGGTGTATGAAAAGTCTAATTAAGTCCCTAAACTTAAGTTTTATGTAAATTTATCCGATAATTATTTAATTTAACATTAAATCTGCATTGTCTTTCAATATTAGTTTTTTAAGGTACAATTGGGCTCATAATTATTTTCAAAATCTTAGTTTGGTTCCTCCCCGCGTTCAATGTTATGAGCCCAATTGACAAACCCAAACACAATTTCTCTTGCAATATTTAGTTACAACTCTCGAGAAATTGTGAAAAAGATATCATATGCATTAAATAAAAATCCTTTGTCATAAAGTGTTTAAGGTTGTTGAAGTAAGATCTCATTTGTTACCAATTTTAAAATGTTTTTTTATCCTGATTGTTATATGGCTAATCAACCTAGTTTTGTCGAGGAATTCTTTGATGTTTGTATCTTTTGCTTCTTAGAATTCCTAAATATTCAAGAAATTATATTTTTTTTTGGATTGAATGTGGTTGAAATATGGGTGCACAAGTGTTTCTTATAAATCTATAAGGAAAAGTTAGTGCTAAATAAAGCCAAAACCACCCTCTGAATAACACATGATTAAGTGTCTTCATACTTGATAGATGTTTGGTATATAATGAAATGGGTTGGTTTGCAAGGAAAGTATGGGTCACAACACAACTACAGTAAAGCATAATCAACAGTATCATTTGTATAAGTAAGTGATTTAGTTCGATTGCAATCATTGTCTCAGAATTTGGTGTATAGAAATATAATTGTTAAGATTACTTATACTTTTTATATCATATGTGGCTTTAACATGTACAACACCTTTATATTATTCCAATACATGTATTGCCTATTTCCCTGTTAAGAAAAACTATGTTTGGTAACAAGGAATTGCTTTTTTATTTGAAAAGAACCAAATTGGTGTTTTTATAAAATTTTGATGTCCTTGTATCCCATATCAATATCATAAAAAAGCATTAAAAAAAACATCAATATGATGTTTCCTTCAAATGGATTTTCAAAAGTATAATACCAAACCATTCCATAGAATTGTGCTCTATAGTAACTGATAGAGATCTAGGCATGATAATGCATCAACAAATGCACACTATCTAAAATTCAGTAGGCAATATAGAACGGTTCATGCAAGCTATGGGTTCTTGGCTTGGCATGAACATGGGGCTTGGATAATGGACTATTTAAGCTGGTATGAAACATGACATAATTAGCAGTAGAGGCTGGCATTTAGACAAATAGATTGTGGGTTATAATTATAACAGTGTAATGGAATGTTAAGACGGTTACGATCATGACTTCATGAGGGAAATAAGTGTCCAGATTATAAGGGCATGATTGTTGAACATGTGGGCATAACTGAGATTGTTCCTTAAGACACTAAGATCATGAGATCATGGATCAAACCCAACCACTAAGTTTATGGGAACATAGGGAAAACAATAGCCCGCTACTTCCTAAAAAATAGGGATGGTAGTTGTATACTTTGTAACCTCTTATACTTGTCTATAAATAGGCTTGAAAGGCCTTGACTGTGTAGCATGCAAGTTTTGTATATGGCACATATTGTGTATTTCCTTGAGATAATAATAAAAGTTAGGGATTTTTCTGTATATGTTGTGCACTATTTTATCTTATTTCTTGTGTTAATTCCGCTTGCTTACAACAAGTTAAAGCATGAGAACCTCCTCGGGTGAGCAAAATACATAGCTATAGGTAAACACAATGAAAAGGTGAAGAAAGGCTTAGTCTAATGGCACTAGACTGCCATATAGAAGCTAGAATTTTGAATGAAAAATGTGTCCCTATAACAATTGGTATCATAGTGTGGTTGTTTTTGAAATTGTATAAGCTTAATTAGTTATGCCAACGAGTATGGAAGCAATTCGAGAAAGACTTTCTCGGATTGAAGTTTTGATTGGATCAATCGAAAAGGGTGAAGATCATTCTATTCTTGACAAGCCAAGAGAAACCATTGAAAGTGATGAAAGGGTTGAGAGTTTGTGCATCAATTTAGCATTATAGACGAGCCATAGATTGGATGTCGTTGAGGAATCAATTGCCATTTTATAGAGAGCAGTAGCAAACACTCATGATGGGGTAAGTCATTCTAAGCTTAAACTGCTTAAACCAAAGCCTTCTGATAGGGAGAGAAGTTCCAAGGAGTTTGGAATTTTTCCATAGGATATGGAACAATACTTCAACAGGGATAAAATTGGGGTAGCCAACCAAGTTGATATCATTGCGATGTATCTCATGGGTGGTGCTAGACTGAGGTGAAGGACGGAGACAACGAAGGACCTGAATGTTGGATGTCCTAGTATTGAGACATGAGATTATCTTAAACAAGAACTGAAAGAGCAATTTCTACCAAATAATACATCATGGATTGCGAGAGAGGAAGCTTAGGCACGAGAAGTTAGTTTAAGAGTATGCTAAAAGCTTTAGTTCCTTGATTATCGACATCGAGAATATGTCTAAAAAAGATAAGCTCTTCAACTTCTTGATGGGTCTCCAGCCTTGAGCAAAAGATGAACTAAAAAGATAAAAGGTACAAGATCTATCTTCTGTTATTGCAACTACCGATAGCTTGATTGAAATCAAGGTTGTAACTAGAGAGGGCTATGTGTTAACCTTCTTTAAATCAATTATTAGGGTTAAGAAGGAAAACAATAAGAAGAAGTTTGGTAAAGGTGCTGCATCAAATTTTCCCATGAATAAGGGTAATGTTAAGCCATCAAGTGGACAAGGTAAAGATGATAGACCAGACTTAGCTTGCTTTATTTGTAATGGGTCACGCTTTGCTAGGGAATGTTAAAAGAGGGAGAAGCTCAACGCCATTCTAGTTAAAAAAGGTAGTGAGGATAAAGAAGTGGTCATACATGTAAATCCAATGTGTGTATATGTGTTTGGTATTGCGGTTACTGTTATGGTTGTGGTTTGAAAAAAGTTATTTTATAAAAAGTACTTTTAGTTGAGGTTGGTTTGAAAAAATATATGTTTGGTTAAAACTGTGGTTGAAATTGAGGTTGAGCAAAAAGTAGTTTAATGTGTTTGGTTAATAATGCTTTTGAAATTGAGGTTATAAAATAATTTTTATATTTTTGTATTTTAATATTGATGGTTTTTAATTTAAATATTGTAGATTTAACTATTGTTATTACATCATGAAATAAATAATACTTTATATAAAATATTTTTTTATTGTTCCATTAAACTATCTACAATTCCATCACGTATGAAATGCATCCGATAAGAACTATAATTTTTTTGGTTTCTTAAGCACGCAACAACATCAGGTAAAATATAATCAGGAATAAAATTGGGATTGCGATCAAATTCTGCAAATGTTACGTCATCAAACGATCTCTGTCTAATTTATGTAGTGTCATTGAATAATGTTAAACACTAGTTTTTTGAATAAAACACAATTAAAAAATAAAAAATAATTTTTATTTTACTGGGTTGGACCTGGTTCAATGCATTTTGAGCTTTGAACCAGAACCGGTCCGGCCGGAACAATGGAGTTGGCTACACTGTGAACAATGTAGCATGCTAGACTGTTCAGTGAACAATGTAGCCAGCTCCACTGTTCATGCTAATTAATTAGCATGAACAGTGCGTAGGAAGCAGCATTCACATGCTTTTCTTTCCCCTGCGTTTCGGACGCAAAAACATTATGGAACCATGAACAGTAAACTATTTTTTTCCTTTACCAAACGGGCTGCATCTGCGTTTTGTTTAAAACACAGACGCAACCTCGTTACCAAATGCCCTCTTAGTGGCTGAGTTGGTTGATTCAAATGAAGAATTCAAACTTGTTGAGAATGATTTGACACGAATTAATGCATTCAGGTGCAACATATATTTTTGTGTCAGATAGATTAGTGGGAGAGTTGGGTTTACAACTGAGTAGTAGTCACATCACTATGAAGACAATGAATGTCAATGCGTAAAAGATAATCAGCATGGTTTATAGTGTGTCAATTGTCCTAGATCTTTGGAAAGGGAAACAAGAATTTTTTTTTATAAATCTAAATGATTTTGATGTAATTCCTGGCATGGATTTCTTGAGAAAAGCCAAGATGAGTCTTATACCATATCTTGATGGTCTTATGATTACCAATGAAAATTGTCCATGTTTTGTTCAATGTTGTAAAGCTTTGATAGAAAGTGCCAGCAAAGGGAAGAAGAGCTTAGTCTCAGCTATCGCAATTGAAAAATCTTTATAAAAAAAAGGAGAAGTGTTTTTTACGGCAATGGTTGATGAGAAACTAGACATGTATGATGAGGTACTGAATGCTAGTACACATGTTCTAGAACAATATATTGATGTAATACCTCTTGAGTTATCGAAAAAGCTCCTACTTAAAAGAGCTATTGACCACCGAATTGAGTTGATGCCAAAATTAAAGCCACCATCTTAACCCCCTTACCGAATGTCACCTATAGAATTGAAAAAATTAAGGAAACAATTGGGAGAGTTGATTGATGTTGGGTTTGTCCGTCCTTCCAAAGATTCTTATGGTGCTCCGATTTTGTTAAAAAAAAGAGTAGATGCGAGTCTTTGTATGTGTGTGAACTATAGGGCACCTAACTATAGGGTATTTTGTATATCGGTAAGTCAGAATTGTTGAAGGAGACAAGCATAAAATTACATGTGTAACGAGGTATGATGCATACACAATCTTAGTTATGCCATCTGAATTAACAAATGCCCCAACAACTTTTTATAATCTTATGATGATGTGTTATATGATTATTTGGATAATTTTATTGTAGTCTACTTAGATGATATTGTAATTTATAGTAGGGGAATGAAAGATCATGTAATTCATCTTTTAAAAGTTCATGGTAGATTTAAAGAACATAATTTATATGTAAAAAGAGAAAAATACAAGTTTGTGAAATATGAAATTATGCTCTTAAAACATTTAGTTGGGAAAGGTCAAGTAATAATGAAACATAAAAAAGTTCAAGACATTGTTAAATGGTCAGCACCAACGACAGTTCCAGAATTATGTTTATATTTTGGACTTGCAAACTATTACAAAAGGTTTATTGAGGACTATAGCAAGAAGACAACCCCTCTTTTAGACCTGTTGAAATAGAACTAGAAATAGAAATGGTCAATTGAGGGCCAACGAGTTTTTGAAAAGTTAAAGATAGTAGTGTTTTCTACTTTAGTTTTAGGGCTGCCTGATTTTGAAAGGCCATTGGAAGTGCATAGTAATGTTTTGGATAGGGTTATTGGAGGAGTATTGGTGCAAGAAGGACACCCGATTGCATTTGAGAGTAAAAACTAAATGATATCGAACAAAGATATTTAACACGTGAGAAAGAGATGAAAAGAATGGTGTATTGCCTTGGTCTGTAGAGAGTATACTCGTTAAAGCCAATGTTTGTTATAAAGACTGATAGTATGGCTAATAATTTCTCTAAAACTTTAAAAAAATTGTCGCAGCAACAAGCTCAATGGAAAGATTTCTTGGCCGAATATGATTTTGTGTAGGAACACAAACTTGTGGTACATAATCATGTTGTAAATGCTCTTAGCAGGCATAAGGTGCTTGCTACTATTTTTGCTCTTGTGCAGGTGGAGTCAGACATGTTAGAATGAATTCGTCAAGCTGTTGAGGATGACGTAGCTTACAAGAAGCTGATTGACCTTGTTAGAGAAGGGAAAGTCCGAAGATATTAGCTGGAAAATGATCTCCTCTATGCAGAATAAGATTGAATTTTTATGCCAAGTGGGAAACTGTGGAAGTACTTGATGTCGGAGACGCCAGACTTGTAGTGTGCTGGACATCTAGGAAGGGAAATAATACAGGCTATTTTGTCCCAAACATACTATTGGCCAAAAATGGAAGAGGAAATTGAGCTTTATGTAAGGACTTGTTTGGTACATGAGCAAGACAAGGTATTACCACAAAAAGAAGCCTTGAGTGTCAGTTTTGATGGATTTCATTGTGAGATTTCTGAAAGTTGATGGCATAAACACCGTCATGGTTGTCGTAGATAAATTCACCAAGTATGTAGTGTTTGTGGCTGCCCCGACAGTGTGTAAAACTAAGGTTGTTGCTGAGTTGTTCTATCAAAATGTGGTGAAATATTTTGGAGTGCCTTATGCTATTGTTAGTGATTGTGATTTGTAATTTACAAACAGGTTCTATACAATATTATTAAACATGATAAGGATAAGTTTTAAGTTTTCTACTGCCAATCATTCGTAAATTGATGGGTAGATAAAAAGGATAAATGCTTTGTTTAAAGAATATTTAAGAGACACCATGTGACAATAATGAAGCGAAACTGTTTGGAATTGTTGGATAGTACATAATTTTTCTACAATCTCCAAAAGTTCTCGGCAACAAAAGCAAGTCCATTTGAGTTGGTTTTAGAGATGCAGCCTTAAACTCCTATAGAGATTGCTATGAGAAAATTTGGTGGGAAAAGTCCAGCTACGTATAGATATGCTTTGGAAAGACAAGAATTGTTTGAGCAAACCCGAGATAGCTTGTGTAAGGAAAGAAAAAGGATGTTGAATTATGCTGACTAGAAATGAAGACTATTGGAATTCAATGATGGTACAAGGTGCTGCTCAAATTAACTCTATAAATCTGGAAGAAAATTATGGGGAAGTCAAAGCATTGAGGGTTGGTGCCGAGATATGATGGACCTTTCAAAATCATGAAAAAAAAATATGGGTTGTTGCCTATAGATTAAAGCTGCTAAAGAGGCTAAAACTTCATCCAGCTTTTTATGTAAGTTATTTGAGACCTTTCCATGAAGATCAAGAGGATCCAGAATGAAGTAAGTCACAAAGAGCTCATTTAATGATTCACAAATAGTTTGAAAATGGTATTGTCAAGATTATAGATCATCATTGAATCAACCAACATAAGAGGAATAGACAAACTGAGTTTTTAGTAAAATAGAAGACAAACTCGAAAGCTTTGTGGGAAAAAGACAAAGATTTATGACAATTCAAAGACAAAGTGTGGGAATACCTTACCTCTATTACGATGAGAACATTATCCTCTTCTAGTGGGGGTGGTTTGTTAGCAATCTAGGCACGAGGACATGCCAATGAATGCACACTACCTAAAATTCAGTAGCAAAAGGCAGTGTCAACTCTCCCAAACAAAAACAACGAATTCGATAAGCAGCATGCAACAGTTCATGCGAGCCATGAGTTTTTGGCTTGACATGAAAGTTGGGCTTGGGTAATGGGCCATCTAGGTTGGCACAAAACACAACATAACTAGTAGTAGGGGCTGACAGTTAGACAAACAGGATGTGGGTTAAGAGAAAAATATGGCAGAGGAAGAGAACAAAGCAAAGAAAGATGGTAGTTGAATTAATTCTCTTCTCCTTTATTAGTATATAAAAATAAGGCGTAAGCACACAATTACAATATGTGCAGGATGTAAATACATATAAATAAAAAACAAAGTAACTATTGACTTTCCATAGTTGTATTTGTTTCTATAGTTACAGTTGTTTCTATAGTTACAAGATTTCCTAATTATGGAGGCTGATTTGTCTCGATTTGTTGCCATTCGGAGTGTAGTAGCCGTTTAAGTTTTTTCTTGATTATGAAGGCTGATTTGTTTCTGATTTGCATGCAGCTATAGTTTCCATGTATAGTGAGTTGTCGTTCTGGAGTGTAGTAGCCGTTGGAGTATTTTCCCTACAATCTTGGATGTTGGTGTTACAGGAGTTGATCAAGATTTGGTCAGGAGATGCTGTGATGTTGTTGCTTGCCATCGTTTCGGGTGATGCTTCTTGCTCTCGTAATGTTGTTGTTGCAGAGTTTTGGTTTATGAATCTATATAGAGATGAAAGAGATGATATAGTACTATTTATTGCTGTTGCTGCTGCTGTATTATTGCTAATAGGTTATAGTTGCAGTAGTGTAGTAGGTTGTTACGATGATTACGATCATGGTTTCATGAGATAAATATGTGTTTAGATTATTTGGTCATGTCTCATTTGAACATGGAGGTATAATTAAAATTTTTCCTCAAGACACTAAGATCATGAAATCATGGGTCAAAATCATCCATTAAGTTCATGAAAACATGAGGGAGAAAATGTCCTCCTACTTTCTAAAAAGTAAGGATGATAGTTGTATTCTTTTTAACTTCTCATATTTGTCTATAAATAGGTTTGAAAGGCTTTAATCATGTAACATGACATAACATATTTTTGTATTTTCTTTGTTGAGATAATAATAAAGGTTGAAAATTTTATATCTTGTGTATTATTCTATCTTGTTACTTGTGTTAATTCCACTTATTTATAACAAGTTAAAGTGTAAGAACCTTCTCGTGAGTGAAACATCTCGTGAGTGAAACATATAATTGTAGATAAACTCAAGTGAAAAAAATGAGAAAAGACTAGTCTAATAAGACTAGAGTGCCGCGTGGATACTGGAATTTTCAGCGAAAAATTTGTCCCTGTGACAGTAGCTTTACAACTTGTATCGGCGAAAAAACTGTCATAAATGCTCATTGATGTCGCTAGACCGGTGAGGAAGGATGTTCTGTATCCTTGATTGAATGGGGTTGGTTATCTTACGAACCGGTATCCTCATGATGGGCCTAATTGCGAGACCAGTAAAATTGTAGAGCCCCTTCATACCCGAGCTTCAAGTGATATTACGTATTGTTGCAAATTATTTACAGCCATAATTTGGAGTTGCCTTACTGCCGCAGTTGGTGGAAGCTCAATTACCTCTCCATAATGAGCAGAATCATGCATGACCAAGATAGTCTACTGCATTATTTCATTAAAGAGGTGGGGAGAATTGCCAAAGCATGTTCGATTTAATCTGTTCTCTCAGTCTCTGAGGTTGTAAATCAATACATGCAACGTCACCATGTTCTGGTCAAGTTGAGACTCCTTGCAGCAGCATTTGTACATCAAAAACCATGAAGGAAACTCTTGCTTAGTCAATAAATGCGTCAAACACAAATGCAATCCTGGCTGAAGGGACGGCGGACATTTAACACAATAACGTTATGGGAATTGGGAAAATATTTACAGCATATTATCTAGGCCTAGATCAAATGACTACTAAGAGAAGAAATGCCTGACTAGACACCCACGAATGCCCGACACTGAGATTCCCAGTGCTCCTTCACCTGCCGAATCCTCTCTATCCTTTCTGTTTGAAGTCTCTGCTCCCAATACTCATGGCAACTGTTCCAACACGCCAATGAAAGCAAGAAATCAGTTGTAGGTATATAAAGTAGAAAACAAAGGAAGAATGTCAATCCCTCCCTTTTTCTTCCAGCCCCTCTTCATCCTCCTCCGAGTGGGGAAGTACATGAGATTACTAGAATCTTGAATATATTATAAACAAACTGATTTGTAATGAAGAGAGAAGGATACCTTCTGCTTAATAAAATATTAAGCTCTTCCAAGTGTAGGGAACCTTCATAAACTCCAGTCTACAATAGCAAGAAGACGGTTAGAAAATCAGGAGTAACCAAAAAAAGTGAAAACGAAAAAGGAAAAAAAAGGGAGAGAGCGCTAATAAAAGGAAATGGAAGTGGCATACTACTATTGTAATTGACTGCAGCATGCATCTTAAACTTCATGGTTTTCATTGAATCTTCCAGCACTACTCGCAATTCGACTTATTTTCCAATATTCTATGAAAGATGCCACCTTGCTACATAGTGCCAACATGATGCCATCTAACTTCTATTACTTGTAAATTAAGGACTAGACCAGAATCTACGACGAGCTTGACAATGAAAAGGGAGGCAAAAAAATCCTGCTCATCAAGATATTGTGCACCATGCCAACTCAAAAAACTGGGGAAGGAAATAGCTCAACCAGAATGGATAGCCTGGGTTTCCATCTACATCACAATGCCAGTGACAAAAACAAGGACCGAAGTGTGAATTCAGATGACCAATAGGCGATGGGTTGTAGAAATGTTGGGCCAACCTTCAAGAACCTGTCTACTAGCATCAGTTTTCATTTTCTGAGTCTAATTTCCTAATTTCAAAAGGATCATTTAAAATCCTCTGAAAGCAAAATTGCAGAAATGGTTAACGGGCATGATGCTTTACAGGAAATAATAAAGAGTGAAGATAATAATTAACTAACCTTCCGGCAAAGAGGGCATTTTTCTTTAGGCTCTGCTGCCTTCAGTCCGTCAACAATGGTCACTGAAGCAGCAGAGCAAGCACACATATGGCAGAAGATATGGCCACATGTTAGTGAAACTGGATCAAATACTGTATCCTGCCATCAATAGAGATATCAAACAATCTAAATCAGATACCGGTAATAAAGTTACGATGATAATAAATTCAATGTGCATGCTGCAGATTCACTGTAAAAGGCTGGGATGAAAAAGGCCATATCTCCAAATTCACCACAGATTCACTGTCAGGTCAAAAGTAAGATTAGTCTACGATATAACTTGTTCTGAATGATACACAGAACTAGAAAAGGAGATGCTGCAGTTAGTATATCAATCCATAAGGTATCTCATGAACAAATGATGTTTTTCAAAAACAGTCAACAAATTATACTAGCTTTGCTGCAGTCATTGTATATTAGAATTTTAGGCCTTTGAATCCAGTAGTGGATTTTCTGTCATTCGCTTCATCAAAGATTTGGGAGAGACATCAAATTTTAAGCAACTAATTACTGGATATCATGTAGAACATGTTATATAGCAAAATGAAATCTAGGAACTTACCAAGCATATAGAACATGTCAAATCAATATCAATCTTGATGGAGTCAAAAAGCTCACAAGAGAGTGATGGTTTGTCATCGTCAAAATTTAGTGAGCACCCCTCGAATAAGGCAGGGACCTTGTTTGACTTGATCTTTGCCTCCCTTAGATTGATGTGAAAAGCCATAAGCTCACAAAGCCATGGGGAATGGAGGATCTCGATGTGCATACTTTGAGCTTTTGACTTGAAAGCCTGTCCTTGCTTGGAGTAATGGATCTGTAACCATAGACAGCAGATTTTTCGAAACTCGATAACCCGAAATAGAAACTATTTCACATCACACACTATCAGAATTAAGTACTGGTATCCCAATCATATTATTTTGAGATAAAGATACCTTGTCGTATTTCTTTAGTATTTTTCGAACTGCAACAGCATTGATCAGTGCATAGGTAACCAGATCCTTGCCTTCTTGAATAAAGGCAACATGTTTTTTTTGCAACTTGCCTTTGAACCACATGAAGTATTTTCGAAAGCCAGAAGCCAGGTGCAGCTCAAGCAATTTCTGGGCTCGTTCATTGAAGCAACCAACTACCGCTGACATTTCCTTGAGAAGGGAAGGGAAAAAGGTACCATCGCACACTACAAGTGAATTTAAGTTAGAGAAGGAATAACAGATAGCAAGAACCAACCAATCAAAAGAAAAAAAGAAAAAGAAAATCACGATAACAAATAACATAGGATTCCACTTCATGAAGAAGTATGAAATAAATTTTCTTTTTGTCTTGCATCTAACTGCAATGACGATAACAGATCAGAATTCTGGTGTTAGACATCATATGTTGTGCTTTAAAGATTGATCATCAGAAATTTGAGAAACGAGTTTTTACCATGTAAAAGCTTCAAGACACACTCACTTTCTTGTGCACAAAACATTCAAGAACTCATAGAAGGCAAAGATGACAATCTAACAAGGAGTTGGAAAGTAAACAGAGTTATTAATCTGCTTCCATTGGGGAAAAAAAAAAAAAGCAGGTTGATTTAGTCTCTAACATCACCATCTCAGTCATAACTCCTAATCTTTAGCAGAATCAGCAACTGAGAAGTGATTTTCTCCAACCTACCGTTAAGTACCATACATGAAAACTCATTGGAGGTTTCTCAACTTTTGAAGAAGAAGAAAAAAAAAACCAATGAGAACAGCACTCTGATAAGAATATTACGAAACAAATACTGGAAAACCTCACACTCTTCTGTAAATTCAGACAAATCAACCCGCTATAAGATACCATCATACAGTAAAAAGGAATAGCACAAGAACCAAGAGCCAGGAAACTAATTACATCCCTTTAAAGTAACCACTAGAACAGATAAAAAACAAAAACAAAAATCACGTCCAATAGAATTGAGCACCAGAACAATGGTGAGGACAGGATTGGCCATCATGCTCCTGGTGCGATTCAAAGTCTTCCCTACACTTCTTCAATATCTTTTTGAGCTTTTTGAAATCAACCGCAGGTAGTTGATTCTCCTTGCCTTGCATGTACTCCTGATATTTCTTGCAAAACTTCATGTTTTTTCTTTGTCATGAACACTCCAAAGGTAGCCTGTCGTTTTGATCTTTCTAATCATGAATTCTCATGTCACAAAAATACTAGCAAAAAGGAATTAAGAACGCTCTCTCTTGCTTTGTTTTTTATCCGATGGGAAGGAAGTGGTAGACGCTACTCTCTCTGTCTCTGTCTGTGTCTCTGGGTGTTCAACGGTTTGGAGTGCTTAGAGACGTACATCTAGGACAATCTGAGGAGATGACCGAGAGAAATAGTCAATTTCTTGGATACTACGAATCTTTTCCTCCAAACCTCATATCCATCATTTACTAGTTGTTTTTAACAAGAGATTTTTCTTTTTAATATCCATATTCGACACATCACCTGCCTTATTGAGTATTGTCACCATTTTTTTTATTTTTTCCTTACAAAAAAAAAAAAAAACCAAACCTTGTAAGTGAAGCAGTGACTGTTTCAGAACAATTAGTTTTGACTTTGAGATCAAGGTTGTAAGAAATAATAAAGGATGTTCGCTTGAAAATGAAATAAAAAGTATTTGATGAAATGATAATAAAAGGACTGATTTTGACAACAAGTTACTCATTCATGTGATTTGCATCGTATGATTGTATTACAATATCTAGCAACAACTACTGGCACTCAGGTTTTTTTTTTTTTTTCTTTTGCTTGCTTAATATCATTTTCATTTTCAGAATATTTAATCATGAATGTGCAAGAAGGCCTGTTGCAGCACCAAATTAAGGAGGTTTCCCAGGGAACTCGTGTTTTTTCAAGGGCAGGCTTGTATATATCATCTTGTTCTTGTTTATTTTTACGTCTTAAAAATATTTTTAAAAAATTTTAAATTTTTATTTATTTTAAATTAATATTTTTTGATGTGTATATATATATATATATATAAATAAAATGATTCAAGTTTAATCATGCAGTGCATGTGGCCAAGTAATTTCAGAGCTGAATTTATCCAAAAAGTCGGTCACAACTCACGAGCCGACGAGATGCAATTAAGTTGCCGACGATAAACCTGTCAAAGGAAAGCATTCGCAATCACCGATGTTGCTTTCCTTCTCATATGTTATATATGGTCAGATAAATGAATTCTTAGTTGGCAAATTAGTTATGAGCCGAGGACAGCTTAGATGAAGCCAGATTTGAAGTGCTTAACAAAATTATGATTTGAATTGGTTCCATTTCCATGACATGTTGAGCTTACAGCACTTAATCTTATTTGAATTGGCATCATTACTGAATCTGAGTTATTAATTACAAATTCCCTAGCCACCACGCTAGCTAGTTGTTAGTTTATAAAGCAATATATATATATATATATATCACTAGTTTTAGGGTGGTGGAAATAAACTATTACAATCTTTTTAATGGCACTTTTGAAATGCTTTATGAGAAGCATTTGTTGAGTGGACTCGTCACTTTGAATTGTTGGTCAGCACTCAAATTACACTAAGGAGCATTGATGCAATTTTCAGATTCTATTCTTCCTTGGTGTCCATTTACATTTGTTTTTCAAAACGCTTTTTATTTAAAAATATATTAAAATAATTTTTTAAAAAAAAAATTATTTTTAACATAATCACATCAAAACAATCCAAAAACAGAAAAAAAATTAATTTGAAACTAAAAAGATTTTAAAATTTTCAAAAGCGCGTTTGAACCGCAATGCTAAACCGTTTGGTATTGTGGTTATGGTTTGAAAAAAAAATCATTTTTAATTGTGGTTGGTTTGATTGAAATATGTGTTTGGTTAAAATTGTGGTTGAAACTATAACTTAAATAAAAAAACTATATCAAAGATGTTCGGTTGTAACCATGATTGACGTTGATGTTGCTAATAAAATGACAAAAAAAGATATGTATTAATTTTTTATTTTTCCACCCTCCAAATATACATTCTATTACACAACGTAATGAAAAGTGAACATGATTGAGAATTTCTTTCTAATTTTTTTTATTCTACGCGCTGGTGAAATTCTGGTAGGTGATAAAAAATAAGAACCTAAAAAGCCATACTCATTTGGATATCCTGAATTGACTAAGTAGTACTTCCCCGCGATAAAAAATAATGACTTTGTAATTTATTCCCCAATAGTCACCTTTTCTGCCAATAAATAATATTTGAATTTTTATAGATAGACAAGCCAGCGCATGTGTGCCATAGATAACTCTTATACAATTCTACATGAAAAACAAGAAGGAACAAACATCAATTTCAAAGTAATAAGCCTAAAATTATCCAAATTAGTCATCCATATCATTAATGATAAAAAAAATTTAGTTACCTTGAAATGAGACATATATCTTGGATTCATCGTAATTTCGTATGGTATGTTTATAAATTTAGGGTCTTCTAGTTTTATAATATTTATTGCGAGCGAACAAATTATTTTAAGAACTTCATTAAAATATCCACTAACAATTTCTCCTGAATGTTGAAATATTTCTTGAACTTCCCTATTTGAAGCACCTAATGCTAATGCAAACAAAAACATGCAGACCTTCTCAATAACACTTATCCTTCTTGATGCTTTTAACCCATATTGGCTTTTTAAATCAAAGTAAATATTTTGAAATGTTGTTGCCTCAATCCTAAACATGTTTAGACATAGTTTTCAATGTCCATATAATATTTCATTCAACCATGGCATTTTTGTGTTATATGAAACCTTACAAGGTTCTTTATATATATAATACATCGAGAGAGCTCTGGCTGTGCATAAACTATCTTACGACGGTTGAACTCTCTCCTCCAAAACAACTCACCTTCCTTATCAAAATCATTTTCGTCATCATTATCTGTACCGTCATCATCACCAACATCGGCATCACTATCTCCGCCACCACCTTAATTAACATAATCAACAACATGATTTATTACATTATCATAAATCTCATCAGATAGATCATTAAGCCATTGCATATTATATCATAAATCTCATTAGATAGATCATTAAGCCATTGCACATCCATATCTACAATGGGAGATAATTTATTGTATTTATGAGTAGAATAAATTATAAGAGACTATTTGTTCCATAAAAAAATTTAAAAAGCAAAATAACTAACAAAAAACTAATTTATGATTTATTAGAAAATTTTATTATAAATATGATAATAATCAAACATAATTGTTTACTTATGTTCCAAACTTGTGAGATGTATTTTTTAAATAACTCTATAACTAAAAAAATTGAGATAATAGAAGGTTTGATAAAGAACTACATATTTAACCACTAATAAAAATAGCAGTAACATATACAACTCAATATTACTTTTCTATAAGCATCAAGGTTTGTTTGGTAATACATGTAATACATAATTAGTTTTATAAAATGTAATAACATTGGTACAAAATGATTTTTTATGGTTACCTAAGTTTCCCTAACAATGTATTTTGCACTGGTCCTAAATATTTTAGATTGTTTTTCTTGTTGGTTTATTTCCAATATTTTTACTTTTATGTTGTTTTTTCATTAATATTTTTCATAGGTTTTATGACTAAAACATAGTGCATATCAAAGAGAATCCTAACATTTATAGTGATACTGCCGACTTTGGTCTTTTGGATTTGATCCAATATGCTAGCTAACATGTTAAAGATAGCCACTTTGAACCTTTTTTTCTCCATCTTAAAACCCCAGCTGCCTTCAAGCCATATATAACATCTATACTGATATGAGATTTGAAACTTGAAAGGTGTTTTAATTATTGTGTGAAGTTGTCAAACTAACTTACACATTAAACATTATGTAAATAATACATTTCATCATATTTTAAACTATATAGGCATTGTATTCATTATCCACTTCTCATCAAAAAAAAAAAACTAACTTGCTACATTTTAAATGCAATGTGCTTCAAACTTGTATTCATTAAAATACAGTGTTTAGTTTCACTAGTTACTTTCACTTGCAATACAAATAACTGACCATCAATGAACAATCAAAAGTGATACAATAGACTTGCATTATTCAATAATTATGATTCTCACACTTTGGTGGATGTCAGTCGAGACTAAATATATATAGCTGGGAAAATATGTTTATCATCGTGGAAAATTGGAGTCACCACCTAGTAATTTAAAGAAACTAGGGATCATAAAATATATATTGGTTTCAGAGATTTAAGGGTTTAGTTATGCTTAAGGGAAGAATAATGTCACTCTTATTGCATCTTTCTCACGAAATGTTACCATTACTATGTGTTTTCTCATATATTTGTCTTTGTGATTGTCATTAATTGTTCTAATTATTTTTTAGCCTTTTATTTTTTATTTGTAATTATTTTGTGAAGAATTTGACATCGGTCTTTAGACATGTCGAGAAAATGACATCAGTCCCTAAAAATAGGAGACTCGTTAAAGATGTTCTTGTTATGTCTTAAAAAGATTTTTTTGTTGAAATTCCTAACAATAGAGCATAACTTATAGTTGATTTTAAAATCTGGACATTGGTCCATTTTTAAAAAGGGAGACATAAAAATAACGCTTACCCCTAAAAAAAAGATTTCGTCAAGGTTGTTAAAAAAGTGGGTGTTGGACCATATAGATTATAAGAATTGGGCTTTGAATCTAGGAGTGGCAAAAATAGGGGTTAAAATCAGGTTATGATTGTGATGACAATTATAATTCAAAAAAGAAAAAGTGTAATTTACTTGTTTGTGCGGGTTAAAAGACAAAGCTATATAACAAACTTCAAACTAACTTCCAAATGGTTAACTTATGAATATGAAACAATAATTTTGAAAGTGACATTGCAACCGTAACTTCCCTAATTATAAAAACTCAAATTATATGACATATATTCGTGGTTACAAAAAAAAATTATATAAATATATATTTTACTGAAATTTCAGCAAAGTATTATTTGTATTTTTTTGATACCAAGTTATCAACTCAATATTTTTAAACCTATAAACATCAATCACAATTTTTATCCCATCATTTGGAATTTTAAAATTCAACCATAATATCAATATCTCATTTCTATTTTCTATAGAACAATTATTTAAAGCTAATCAATTCATAGCATATATTGATTTCTCTCAAAAGTAATTGAGCTAAAAGTATGTATATAACCAACCGTAATTCAACTTAATAATATCAACGTCATAAATTACATCATACATAAGTAATTAAGTTAAACGTTATAATTCTTAAACATATTAATATATTACAACAAAATAATAGTTCTTCCAATTACATCAATTTTTTAACAAAATTATCTATTCATGCATCTACTTTCCGGTTTGAGGGTGCGATGTACTTAAAACAATGATCATATTAAACATGATTAAAATTGCACATTTTGATAAATAATTGGTTAAGGACTAACCATTCATGTACATTAAAGTAATTCCTACATCATTAAATGAATTATCTAATAATTTCATGAATCCTTAATATGATTTCCAAATAAACATAAATTTACAATAATACAAAGAGTGTCTCTAACAACCCATATCTTCAATTTAAATCGAGTAAATTTTACAATTTATCTATTACGCCAAGTATTTATCTCATAATTTTCATTATTCCCATAATTTATATCATAAACCCACATTTTCACATAATCATAATTTCACATAATCTTTCATCAAACATAAAATTAAAAGAATTAATTACTTGGAGCATGTTATTTACCTCATTTTGATAATGATTCAAGGAAAGATTGCAAGAAAAAATCAAGTTTTCTTCTCCTCCCTCTTCAAACCCTGGCTTGAATTTCTTCTTCCAAAGCACTCACCACATTAAAATCACTCTTCTTGATGTTTAACTAAGTTATTTACTCTAATTACACACTTTTATTGGTGAAATAAACAAGAATTTAAGTAGAAAAGAATCACATAAATCTCCTCTCCCTCTTTGTTTCAAACCATCGGCCAAGAGAAAAGAAATGGAGCATTTATAGTCTAATTTTTTTTTTATGTATTTACACATTGACCCTCAATACTTTTTATTTCTTTTTTGTCCATCAATTATTCTTCTTACTTAATTTACATCATAACACCTTCTCTTTTATTATATTGTATCCCTTTACAATACCGAAAATTCTTATTATTTACTCTATTCTTATTTTTTTCAAATTATAATTTAACGGGTTTTCACATTCTTCTCCCCTAAAAGAAAATTTCATCCTCAAAATTTAAACCTTGTACTTGAATCTAGAAATAACTTGGGGTGTTTCTATCTCATTTCAAATTCTCTTTCCCAAGTCACCTCCTCGATTTGAGAATTCCTCCATAATATCTTGATCATTGGAATCTACTAACTCCTTAATTCCTTCACACTGTAATCTGACACTTTCACCGGCTTCATTTTAAATGTTAAATTTTCATCAATTTCCAGAGGAATCTGAGGTAGGACCCGAGATGAATCCACTTCATCCTTTCTTAACAAAGAGACATGAAAACACGTCGTGGATTTTGGCTAGATGTGGAGGTAAAGCCAATCTGTAGGCCACAAGTCCAATCCTTTTGGTGACCTCAAAAGACCCAATATACATTGGCGTCAATTTCCCTTTCATGCTAAATTTTAACACATGTTACCATGAGGCGACTTTCAAGAATACTTTGTTGCCAATTTCAAACTATAGAGGTCTTATCCTTTTATTCGCATAACTTTTTCGCCTATCTTGGACTTCTTTCATTCTATCTCTTATGATCTTTATCTTTTCTAAGGTAATCTGTACCAGCTCTGACCCAATTAGTTATCTATCCCCTACTTCTAGCATACTAGCATCCGACATCTTCTACCATATAAGGGTTCACAAGGAGCCATTCCTATTGTAGTTAGTAGCTGTTGTTGTAAGTGAATTCCACTAACGGTAGATGATCTTCCTAATTTCCCTCAAATTCCAATATACAGGCTCTTAGTAAATCCTCTAATATCTTAACAGTACTCTCAGACTGACCATCAGTCTAAGGATGAAAAGTTGTGCTTAAATTCAATTTCATTCTGAGAGCTTGTTGAACACTTAGCCATAACCGAGAGGTAACTCTAGGATCTTGGTCTGAAACTATTGACACTGGCACTCCGTGTAACCTTACAACTTTATTCACGTACAATTTTGCCAATTTCTCCATTGAGTCCGTCATTTTCATTGGTAAAAAGAGTGCAGATTTAGTCAATCGATCTATAATGACCCAAACAACATCGTTCCTTTTTTTCCTTTAGGTAACCCAAATACAAAGTCCATCGTGATATTTTTCCACTTCCACTCGAGTATCAGTAATGGTTATAAAAGCCCAGCTGGTTTCTGGTGTTCCATCTTTACTTGTTGGCAAATCTCACACTTTGCCATGTATTTAACCACTTCTTTTTTTATATTCGACCACCAATAAAATTCTTTTAAATCCTGGTACATTTTAGTACTCCCAAGGTGTGTTGCAAGTCTTGATTTAAGGGCCTCTTGTAATACTTTCCTTTTCAGTGTTTGATCGCCTGGTAAGTACATTTGTCTTCCAAGGATTATCATTATGTCTTTCTGAATTTGGAACGACGTCTCGATTCCTGACTTCATCTTGTTTCTTATCTTACCAATTTTCAGATCTTCTTGCTGAGCTTTGAGTACTCTATCCCGGAGTGTTGACCTCATTCTCAACTGAGCCATTAATAACTCATCTAGTCCCGCCTCTAATTACGCATTAATCTTTCTTAATTCTAGCAATTTTTTTCATCTCAATCCTCCCACTAAGCATCCACTGTCTTGACCTTGTGAATAAGAGCATTTGTAACTACATTTGCTCTCCTCGGATGATAATCGATTACACAATCATAATCCTTTATCAATTCTACCCAGCGTCTCTGTCATATATTTAATTCCTTATGCGTCATCAGATACCTTAAACTCTTATGATCCATGAATATCTAAACCCGAGACCCATATAAATAATGCCTCCATACTCTTAAGAAAAACACTATAGCAACATATTCTAAATCATGCATAAGGTAATTGATCTCATGAGCCTTTAACTGTCTTGAGGCATATGCAATCACTTTATCATATTACATCAATACACACTTTAGCCCCTTTTTCGACGCATCACTATAGACCACCAATCCTTTTGTTCCTGACAGGAGTGTTAACACCGACACAATAGTGAGTCTTTTTTTTAGTTCCTAGAAGCTTTCTTAATATTCTTTAGTCCATTCCCACTTTGTCTCTTTCTGAGTCAACCGGGTCATGAGAATAGCTGTGGTAGAAAATCCCTCGATAAATCTTCGATAGTACCCTGCTAACCCAAGAAAACTATGAATTTTAGTAATATTCGTAGGCTTTTCCCATTTCAGTACTGCTTTAACCTTTCTAGGATCCACTAATATTCCTTCAACCGATATAATGTATCCTAGAAAAATCACTTCCTTCAACCAAAACTCGTACTTGCTAAGTTTGGCATACAATTGATTTTCCCTTAAGGTCATTAATACTTATCTCAAATGTTGTTCATGCTCCAAGTATGATTTTGAATAGACTAGGATGTCGTCTATGAATACCACTATGAACTTGTCTAAGTATGGTCAAAAGACCCGGTTCATCAAATCCATAAATATTGTCGGTGTATTTGTTAGCCCAAACGGCATTACTAAGAACTCGTAATGTCCATACCGAGTTTTGAATGTGGTTTTTGCTATATCCAGTTCGTTAATCCTCAACTGATAGTATCCTAACCTCAGATTTATCTTCGAAAACACTCTGGCCCCCTTTAGCTGATCAAACAAATCATCTATCAGTGGAAGCGAATATTTGTTCTTTATTGTTACCATGTTCAACTCTCTGTAATCTATACAGAGTATAAGGGTCCCATCCTTTTTCTTTACGAACAGCACAAGAGCTCCTTAAGGTGAATTACTAGAACATATGAATCCTTTATTTAGTAATTCCTGTAGTTAAATCTTTAATTCCGCCAACTCGGCTGGAGTCATCCTATGCGGTGACTAGGCTATCGGAGACGTATCAGGCAATACATCAATAGTGACCTCTACTTCTCTCTTTGGGGGGTACTCCTGGCAGTTTATCTAGAAATACGTAAGGAAATTCTTTTACTATTAGAAAATTCGACAGTTGAATATCCCCCTTTTTAGTCTCCAAGACTAAGCAAGGTAAGCCTCACAACCCTTTTTTATCATTTTCCTAGTGGTTATAGCTAAGACAATATAGTTTGAGATGTCATTTCTCTCCCCTTTAAACACTATCTTTCTACCCCTAGGCCCTTGAAGAGTTGTTGTTTTTGTGAAACAATCCATTTGAGCCTTATGCATAATTAGTTAGTTTATTTCTAGGATAACATCAAAGTCATATAATTCTAGTGGTAATAAATCTAGTCTTAACTCACATCCATTTATATTAATATGGGCCCCCTTATCCATGTGATCAATATTCACCATTTCATTTAATGGAGTGCTTATAACAAACCCATTTTCTATTCTACAAGGATCTTTCTCTAATTCCTCCTATATGTTTATTTGCAACAAATGAGTGTGTGGCACCCGAATAAAAAAATACATGAACAGATAGAGAATTTAACTATAATGTACCTGCCACTACGTTAAAAGTAGCCTTAGTCTCCTCTTGTGTCATGAGTACTTTACCTTGGGTCCGAGCCCTCAATATCCTGTTACCATGGGCATGAGTCTGGCTTCTACTACTGTTGGCCCTTGACAAAGCTTGTTTGGCTGGTCTATTCATAGTGGCAGACTACTACTGACTTTGAGCTTGCTGCTGATTTTGGGTGATCTCAATCTTGCAGGGACAATTTCTTCCAAAGTGCCATTGACCCCCATAATAATAACACCCTTAACTTAAGTGCGGGCAGTCCCTCCACTTGTGCTCCCCTCGGTAGATATAACACCGCCCTGGTGTTGCAGAATAGTCCCTTGGGTGCCTTTACCCACATTGAACATATAGAGGATAAGTGATTGTTCTCTGTTCTGATGCTCCTCTAGAAGAATTACCCCTGAGGTTTGATTGTCCTCCTGTCAACCCCACCTCAGTAGTTTGAGCTGATGTACCTCCCCCTTCTTAAACTGACTGTATTGTCCTTTTCCTTCTTCTTTTTTAAAAGGGCTTGTTAGGGGTGTAATCTGTATCCTTTCGTTTACCTAAACCATATTGGCCTTATTGGCCCTCTTTATACAAGCTTCTAAGGCCTCTGTTGCTTCAATAAGGTCTCTAATCATTTCAAACTTAAAGGCAACCATCCTTTGTCTCAGCTCTTGTCGCAATCCATCTCTCAACTTTTCCACCCTATATTGCTCACTAGGAACATAATGCGAGGTAAACATGGAGGGGTCATGAAACCTCATCTCATAATCGAGTATAAACATGTCTCCCTGCCTCAGGGCCATAAACTCCTGCTTTTTAATTTTTCAATAATAGAAGGAGTAAAACTGATGTTTGAATTCTGCTTTAAATTCAGTCCAAGTCCAGGATCCTGCAGGTCTCCTCAACCTTACCATATCCCACCAAGATCGTGCCCTGTCAAAAAGAAAATGAGAGACACGGTTCACTCACAAACCCTCTGTTACATGCATCTGATTTAGGGTATCCTCAATTATGTGAAGCCACATATCTGCTATTTCAGCATCTAGTTCGCCTAAAAGGGGCTCACACTTTATTTCTCTCATGTTTTTTACAATTCATACTAATACGACCACATTATCAATTTGTGTCATAGCCACTATTGGTGCTGAAGCACCAAGCATTGCCTCGATCACTGCCCTCACTATCTGAGCTATGAACAACAGATCAACATGCAGTGTGGGAACTGCTGCAGGTGCTGGTGCTATAACTAGGGGTATAGCTCTTTGACTCTATTGGTCTAAACCCTCGGGTTGTAATCCCTCGATCCGTCTCACATCGGTGTCATGATTGAGTCCAATCGACTCTCCCCCTCTCGATTGATGAGACTCTATTGGCATATGAGAAGCAATATCCTCTAATGGGTCCTCTCTTTGCCTCTCCTCAAATCTTTCTCACGTCATTGCACCTTTTCTCGTGTGAACCATCCTGGTACAAGTCAAAAATTTATTAAACTCTCTTTTCCACTCCCCGAACCCAAACCAGGACTTTGATACCAACTATAACTTCCCCAGTTATATAAACTCAAATATTATATGACATATATTCATGGTTATATATATATATATATATATATATATATATATATATATATATATATATATATATAACTGAAATTTTGGCAGTCTTTTTTGTATTCTTTTGATACCAAGTTGTCGACTCAATATTTCTCAACCTGTAAACATTAATCACAATTTTCATCTCATCATTTGGACTTCTAATAATATCAATATCTCATTTTTATTTTCTATATAATAATTATTTAAAGCTAATTAATTCATAGCATACATTAATTTCTCTCAAATGTAATTGTGCTCAAAATATGTATATAACCGGCCGTAAATTAACTTAATAATAGCAACATCATAAATTACATCATACATAAGTAATTAAGTTAAACATTACAATTCTTAAGCATATTAATGTATTACAACAAAATAATAGTTCTTCCAATTACATCAATTTCTTAACAAAATTATTTATTCATGCATCTACTTTCAAGTTCGAGGGTGCAATGTACCTAAAAACATTATAACATTAAACATGATTAAAATTGCACATTTCGATAAATAATTGATTAAGGACTAACTATTTATGTACATTAAAGTAATTCTCACATCATTAAATGAATTATCTTATCTTTAGTAGTTTAACAATTTCATAAATTCTTAATAAGATTTCCAGATAAAAATAAATTTATGAAAATACCAAGAGTGTCTCTAATAACCCACATATTTAACTTCAATTTAAATCGAGTAAATTTTACAATTTATCTATTATGCCAAGTATTTATTTCATTAACCCAGAAATTAATTCTTTTAACTTGTCCATTTATTAGGTCATTATTCCTCTTATTCAGGAAATAATCTTCTCAACTCGCTCATTTAACAGGATATTATTTTCAATAACTAGGAAATAATTTTCTAAATTCACCCATTCAACAGGGTATTATTTTCATTAACTAGAAAATAATTTTTTAAACTTTTCCATTCAACAGGGCATTATTTTATCTCTCTTTGTTTTTTTTTAAAAAAAACTTATACTAAATTACAATCTACAAAAAATCCTTCTACAATCATTTGAAAAAATAAGTTATTCAGTTGCTTCAAGGTGTTAAACACCTACTTGGTGTCTGTGCGCATGAAGAGGCCTCCTGTTGTTGAGTAGGTCCTACAGCATCCTTTGTACCAACACAATTTACTACGTCATTGTTCATTCATTTGAACCGGTACAATTCTAATATCAATTACATATTTCTTGATTAAACCCAACACCTTTTATTAAGTTTGATTAAACTTTTAATTCGAGGAGGATAAAATCCTCTTTTTAATTATTTTTTTTCACAAAATCATTATTCAATTAACCTATCAACATCAATTATCTACAATTTGGTAAGATTTCTCAATAATCTTATCAAAACTCAATTTTCCCAATTTTTCTTCTTCTTTTAGCCAAAAATCACCTAGAGAAGAAAGTTAGGATTTTTCTTTGAAAATTCTTACTCATTTCATATAATAACACGTACTATATTTTCCTTCATTCTCTAAACAATTGCATTAAAACCTTAAATATCCCCTTTTTTTTCTTTGGTTGACAATTCTAATAAAAGAGGGAAAGGAATTTTGTTTCTTTTATTCAAAATTAAACACTTACCCAATCATAATTCATACTTTCTAACATGGTTCAATTATAATTAGCATTATTCTCATAATTTATATCATAAAGTTAATCACTTTAATTACATATTTTTATTGGTTAAATCAACTAGGATTTAAGTAGAAAAGAATCACACAAATCCTCCCCCTCTCTTTGTTTCAAACCATCGGGCAAGAAAGAAGATCTGGAGCATTTATAGTCTGATTTTATATTTATTTACACATTGACCCTCAATACTTTTTATTTCTATTTTTGTCCCTCAATTCTTCTTTTTACTTAATTTACATTATAACACCTTCTTTTTTATTCTATTGTATCCCTTTACAATACCAAAAAATCTTGTTTTTTTACTTTATTAAGTATTTTATTTATTTTGTTCAAATTATAATTTATCGGGTTTTTACGACAACTACTCTTAAAACTCAAATTTATATACAAATGGATGCATGTGTAAATATAGTTGAATATTAGTTGTTGAAATTGCCAAACTAACTTTCAAAGTTTAGTATTCTCACCTAAAGTTCTTATTAAATACTCCTCAAATGCAATAACACTAGAAATTCTACAGTTCTAACCATTAGAATGTTAGGTAAACAAGTTCCAACACATACACAACAATAAGACAATTACATTAATGTTACAATAACTGAATTGAGGAAATTGAAATTATAGTGCACACAATGAAAGATTGGCTTAACTATAATAAAGAAAGTCAATGCAATAGCTACAATATATTCACAGTGCAATGCAGTTACTATGATTCACTCTAGCTATGGCTTTCTTATAAGAAATATACAGTAAACAACATCACCATGTTTTCATCCAAACTGTTTTTAAAACAAAAGAATTAACATTAAGATATGGTTCATAAAGCATATTAAACACACATAATCTTAGCATAGTAAAGACATTGTAATAACTTGTTGCACAAATAGAATATTCAAATATCATAGTTAGAACACAAATTATACAAGTAATGAACATATAGTTCCTCCAAAGAGCATGAAATAAGCCTATAACAAGCAGGGGAATGTCATATGAAATTACCACTAGAAAAGCATTTGAGATTGAAACAATCAATAACTACATCTAGCTTTAACAAACACAAAGAGGAACATCATTGTTAGAGAATGGAATCTAAGGTAAACCAGCCTAAGAACCTAAAGTAAACTAAGCAATCAACAACACCACATGATTGAATTCATTAAAAATATAACTATTAATTAAGGATTTGTGAAGAAAAAAATTGATTACCCATCTGACAATCCCTTATCCACTGTTTTTATTCATTGTTTGAGTTGTTCTTCTTCTTGCTCTACTATAGAAAACTAAAGAGAGAAACTTTTGTTCCTACAATCACATAAATTAAAAGTTTAAAGGATAAATATAATGCATCTAACATACATGCATATTCGATAAAAAACCCAAAAATATAATAGATTTATATTATTGATTTTAAAGAGATAAAAAAAGATGATAGATCTTTGATTTTTATGGTGAAGAGATTTCTAAGAAGAATGTGGTCATTTTAGCATGAGAAACAAAAACTAAATATCTTAGATAAACAAAATCAAAAGGAGAAAAATTACTTCACAATGTTTACTTACCAAGATCTATTAACATTAATGATAGTGGAATTGATAGGTCTATCTAATAGAAGAAAAAAAGAGAAAAGAGAAGCAGATCTAATGGAAAATGATAAGGGTTTTAGAAGAAGATGAAGGTAATTTGATCTGGTTTTTTAACCATTGTTATTTCTCACTCTTTTTTTTTGTTAGGAGAGAATAAACTGAGGTCTGACCTCAGGATTTCATTCTACACACTAAAGAAAAAGAAACACGGTAGACATATCTAATGGTTTTAGGATTTCAAACAGATATAATAGAGAAGACAAAGGTTCTTAGGAAGAATATAAGGGTATTTTGTTTTGTCTCTATCATAACATTTGAAAACCAAATGACCAATGAATGTGATACTAATTAAACAAACAATTTGTTAATATTAGGGAATTTAAGTTTAATTTTTCTTTTTGGTCTATACACGAGAATGTGCTTACAAGTAGGGGAGGCAATGGGTACCCACATGTCGGATTTCTTGATATCTATACCCTACTCATTACCCATCGAATAAGAAATTTAGATATTCATAAACTATCCATTGAGTTTTGGGTATGGTATCTATTATTTGACTATTATTTATGATTTAACAAAAAATAAAATAGTGTATACACACACACTAGCACACATATGTATTAAATGTTAATATATATATATATATATATATCATATTGTATCAAAAAAATCAAGATATTCTACAAATATATCAATATAATACAAATATATCTTGGGTTAGGTTCAAGTGGTTTTTGGGTCAGGTTTAATAATATTCATACCTTATTCATTACCCATTAGGTAAGGTAACTATCCAAAAAATACCTATTTGTTTGGCACCTATCTATTTGGTCGAATCGATATATATCGGGTTCATATTAAATTTTCATCTCTATTTACAATATTGTACAACAAGTGTTTTTAAAAAAACTATCAGATGAGATCAATTCTTGGAATTGAACATTACTTACCTTTCACATAAATGATTCTATGAAACATAATGCTAAAAAAAAAATTCTTTTTTATTTTTTTGACAGAATTCTAAAAATACGTTATTTATATGTTTATTTCTTCATTAAAATCATGTATGTTAAACATACAGAATTATAAACAATATATTTAAACTCAACAATACAAGACCCGTTTAAGTGAAACTCTAACTTGCAATTTACATATACCTATATGCATTTATGATATTGAATTTTAAATAGAAAGAAGAGGGAGCGGTAGTATAGTTTATACACACACATATCAAAATATCACTTCACTCTAAAAATTAAACTATTAAGTAAGATCTTCAATGATAAATTTACTTTAGTTTATTACAATAAAAAGGTGTAAAATGCAATGATAAATGTTAAGTTTTTATAATAAAAGATTTCTTACCATGAAAAATAATCAACATCTAATATATGAAAGAAGCTAGAATTACTCTTTAAAAGAGGCAAATATACACATTTTGAACTAACTATTTACATAAAAATATACACAGTTAAATTCAACAATGAGTATCAAGAATTAATCCATAAACTAGAATGTAAAATAAATTAGAAACAAACGTGAAGTTGAAATACAGGTATAACAATACGATAATTATAAGAAATTAAAATATAAAACTACTTTTAAAATAAAACCTGAGATCTAAAGTTAATATTTACTAATAGAGTTAACTGTATAGTACCTATAGTTTGATTAAACTAATAGTAAATCATGGTTTCAATTTTTTTATTTAAATCCTGATTTTTTTTTATTAACGTGGGTGTTCGGGTCAGGTTGCGTGCACCTCGACTAACCCATGGGCCCTGAAGTTAACAACCATGTAGACCTCTAGTGGTCATCATATTAACAACCACAGGGCTCGAACTTGAGACCATAGGAGGATCAAACTTTTTGGTCTCAAACTCTTACCACTGGGCCACCTACTAGATAGTTAGATATTTTAAATTCATATACAATTGGTTCTTTCATCAATTTCATGATACTCTTTTTTTATTTTTTGTTTATTTTTATAAAAGTGGATAAGGAAAAAAGAAAAGAAAATAGGAGTCTGAATGGGAGAAAATATGATTAGGAATATAATAATATGAATAATCGAACTTGAGATCATAGGAGGAGCAAACTCCTTGGTCCCAAACTCTTACCACTGGACCACGTACTAGATGATTAGATATTTTAAATCCATATACAACTGGTTCTTTCATCAATTTCATGATACCTTTTTTTTTTGTTTATTTTTAAAGAAGTGGATAAGGAAAAAAGAAAAGAAAATGAGAGTTGGGAGAAAATATGATTAGGAATATAATAATATGAATGATCAAAATTAGTTAATGTGTAATTTAATTAAGGATAATCACATTGGTCAAGGTACAATTTAATTATTTCTTGATATTATTAAATTAAAACTAATTTAATTATGATAAACTACATAGACTAAGTTATAAATAACTTTTACTAATAACATTTCTTGTTTATTTCCTTAAATTTTTATTGTTTGTAATAGAATATGAGTCTCTAACAAGAAATTAAATTCTTAATCAAGCACAAAAAAAAATTGCAAACATGGCACGAGACCTTCAAAATGAGAAATTAAAGTATTGATAAAGGCAAGGTGCGAGGTCTTCGGCATATGAACTCGTACGTCAGGGCAAACTTGCAAGTAGTCTATTGAATCCAATCATGGCTTGTTGAGCTCCTTCCTAACTAAAGGCCCATACATCAAAGAAATTCCATGAAAAACCTTAACAAATTCAAATTATATTTAACTATTTATTTTTATATTTTAAAAATATTTTAAAAAAATTAATTTTTTTATTTTTTACTTTAAATTAATATGTTTTTGATGATATCAAAAATAATTTTTAAAAAATAAAAAATATATTATTTTAATGCATTTCTGAGTGAAAAATACTTTAAAAAACAACCGCTAATACACTTTTAAACACCCTTAAAACTTGAAAAAAATAAAAATAAAGATATAAAAATATATTTTATTTTTAAGTAATTTAAGAATAAATTTTTGTGTTTTCAGGAAAATAAAATATGTCTTTAGTTTTTCTTGCATTTAAAAAATAATAGGTAGTACTAACGAAAATAAATACTAGGTTAATTGACGAGTACATCTTTAGTTTTTATTTTATTTTTTAGCAACATTTTAAAGGTTTGTTCATTATTCGAGTGAATAAATACATTGACACTCACCGAGATTGGTTGAATCTTCGACTATTATTGGATAATATCTCCTTTGGTCGTTGCGTATTTCAAACGACATCGTCTCCTCGATTGATCCGGCTTCAGGGATTGGATGGTCACCCGTTCCAATCATGGTTTTGTCTTGGCTCGAGTCCATTTATTTAAATACTCATAGTAAATCCTCTCTGCTTGGGATTTTCTGAAGGTTGCCATAAATCACCAATCCAAGAGAAGTCCACTATAGGTCTGCAACTTAATTCTCGATAACAGAGAAGAGGGACGGACGGGCAAATAGCAGTATCAAAAATGGCAGCCTTAGAAGAGGAGCAAGTGATGGTTGTTGGGATCGATGATAGCCAGCACAGTACATACGCTTTGGAGTGGACATTTGATCACTTCTTCACTCCCCCTCTGGGCTCCAATTCACCTTTCAAGGTCGTTGTCGTCCATGCCAAACCTTCCGCTACCTCCGTCGTCAGTCTTGCTGGACCTGGTAACTATGTGTTTTCCACTTCATTAATTCTGTTCATATCCTCAGCTCTCTCCTCTTCTCTTTCCTCTTCTATAGCAGTGTGTAGCTTGTGCGTCTTTTATTCGTTCTTCTTTGTTTTCAGGGATTGCTGAAGTTTTGCCAATAGTGGAATCGGACTTGAAGAAGTCAGCTGCAAGAGTCATCGGAAAGGCTAAGGAAATTTGCATCAGTAAATCGGTACTCACAATCTCTTGTAATCATAATTACTTAAAATCATTCATACAATTAATAAATTTTCAACGTTCTGTCTGATATATACTAGACGCGCCGTCCTTGCAGAAGGAAAAAAAAACGAATTTGCAATCGTTATTTTGTTTTTTTGTTAAATACTATGACTACATCTAATCTAATGGGGTGAATGCGTGTTTTATTATTATGTCCTCGATCGTTCCTCTTATAACCACTGTCAAAATCTTGAAAGAAATGTAGCGTGATTAACGAAGAACACTTGTGTTTAAACAAGCTCCAGTGTATTGTAAGATGATGCTTTCCGGTCCCAGAGAGAAAGAGAGAAATGGGGGCTAATTTGTTCTTCACGTTGCCTTCGCTCTTAGTGAAAGCAGATGATGAATTGACCCGATCATTTATCTGACATCTAGCAAATGAACATTGAATTAAATGAGTGGATTTTGCGTCGGCTGTTTTCCTGATCATTTCAGCTTCTCTGCAGGTGAGTGGTGTGATCTTTGAAGTGGTGGAAGGTGATCCTAGAAATGTTCTTTGCGAGGCTGTAGAGAAGCACCATGCTTCAGTGCTGGTTGTAGGAAGTCATGGTTATGGAGCTATTAAAAGGTATTTGATTTTATCTTCTCTCTTTCATTCTTTTTGCCCCCGAATGACCTAATGGATCATATTTTGTTTTCAAATCTAGGACATTAATATAGTTAGATTCACTGGACTCCTGTTAGATATCCAGTAAATACTGTTGAAAGGCTCTTAGGAAGCTCCACTACAGCTACTTTGCAGTTTACACATGGTTGCATGCTGTCCAAATCACTTAGTTATCTGCAGCCAGTTTGTGCTCACAGGTTTTCACATTTCTATTGCAGGGCAGTTTTAGGTAGTGTGAGTGACTATTGCGCTCATCAGGCTCACTGCACTGTGATGATAGTGAAGAGGCCTAGGATGCCATGACTGCTTCTGAGTTAACAATGTTGTTGAAAACTATGTAATATATTCCTGTCGTCGAAAAAAACATGATGGAATCTACAGCCAGTTCCAGATACGTGCAATCCTCATGCTGCATAGTACTGGTACTTGCTATGTATCCATGTTGGTAATCTGGTTTCCTTGTAGAAAGTTTGCAAGTATTTTCACCCTTTATGGGTCGTCCGATGATGGGTTCCGCCTGCTACTTTGACGTCGGAAACAAAAAAATATTTAAGGGCTAAACGACTTGATCATCATCTCTCAGTTTAAGTGAAATAAAAGATCGAGAATGGTTGGTTCATTGGATGACTTCCAGACATTTCTACATTTTTCTCCACGTACAAATTGAACAAAAAACAACCTAGATCATTAGTCTCGATCGACCTCCACAAGATCGAACAGTTGTGGGTCATTTCTCTTGTTTAAATTGCTCTCGAAAAAACCACGGACATTATCCCATTCACGTTTCTTCAAAACCATTTGAAGACACCACCTTCCAGGTTCTCCCATGCCCTCAACACCTCACCAATCCAAACCAAAACTACTACTTGATGGTTAAGATTACATCCTACATAATCCAACACTCCACATTGATTTTCTTTGTTTCCAAGCCATTTTGAAAACTGTTGAAACAACCAATACCGGCCAGTTTTAAAAAACTGCCATTGAAAAACCAGCAAGATCAAGAACTTGTCCTGCTATTAAACAACAAAGGCGCTCCAAATCATTGCAAGTACCAAGCTTTCTTTCTGTTGCAAGTTCTTTCCATTACAATCATTGCAAGTACCATTACAATCATTGCAAGTACCAAGCTCTTTCCAAACCCTCGCCTTCTTCCATCCTTCCAAATCTTCCTCGTCTCAGCAGGACGCAGGTCATATACATCAAGCCAGCATCACCCGTTTTAGGCACCCTAGAAGAAGTGTTTGAGTCTCAGCTTGTAGCCTTTAATTTTCGAAGTGCAAACCAGTACATCAGCGATCATGGGAAGTCATAGCAGCAGTTCCATGCTCCAATAACACTGAAAAGCAGCCATTTTCATAAGCATGCCGGTGAGATGCCAGTAAACCAGGTATGTCTCCAAGCTTTCTTCCTGTTGTACAAAGGAAAGGAAGCATGCTTTGTTTGGCTGTTATAAAGTTTCTTGGGCAGTATCAAGTCTGGCTTATATGCTAGAAGCAGAGTTCTTTGGTTTTTTTTTTTTTTAAAATTTGATCTTTTATAAAAAGAGAAAATAGCTTTTATTTTTATTTTTTGGTCAGGCTTTCAAATCCATTGATTTTTAAAATCTGGGTTGTCTTCCTTCGCCTGCGTTTTTTAATATATATATATATAAACCCATTCGTCTTCTTTGGACAAAGCCTGTTTTGATTTCGGGCAGGCTAAGAAGCCCGGTCCATGCGACTAGACTGAGTCCTTGGGACCTAAAACTGCATTTGGCAAAGCCATAATTTGTGAAAGAAAAATACATTTTTTAATTACTTGTTCGGCAAATGCCCTCTAAAAACAATTTCTCTTGTATTTATCTTTTCAGTGTTTTGCCAAATACAACACTCTTTTTTATTATTTCAGATTTCAGATTTTTAAGGGATTATTTTGTAATTATTTTTTGGTCTTTCACATGTTTTTATCCCCTTATATTTAATATGTTTTTCTAGTAATAAATAAATTAGGTTTTTTTAAAAAAAATATATATCAAATATATATATATATATATCAAATATATATATATATATATAAAAAAAAATCTTTCTTTCAAAAATACATTAAATATTTTTTAAATTGCTTATGACCAAGTTTTTTCAAAAATCATGTTTTCAGAAAAAATATATTGCATGATATAACATTCCCTGAAAATACCAAAAATATATATATATATATATATATATATATATAGTTTATATATTTTGCATGCATTATAGATTTAATAACAAGCTTATTAAAGTTATAAGAACTTATTATAAATTCTAAACCATCAAAAAATCAATTTGTTTATTTTCAATACTAAAGATTATGAACTTATACATATGACGTATTCCCGGTATTAAAAAAAACAAATGCAAAAAATATGTTTTGACTCTAGAATGGCTAGACTTGACCTATAAAGTCATGACCCACTCTACTGGTGTGGACCGGCTTTTAACTAATAGATAGACCAATTATTAAAAAACACATAGCAATTGGTTAAATAAACAATACAGATTACCTTAGGTAAGGTGTACTAGGATGATATTGTCCTCCTTACACACAATCATTTCTTTTATCACTCTACTAGTTTCTAATGATCAAAATAGTAAGTAGCGACTCAAAATCTTTTTAAATGATAAAGAACAAAAATTCCTTATTATTTCTACCCACACATAAAAATCATGATCCAGGAGGATAATCGGTGCGACACCGCATCCATGCAACAACTATAAACTTAAATTTACTCAGGAGCAAAGAAATTACCTACCCAAAGCCCCAATTCTTCTTAATCAATAACTATCGAAATCTCTTTTAAACCCAAATACTAACATTTCTCACATCTAGCTATCCAAGTAATGCATCTTCCATCATGAGATCCTAGTGTAACACGAAAGAAGCACAAAGGATTACCCTGCTTCTGCACAAAGAACCAAGTTCAACAAATCTTGCTTGATTGACCTTTGGTATGAAGAGTTGGCTGTCTCGGAATAACTATGTCATTAACTTTTGCAGCTGCGTGAATAACATTTTCACTCAACTGTGTATGCCAACAGTTTAGGAATCTCATCCAAAAACATTACTCTCAAGATGAACTCCAGAAGTGATGTTTTACAGTCGACTCATCAAACTATATATCAAACACAAAGTCTCAACAATTTCCTGATAAATCATCGCTTCTCATTGTTCCTAACTGAGTTACTAAATTTTCTTTCTTCCATAGATGGAGACAGCAAAAACATAGCAAATACTGAAGTGCACTGATTGTGGAATTTCAAGTTCCACTACTACTTTAATGGAATACATAACGTCATAGGACAAATTAACACAAGCACACACCTACAAGCTCATTCCACAAACCTAACGTTTTATGGCATAATGGGTGCCATATCTTACACTCATTCAACATATCATAATTCATTAGTAAGCCAATGACACAAGCGCACCAGGAAAATCCCAAACACAAAACACACAAATCTTTAATTAAAACTGAACATTGCATCAGCAAATGAGACAACAATAACATAGGTAGATCAGAAAACACAGGACAGAAATATTAAATAGACACGACAGATTAAAACCAACGTTAATCACTATAATCATAGAAACATAAAACGAGAAGCAAGTTCTTACGGTAGCCCAGCTAGCACCATCAAGTGTACAATGGCCAATCAGTCCAAGCACCGGAGACATGCCCATTTTCACAGACATAAGCTCGAACAACAGGTTCACCATCATCATGATACCCAAAACCTCTCTTCAAACAAAAAGCAGAATTCAAATCCCAAGTCTCCTGACACCCGCAAAACGCACAGCTCAAATCAATCTTGCTCCTATCCCCATCATGTATCGTCCTCCAGACCCTCGATTTCTTAAAATTCTTAAAAATCCCTCTAAACAGCATATAGCTCCGCTTCTCTGTGATGTGAGCACAACCAGGCCAGTCACAGATGTACAAACAATCCCCTCGAAACCGACTTGCTAGTAACTTGTTCCCTTGCTCTCTGCTCAAATTCCAAACACCAGATGCCAAATGAGAACTCAAAGATCTACAAATCTTCCTTCTCTTGCCAACAGAAGAGATGCCGCGGGCCTTAACGAAGATATCGACACTTTTATCATCATTACCACCGATTAACTCTTCTTTCGCTTCACAACTAACGGTAACCGCATCCTGTGATTCGTACACGTTGTAGACAGTGTCGTAATATAAATCATCAAATAAGGACCAGGATGAGTCGCGCTTGTCTAAATTAGAACCGGAATGAGACGCTTGCTGTGGTTGTTGGGACGGAGTGTTTTTGGATTTGTGGAAATAATCGTCGGGGCCGAGCTCGCGTTCGAGGCCGAAATCGGAGTGCTCGAGGAAGACACCAGCGTGGAGGAGGCCAGGGCAGCAGACGGCAAGCTTGTGGAGGGCAGACCAGGCGCCAGGGAAAGGAGAGTCAGGGGAGGAAAGGAGATCGGAGACGACGGAAGGGATGGTTTTGTTGCATTTGGATTTCCAGCAGATGTCGCGTATGAGAGAGGAGAATTTGGTGCAGACACAAGCGAGGCGGGCCCAGTTGCGTGGATCGTCTTCTAGTTTGGAGAAGATGTTGAGTACGACGTCGTCAGAGAGTTTTGAGAAACCCGTGGTTTCTGTCATTTCTTCCTCTCTCTAGAAGAGAAGTGAAAGCAGAGGAGGGAGTCCGGGATATGTTGGTTTGGTGACTTCCTTGTGGGAGAGAAAGAGAGACGGAGGATGTGTTTTTTTTTTTTTTTTTTTTGGTATAGTTTCGGAGTGAATTCTAACTTGTTTTTTTATTAAAATTTAAAAACAATTAATTTTTTTAATATTTTTAAATTATTTTAATATATTAATTCAAAAATAAATTTTAAAAAATAAAAAATATATATTATTTTGATATTTTTTTAAATAAAAAACACTTTGAAAACAACCACAACCACAACCACACCTTTAAATATTATTTTAATGAAGAAATCAGGTTGTTGCGCATTTGGAATAAAAATTTATTTATTTAGTGGTTGTAATCATAGAAATTATATTTTTATCACTCTAGCTCAGAATCTAGAAATATTCTCTCATCCAATAAGAACTGAAAAATAATTAAAATAAAATTTAGTACTGAAATTATTCTTAAAAAAATTAAAAGGATCAGTCATCTAATAGCTAAAAAAGATAAAGGACTCAAATTTACTTTTCAAAAAAAATTAAAATACACCATCTATTTTACACATGTTTTTCATTTTAGTCTTATATCTTTCAATTCAATCCTTTCTTAAAAAAAAAACATGTGCTTGATTGCTGATTTAAGCTAATAAGAGCACAATCATGAAAAAAAAAATTGAGAGTCAAGTTAAAAAAAATTTAGAAAAAATAACTGCTCCAATTCACAATAATATATAAAATAGTAAACAATGATTTTGATTAGTAAAATCACTATATCATTTAGTTTTTTTATAACGATATCTTACTACTATTACTGTTTATGATGACTTGTTTTATTTTTTTATTAATTTTTTTATATTTGATTACTAATTTTATTTTTATATTGTGTTAATTGGTTATTTAATTTGATGATTTTTATTTTTTTTCTTTTGGGTTTCATGATATAGAATAAAAGTCTCGATATTGAAGTGGTTATTAATTTTGTAAGAACAAACTAGCTTAATTTTTTGTGAAAAATAAAAAATGAGATGATCAAAATTGATAATAAGATGAAATAAAAAATTTTTATTTAAAAAAAATTGCTTCTAGTATCATATTTTTTTATCAAAATTAAAATTCTCTGTCGAGTTTTAAAAAATTACATTTTACAATCTAAAAGTTTAGTAATATCTTGTATGTGACTCACCAAACAAAATTAGCGAAATTTATTTGATTATATATAGATTTGTTATTATTTTTTATTTATCGGCTAAAAAAACCTTTTAATTTTAATATTACAACTAGGCCGAAAACTTATATTACAACTTTATTAAAAAATGAAAAAATAACTAAAACTTAATATTTGATTAAATATTTTGTGTGCAGTTCAAAATCAAACTCATATGAATCCAAAGCCAATTACAAAACCCAGGAAATTATGACCCCATTTACTACTTTCGGTTCTTGTTTACCATTCTTGTTGCCTGCAAGTCACACAATAAAAATTAAAAAAAAATCGATCCCGTTACAAACTTGAAAAGCCAGAGGAGGGCTTGGGTCCACCACAAGAGACCTCATCAAGGCCAGGCTCATGAATAGGAAGATGGTCACTATTCCAGGCAATAATTGTGGCTAGAAAATATCTACTACTACTGTTACTACTGCAATCATGCTCGTGATAGGCCTGCTGATATAACCAGCTAGCTCCAATGCTAAAATTCTTTTTAATAGGGCAACGACTCTTGGTTGATGTCTTCAAAGCAAATTCTTCCTCGAAGCTAAGATCAACCATTCACTTTGTGACAATTGAAAGAGTTTCATGTCTTAATTCATGACTAGATGCAGAATGCAAAATGTAAACAAAAATTGTCATGAACTTTCTAAGCATGTGCTGCTGGTGTTCAAAGCAGGCACGAAAAAGCAACGCGGGGTCAACTGTGGCTATTAGTCAAAGCAGCCACAAACCAAGAATCTTGTGTTTCCTTGCACAACAAGACTGTCAAAGCAACTTCCAAATATTTTCTCACTATAATAAATAGACTGGATTCCCTTGAAGATCATCAAGAAACTCCAACTTAACTTTGTTCAGCTAAAGAAAGATAACTAGTTGGCCTACACCAATACTTTGATCGAAAATTGTTTTAGATAACAAGAGAAAGCAAGAAATGGGTCGTTTCTCAGCCATTTTTAGTTTCTTTGTTTCATCATCTTCTTCAAGGGTTGCAGATGAAGCCCGTAATAAGACAGAGAAACCCAAAAGCAAATCAAAATCATCAGGTGCCCCAATCGTAGTTTCTTACTTCCCCGTGAACTCATCTCTCTCTCGCTTGTAGGAAATTCCATTCCAGGAAGATGAAGAAGGGCCATGTACGTGGTACTTTCTATGCCGATAATCGTGGACCATCTTCGGCCGTTTTCACAAAAACCAACTGTATGACAGTACTGTGGCAATGCTGCTACGTGAGGCTTTGAAGTATTTGTAGCAATAATGAGTAGTGGAAATTACATCTCCTGACTATTTCATGCGTGATCGATGTTTATGCAACTCATCATATGGCTGTAGCCGGCACTACTGTTCTGATTTATTTTTTATTTTATGGGTAAAATTTCTTAAATTTTGCTTAATTATATATACTTTAATCAGTGGAATTCGAAGATAGACAAGCAATGTTCGCAATCATTGATATATAGTATTTATTTATATTAAAACATCTATGATCAAGAGTCAAGATTATAAAAATCATAGTAAATTAATAAATAATCTAGCAATATTGCTTTAAGAGCCACATGCCCACAACCACCATACAATCAACTAATTTGGGACTGTCGCTTGCTAATATATACAATATTCAACTAAGACTTAGCACACGTATGTATGATTAGCATATAGTATTATATCAGATCTTCCTTAATATATAAACATAACATATTAATTAAAAATTATAGAGGCTATTATCTAAAAAAATAAAATAAAGGGGAAATAAACCCCCTTCTCCTATATGTAATTAACTCTGCCGTTTGCCCCATGACTTGATATGGTTTAGTGAGACAAACAAATTTACTAAAAATTAACACACACGAAATGAAAAAAAAAAAAAACTAATATAGAATAAAAAAATCAAGGAGAATAATCAATAATATAGACTAGGGTTTTCTAGCTCTTTGGGATTGATGTTGCGCAGTAACAAATTTGAATTTTTTAAGTTACAGAGTCACTAAACATCCTATAAACAATTGAATAATCAAATTTTTTACCATGCGACAATGCATTAACATCGATTTTCAAAGTTATAATTCAAAAAAAAAATCGATAAACTAACCTGTTATATGTTGATTTGAGGATGAAATATGTGAGAGATTCCACCACTCAGTAGACACATCATGAATTAATGTGAGAAATCAATTTTAATTGTAATTTTTTATTGTTTAATTTTAAAGAAATTACATGTTCTTCACTATTTGTCAATCGAAAAGAGAGGGAGGAGAAATAGTTTGTCATTTGGTATCTTTGATTGTTGTAATATATATGAAGATATTTTGATCATTTTCTCAAATTTAAAAAAAAAATTTGACCAAGGTTTCAAATTGTGATTTTCTAAAACTCAATAGGCAAGTGTAACAAATTATAGGATGCTAGGGATGATTTTTCCTTTTTGTCCTTTATTTTAATTTTTAGTTAAGCCATCGAGTTTTTTTTTTAATTTTAATCTTTTATATTGTGTTAAATGGTGATTCGGCTTGATAATTTAGTTTATATTGCTTTCTTTCAGGTTATTATAGACTCAAAAAATGTTTTGACATTGGGTTAGTTCTCGATTATGCAAAAAAAATTCAATTTTGTAGTTTGAGAACAATTAAAAATGAGGAACCAAAATTAAAAACTTGGTCAAATGACAACCCTTTTTTAAATAATAATTGGTTCAATGCCTTTTAGCTTTCGGATTTTATCCAAATTTATTTTTTATCCCTTTAATTTGAAAATTATATGATTTAGTTCAATACTTTATTTTATTCATATTTCAGCCCATAGGTCTAAGAAAGGAGAGAGAAAGAAGTTGAATTACAGCGAAGAAAATAGAAAGTTATTAGGTGACCATATTCTGACAATAAAAATAATCGATTTTTGTGTCAACGAGTTCTATTTGATGAAAGGATATCCATTGATGTCTTTTTTAAACCTTGATCTTTCTTGAAAAATAGATTGGGGTTGAGAAGGATTTCTTTTCTCGATTTGTGTGTTTTTTACCTTTTGGGTTGATTGCTTAGTTTTTTGAGATTTTTAAAAGTGTTTACGAGATGTTTTTAGGTGAAAATAGACTGAAAAAATAAATTTTCAAGTCAAAAGAGTGCCCCTCTCCTTGATTTTTCAATCAACTCAGTGGTGGTCGGATTCTGGCTATAAATGACGCGTAATCAACTTCTTCTTTTTTTAAATAAAAAACAAGTAGATGATGCATCATCTGCCTATTTTGATAAGAGAAAAATGTCTTAGGTGTGTCATAGGTGCGTGGGCCTAAACTTGCTTTTTGAAAGCTAGTCACATTAGTTCAGTTAGTCTCACATGTCTAGCTTTTTTTTTTCTTAACAAATAAATAGTATAATATATATATATATATATATATATATATATATATATAATTTCTTTTAAATTCTTAGATTAATTATGTTTTTTATATATCATATTATTAAATTCTATTTAATTTTTACTTTGTTCTTTTTATACAACCCATCATAACAACAAGAAATTATTTTATTCAGTTGATTTGTTGTAATTGTTGATCTTTGTTATTATATAATTAAAAAGAAAATAGTTTTAGAAAGAACAAACTTATGTAAACCAGTCAATTCTATGATCTAGATCTCGGTTTTGATGGGATGAGTCGGATCAAACCAATATGTCGCCGCCTCAAAATTATAAGAAAAAGGATGTTATATTTAATTTTTTTTAATCAAGTCATGTTCTTACCAATCTTTCAGGTTGTCTATGGACTCACAAAATTGACCGGGTTACATTCGATCAATCTCTAAATGAATTAATTTGAAACATATGGTAGGTAAAAATTCAGGTCAAATGGTTTAAGGATAACTAATTGAGTTGGGTTTAATGATATTTTCAAAGAATTATCCATGACAACTTACGAGCGTTGTATTATTATTATTATTATACATTTGCATTAAAATTATTAGAATTTTATTTTCTTAGAATTGACTTTTGGAATAATGAGGGAATGTTGTCACAAAAAAAGACGTTTTGATGAAAAATTTTAAGTAAAAAAGCACATGTTAATGAGATAAAGAGATTTTAATTAGAAGGGTGTCTGTTTTTATCCTTATTTTAAATTATTCCTAACTTTTTGGATTTATCTTCTGTATGCATTTTGTTTTGATTAAATAAATGACACATAAACAATTGTTGTATTTTGTTTTTAAAATAAAGGTATTAATAAAAGAAGAAAATTTTTACTAGCAATTTATTTGTGTTTTAATAAAAGATTATCACTTTTTTTATAAAAAATAATCAAGTTAAAAAAAAAGTATCTTATAATACGCAATCAAATATCTTTTTATGTGTTTGTTTCTTAACTTCACAACTTATTTTTTAGTTAATATTAAGATTTATTTTTAGTAATTATTGATGCATATAATCCTTAAGTGAGTTTCCCTCTCTTTTCTCTCATAAACTAAGAAAAAAAAATTTGAACCAAAATAAAAATTGTCGCTAACATGAGGTTAATCATATATTTTCTCTGCTTTTTATATTTATTTTTTTATATTTTAATTTTAATTTTTTATCATAATTTTTTTATTAGTGGAAAATATTGAAAGTCATACTTCCCAACTTTTTGGAAGGTTTATCAAACCTTAGTGGTGAAAGAATCTTTGCCAAAGAGTGAGTATATTTCATTAGAAATGGCAAACAATATAGGTGATGTTGCACGGCCATTATAAAAATAAGTTTTGCTGTTGATTGTTTGATGTTTTATTCAAAAAGCCATTAAAATATGATAAGGATGTAGTCATGCAAAGGAGACATGACAATCATTCACGACAAGTAATATAAAGCATATAGTTAAATAATTAAGCAGACTGTGTAGAAGACCAAGCTTGAGATCAGAATGATCGATGAAGTATTCATAGCTGGGCCACCTCTATAAACGTTCTTGAACTTTTTGATCGATGAGAAGTTTCTTGGGAAGTTTTTTAGCTCTTCAGTCCTTCTTGACGGCGATCACCTCCTTTTGTTGAAGTTTTCCGAGCGTTCTTAGATCAATGAAATCATTGTCTGTAGCTTCAAAATTAGCAATCATCTCCTCTCGTGTTGCTTCTTGTTTGTTGATTGAGAACCTAGAGCTTTGAGTTATGGACTCTATTTAGGATGAGCTCACTACGAACAAAGTACTGAAATGACTTTGGGAAGTCATTTTTAATTGTCTAGCCATGGAAAAAATTTCCACCTGGAAGAACAAGAACAAGAAGAAGAGGAGAGAGAGTGCGCGCGCGCTAGAAGGAGAAGCTTTTTGAAGAGTGGAGCCATACATGAATACTGAATAACAATTGATAAATTCATGAAGGAACTTCACACAGAAATTAGGCTTCCCATCGGCTGCGATCCTGGTCAAGACGTGTCGACTTGATTGTGAGCTTGATGGTTGGGCCTAGTTATAGGCTTCATCGTTCTAAAAAAAAAGAAATCAAGCCCTTTATGAAACAAGAGATTCTTCTATGGTGAAGGCAATATGTGTAGTAGAAAAATAATGTGGATGAGAATTGAGAAAAAATGTATTGAGTTTGAGAGAATAGTAACTTATGAGAACCTATTATATTTATCTAGTAACCTAAGATATTTATATATTTTTTCATGTCAGCTCATCTTAGAAGTTGAATAAAAATTGATTGGTGAAAATATTGGTGTCATCATTGGAAGTGGTGTTTGGCATGGTATTTGGTGAGGTGTTTGGTGAATATCAGTGACACGTTAATTAGAAATAGTTATTGGCGGAGAAAAGAGGTGCCTGATTTTCATAGAACATGGAGCACATTTCCACTACGACCATGGCTAGAAATATGGTGTCAATCCTATATAAAAATGCATGCCTATAGAGAGAGTCCGCGAAAGCATAGAAAATCTTGTGTGGGTGGGTGATGTGCAGTGCTGCATTCTGACTCCTTGGAACTCAAAAAAATACTCATTGTGTGCGTGCTGAATAATGTGTCGAAAAAAATGGAAAGAGAAGGAAAAAAGCTTAGTTGAGTCAACCCGAGTATAGTCGTTTAAGCCTTGAGCCAAAACGACATGGTTTTGATAGTACCATGTCATGCATAGGACATGCAAAAATCCCATTCCTTGACATTTACATTCTTAACCATGAATGGCTAGCATTTGTTTTTGCTAGCATTGTTATCCAAATGCTAGCCATTTTTCCCCATCATTGTTATCCTTTTTTTGCTAACATTGGTGACCAAATGCTAGCAATTCTTAGCTGGCGGCTAGAGTTTTTATATTATTATTATTGATAAAATGTGCATCATCAATAATAAAAGAAGTTATTAACTTAGAGTTAAGTGTTCGGGGACTTGTGCAAACCATTAGAAGAAAAAAAATGGAATAAGTGTTTCACTATGAAGACACTCATATTTCATTGTAGATTCGTACAGTGAACTGACTATTTTCCCTCCACAGCAAAACCTTGAAATTTTTTTAGGAGTAAAATGGTCTTTTCCATATGACTCATTTGTCATTACTAGATTGAATGAGGACATATTAGTCTTTTAACCTTTTTTATTTGCAAAGTGTAATGGCTAAAATACTATTAAACATATAATTTAATTAATTGTTGGCTAGGGCATTTTTGGATTTTTCCTCTTTAAAAGCACAATAAAATAAATAAATTACCCTTAGAAGTATATATATAAAAAAATATAACTTGCATCAATGGATTTTTGGTCTTTTCATCCTGGTTTTCTTGTTATTATCATGTGGGGGTAAGGGGCAATCTGATCATTTAATAAATTAAAATAATAAAAAAGAAAAGTTGCTAGTGTGTGTAGCGCACGCTCTAGCAAATGGAAAGAGTTTGCGCCTTTCAGATGGCATGTGAGGGCTCTTTCGGTGGCTAAAAATCACCTTTTGTTATGGCATTGGAAGTGGTGCACCGAAATCTTCAAATGGACAAGCTCATGTAGGCAATGGACTAACGATGTGGATCTGATGGACTTTTCTCTTCTCCTTAGCAAAATACAAAAGTGTCATTTCATTTATTTTTTATATTTAATTTGGTCATCATTCTTTTCGTTGCTATTTGTTTTGTTTTTTTTTATCTTTTTTTTTAATTTTTTCTTCAATTTAGTCTCTCATAATTTGATTTCATTTAATTTTTATATCAGATTTGATCATCATTCTTTTAATTTTTATTTATTTATTTTTTTTATCCTTTTTCAAATTGAGTTTTGTTTTCAATTTCATCCTTTAGCATTTGATTTAAATTTATTTTTATGTCAAATTTGATCCTTATTCTTTTTAGTGCTATTTGTTTTGTTTTAAATCCTTTTTTGATTGCTTTTTTTTTCTTCCAATCCAATTTCATCCCTTATTTTTTGTGATTGAGAATTTTACTTCGTTAATTTTTAGGGTTTGCCTTTTATGCCCCAAGTCTTGGCTTATCACATGGGTCATGAGTTTCAAATATTAACATGGGTTAACTTCAGTCTTTGTTTTAGATTATTTTAAATTTGATTTTTTTTACAATCTCATCCTTCAACGTTTGATTTATTACCAATTGGTCTTCACATTTTCAACTTATTTTTTTGCTTTCCTGTATATAAGGTTATCTCAATCTTATGCTCATGATCATAGGGTTAAAGGGTTAACCTGGCTTGACTCGAATAATTTTTTCCTTTGCTTTTTTTTATTTAATTTTTTTCAGTTTCGTTATTCGATATTAGATTGTTTGATAATTGAGCTCCATTATTTTATTCAATTTTCTTTTGAAGGAATTACCCTGGTATCATGACCGAGTCATAAATTTAGCATGCTAACCTGGATGGGCTCGAGATGAGATTTTTTTTACCATTTTTTCATTTTTAGTTTATTTATTGTCATTGCAAATTATCAAAATTATACAAGCATATTAAACTCAGTCAAGTCAATGACCCGGGTCTCAACTTATTTTCTTCTTTAGGAACATTTGAATTGCCTTAACATAATTTTTTTACGACGGAGAAAATTTAGATAGGCTTGTGGCATAGCACGGGCCATTTATCTATTTGGACTTAAAAAAAAAAACTTGAGCAACAACATGGTCATATTTTACCATGTCACTAACCTTTTTCGAAATCTCTACTACACGTGCACTGTTTGTTTTTCAAACAGAATCTATGTCCATGCTTGGAAAGAATTTTGTCCATTTTTTAATAGGACCAACCCAACTAGACTGGTATCCTGCTTTTTCCCAACCCTACTCTGGACACACACCTTAAAGTATTTTTTTTTCAAGTTCCAAAAGGCACGCACCACCCACAAGTGCACACACAACTTCATGCATATAAATTCTTTGTGCAGGCACAAGAGCACGACCCACATAAGCGTCTCTGCATACACAAATTTTTTATGCAGAGTAGAAACGTCAACCTCTCCAATAATGGCACATAGAGCACAACAAACCAATGATAAACATCAATTTCCCTACCAATGATACTTGTTTTCTCCACTCAATATGAGGTAGCTCTAATTCACTCTCCATCAGGCATTTGTAACTTCACTCACCATAAGGCACCTAAAACTCCATGCACCACAAGGTATCTGCAACACCACTCTTCACTCTCTATGAGATAGGCTGATGTGAACGAGGTCTATAAATACCTTTGGTTAATCAAGTAAAACAAAGCGATTCCAATTATTCAACAATTCAAGAACAATTTGTTAATTCACAACACACATTACTTCACATCCCCTCTCTGCACAATTTTCTCATGCTCCGTACATTGTTTCTCTTTCTTGTAGATTATTTTCTCATCTCACATTTTCTAACTTAATCATCGGAGGTTTCCTTTTTTTGACAGGGGACTTGTTTATACAAGAACAACTATGTATAGAGACAAAACTTATATCAATGCCACACACTTTAGCCCAAGACACGATCATGAAATGCCCAAACCAATCTTGAAGTTTGGACTACAAGATTATGTTTAAGAAATGGACTTAGTATTTTTAGGGCCACATTATTGTCCTTCATCCCAACTACCAAAGAGATCTATTTTGATCGAATGTTTGGATTCTACACAATCTTATTTCTATTTTTCTATAAAATCATTAAGATATTGTTTAAGAGCTTACGAGCCAATCTCTTTTTATCCATGGACAAGTAATTAGTAAATAGGTTAGTATGTGTTTGGTATTGTGGTAGCTTTTGCGGTTGTATTTAAAAAAAAAAGTAGGTTAAGAAAAACACTTTTGAGTTTTGGTTTTTAAAAAAATATGTTTAGTTAAAAATATTGTGAGATGAATTTTTGCATGCAAAATAGATGAAAAGCATGTTATTTTAGCTTTTATAAAACTAAGGTTTAAAACGCAATTATGTGTGGAGACAATGTAAAAGGCAAAAGCTATTTAGCTAATCAAACGATTTTTTCTCTGTGGTTGGTAAAACGCAGAAGCTATCACAATACCAAACGGTCTAAATTGTGATTGAAGAATAAGGGCCTATTTGGAAGTATGATAGAGGTAGTTTTTCAAAGTGTTTTTCGCTTGGTAATACATCAAAACAATTTTTATTTTATTTTATTTTAAAAAATTTATTTTTGACATCAGCTCATCAAAACAATCCAAAAACACCAAAAAGAATTAATTTGAAGCTAAAACAAATTTAAATTTTTCAAAAACATGATTGGACTGCAATACCAAACAAACAGGACCTAAAAGCCACAAAAAACCATAATTATTTTCGATTCTTTAGATTTTTAGGGCTGGTTAAAGGAAATTAATTATTATAAAGAGAGATGATGGTGTTCATAGAAAAAAAAAAATAAAGAAGTGAAAATGTTAAACATTGAGACTTGGGTTTATATGCTCTCAAAATGAAAATATGAGCATCACGAAAACAAAAACATTTTTTTAAGGATTTATAACTAATGAATTTGGTATTAAAAAAGTAATGACTGCTTTGTGTTTTGGGGTGAAGGAACCGGAGAAACCCAGCTCTAACTATGAAGAAATACTACCTTAATAATATAATATAGATAATGAATCTCATTTTTCCATCTAATATGTGATTAGGAAGAACAGGCCACAATTGCTTCGCCTGGATTTTGTTCGACGCTGAACAACATCCATGCAAACATATTCTTAAGAATCATTTCCCTGCTCCCTGTCATGAATGTAGCAAATTCCCCCAAAATACACCACTCTCTCTGCACGCACCAAGAACAAGAACAAATTCAGCAAGACATACAAGTTGCTTGAACTTGCTACATAACCGAGTGAGAATCAAATCTATTATAGACAGCGAAATCCATCAAGGAAAATGATACCATTTAAAAAAAAAACAATCCGAATCAGGCCAACGAACAGCAAGGCACAATAATCTGAACATAATACAGTCAGTAAAATAAAACACATTGTTCACGACTCTAATTCACTTAATAATGCATTGTTCACTTGATAATTCTTCATTCAAAAGTTCAAAACCACATGCTTTCAGCTTTCCTCGTCCACGTCCATGGTTAGGCCAATATCATCACCTCACCTGCCAATAAATTTGCAATTACCAAGTCAATAATATATGTTCCACATATCAGTAACTATAAGAATAAATTAGCAGACAAGAATGAGACCGTGATAAACTCTTGCTTCTGCTTCTGCTGGGGCTCCTGCTAACACTTGGCTTTTTTGGGCTTTTGCTACTGCGCTTCTGATGCTGCGGAACATCAATATTAACCAAAAAAATGATATAATTTGCAAGGCAGGCAGAACCTAAATACAATTTGAGGATCTTTAAGGGTTCATCAACTCATTTCATGAGCGATAGCAAAGCCAAGCTGCTGCATATACTATAGGCAAAGGGGTTTACTGTCAAAAACAGTTTCTTTTTTCTAGCTTGACATGCTTGACTCAGCAGCTAAAGGTGAATTTTTTCAGCCCAGGACCTCCTCCAAGTTTTTGCAGTTTCTAAAACCATGGACTGGTCATTAACCAGCAAGGAGAACTAGTCCATCCAAGTGGCTGGTGGGCAGCCTACTTTTATTATATTACTTGTGACGTAGGGTCCACTTCAATTATACTGCCTGGGAACTTCTTAAAAGTCATTTAATTCCATGGTCAAGTCAACTAGGAAAAACTACTGGCCCAGGATGATCCAATATGAAACAGGTTTCATTATATCTGCCAAAACCTCATGAGAAATAACTTACAGATGAAAGTGGAGATCTTGATCTTGAACGGGATCTGCAAAAGTTCCAGAAACAACCCAAATTTAAAATCCACACGTTCCTTTTAACAACTCTCATCCAAGAACCTTGATGCCTCTTCCACGTCAGAGTTACCACATTCATAAAGGATCATATGAAAAGCCATAACTTTAGTAATTCAAGTGAAAACAAAAAGGGAAAAAAAAATCAGGCACCATTTCATAAAAATCAGACCTAAATAAAATACCTAATAAAAAAATATACATTAATAAAATAATCATAATATGTTTGAAGCCACCATCCGACAGGACAGAAGCATGCTTCCCTGCCGTACAGGAAATCCACAATGAGTTCAGCCAGCAGGTCCTAATAGCTTGGCAATAGTTGGAGTAGAAAAAGATAATGACAGTTTCTACCGCTCAATGCTGACCAGACTTCCAGATCCACTGGCAGTTAGTTCACTGAAATCCAGCCTTAATATTGCAATGCATAATCTCCTTTGTTCCCAATCTAGCACCCATATACATTATGATACTATATACATTAGAACAGTGACACTATGAAGGTTTCCAAAGCTGCCATCTGAAAAACAGCATACCTCTACAACCAAAAAAAGAAGATGCAGGAACTGAACCATATCCCATCAAGATCCTAATATCCAATCCCCATGTCACTGCAATATATCAAACAAGGCAATTTTCATCCAGTAAAAAGAAATAAAATGAAGATGGTTTGAAAATCCAAATTGCTTCTCCAATTACCCCATCCACTGAATGAAACAAATCATGCAAGTGAAGAGGTTCCAGATGACTATATTGCAGGAAGAAAATGACTCCCAGGACATTAATTTTTATGGTTAAAAACAAATTTAGGAATCCCCTCTCAAATGCATTTTGACAAGTAAGACCTAAAATTCAACCTGTACAAAAAACCTAAAGATAAAAATGATCATAGCATTAGTAATTGTGAACTGGTAACTGCAAAGCACAATTTTTTTTATGCTGGTGGTAAATAAAATGTGAAAGCAGTCAGATATTTGACATTAAAAAGCAAAGCAAAAACTATGGCAAGGTCAGGTGACCAGACCAACTGAATAAGTACAATATTTGCAGACACTTGGTACATCATAGAGCAATTTAACACATACATGGCATAACTTCATCTCATATCAGAAGCTTTTAAAGAAAGGAAGAATAACACGCATCTTCATGTGTTACTCTCCCCCTCTCCCTCACATATACCAAAAATAAAATGCACGTTAACAGAAAAGTAAGAATCGAAACACAACAATTAAGCAAACAAGTATTAATACCTTGATAGAGAGCGTGGCCTTGACCCAGAGCGAGACCGAGAAACAGACCTAGGAGGAGACCTTGCAGATGACCGACGTGAGGATTTGTTTTTAGGAGACTTGCTGCGTAACAATGGCAAGGTTGAGAAACAACTAAAGACCAACTAATCACCAAACCGGTATTTAACAATGCAAACAAACCTGCGGCTCCTGCTCCGACTTAAACTGCGACTGCGACTATCACTGCGGCCTCTAGAATGAGATCGATCACGGCCAGGGCTCCTAGATGAGTCCCGTTTGGAATCATATTCCCTCACCTACAAGTAAAAATTAAGTATGAATAACAGGAAAACAAAAAGGAGGCATGCACATGTGTGGATAATGGACAAAGGAAGAGATGAATTTGAAACCTACACGAACATATGCCTGAGAAAATGCATTTCGAAACTCAGAGTCATCGATCTTCTTAATCTGCAGAAGAAAACAAACCAAAGAATTCAAATTGATGGAAAACATCCAACCTATTGGGAAGTTCCAGGATCATTCATTCTGTCAATGGAAAATAGGAGAGATAACTAACCGCATATTTCATGTCTTCATAGTTTGTGTAATCAACAATTCCCGTGGTGCCTAAAAACAACAACAACACAACATACATAATGTTAAAACAGCCTTACTCACCCTTCTCTAAAGTCAAGGCCTATAAACAACAGTTTAAAGCAATTAAAATAATAAACATCAACAAATTTAAGTCAAATATGAAAGCAAATTAATGAGAATTAGATAGGATCAGGATACATTATAAATCAATCTGGTAAAGGAATTACTGAATCCAAATCAATCTAATCCAGCTAATACTTGAAATTCTTGTCTATACCCAAATCCTTGAGAATTTAGATATCCAACAGAATTTTTTGTTTTTCAGTATATTGTCCTTTCAAAAACTTGAAAGAGAAAACTACCAAGTATAGCATTCACTCATGTAGTTTTGACAAAACATGTGGAAATAAAAAAATGATACCGTAAAAACTGAAAGCATAAACTACCCTTATTTCATAAAGATGTATCAGATCAGATTACTACAAACAAATACCAGAATTCTGAACAAATGGGTTGCTGGTTTCAAATTAGAATGGACTGATAGATCAAGAGAGTGTTTGCTTACATGGTTTGCACCGCATAGACAAACACGGCCTAAAACTTATCTACAGTAAATAGCCAACCAATTAATTTGAAAACATATTGTATTTATATAATTCGGTCCAGTGATGGCCATAGCATTAATAATTTCAACGAACAGAACCAAATGGACAGCCCACAGGAAACTATTTTAGATGTCCTAATCCTCAAGACACTCTAGTCCATTTTCTCAAAACTAAGAGCATAAATTAAAAAGAGAGCAAGCAAGAAAGAAAACAATGTACGCAAAATCTGTATTGAGTAGAAACCATAGAACGGACGCTAGCTCCACAAGAGCCATTCCAAGCAAATTAAAACAAGAATATCATCAAAAACTGGCAGCATGTCAGTACCACAGATATACGTCAAGACTCAAGTGTCTTTAAGTATCTTACCGCTACCATCACGGAACACTTGGGAGAAACAGACATCTCCTGCTCGGCGCATATGATCCTAAACATGAAATGAGACATCACAGTTAACCCCATGTAAGAAACAACCCTGGGAATTGACACCGCCTTAAATTCAGCACATATGCAGATGGAAAGGGAAGTAGGTGTGATCATGGAAAAGTATTGCCAAAAATGTTGATTTAGAAAGAAAGAAGGAATTCGGACCCACCTTGAGGTCTTGCCATGATGCAGAAGAAGGCAACCCAGTGACCACAACTGCATGATGAAGCAAATATCATATTGAAGACATGATGCGCTAACTAGTTAATTCACTTTTGTTATAGCATCTAGCATGGTAAAAAATGTGATAGATGTACTACACACCACGATATTCAGAGCGCCTGGATGCTCCACCACGTCCACGACCACCGCTATAACTACTATGACGATCTGAGGATGAATGTCCACGCCCACCATGTGCAAGTTCCACCTATATGGATACAAGTGTAAACATGAGATCCAAAATGAATCTCAACTCACAACTAACAACCAGTCAGCAGTTACAATTAACAAGAAATAGTTAAATAACTAACCCTTAAACGATGCCCATCAAAATCATAGCCATCACGACCGCGAATTGCATCCTCAGCATCTCGAGCCTCTTCAAACTGTGTAAAAATTTAAAAGAAACTTGAAACACCACATGCGAATGAAAAGTGAATATAAAGCACATTCCCAAAACTCACCTCAACAAAGGCATAACCAGGGGGTCTTGGTGGGATCTTCAAATCAATGTGTGCAACAGGTCCATACTGCATTGAAAGGAAAACCATTGTAAGATTCGAAAGACAGAATAAATAAAAAGTACAGGCTTCTCAACCATCACTCATAACATTTTTTATCACAACTCATCACCATCTTCCCCAACTGAAATTAAGCCTTCTAGGGAAGTCAAGAATTTAAATTCATGAAGAATTAATATCATACATCGACCATGTCTATTTTTTGTTACTCCTATTATCATCTTGTCAACAGTTGCACAGTCAAGAGTGCTACAAATTTCTCCCTGCATATCAACTTGACAAATCAAAATTTCAACTTCCTAGAAGGGAAAAAATATTTTCTTTTTATCGGTTACGTTCAACTTCAATAATAACTTGATAGTGAGAGGTTTTCGAACACTATATCCTTAATTTTTTTATATATAAAAAAGAAAAACATGCAGCAGAGTTCCATTCAAGTACGTAAATAACTTGAATTTTGGGAATAATAAGATAAGATCGCCAATATAAAACCAAAAGTAGAAGAAACTGCTCTAATCTCAGTAGACAAAAATGCTGCAGAAAGAGAATCTGACATAATTGTCCAAGATAAATAAAAAAAACCCTAACCAAAACGAAGTTCGCCAATTCCAAGCAGTGAGATTCAGAAGCGAAGATATGCATTCGAACTTCCAAGCAACAAGGAGGAGGAGGGTTGAATATTACCTTGTAGAATAAATCTTCGACTTCTTTTTCGCGAATATCGCCAGGCAGATTCCCAACATATAGAGTCCTGCTCGCTCGGCTGCTCATTTTTTTCCCTGAAATCGTCAATCAATCGCAATTGTGAGATCGAAGAAACTCATGATATTTCTGAAAGCTTGACAAGCCAACGAGTTTTTATCAAGAAAAAACTTAGTTTTTAAGAAAAAGCTGCAGAGCTCTTACCTTCCGATTAATTTGAGGATCAGGGCGACGACTTGGAAGACTAGGGTTTTGAGAGATTGGGTAAGCTAGGAAGTGGGTGTAAAATACATACGGAGTGTTGTTTGTTACGGTAGTAATGATTGTGTGATACGCAAACACGCTTTCATCTTGTGCGCTACTGGCCTTTATTTCAATCGTATGGTGAAAGTACTGTCGACGTATCATTATCGTCATTTGAGGACCCCTTATTTGGACTTTTTTTTCTCAAATATATATTTTTCAAACTAATAAAATTTAAAAAACAATTCCCAAATTAACACAATTGAACATGTAATCATAGAGATATCACTAGTTATTTGATTGGCATAAGATATTTTTTTTTATAAAAAAAATTATATATGAAAGTTTTTTCAATGCATTTATATAAATAAAGAAATTAAAAATATTATACATATAAGTAATCAAATAAATTAACAACTATGTAGGTTATAAATAAGAGAAAAAAATCATTAACAATAAATAAAAATAAAAATAGAAAAATCAAGAGACATATATATATTAAAATATTTAATTTAATATTCACTCGCACTGTTCATGTTAACGTGAACAGTAATTTTTTTTTAAAAAAACTAATTTAGAGTGAATTAAATTCACTCCTACTGTAATCTCAATTTTATTTCTGATAATATTTTATCTAATTTTATTGCACGCTCAAAAAATCATGGAAACTGTAGTTCTTGTCGGATGAATTTTGTACGTAATGGAATTATAGATGGTTTAATGGAATAATAAAAAATATTTTATATAAAGTATTATTTATTTCATAATGTAATAGTAGTAATTAAATCTACAATATTTAAATTTAAAACAATTAATATTAATATATATATTATTTACTTATTGTATAACCTCAATTTAAAAGCATTTTTAACCAAACACATTAAACTATTTTTTGTTCAACCTCAATTTTAACCACAGTTTTAACCAAATATATATAAATATCAAATCAACCTCAACTAAAAGTACTTTTTATAAAACAACTTTTTTCAAACCACAACCATAAAAGCTACCACAATACCAAACACAAACGTACGCCTTCTTTTGCCTGTGCCTATTTGAAAGTTCAAAACTCAGGCCTCCAGCTTACTTCTGTTCCTGCCTGCATTGAAGTGAAGCAGTCTTGTCATGTCAGTTGTGTTATGACTCTCTGTTTTTTAAGAACTGTTATGCTGCATTTTAAATCCTTACTCTTCGAGATTGTTTGGAAATATGTCTTAAGGATAGAAAGAATAGATGTATAATATAAAGAAGAAGATAAAAGTAGTTTCATATTCTTCTGCTTCTGTATTTGGGTGGAAAAAAAGGTTAACTTCAGTGACATTCTGTCCCGAGTGCTTTGTGCAGGATTTTTATGTGTACAGTGTTCGTCCATCATTGAAACAATATTTTTTGTGTACATTTTGTTGCCAACAACTTCTGTACTGATAATTACTATAATGTATTATCAATAACATATGAAGGGTTTTGTTACTTTTTTTTTACACTGTATCCTCTCTAGTTTTTGCTTTTCTTTGATGCTTCTCACTGGGGGGACAAATTTTCAATATGCAACTGTTATTTTCAACAACACTGTCGCAGTTCTAGACCAAAATTGGATAGCTCTGTTCTATTCTCTCCTTGTCTGGAATTAAATTCCCTTACAAGCTTATTGTTTTATGGAGGTGCCATATTCCAATTTTGACCCCGTTTCTTTTTAATTTAATTGTTAAGGGGGTTTAAATTAGAAATTAAAAGATCAAGGGTTAATTTTTATTGAGGGTGAGATTTGTTAAGTTATGAAAATTAGGGACTATAGTGTATTTTTTAAAAAAACAAACTAATTAAAATAGATTCAACTAAGGGTGTTTAAAAAAACCAAGTAACCAAGAAAACAAAAACAAATAACTAAAAAAACCGAACCTAGCAGAAAAACCATAAAAATCGATTGGAAATATCAAAAACATCTCGGTTTGATTTTGGTTTCAAGGATCTAAAACCGACCAGCTGAACCTAAATCGAACTACAAAACCAACAAAAACCTGACTATATAAAGAAATATATACTCTAAAAAGTTAAAAACTGAAACCCTAACTATCTAACACTCACTTAACCATCTACTCCCCTCCTCTCACTCTTAGTCACCCTCCTCCTTCCTTCCCTTCCTCTCAAGGATGACTTTCTTCTCACTTTTCATTCTTCACCTTGCTTTTTGTTTCTTTTTGAATAGGTGACTCAACCTTTCTCTTATCAATGAGGTGTTTCACCAACAACGGACCCAACCATCCTCTTCATCTCAAGCTTTCTCCCATATTCTTTCCTCCACAAAATCAATATAATTTGTTAAGGTGATAATAATTCTCTTTCTAAGTTTGTTTATTTGATTAGTTGTAAAAGGCTAGACTTATATTTGATTTATATCTTGAAAAGAAAAATAGTATTATTGGCTTTTAAATGAATTTTTTCACTTAAATTTGAGGCTTAGGGTTTTATGGTGGTGATTTCTTTTGCTTTTAAGGTTTTTTACATTCTTGCTTGATTAATATCTGTTTTGATTTCTTTTGAAGAATCTTACTTGAGTTGAAAAGGAGGTGAAAAGACTCATGAAAACCATTTTCTTGAAGGACTCAAGGTTTCCTGGTAATAACTTAATAAAACATTGTCAAACTAGATACGAATTTCTCTAAGTATCTATCAGTATTAAAGACATGTAGGGGTCTGACAAACTACCGGACCCACAGTAAGAGATATTTTACTCTGATGAGTCGGAGGTATTTTACTTTAAGGATTTAGAGATATTTTATCCTGACAAGATAAAGATATTTGACTGATATGTGAACATTTTCCCCTTCCATAAAGTAAGGGACTTTAGGAGCTATAAAAGAAACTAATGTAACCTTCATGAGGCAAATTCAATTTTTCTCTACTACGAATGATATTTATCTATTTCTAGGGCTTTCTTTTAAAAAAGGACTAATTTTTCTCTCATATGATATTGACTTAATCATCGGAGAATCTCCAAACTCTAAGAAGGGGGTCTTTTGCAGGTATTAAAAATAGTTCATCAACCATTTTACTAAGAAAAGATGGACCAAATTGTTAGAACCAGGAGATTAATAATCTTATACCGGTCATTAGCTTGGCCTTCAAGTCCATGGGATAAAATCAGACTTCATCACTCTTTCATCTCTCCACTGTAAAAAAAAATAGCCACTATCACTATCAAACTTTACCCCCTGATCCATCCTCAAGAATCCTAAAAACTTTGAGGAAGAGAAGTTGTTGGTCCAATCCTTCTAATTTCAAGGCTGCAAGCCTCTCATGTTTGCTCACTTGCTTAAGGGCTTATTTATTTTTGCGTTTCAAAAGCGTTTTAAAAAAAAATAATTTTTTTTCTCTGCTTCAAATTAATCTATTTTTTATGTTTTTAGATAATTTTGATATGCTGATATCAAAAATAATTTTTTTTAAAAAAAAAATATTATTTTAATGCATTTCCAAGTGAAAAGTACTTTGAAAAACAACTGCTACCACATTCTCAAACACTCCTTAAGCATTGGCTTTACATGAGAGGGTAGATCGTGGACTGTATTTATGGATGAAAAAAGAAACCACCTTGACATGTATAAAGTTTTTTTTTTTTGCAAAGAATGGCTGGTGTTTGGAAGTCTTGAACTGTGATTCCCTTTCATTTTATTCTCTTTGGTCCGATAAAAATCACATTCTTTTTCTTTAACATCTTTTGCATCCTTCTGATTAGGGTAGTATAAGTTCCTTTATGATGCTCGTTTCAGTGTTGTGTTTGGAACTAACAGTGTGTGATGTAGAAATGTCAGCGATCATGAAAGTTTTTAGAGTCATTTTTTTTCTAGGATAGTTTTGAGGACAAACTCTCCATTCTTGATAACTTTCGTGGTAAAGGTCTCTTGTTTTTTTCTCGTGAGTCCTAATCTGATGTCATTCTTGTTCAGTGAGGGGCTTGTAAAAAAGGAGAGTCACATGTTATAGGAGACCAATTTTTTTAGTGGAAGATTTAGGGCAAGTTTTGTTTTATATACTCATCAGGTGCCCCTAACTTGCTTGCAAGGCATTGCCAAATATATGTTTGCATAATCTAAAGCCTACTAAGAAGTTTTCTTTTTGTATGTTGTCATAATTTTACCTTCGTTGGCATGAAGGAATGCCTCCCTTTTCAAGGCTAGATGACAGCTATACGTTTGGGCCTATAGACCTTGTAAGAGACATAAATCTGAGGGGTTTTTAAGTGGCGAGAGTATGTTGGCATGTGGAGAGACCTTAGGCAGATGTTTTCATTTAAATGCTATGAGTCTTCACTTAATATGTTTGAAGAGGTACATGTTTTATTTTTGCAGTTTAGCTAAGGTTTATTCGAATTTGTCTTGCATCCTCTTGTCAGTGTGTGTATAATATGCTGAGCTGCTGTTATTTTGCCCCTTTCTTTTTGCTTATTGTTATGGGAATAAATTGAGGTTTCCTGTCATTTTTCTTCACATTAATTATAAATTTTCTATTATAAAAAAATTAGGGTATGTTATATTCACAATTTGTTTTTTTGAAAAAACACAAAAAAATTGTTTGGTACTCTACATGCATTTTTTTTTACTTTGTAACAAGTTTATTAAGTCTATTGAGACTTAATCCAAATTAAAAGGTCCATTGGATCCGTAAAAAATAAATCTCTTAGACAACCAAAAATAATAATGGATAAATTATGGATTTTTTTTTTGAAAGAAAGGGTCGACGCTCATTTTCATCATTCTTATGGGTTCAACTTTCATTTTAGAACTCAACCCAAAATTATTGGAGGTAAATGAATTCATAGTTAACTATTACTTTCAATATTCATTACAATATAGTCAAGTTCAATATTCACTCACATTAGAGTTATGAATATTAAATTTTAAACAATATTTACCAATGCTAAAATTAGATATATTTTTAGACCAATATTCTATTATGACAAAGCCAAGAATGTCAGATCTTTTTCATACAGTACCTATCAATGCTACAGATAAAAGTATTTTTAGTTAAAAGGCTCAAGTGGGCTGTAGCCTAGGTAGAATTTTTTTTATAAAAACTCAATAACCCACCTTATAAAACCTTTTCCCTTGTCCTTTATTGAAAACCACAAAAAACCTAAACACAAATAACTAATTAGTCGTGAGACAATCAGATTCACATCACATGCATGCTTTTGTAACTTGGATTTTAGCTTTCTTCTTCTCAATAGTATACAATTTTAGCTTGGGCTTTTAAAAGGAATCTATACGTAGAGCTTAAAAATTGCAAAACCATCATGTAAGAATTTCCAAGCCTTGACTTTTCATTTTGGATTCCATGTTTCATCTTTATGGCAATAGACTATAATTAATGATTTGGTGAACATGAGAACATCAATGAATTGAATTGACTGCTTTTATAATATCTCGTCCTTGGATTAATTGTGGTTGAATTGAATTCATGCCATACAAAATTGAAGATTTTGGTGTACAAATAAATCACATCTTAGATTTTAAAAAATTCTCAACTTCCCCAGGTCAATCGTATTCTCCTTTCTCCTTAAAAAGGCATAAAACTTGTACATATAAGCAGTGTGGCATTTTTGGGTTTTTAAAGCCATCACAATCAGCCCTTCATAGCTAGTTTGAGAATAGTTAAGGTTTCTTCTTCTCTGCACACAAGTTAGAATTCACCACGAGTAATGAATGGATACTTTTTTCTTCTATGGTTTTAATTTGTTGGATAAAGCACTAATTTCTCTGATTTCTGTTGATCTGTAATTTTAAATACATAATTTCACTAATTCCTCTTTTTCCATGATTTGTAATCTCTTGTACTTGAATAGGTTATAAATTATAATGAAAAATCAAGGAAACAAGAGAGGAAAAACTATGTTTTAATTCTTTAAACCAACCAAGCAAATATCAACTAGTAAAGGGCATTCTCCATCCAATATTGATGTCTCAAATCATAATGACCAACCCCTTTTCAAATCTTAGAGAGTTAAAATTGATGTTAATATTCTTGAACGAGATCCTAGGATACGAATTTTATTGTGGCAACATCCTATTAATCAAGAAGATGAAATTAGAAGAGCTTATATCAAAATAGGTCTATATCAACCTAAGTTAGTAGAGTATCTGAGGACTGAATTAGGGAGACAATATTGTCGATTTCAATATACTTGGTTTGATCAATTTCCTTGGTTAGAGTCCTCCCCATCAAAGGATATAGTATTTTGTTTTCCATGCTTTATCTTTGAAAACAAAGTGCTTCGTCATCCCACATTCACCACCGAAAGCTTTAAAAGTTGGAAGAGGGTTAATGATGGGGTTAGATGTGCATTTTTTATGCATGTGGGAAGTCTCACTTCACCATATAATAATGTTGTGAAATCTGCTGAAGATTTAATGAAAGTAAGTAGACATATTGATAAAGTGTTGAATGCAAAAAATGTTGAAGAAGTTCAGAAAATCAGTTGCGACCTAAGATAACAATTGAAAGTGTTCGATGGCTTAACTTACAAGCATGTGCATTTTAGAGGTCATGATGAATCTTCAGCTTCTAATAATCGGGGCAATTTTGTGGAGATGATAAGACTTATGAGGAGATTAAATGTTGACATTGATGATGTTGTCTTAGAAAAAGCTCCAAAAAATGCAAAGTATACCTCACCGACTATTCAAAAAGAGATTTTGCATATTCTCGCGAACAAAGTGAGGAAAATGATTTATGAAGAAGTTAGAGACGCAAATTTTTGTATTTTGGTTGACAAAACCAAAGATGCATCAAATAAAAAACAAATGGCTATTGTTTTTAGATTTATTAACATTCATGGTTTTTTACTAAAGCATTTTTTGGTATTGTGCATGTTTCAGATACTACCTCTTTAAGACTTAAAAAAGAAATTTATGATGTTCTCGCTCGATATAACTTGCATATTCTCAATATGCAAAGTCAAGGGTATGATGTGCTAGTAATATGCATGGCGCATGGAACAAAATATAATTTTTATTTCTTAAAGATTGCCCTTATGCATATTATGTACATTGCTTTGCTTACCGACTATAACTGACATTAGTTGCAGCAGCTGGAAATGAGATTTCTATATGGTTATTTTTTTTCAAAATTGACAACCATTATCAATCTTATTAGTGCTTCTCCCAAACATCATATTGAGTTACATTATGCTCAGGCTATAGAAATTGCACATATAGTAGCTACTAGAGAACATGAGACTGGTAGAGGGGCTAATCAAATCGGTAATTTACATCGAAGTGGAACTACTCAGTGAAACTCTCATTTTGATTCTATTTGCAGTTTAATAGATATGTATGATGCAACTATTATTGTGCTTGAGAGTATAGTTTAAGAAGGATTTTCTAATTCTATACATGGAGAAGCTGATGGTTGTTTGATTGTGATGAAATCTTTTGAATTTATATCCATTTTATATTTATGCATAAAATAATAGGGAGCATTGATTTACTTTGTCGAGCTTTGCAGCAAAAATCTATTGACATCTTAAATGCAATGGATCTTGTATAAACTACTAAAGCATTACTTCAAACTTTGAGAAATGCCGAATTTGATCTTCTTCTTGCAAATGTGCAATCTATTTGCACAAAATATGAGATTGACATACCACATATGAATGCTTCGTGTCGTTCATGTCAAAAACAAGGACCAGTGATAGTTTACTAATTTGATCATTATGATATATTTAACTCAACAATAGATTTTAAGTTGGAAAAATAAATTCTAGATTCAGTGATGGGACAGTGGAACTCCTTGTACTTAGCTCTGCTTTAGAATCTAAGGACAACTTTAAATCATTCAAAGATGATGATATTTACAAACTTGCTGAGAAATTTTATCCTGGAGATTTCAATGAACAAGAGATGTATTATTTGATATCTCAGCTAAAACATTATCAGATTGATGTGATTCATCAAAAGAGCTTTCAGAATATGTCTATCATTTCTGAATTATATTGAGTATTTATTGAAACAAATAAGTCGCAACACTATCATTTGATTGACATGTTGATTCGTCTTATTTTGACTTTGCATGTTTCCACTGCCACTACAGAGCGAGCATTTTCAGCTATGAAACATGTTAAAATTGTGCTTCGCAATAAAATAGAAGAGGAGTTCTTGGTAGATTCTATGATGATTTACATTGAACGAGAGCTTATTGAAGATTATGATTCGGATTCGACCATAGATGAATTCTATTCTATAAAACATCGAAGGGTGCAACTTTGACAGTGTAATTTATTTTTATTTTTATTTTTATTTTTATTTTCAATTTTATGTACTTAAATTTTTTATATATATATTTTGTGTAATGTATTTGGATTGAAACTTTATTGTTAACTTGACAAATTTATATATACGAGTTAATGATTGATCTTAAAAAATAATTTATGAGTATTTGTATCGTAGCTCAGGGTAGAAAAAATTTCTAACTCCGCCCCTGACAATAGACCCTTAATAATTTAAGATAAAACTAGTAATATAACCTATATCAAATAAAATGCTTTAAGATAATAATATATATTTTTTTAATATAAATAATCTTGTATCATATAATTTTATATTAATTGGTTAGGATTTCTAGTGTAATAATATTAGATACACATAGGGGTGTTCAAAAAAACCGACCAACCGATTAAACCGAAAAAACCGAGAAAAAATTAATCGAAAAAACCGAACTGATAAAAAAAACTGAATAAACCGATTAAAAAATAAAAAAAAATCACCTGGTCCGGTTCAGTTCTGGTTTAAAATAACTTAAACCGATTAAATCGGGCCAAACCAAACCGGTTTAAAAAAAGGTATAAAAACAACCATTCATAACCCTAAATCACTTTTCTCATTTCTAGCCGCCACCCCCCCTCTCCCTTCCCAGCCTTCCCTTTCCCTTCCCCTTTTCCCCTTCACCCTTCTCAACCGCCCCACCTTTTTCCCCTTCCCAGCCTTCCCCTTCCTCTTTTCCCCTTTCCCCTTCCCAGCCGCCCCTTCCCCTTTCCCTTTCCCTTTCCCCAAAAGCAAGAGGCAAGAAGGGCTTCTAGGAGTTATTTTATTGTGTTAAAATTGTATAGTTTGATTATTAATATACAAATATTTCTTAACATTATCTGAAAGGGGAAGGGTAAGCGAGTGAAATGGTTATCACTGTTACCATAGAACAATCCGGTTTTTCTAGTTTTTTTGCTAAAAAACCAACCCGAACCGAACAAAACCGGTTCAGTTTGAACCGGTTCTCGGTTCGGTCCGGGTTGTATTAATAAAAAATATTATTTTCCAGTTTGGTTGTATTTTTGGGTTAAAATCAGACCGAATGGGACCGTGAACACCCCTATACACATTTCCCCTTGAAAAAACGACAGGTTAGATATTTGTTTTTTGTTCTTAGGTAGCTGCGTCAAGTAGTCAAGTAGCGACAGTTCAGGCTTATTGCATCAGCTCGTGCAAGAAAGCCTAGTTTTATGCATGGACAAGACTCAGTGCTGCCATAGCTTTAACCACCACCTTTCTTTTGCTTCTTTTGAGTCCCTGAAACCTGGTTAAGGACAATCGCTTCTTATTTTCTGATGAGCACCCATTCGCCATGTTTTATTCTTGGACACCCTGAAAAGTTTGTTTTGAGCGTGCTGGCATGGAAAATAAGCACCTCAGCACCCGCAGCCTCGACCTGCGATGAGCTGCCCATGCCAATTGACAGCTTTAAGCACCACTGCCTTGTGCATGACCACCTAATTTGGCAACTGCAACACTCTGGCTTGCCCTGCTTGCTATTTCATGCTCTCAAGTTGCATCCTTCTGCAAAGACTCTATCGGTGAAGCAGTCCCCTAAAATCAGATTGTTGGTCGCATTATGACCGAGCTGTTTCTTCAATCCTTGAGTGTCCGCCTTGCCTTCCGAGCCAGAAAGCAAGAGGGCTTGGAGTTTCACCACGGACTCATCCCAATAGTTGCGTCTGTCCGAAGGGGGCCTTCTTTCGTTCTAGCACCTCTATATGAGATTTTTCGTTGAAGATTTAGCTCTTAACTGTGAAGTTTGATTGTTAAAATCCTTGAAAATACATACAACGCCTTCTTTCTTTTTGCTTGCTTTGCATTAGAGAATAGAGAGAAGGTAGTCCCCATGCTTCTCTTCTTTCTCCTTTTTTTTTTTTTTTTTTTTCAGGGCGTCTAGGTTAAAGAAAAAGTACAGGAACTTTCTTCTTCCATGGCCATGGAAAATGAGAGCAACACCAACTACAACTTTCTTTGAAGAGAGAGAAAAAAAACCATTCACGTGTTATAACTTGAACAAAACAAAAAATAAAATGCGTGGTGCCACTGCCACAAAACTAACAAAAATTTTCCAAATTAGCATCCTCTCATTCGGGCACCTTTGAGTTAGGAACACCCACCCATAATCACCACCAAGTGACATCAAATATTAACTGCCGATCACTCAATTTGCTGACTTGACTAGTCGCTATCTTCATCATCTCCAGCATCTTCCTCATTGTTCTGATTCGTTTCCTGCCTTTGCTCACTTGCAGTTCCTGTATAAATGAACATTAAGATGTGAATCTAATAATCCAGTGTTTTCAAAAGGGGATGACTGGAGCAAGAAACGGCAAAATTTTCACGACAGAGGATAAAGGGTATGTTTGAGAATGTGGTAGCGATTGTAGTTCAAAATACTTTTCGCTTAGAAATACATCAAAATAATGTTTTTTTATTTTTTAAAAATCATTTTTAACATCAAAACTTCAAAACGATCTAAAAACATAAAAAAATTAATTTTAAGTAAAAATAAAAATTCAATTTTTAGGGGAACGCGGTTTGAACCGCATTCCCAAAGAGGCTGAAAATATAATTCAAAGAAACCTGCGCCCAACAGCCCCTTGGGTCTACGCAGGGATTTGTTCTATTTTAATTGTCTGCTGCATGCGGGAATGACTAACATGTCTCAGTTCTGGGGATTATACGATGCTAAAAGAGCTCCAGGCACTTTGGTAGCCAAATACATACACACAAACACACGGTGGGGGAAAGAACTAGGTGTGAGAAACAACTAAAGATGCAATGTCATGAAAAGGCAATTACCACTGTTTGGATCATGCATATTCCATGAAGAAAATCAAGGTCGCAATCTATACAATAAACATACCATATTCACTGAAGATGACATCACCAGAACATAATCCTTCCTCAATCTTAACAAGTTGAAGAACCATTCTGGGTCCAATCTCCTGGAGCTTCACAGCGCTTTTTGTAGAAGCTTTATTAACTCTACCAAGATCATTAGCCAAAGTTACTGTCGCCGCTTCATCATCTCCTTCACTTTCTGATCCATAACCAGCCCTTCGCAGATCACACAAAAATGAAACAAAATGAAAAGACCACAGCTAATAATAACTATAACATATTATAAAACTGAGTTTCGTATCCTATTTTCCATGTTTGTTTCTCTTTTTATTCAATTTGATGATGAGTTTATGGCATGGATAAGCTTAGACTGGGGTAGGCTGGGTCATTATTTAGCACAAATAAAGCCTAATGCCATAAGAATGTTTTTCCCTCAAAACCAGTCTTACAGTGGTGGAATAAATTGACATGTTCCATCAACTTAATTCAACCACCAAAGGTTTGGTCAGTATATAACCGAACCATTAATTCTTTTCTTTATCCTCTTCTGTAATTTCTAATAGGATGTCATAACTTTTGAAATCCTTGTGCTTCCATTTAAGACATGCTAGCAATGATAACATGAACTACTACTAAAGAAAGGAAACATGTAACTAACTATCCAATAATGCACATTGTCTTCATTATTTAGCAAACACACTTTCTTAGCAGATTCAAATGCCGACTCCAGGTAAGTTCTCTATAAATATCATAATTGACCTAGAATTGGAAACCAGAAAGCCACATGGAATACTGAAATTGATGAACGAAATAAAATGTAATTACTGTAGCCTAACTATGAAAGTCCACACACAATCATAGCAACGAATAAATTTGCTTTGCACATTCAAAACATGACAAATTAATGGAACAAACTCTTATTTTTCACATGTTAACTTATTATGTTTGATGTCAAAAATAAAAACATAAATAAGTAAACATTCTTACTTAGTGACAAAGTCGCTCACATCTTGGAGATTTCTAAGATCAGGAACTTGGCGGTTCTGCACAAACTTTCTGAGTCTACGGGAGACACCTACAGGCTGGAGTTTGATGGAATAATGCCGGAAATCAATAAGTTTTGTGTCTTTGTTGTAATTAAGTAACACGATTCTCTGGCAAGAAGAAAGCTTGACCTGAAACATCCCACAAGAGTGTATTAGGAGGGGAAACAGTCTTGGCTGATTCTAAAATTTAAATAGAATTGCTTAAGCACTTACAGTATTAATATCAATGGCCGGAAAGATATTCTGAAACATTACAGTTGTGAGTTTTAAATGTTGTTCTCCAGACCCAAAACCAGAAAGAACAATCTGTCAAAACGACATAAATCAATATTTGAAGGTACAAGTCAAAGAGGTGTAAATTGAGAATTCAATCACCCATTTAAAACAAGTCCATAATATGTTGTAGACTCAAGTGTGAAAAAGTGGACACAGGGGGGCTGCGGCCACAATCATAGAGTTGCAACAATGAGATGTGCTGCATTGAAATCTTATCAGTATCTCATTTAGTTAAGATTCAAAACCAGTAATATTTTATAGAAACGAAGAATAGAACAGCATATAGATTCTAGAAGAAAAATCAAGCAGATGGCCTTCAATTTTCATTAGGAGTCATGTAGTATACATCTGTCAACAGATAACAGTGCCCAGAAAACCCCACACTCTAGGACGCAATTCTTAAGGCTTGATTGAAACTCAACACACCTGGCTACCAGCCATGCAAAATGCCGGTGATATCCAGTAAACAAGACATGAATCAAAATAAACAATCAGTTCCAAAAGTGAAATGAATGACTGCTTGCATGTGTCTTGAGAGAGAAAAATTACCAAAGGGGCATTTTTGAAAAGATCCTGCGGACATCTAGGGCGCAATTGAGATTGAGCAACATCAGCTGCCAATGAATACTCATGTATCTTAAACGTAAGAGTTGGGCCTTGTGGGGTCCTTGCAACCCTCAGATATGGTGCAGTTTCAGTTTTTGACAATATAAGGAAATGAGAAACACCCATAGGCCCAGCAACATTCAAGAAGTCTTTGAGACTATTCCGTTTCTTCTCCTGAAACCAAAATGCAAAATGTTAGAAACAAATCAGTGTATTCAACAATTAAAATAAAACCACGTGAGAATTAAACGCTCTCATATAAGGAAAAAAAAAAAAAAAAGTCAAAGAGAAGCTGCTAGGAGAGACCAATTCGGCACTTATTTCTCAATACAAACAATTGATGTACATAGAAAAGGAGCTTGAAGGGGAGAAGGGAAAAAAAAAAAAAAACTTTCACCTTAAGCTTGAGAGCAGTGTAGGGAAGCATCAACTTCCTCAAGTCCATCTGAAGTTGCCTGAGAGAGCCAGGCAACTTCCCTCTCGCAAAAACAAAGCTCTTAGGTATCTTATCACCAGTGATATGATCCACATTGGCCTGCTTCTTTTTCACTATTGGCTTCACAAACATCTTCCTCTTTTTCTATATTAATTCCAACAGCAAAAATAATAACCATGGACCCATTAGGCAAAAGAAGACATGAGCACGGAAAAGAGAAAATTGAAACTCGATTCAGTTTTGAATTCCTCGGTATCATTAACTTACATTTGGTATACGAGCCATTGCTTTATCAGACACTGACAGTCTGAATTTCAATCAAAGCTTCAAATCTTCCTAAGGAAGCTACAGCACCTTGAATGAAAGGATAATAGGGTAAGAATAACAATAAAAAAGATAATAGAACGATTATAGCAACAAACCCTAGGGTTTTTTTAATAAAAAAAAACAATAATTCAAATTGAATAAGACAGATTGAGGAGCTATATGAATTTTGGCTAATTTGACTTCAAAATCAGTAAAATTGAAATTCGATAGAGTAATAGGCAACATGTATTTTCTACTCCTAATAGAAGCTTGTCTTTCTTACACAAACTCCAAACCCCAAACAGCAAATATTAGCCTGAACAAAAGTAACTGATGAAGAAAGGTTAAGAAGAAGAGAGAGATTAACCTGTTGAAATCGATCTTATAGCTCTACTGCTTGGATTTCTACGGAAAGTGAGAGAGGAAGAGACTTAGGAAGGAGGACTTCAAAGGAGTAAGAGTGGCGAGACAGGCGCTGATGGCGGCAGAGAGCCAAAAAATCATTAAACCCACGCTTAAACCCAGTTTGCCTCTTTTTTTTTTTTTTTTTTCCTTTCTTTTTTAAATAACGAGTTGGCCTTTTTTTTTTTAAAAAAAAAAAAAAAACAGAAGAAGAAGAACGAATTGAAAGGACCTATCTAATTTAAGTTTTTTAACGTGCAAACAGAAGCAAAAGGTCGAGTTTGCTCAGCATGTAATCCCTGGTAGATTTCATTGTGGTCCCTCAAGTTTGAATAAATTTAATATTTCCTTTTCTATAATTATTTTTGCACTTGGAAAAATTGAATCCGAAAAAATGTTGAAAATTAAATCAGCGTTTGCTAACAGTACCTGTGCTTTTTCCTAAATAAATAAGGTTAAGCAGGCGTGCCTCACCTTCTACCGGTGTGCTAGGTCTGGTGTTTTTCTAAATTGTTTTTTGAAAAAATTTATTAGGTTTATTTATTTTTTAATTTTGATAAATTTATTAAATATACTTATAAATTTTTATTTGAATTTTATTATTTCTTCAGTTATTATTACATGAACACTAATAATAAATTATTTATGAAAATTCTATTCAGTTTGTTTTTTATTTTTTAATTTTTTAAATAAATCTTCAACTTGGTTTTATTATATTTATGATTTTTTTAATTTTCACTCTAAGATATTATCTTGATATTTTTTATTAATTTGTTGTAATAATTATAAAATATTTTGTCAATGGAAACAATAATTTAAGTTAAAAACCTTGTATTCACCAAGATAAACAATAGATATATTAATAAAAAAAATTATTTTAATGAAAAATTAATATCACCACCGAAACATTCCAGGGTTAGATTGCCACTGGCCACCAAAATCATATTTTTACCCTACGTAGATAGATAGGAAGGCCAAGAAAAGAGACTGGTTCCTTTATTGCTTGCATTCCGAAAGATGATCAATTATGGCTATGCATGATGGCTATCTTTGCATCTTCACCATCTGCTTTCTTTGAAGCTGCTCTTAATTTGCGCTGCTCCTCCTTGTAAATTCGATTTCTTCTTTGAAACTGCAATAAAATTCAAATCAACCATGGTTGGAGTCAATATGCGCAGCAAAAATAAGACCCGCGTGACAGCATCCATAAGACATGAATCAAAGGATAGAGGCTGAGACACAACATAACATGAGACATGGAGAATAAAACAAGGCCATTAAAACCAATCCCATGTGACTGTTAGGCTGAACACCAATTACACGACCATTCTACAATTTATAGAGGCATTCAGAAAGAAGTCACTAAAAATTGCAACTCAAGGATTCTCAAAAAGGAGAAAAAAAAAAGCAACCATATGGGATTGTTAAAATCACAATCCCTCAGCACAATTCAAGACATTGGATACAAAGATCCAATCATTTCCCACCCAGTTCATTGATAAAAATGAAATTTTTTTACTACAGCATACTTATTTCCAGCTTTGAAGTTATTCCAAAGCCTTCTTTCATATGAATTCTGGGATGTGCTAATACTGCATCTTAGACACTAGTTATCTTTCACCTTCACTGGTTGTGCAATTTATTAGTGGTCCACAAATACCTGACTGATCCCAAGCATGAATCCTAACTTAGATAAGTAAGACGTTCATATTTCAGAAGTCACACATCTGTCAATAAACAATAAAAAATCATGCAATTGAGGTAAAAAAAATCATTCTTACAAGGTCCTAATAGCATCAACTTGGATGGCCTGGTATTGCAACTACAGATGAGGCAAATCTGAAAATTCCTGCGAACTTTGTTATAGTTTTGAAGCTTTTGCTCAAAGTAGGGGAAAAACTATCGGACATAGTTAGTTGAAAGCCTAAGCAAGATGAGATCAACTTAAGCCTGAAGTTAATTTAAAGTCAAGAGATACCAAAGTATGACCACCAATGATGTGCCCGATAAAACTCCGTTCTGAGAGATAAATGTACGGAATATGCTTGTTGGGGTTCGCTTGTTAGCTGAAACTCCTGTTATTGTGAAAACAATAAAAAAATGTTCACTGGGGTTTGCTGGTCATTATAGAAATCTAGTGCTCCAAAAGGAAAAGGTTATATGAAAACGAGGAGCTATTGCCCTAATGTTTTCAGTAAAAATTCTCATGAGCATGCCATGGAAAAGCATTAGTTTCAAATGATATTTTATTCAATTATCAAACTTTTTTTGTACAAGTAATGGTCTCTCCAAGTTCAATTTGTGACATAAAGTACTTGCAGATGGCGTGGTATAAATTAGAAATAAAACAGCGTCCAAAGAATACACTTAATGAAAATAAACTAAATAACAAACAAGTCAAAGGCCCAGCCCAAGGAGCTCACGACCTCACCCCTGTTCTTAAGTTGCTATTCCTAGAAGTAAAAACAAAGTTATGGCAATTCCAGAAATGTTGTGAGTTCTGTCTTCTAAGTGCGCATTCGGTGGTGTGATGGCTTTTAAGCCACCAAAGTAATAGTGCATTGATGCCACCAGTTGGAGTAAAGAATAGGTACCTCTTACTGTAGTTGTGGTGGCTTTTAAGCCACCACACTACCAAACACATACAAAGTTTCATGTCTTCAATAATTTGTGGATGGTTGGTTGATGGAGGCATATAGCTACTCATAGCTGTTGAAATGTTCACGATGTGCACCTACACGAGTAACCTATGTTAAATAACCAACCTCTCCTATTTTATTCTAAACACCTGAAAACCAAGAAAACAACGGATGCTACTCTATTTTGCAAGTTTAGGCAAGTAGCATTTCATAAAAGCAACACTGCCAATCTCACCTAAAATGCCAACCAAGAAGCAGCATCTTTCTGGAATAGCTCAATACCTACTAGAATATATTTTTGAGACATGCCAAGAGATGACGGGAAATATTTTTTCATCATTCCCAGACAAATTAAACCATTTAGCACCCATAAGAAATACTCTGGCATTCTCCCTTAGCTTGGCTTGTTTCTTTCTTCCCTGCCTTGGACATTGGTAAATCCATCCCACGTAGAGTTACAGGCTAATCGGTAAGACTATCTTTGCCCATTCATTCCTCAAGGTTACTAGGCCAGCCCTCAGGTCCAACCCCTGCCCTTGTTTCCATTGCAGAGAAGGGCTTTTGTCAAGCCAAGAGTTTGGAAGTTTTTTTGGGCGAGAGAATCAGTAGGCAGTTTGGACTCAATCAAATTGTCCCTGCCTCCTGCTTCGGCAGAGATGAGTGAGAAGAGTATGGAGTCAGAATCGATTTTCGAAAGAGTTGTATTAAGCAAATGGCCTGATTCCGCAGTTGACTAATGTGATTTACAGATCCTTCCTAAACCTCACTTCAACTTGCTTTTTTTCTTTTTCACGATCTGCTAATCATAATTTCTATCATTGTCAATAAATAGAGCGAGTTTTAGCCTCATGATGGTTTTAGTCAAAGTGACAAATCCAAGAAACCAAAATGAAACTAAGCTGATTTTAGTGGCTAGTAAAGCAAGCCTTTCATCTAACAAAGGAGCTCCAATGGAGGAAATGCTTCATCAACAAGCTTGCCAGTTTGATTTACTGAAACTGATTAGATCATTTACTAGTAAGGCAACTAGAGGACCAAATATTCAACATGCCTCTATGCACTAGCAGTCAACACAAATAGTAATCAACTAATTGGAAAAACAGTGTGGCAACAAGGGTGTACCAAAGGAGAATGCACTTTAACACGCCAAGGCTTGAACACAAACTACAAGATAACCATAGACAAGTCTAGTTGCTAATGCTAGTAAAGTTAGTAACTAAGAAGAGAAATCTTTTAAATCAATGCCTCCCTTCATCGGACCATCACATAGGTAAACATGAAACTAATTTTTGGACCAAAAGGCATAAATATTTGAATATGGAGAAGTATAGATCCTACCAAAACAGTAAAAATACCAAACCGGATTAAAAAAAAGAAAAAAGAGTGGCCTAAACAAGCAAAGATGTTGCCAAAGTGTAGCATGCATAGCTATGGGGGAAGTCTAAAATAAAAAGAAAATATCACATGCATTATCAATCAGATTGTTTCCTTGGACTCAATGAAACTAGGGTTTTCAAATTGAACCAAAAACACATGATCCAGTAAGCTCTAAGAGACCATATCAGAAAGTAACCAAGAAAAAATATAGCATTCCGAGAAAAAAATCACAGTAAAATGATGAGAGCTTATAAATCCTCATACAGCAAGAAGCAGAAGGAGATTTTGAAAACCCACAAATGAATTAAGATTTTGACAAAAACCCAACAATGAGCAGGTCTCAAATGAATGTAATTTACATACAGAACATAATTCTACGGATTCGATAGAGAAATAAGAGAGAGAGACACCTCTTTAGAGTGGTGGAGGCACTCGAGGTAATCTTCACGGAGGAAAGCGCAGTCCTTAGGCTCTCTGCATTGAGACATACACTCGCTGAAATCAATCCAGAAATCGTAGCATCTGCCTTTGTTTCCTGTGATTCCCCACCCTGATGCCATTTCTTCCTAAGCTCTGCCTCACTCTACTCGATTAAGTATTTCATTGTTCATCCGTACAAAATTTTATATTTTTTAATTTTATCATCAATATTTGTTTTTGTTGATTCAGTCTCAATTAAAAGAACAATTAATTTTAATTTCTTATAAAAATATAAAATTAAAAAAAAATCAAAATAAAAAGGACTTCAAACATGGAAGGCATACCATAAGTTTTGAAAAAAATACATTTTAGTTCTTGAATTTTAAAAATCACATAAATTATATAATTTCAGTACTTCAATATTTTTCCAATTCAATTTTGATACAAAAATTTATTTTTATTATTTTTGAGTTTCTAGTTGAGAGATGAGAGAGAGCGGTCATCAAATTTCAGCGATAGAGAGAAAAAAGTGTCGTTTAGACAACCAAAATGAATTATATTTATATCAAATGGTTTTATTTAATGAGGGGAGTTCATATTAGATATTTTTGTATCTTTGAAGTTCATAAAAAAAAAAATATATGAGCTCAGGTTAATTCTTGGATTGGGGTTGATTTTCAGTTTTTGAGATGATTTTTTAGGTTTTTTAAAGCTATAGATAGGTTTATCACGATTCCTACGATGTTTTATAAATGTTTTTGGTATAAAAAAATGAGTCGAAAATAGATTTTTAGGTAAAAAAAACTTAAATTCTAATTTTTAAGCCACCATAGTTATTAGAATCCAGATAATTAAAACAACACGTCATCTTTTTTTTTGAAAAAAATTTAGGTATGGTTGCAAACAAAAATAAAAATTAAGGATTCAATCGTGTAAACTTGTCAGATCCAATAACACGTAACCTTTGTCATTTAAAATAAAAATCTATTTTTCTTTTAAATTAATAAAAAAATTTTATCATCAGTGAATTTCACCACTAATGGTCGAGGCGGAATCAATTCGCAAGCAACCACTTATCTTGCATAGATGCATGAATTGGAAATAATGCATTTTCTTCCCTATGCTGGAATTACTTTTCCTTACACTGAAATGAACTGGTGCTTAAAATTTGGATTCAACTCAAATTAGATCTGTTATTTCACAGCATTCAACAGAGAACTTCCTTTGTAGGTTTTTCATCTGTTTACTGCACATATGCGTGATGCAACAAAGTGAACCTTTTTGCTGGCGTTGAATGTATGCCATGATCAAAATCTTAATTTGTCAAGAAGGCCAGACTGCACACTGTATATACTTGACACCCTGTAGATTTGCCTACCCTGCACGTACAGAGTACGTTTACCGATACTACGTTGGAGACTGCAAGTATACTGTCCAAATTGGTCAAAACACAAAAGGAGATGATAAAAATTGGAAACTTGGGTGCGTATCAGTTCTGGCAACGTATATTTAAGGTAAAATTGGTCGCTAGCTCATACCTTTTGAAGAAGGCTCTTTATAGTAGATATTTTGTATATGATTTTAAACATTCCGCCTTCTTCCGAAGGATAAGCACCGCCTTGAGCGCTTGAAACACCTTTTAAAGATTGATGAAATCAAAGCTACCACTGTATTGCAGCGATGTATGGCTAAAACCAGCTATGATTCTGGCGGTGCAGCTTACAGTCTGAATGTGTTTGGTTGTTATTTCAGGTAGAGAAGTTGGGGAGAGACGGCTTCTTTTTCCTCGGAGAGTCTTTTCCATTCGATGAAGAAGGCTTTGGTCAGATGTCAAATACAGTCACACTACTGGAAAGCCAATGATGGCATCAAAGCCCGTCTCATATGTATTTACACTGCAGCCGCCTACTGACGTTCAGTTTGGCAACTATGCTGCCGGACTTCAAGAACATCTGCACGATGTCATTGGGAAACATGTAGAGGGTTTACAGGGTTTGCATTCATAATTTGTAAATTTATGATTTTAAACTAAGGATTATCTGGTTAAACTTCTTGCTTCCTGACATTTTTTACCTGGGATTAGTCTATCATTGTAGTAAAACCCCTGCAGTCTAATTTCCTCAGCTTGTTCAACAGAGGACTGAAGTCCTGCTCCTGTGAAATTTGTGATCTACAGAAGGATTTGGAAAAAAAAAAAACACAGTTCCAGGAGATGGTGTAAATGATGAAATAATTAATTCAATCTAAAAATTTAAGATTGTGTTTATTTCCTAATTGCTTTTGTGTTTGCAACAAACATAGTAATAGTAAGGTATTTGGTAATAAACCAAACTGATTTTGTACCGCGGGGCTCACTAAAAAATTGAGTTTGAAACACAGTTTTTATGAAGCAGTTTTTACATGCTTTTTTAACTGAGTTTTGTAAATTTCAACCAAATATTTTATATATATTTTTGCTACACATAAACTTCAATCACAATTTTTACCAAACTCATATCTAAATCCAACTAACCACACCTAATCACATTTTTTTTAAAATTACTTTTTTAAAACCACAACCACAAAAGTTACCTAAAAAACAAACACAGTATAAATTTCAAGATATGATTTATATTATTCTCTAGTACACATTCTCAAGTGAAAGCTTTTAGAACTTGAAATTTTTACAGACTCATACTGTTTTGTGCTTAATTTTTATCAAATAACTAGAAATGATGAGATTTGAACTCGTAATGAAATTTTAAATTTTGGAGAATTGGATCCAAATAAGGAGGATTGAGAGTGTAGTAACGATTGTTTTTTAAAATATTTTATATTTAAAAATATATTAAAATAATATATTTTAAAAAAATTATTTTTAATATCAATACATCAAAACAAATTAAAAATACTAAAACAAAAATTAATTTAAAAATATTTTTAAAAAATAAAGACACAAAATAATTTTAAAGTTAGTTAATTAAAAAAACTAAAGGCAAGTGAAGTGAGGTGATAATTGCTCGACTGTGGGGTCTCTCACTCTCTCTGACTTTCCTTTTATTTACACTCCTCCGCGTCCTCCTGTAAGAGCGACAAGACAATTAATTATTCAATGTACAGATATTACTTTCTGTGTAATAAATACTCACTGTAAAATCTCTACCTCAAATCAAACCCTCATAAATTCCCCCCCAAAAAAATAATAATAACAATGTCTCACAATTCTCGGCAGTCCTTAGACTCGTGCACTCTCCAGCTCCATTCATGGAGACCTTTTCTCGATTCCGATCCCACCACCAGCTATAAACCCCACGCCTCTTCCCCCACTCTCACTAAACGCCCTTGCCTTTCTGATCGCTCTACTTCTTTCCCTTCCAACGTCGATTCCATCGACCTTTCCAAGCTCACTCTCCTTGAAGATGACCATAACAACACCAACAATAAACCCATCCCCGCTGTTACCAGCAGACCCTACAAGCGAGGCACCTTACGCCTTATCCAGCGCAAGAGGCGGCGGAGAGGATCCCGTTCTGTGTCCGGCCGGAGCTCCGATAGAAGTGGGACCCGGCGGTGCTGCTCGGTTGGCGCGGCGTCTGCGGCTCATGGGACTTGCTCGGATTTCCATGTGGCGGTGGGGACGGACTCGAGTGGGGAGCTGTTTGTGAACGGGGACGCGAATTAGGCGTCGGATGTCAGTCAAGCAAAGAATTCGGTAAAAGAAAGGGAGGAGAAAGAGAATTTGTTGGGAGTGGGTAATGTTATTGGGAATTTGGATAGTGAGTCTGGATATGGGAGTGAGCCTGGGTATAGAGGGGATGCTGAGGTTGGTTACGGAGATGAGGTTGATGAGGAAGAGGATGATGCCAGGTTGTTGTTTTGGGGACACCACTTTCAAGGTACACGCTCACGCTTTTTTTTACTCACCTTTCTTTTGTTAAGAGACCGTAATTGAACCTTTCCTTGCTCCTCCCGATGCAGATTCTAAGATGGAAATGGTTGGAGAGAACACATTTGATTCAAAAACCCATCACAGATGTCGTCGCAAGAAGCATGATTGTAGTAGATGTTGTGCATACTGGACCGAAAGCAAACACAAATAAAACATTAAACAAGCAGATTTACGTGGTTCCCCAAAACCGGGTACGTCCACGGAGACAATAGATTATATATTATTGGAGGAATGATACAAACACTCAACTCAACCCAAGACAATCCCACAAAACCCAATGTTTCACTCTTCACTCGGTGTTTCTCTCAAATCTACACTTGCACTCTCTCTCAAAGTTGCACTTGTCTTCTTCTCTCGCACTTCACTACACACACCGCACTCTCTTGCACTCTCTTTATAGGTGAATGGAGAAGCATTGGCAAGAACCCATGTGCGGAACCAACTACTACAATGACAAAAGTCATGGTGGTTGGAGAAAAGTTGACAAAAATGTTGACAATTGCTACAAATCTCCACCTTGGCAAGATTTTTCCATGCAATCCTCGTGATCAATCAATGCTGCCTCTAACGCGCCGTATGGCGCTGCACCCCGAAGGTGCTCAACACCGAGAGATGTTGACCAAGTCCAAACAATGTTGGAACTTGATCCCCGAGACACATTTTGTGAGCATGTCACTGGATTATCTGCGGTACCAATCTTCTGTAGCAGAATATCCCCTTCATCCACAATTTCTCGAACAAAATGAAATCGAACATCAATGTGCTTGGTGCGGGAATGATGAACCTGATTCTTTGCAAGACAAATAGCACTTTGACTATCACAATGGACATCCACGTGCTCTTGAACAATTCCCAAATCTTCAATCAACCCATGTAACCAAATAGCTTCCTTGAAAGCTTCCGTTCTCGCCATGTACTCTGCCTCGCTTGTTGACAAAGCTACTGTTGATTGTAACGTTGACCTCCAACTTACAGGCCCTTTAGCAAGTGTAAACACGTAGCCTGTTGTGGAACGACGCTTGTCTAAGTCACCAGCATAATCCGAGTCCACATAACCAACTAAATTTTGTCCGAGTCTATCATCCCTCTCAAACTTCAAACCAATATCGGTTGTGCCATGAATGTATCGTAGAATCCACTTAACCGCACCTCCCGGTGACCCTTTCCCGGATCATGCATATACCTACTCACCATACTTGACAGCATGTGAAATATCTGGTCTCGTACAAACCATTGCATACATTAATGCACCAACTGCATTTGCATATGGAATTTGAGCCATATGTTTGCGCTCTTCCTCTGTGCGTGGAGACATTGAAGCACTTAGCTTAAAATGAGGAGCTAAAGGTGTGCTTACGGGCTTGGTCTTACCATCTACCCCAAATCTCTCGTAGAATTTTCTTCAAGTATTGGGTCTGTGTCAAACAGACCGTGCCTTTTCTTCGTCTCTCGAATCTCCATGCCAAGAATCTTCTTAGCTTCTCCAAGGTCCTTCATTTCAAAGTCGGTTCTCGGTTGAGCTTTCGGTCTATCAATCTCCACCTTGCTCTTCGATGCGATCAACATATCATCGACATATAAGAGCAAATAGATGAAAGAACCATCAAGAAGTTTGCGAAAATATACACAGTGATCAAACCGACTCCGTGTGTATCCATGTTCTCGCCATGAACTTATCAAATCGCTTATACCATTGGCGAGGAGATTGTTTCAATCCATACAATGACTTCTTCAGTTTACAAGCCCAATTCTCTTTCCCAGGTGACTTTGAAACCATCTGGGCCGAGACATGTAAATTTCCTCTTCCAAATCTCCATGTAGGAAGGCGCTTTTTCACATCAAGTTGGGCTAACTCCAAATCAAACTGTGCAACCAAGGCTAACGAGAATACGGATTGATGAATGCTTAACAACTGGAGAGAATACCTCATTATAATCTATCCCCTCCTTCGAGCATAGCCTTTTGCTACCAATCTTGCTTTGAAACGAATGTTGTCTTTTCCAGGATTACCTTCCTTCTTAGCATATACCCACTTGCAGCCAATTGTCTTCTTTCCTTTAGGGAGTTGTACCAAATCCCAAGTCGATTCTTGTGGAGAGATTTCATCTCTTCATCCATTGCCTCTTTCCATTTTGCACTTTCTACACTCGTCATTTGCTTCTTTGTAGGTGTAGGGGATTCCATCATCAATCACTAGAAGTGCGTAAGCCATCATGTTACAATACCGAGCAGGTTTCTTGATAACCCTTTTTGGTTTACTCGTTGCGATGGATTCTTGTTGTGTGGTTGCTGGAGTTGTTGCATCCTCTTCATCTGAACTTTCATCTGAATCTCCTTCAGTAGAGATTGTCTGAACAGTCTTTACAGGAATGACTGAAGTCTCCAACTCCACCTGTTGTGCATCACCAGACTGTTTTTCCTTCTCCTGTGATTTCTCTTGCTGTAACATGCCAGACTCATCAAAAGTGACATCTCTACTCAAGATCACTTTCTTTGATTCGAACACCGAGTCTGTAGCCTTTTACTCCTCCACTAAAGCCCAAAAATATAGCTTTCTTGGCTCTAGGATCTAACTTGGACTCATAACATGATAATATGCTGAGCAACCAAATATACGCATAGAGTCATAATCATTTGCAGGAGAGCCCGACCATACCTCTAAGGGGGTTCTTCCATTTAATGCTGCTGAAGGTAACCGGTTAACAATATGACGAGCATAGTTTAATGCCTCGCCCCAGAACACTTTGCTTAGTCCCGAATGTGATAGCATACATCGGACTTTCTCCACCAATGTGCGATTCATGCGTTCTGCTACTCCATTCTGTTGTGGTGTTTTGCGATCGTAAAATGTCGCTTGATCCCTTCATTCCGACAAACTTCAAAGAAAGGATCTGAAGTGTACTCACCACCATTATCCGACCGAAGAGTCTTAACCCTCCTTCCAGTTTGAGTCTCCACCATTTTCTTCCATTTCGTAAAGATATCAAGGACCTCATCCTTGTGTTTCATCATGTACACCCATACTCGTCTTGAGAAATCATCAATAAAAGTAACAAACCAACGATTACCTCCAAGAGATTCATTCTTTGAAGGTCCCCATACATCCGTGTGAACATAATCTAGGATCCCTTTTGTGTTGTGTACTCGCAGGTGCCAAACTTGACCCTTGTCTCTGTTTTCCAAGAACACAATGCTCACGAACCCATGCTTCCCAGTCTTGGCGCCTTTTAATAGACCTTGCTTGACTAATCCTTGCAAAGCCTTTTCACCAGCATGCCCTAAGCGCATGTGCCAAAGTCTGGAATTATCTGCTTCATCATCTTCTATACTTTTGGAAACAAACTTTGTACCAATGAATCGTAGATCCATCCAGGAAATATAAGTTTCTTATCCTCGTGCCTCTTAAGACAACTAATGCACCACGGATTGCTCTCAAGACTCCACCATGCATGATAATCTTATAACCATTGGATTCTAGGACTCCAAGTGAGAAGAGATTTTTCTTCAAATCGGTACATACCGTACATCTGTTAGTGTCTTGACTACCCCATTATGCATCTTCGATGGATAGTCCCAATCCCTTTGATCTCACAAACATCATCATTACCCATCAACACAACTCCTCCATCGAACTCCTCGAGTCTCGAGAATAAGTGCTTGTTAGGGCACATGTGATAGGAACATGCGAATCAAGAATCCATTCACCGAATGGTTTTCGGGTGATGAGACCATGAATGCGAGTCTCATTCATCCTCATCTCGTGCAACGTTCACGGTTGGTTCATCTTTTTCCTTGTTGCCCTTAATTGGACAATCTTTCTTCCAGTGCCCTTTTTTGTGACAAAAGGCACACTCATCTTTTGCAAGATATCGTCCGTTTGATGATTCTCCTCTCGGATTTTGAGCGAGATCTCCCTCGCCCTCGAAATCTTCACGGGGTTTGTTCCGCCTCTAACCGTCAATGCTTCGACGTTGACTCCTTGTGAACAATCTGGTCCTTCTTCCGGTACTCATTGTTCACCAAAGCATTGGACACATCAATGAATTTAATCTTTTCTTTACCATACGGTAAAGTGGTGACAAGATGTTCATATGTGTCGGGCGGTGAATTCAATAACAACGAGCTTTATCTTCATCATCAATTTCCACATCTAAATTCTTCAAATCAGCTATCATTTTATTAAAATCATTTAGATGCTCATTCATAGAAGTACCTTTCTTGTGCTTGAAAACGGAAGATCCTTTTCTTCAAGTAGAGACGATTCTCTATACTCTTCTTCATAAACTTGTCCTCCGGTGCTTGCCATAATTCCTTTGCGAGTTTTGTTCGAAAAGGCGTACTTGATCCTTTACAAGACAAAGTCGGATGGAGCTGCAAGCCAACCGATTTATCCTTTCCCAGCTTTTATCATCCGGATCCTCTGGTTTTTCTTCTAGAGTGAAATCCAAATTCATTTGGACAAGCATATCCATGACTTCACATTTCCACATGCCAAAATTACCTTTCCCATCAAACTTCTCCACCTCAAATTTGGTATTCGATACCGGGATGTATTGTGGAGGTATACTAGCATTCCCCACTGATTTTTCTTCGGGAATATCAGCCATTAGGACGTCTTTGGATTACAAATGGAATCCTGAACTTGTTAAAACACACACTTTTATGCTCAAAAGTGCCAAAACAGTAACTTTGGTATGCTGTTTAACAAAACGGACACCACGGTTGCGTCCGGAATGGTTGAAAATGCTAGGAACAAGCTTGACTCGGCCCAAAAAGGGTCAAAAAATCACCGAGTTGGCCAAAAAACCAATCGACCGAGTTGACTCGGGGAAGGAATATTCTGTCTCGATAAAGAATATTCCGTCACGGGAATATTCTCTTCCTGTTAACGGAATATTCTTATTCTCAAAGAGAATATTCTGTCACTGTTGGATGACGTGGATGATGACAGGGCGATGTGGACCCTCTGATGCTGACATGGATGATGACTCGGCGCCTACGTGTCGGATGACGTGGCTGTCTTCTCGAGGCGAGAATTCCGGCACTGACTGGTTTTTCCGAGCAGATTTCCGCGAAACTTCGGCGAGCTCTACAGGGCTCGTTTCGACTCCGATTTCGATGATCTTTATATCACCGGACTCGTATCGACGAGAGGAATCTCCGCAGCTGGTTAAAATCAAGATCCGAGAACTTTGAAAATTCTGCAACTTTGAACAGAGAGCTGAAAAACGTGTTTTTACGTGTTTAAGCTTCCCTAATGCTCGATACCAATTTGTTGTGCATACTTGGACCGAAAGCAAACACAAATAAAACACAAAACAAGCGGATTTACGTGGTTCCCCAAAACCCGGTACGTCCACGGAGACAGGATTATATATTATTGGAGGAATGATACAAACACTCAACTCAACCCAGTACAATCCCACAAAACCCGAGTGTTTCACTCTTCACTCGGTGTTTCTCTCAAATCTACACTTGCACTCTCTCTCAAAGTTGCACCTTTGTCTTCTTCTCTCGCACTTCACTACACACACTGCACTCTCTTGCACTCTCTTTATAGGTGAATGGAGAAGCATTGGCAGCAACCCATGTGCAGAACCAACTACTACAATGACAAAAGTCATGGTGGTTGGAGAAAAGTTGACAAAAATGTTGACAATTGCTATAGTAGAATGGTTGATCCTGTGAGATAACTCTCCCGGTTGTTGGTAAATAGGAGGAGGAAGCGACCTTCTTTTACTTGAGAAGATACATTTATGTCTTGCAGCCCTCTGCTTTCAATTCCTCCTCAATTTTGTGACATGTTTTAGAGTCTCACTTCTGCTGCTGAGGTTGGATTTTCTCCTTATTCTGTTGCCTTCATGCACCTGCTCTGTGATGATCAATCCACAAACTTGCTGGTTTATATGTCAGCGACATGTCCAAGTAGTGCATTTGCTTATTTCTTGGATGTGGCATTGCATTCAAACCATTCTTGTAAGAATTCTTGTTAATCCATAACTTATTCAATTGTTTTGTGTTTCCTTTTTACAAGAACGTTTGTTGCCTAAAATCTAAATGCATTCATTGCTAAGCTATAATTATCTGAACTAGATCAAGGAAAGAACTGAAAGTTACCGGAGGTATTACATGAGCCAGATTATTCCAGGCCTTATTTGCTGAAATTCCCAAGTCACAAACAGTCTACTCAAATGCACTTTTTTTGGAACAATCAACCTGGTGTTGCTGCCTTCGAGTAGTTTCTACTTGGATTTTTTTATATCATAAAATGCCATTACGAGCAGGAAACTCAAAGACTTCAAAGCGGCTTCTCATCCTTTATTTATGAACAGAAGTCATTCCCTGCAACAGAAGTCATGCTTGTGTATCGGAAACCTTTCAACCAGAATGTTGCCAAGAGAAATTAAAAAATATTGTGAATTACTGATGCTGAACAATTTAGCCTCCGAGTTCCAGGAGAGCTGCTACTTGACCGTTGTTACGTTGTGATTGTAGTGGGACTCTCAGAATCACAATTACAGTCTTTAACAAAAGAAAGGTGACTTAGTGTCTTTGTTCTCGTGGTAATTTTTGTTACGGTAGTTTAAGAAAATTTGTTTTTTAAAAAAATATTTTTAGTTTAGGTTGGTTTGATTTTATATATGTTTGGTTAAAATCATGGTTGAAATTAAGGTTGAACAAAAAATAGTTTAATGTGTTTGGTAACTGTTTGCACCGCGTTCTAAAAAATTTTGAAATTTTTATTTTCTTTTTTTTCTAAAAAATAATTATTTTTTATGTTTTCAGATCATTTTTGAATGCTGAAGTTAAAAATAATTTAAAAAAATAAAAAAAAAATATTATTTTGATGTATTTCTAAGCAAAAAGCACTTTAAACCGTCACCGCTATCATAATTCCAAACAGGCAAGCTTTTCAAATTGAGGTTATAAAATAACTAAAAAAGACATTAATATTGATGGTTTTGAATTGAAATATTGTAGATTTAACTATTGCTATTACATCATGAAATAAACAATATTTTATATAAAATATTTTTTATTGTTCTATTAAACTATTTGAATTTCATCACGTACGAAATTCATCCTAGAAGGACTACAATTTTCATGGCTTCCTGAGCGTGTAACAACATTAGAAAAAATCTTATTAGGAATAAAATTAGAATTGTGATCAAATTTTGTAAATGCTACGTCAACATGCGATCTCTTTTAATGTTGTTGGTGTAGTGCTATTGATGCCGCTACAATTTCAACTTGTATTTTATACGGATAAGTGTGCATGTTTTGTAAAATCCTCCACCTCTGTTTCCATACTCCAAAAGAACGTTCTATCACATTACGTAGCGATGAATGTGCACAATTAAAAACTCTTCTTGCTGATTTCTTGGTTGTCCACGACGCCTAAAATCTTGTAAGTGATATCTCTCATCTTTATATGGATCTAAATACCCATACTCATTGGGATATCCAACATCAACCAAATAGTATTTACCTGTAATTACAAACAACATTCAAATTTCTAATATAATTAGTAAATAATAAACAAATTATTATACTTATAATTACATAACAATTTCTATTGTATAACTACCTTCTTGTGGTTTAGAAAATTTTATATTTCTATTGTTAGTAGTCTCAAGAAAAATATGTGTATCTTAGGCACTGCCTTCCTATCCTGCCCACACAAACGTAAACTGCATGTCAAAACTACAAGCAACCATTATGTTTTGAGTCGATACACATTTTCTTCCGATAAATGAAATTTGATTTTCAGTTGATATTGAAGCTCGCACATATATTTCATCAATTGCACCAATACAATTCTATATGAAAACCATTGATAATATAATGTCATTACTTACTAACATGCAGAAAAGAATTTAATGTTGAATATTGACAACGTTAACAAACATTTTTCTTACCTTGAAATGAGACATATATCTTGGATTCATTGCAATTTCTCGTGGAGTGCTTGTAAAATTCAGGTCCTCTGGTTTTATGACATCTGCTGCAAACAAACATACTGCTGCGAGGACTTTTTTAATGCATCTACTAACAGTTTCACCCGAATGTTGAAATCGCTCTTGAACCTTCCTGTTTTATGCTCCTAGTGATATTGTATATAGAAATATAACCACTTTTTCAATCACACTCATCCTTCTCGAAGGCTTTAACCCATACTTTATTTCTAAATCACTTGCACGAGCTCAACAAAGTTGATGTGTCCATTCTAAACATGTTGACACATCGTTTCCAATGTCCTCATAAAACTTCGGTTAACCAACGCATGCCTGTGTTGTATGAAACCATGCACGGTTCTTTATGCATATAATTAATATAATACATGTTTATTGCCCCAGGTGTGCATACAACTAACTTTTTCATATCAAAATCTCGCCTCCAAAATTATTCATCATCCTTATCACTATCGTCATTGTCGCTGTCATCATTGTCGTCGTCATCATTTTCCCCATCATTACCATCCCCTCCTGAGCCACCGTTGTCATCATCACCACGATAATTAATGTGATCAACAACACGATCCATTATGTTTTCATAATCATCATCAAGATCTTCATTGAATATTGCATTAAAATGCGCATCTTTCATATGTATAATGCTAAATAAATAAACAAATGAATAATGTTAAACACTAGTTTTTCGAATAAAACACAATATTTGATGGTATACTTTATCGTGTAATTTTATACCACACAAATATTGCAGTCTATGTCTTGACACTATAAAAAGATTGGAAAAAGATTTTTTTTTGAAAAGTATTTTTTAGGAAAATTTTTTCGATTTGTTTTTTTTTTACTAGGTCGGACCCTGTCTAAAATGTTTGGCCCATGAACAGTGGAGACACTCTCCACTGTTCACTTTACAAAACAGTAGAGAGGGCCAAATACAGTAGAAAAAGAAGAAGGAGAAGGGGAAGGGGAAGGGGAAGAGTAAGCTACCCTGCACGGCGACGATGTACGGGCGCGACGGTGGCAACACGGAGGCCGGTGGTGAACTGAAGGAGCTGCTTAGCCGATGGACGGCGATCCTTTTTATTTTTCCTCTGTTTCTGCTCTTCTTCCTTCTCTGTCTCTGCTACTTTCTATTTCTATTTCGAACGGTTTTCTCCCCTTTGATGGTGGTGCTGTTGTTGTCGACAGTGACTTAAAACGGTTCTTGTGGTGGCGACGAGAAAGGTAGGCGGTGGTGCCCCCTTTTTTTCCTGTGGTTGCCTCTGTTTTTTTTCCTGTTTTTGCTCTTCTTCCTTCTCTCTGTCTCTGCTACTTTCTATTTCTGTTCCGGATGGTTTTCTCCCCTCTAATGGTGGTGCTACTGTTGTCGACGGTGACAAGGCGATTCTTCTGGCGGCCATGAGGAAGGTAGGCGGTGGTGCCCCTATTTTTTTTTCTTGTGTTTGCCTCTGTTTTTCCTCTGTTTCGTTTCCCCACCTTACTCTTTGTTTTTCAGATCAAATTCCTTTTTACTTCTTTTTTTCCCACCCTTCTGGTTCGTCTCTTCTCTCTACATATCGTTACCCGTATGTTTTTTCTTGTGCAAATTGCCATCAACTTTTGATCGTTCCCCGTATGTTTTTTCTTACGCAAGGCTTTAACCCATGTGAAAAGTTCTATTGCAATATACCGTGTGAAAAGTATTACTGCGATGTATTTTGTCACCATGTAAAAAGTTTCCCTATCATGCAATTTACACAAGTTATTATTCATTGCATATGACTTGTTCCATTTCAGGTGCAATTTACATAAGTTATTATTCAATGCATCTGACTTGTTGCATTTCAGATCCGTGCTATTGTTACATCATGTGATGTATGATTGATAAGTTTTTTTTTTATATGTTTAACATTTTGTAAGTTCTTTCCTTTTCCTTCCCGTTAATCCCTTTCCTATCTAATTTACATTTTGCTTTACATCTATTTTGTTATTGAAATGACATAATTTCTTATAATTGGATTTCCTGAGAAGTGGAATTTATAAGTGAAATTTGTTGTCAAATAAAACAACACCCTTTGTTTGCATCATCAACCAGTAGCATTCAGCAGTGTATTTTTTCTGTAAAAACTAAAAGCATTTTCCGCATCAAATACTGATGTCATTAATATTAAATAGTATTTTCTTAGATTGCAATTCATAATACTCAGCAATTATCAAATAACACTACAACTTGTAACTACATTATTATACAATCCATAACATGAACATAATAAATATTAATGCTCCATAACCTAACTGATTGCAGATGCTGTCTAAGGTGCTTTATGCCGTGTATACATTCTTTGCAACCATTTCATCTTGTTTTCAAGATTACCCATAGTTGACCACATTTCTCCATTCCTTCTCAAACCTAAAAACTCAGTAACAAACCCATGAAAATCATCACCGATATTAACTCCTTCAATTGAGTGAAGCTCGGTCATAACCTCAGGAATACTACACCTTTCCTATCTTTATTGATAGATGTTGAATCACTATTGTTTGACACGTTGTCAACCATTTGATCCTACCATGATATTAGTTGTAACCCAATTCCATAATTCCTTTTTTCTCAGTTTGAACCTCAAAACGTTCTCTTTCTTTTCTCTTACTACTACTACGGGTGTTGCTACTGCTAGATATATTAATCCCTCTAACCATGTTGCAAACATCATCGATCAAAGTTGGAATTTCATCCTCTTCTGAATCACTACTTCCTTTTTCCAAATCGGGTTGTTCAACATTGGCATGTTGATTGCCATCAACACCGATATTATCATCAGGTAAGACTCCAGATGATGGTGCCCACGCATACTCACTGGTAGCAATAATGTTTGAGAACATTCTGTCGAACTCATACGCAACGATGGTTCGAAACCAGAGTGCCTAAAGTTTTTTGCTCCTCTTATTTTTTACACAAAACAAAAAAAATCATCTCATGCAACTTTGCCTAATTTATTAATAACTAAACTAAGATTTAAACAAATTAAAGATTAAGGATCGTGATAAATAACCTGAATTTTTTTTTCCACCGCTCATCACTAGCAGAAATTGTTCCTAATTCAGTACTCCAACCCACACGAATTTCAGAAATGAGCTTCGTCCATATCCTCCAATCCTTTTTGCAGCCATCCTATTTGTTCTTCAGTTGTGCCTTGGTGAATGCATGACCAGTTTGTTCTTTGAAGGATGCCAACAAATATTTCCAACCACCTTTGTCGAAATGAGTATTTGGTCTCATTCCCATGTCGATAGCCTTAATGCAAAGGTCACAAAAGGCATGCAACATTTCTTTAATCTATGTTGCTTTATCCATATTTTCAGGACTTTCCCTTCCTAGTTTGATGACGTATATGGAAGCAAACATAATGAGTTATAACATGCTTAGAATTTGAATGATATTTGATGGAAGTATAGTCAACATACAAGTATTCAAACAATCAATAGAGTAGGCAAAAATAAAATGAAAAGAAAACGACTTACATTCCTAAAAATAAACTTAGAGCATCAAATATATATATGTAACGAGGCATATGATAATAGCCTTATACTTTCCCTGCCCATAATATTTCCTGTTTATATTCTATGTTTATAAACTTGTACCAAACATCAAAGTTGATTTTTGAATTACCATGAGCCATAAAATATCATCAACAACTGAACATCATTGTTCAATACCCAACAAACTAAAAACTAAGAAACATAGGGTAGAGGAAAATTCTAAATATTTTTTTTCCTGGGAAAGTATTAATGGGTGCAGAGTGTGTGTATTCACTAGGATGGAGAAGGTATGTATAAGATGAGATGGAGATGTCAGATCATGTATTAATTTTAAAGAAGTTCAGAAGGTAAAAAAAATTATTCACGGTGAAAGCAACAGCAAAAATGAGAAAAAAAAAATTTTTCAATAGATCTACAAGATCAAAAACATGGAAACGTGTATCGAGTAAAAAAAAGAAATGGAAATTAGTTTCGACAGTAAAGGAGAGAAGATGGTCGGAGGAGACAGATCTTGAATTTTTTTTAGAGAGATGAGATGAATCTGACCAACTAACAAACTACTTCACTGTTAGCATTTTTGCTCTGATTTTTTAGAGGAGTCGGGGAGGAACTGGGAAGTTTGATTTTCCTCCAACGACTTTTTTTTCTCTTCAACTTGTGATTTGTTGTCGGTGGATAATGGAAGAAAAACTGAGGTTAAGCTGCTGGCAAAGCATAATTTTTGTGCTTTTAATAAACCTCATGTTCAGACACAATTTATAGTGGGTCCTACCAAAACAAAACAAAGTTTCAACTTAACCAAACATTAATATTTATGGTTGACCCTCAACCTCACACGCAACCACAATGCCAAAGAGCTTCGTAGTCATCCAAACCTAAATATCTAAACTCAGCTTACTTCCTTGCTCTCCCCTTGTTGGTGCATTCACCAGCCTCTTGCTTTTTTATCGAACCCACTCTAAAAAGCTCCCATTTTAATGGAACTCACCCTTGTCCCTCTTTAAAGCTTTCCCTCAGTGTTGTTACCTTCACAACTTTGCATTCGCGAGGAACATTGTAACGTCTATCTCCTGCTCTTTTACTGTGTACTTTTAGAATATGAGAGATCATGACACGAGGTGCCTTTCTCGATTTTCAATCGCAGACCTTTATCTTTTTCTTCTTTTGAAAGCATCATAGATATCATAGAACGAGAACTATCTTCTCTCATTGACTTCTTGTTCCTTTCATGGCTAACAAATGCTAAGGGCTAGGATTCCAATAACGGGGACAGTTGAGTTCAAGAAGCATATAGTGGGACTAGATATCACAACCTTTACATCCACTCACTGGCATCTTTTTCGCACTCTATTAGGAGAAGTCCCAGCAATTAGGTTGAGTTGGGGTTTCGGTGAAAATAGACGAGGCTAAGAATGCTAGTCATTATGATGTGGACCAGCCCAGAAACACCAGTAAGGACCCATTACATGTTCCAAATGGTCCAATGACTCGGTCCAAGACAAAGGCATTGAAAGAGGCATTGAATGCATTGGTTTTGAATGTTTCAACCTAGTCGAATTGAAAGGTCCATTAGAGTATCAAGAGGAGACCCTAGTACATCTTATCCATGTGCAAGAGGGGTCCAACACAACCTTATTTGGGCCATGAGGTGAGGACAACAAAGGAAACAAAAGAATCCTTCTACAACTTGGAAACAACATGGGTGGCTATCGTTTCCTTTTGTTTCTAAGATTAAGGGGCTGCATGGAAGGCTATAAATAAGCCTTGAATCAGGTTCTATAATATTTTACTTCCTTCTCTTCTTCTCATGACAGAACATGGATTTAATATTATGGGCTTTGTTTTATTTTGTTAGCTACAGCCCAAGGCTTGTTTGGGCTTAATTAATACTTTGTTTTCGTTAGGATCCAAGGCTTGTTTGGATTAAGTTATGGGCTTTTCAGTTTAGGGTTTTGGGTCGTTTTGAGTGGACCTCATTTAAGTCCACATAAGGGGTCCATTAGGGTTAACTTTTCAAGAACTATTTAAACTCATGTAAGCCAAAATTTCAGCAGCTTTGATGATAATTACTTCTGAATTTTTCAATTTTAACATGTGAGAGTGATTCTTGTATTCTTCAGTTCTTGAACGAACTGAATCGACTTATCGAAGATTAACGGCTTCGTGGCGTCATTCTACTCAATCCAATAGTGTTGGTGCCTTGGGGCGGGTTTCCATTGTGTCACACTCCTATCAAACCTATTTCAACTTTCCGGATCGATCTCAATCTTGATTGTGGGTTGCGTGACCACGTGATCACGAGGTTCACATCGGTTGGTATTAGAGCTAGGCTCCGAAACAAGGTCATATCCTTCATTATTTTTGTTTTTTTAGTGTTCCTTTAAGTTTTTCAGTGATTGCGTCCATCTTCTTGTTCTTCGTGTCTGCGTCATCTAAGCAAAAAAAAGGTTAAATTTCATCTTGTTATTATCTCTAATCATATCAGTATATTAAAAAGAAAAAAAGAAAGAGAGAGGGACGGATTAGTTGAAATTTGAAGGATCATTCAATTTTTGTCGTAGAAACACAACTCTTGGAGAACCATAAGAAAACCACCTCAGAATCAATTGAAACTTAATATTTAGTCTATTGGGGGTGAGATCGTATCATATGTAAAATTTGGGATTATTCTGATATAGTTTGCTTGAGGTTTTAATTCGAGGCTCAATTCTGCCGTAAAAACACTACTCTTTGTGAACCATAAGCAAAACACCTTAGAATAAATTGAAACTTCATATTCTGTGTATTGGGGATGAGATCACCTCATATATTAAATTTGGGCTTATTTTGATATCGGCTTCTGGAGGTTTTAATTAGGGGTTCAATTCTGCCACAAACTGATCATACAAGGGGTTTGGGTACCTAGACATAAAAGAACGACCTACAAATTGATTTTTGTTGTTTTTTTAGTATTATAATACTAAATATTGAATTTGAGGTCATTTCGAGATTCTTTGGTCTGGGTTTCAATTCTGTTACATAAAAATGGCGTAACATGTTAGATTTGCGTCAAGTTTCAAAACGTGATCCTTACTGTTTAGTTTTGTCCAAATATTTTTGTTTCTATTATATTTGGGTTATCTAGGATTCAAGTAACTATTTTTGCTAATATTCGCTTCTGTTTTATTTCGTGTCTTCGTTTCATCCACAATTCGTATGAATTTGCATTGCTACTCGCAAAATCGTAATCTTAGTTTTGTTTTGCTTTGTTTTCAATATATTTATTGATTCTTGAGTCTAAAAATTATAATTAGAGTGCGCTGTGAAGGCTACTGACTTTGATTTGTTGATTTCAGTTCCTAAAGAACCAAAAGAAAGGAAGTTGTGAGGTAAAAGGCGTAGTGATGTTATTAGAGTGAAAAGCCTTGATTTTTTTTGTGTGATACACGAGAGGTGTGAGGATATATTTTGTGCTACTCACCAAATTTTACAGATTCAAAGAATGTCTGAAAACAACGAATCAGCTACACAAAACGTTGACGTAGCTTTCGAATTGCGAGCCATAGGCCAGCAACTTGAGCTGCTGTCTAGAACGTACAAGGATCTAAAAGATGAGGTGAATTCAATAAAGCAACAGAATAGTGGGGCTGATCGCCGAGGAAATACAGTCTATATGGCCGTACGGAATGTCAGATCTGATTTTGAAGAGTTTGTTGACGAAAACAAAGATGCGGGTGAAGATGACTATGATTTTGCATCTGCTGGCCAGGGAATCAGGTATGGACCAAACAGGGCTAGGAGGAATGTGAATTTTCGTGGCATGGGCACTAATGAAGATATGGATGGGGACTTGGACACCATTAAACTAAAAATTCCTAACTTTCAAGGTAAAAACGATCCCGAGGCTTATTTGGAGTGGGAGAAAAAGGTAGATTGGATTTTTGATTAGCATAGCTATTCTGAACAAAAAAAGGTGAAATTGGTGATAATTGAGTTTACGGAGTATGCATTGATTTGGTGGGATCAAATTGTAATCGGTAGGAGGAGGAATGGGGAGCGACCCGTTCGGACGTGGGGGGAGATGAAAGTCTTAATGAGGGAGACGATTTGTGCCAAACCACTATTACAGAGACTTATATTTGAAGCTCCAAGGTCTGAATCAAGGTTATAAGACAGTAGATGAATATCACAAAGAGATGGAGATAGCAATGATTCAGGCAAATGTTATTGAGGATAGAGAAGCCACCATGACTAGATTTCTTAATGGGTTGAATCGGGACATTACCAATGTGGTTGAGCTACAGCATTATATGGAGCTAAAGGACATGGTTCACATGGCTACAAAGGTGGAGAGACAACTTCGGAAGGGACATGCTCGGCCAGCGTTTAATTCGGGCTCTTCATCATCTTGGAAGCCAAATCTAAAGAGAGAGGGTACTTGTCCGGCCAAGATCCTTTGTTCCTTCTAAAACTGAACCACCAAAGGCTAAAGTTGATGTTCCTACTGATGCCAAAGGTAAATCTGAAACTCAACCTAAACATACATGTGATGTTAGATGTTTCAGGTGTCAAGGATATGGACATTATGCTTCAGAGTGTCCAAACAAGAGAATCATGATGATTAGAGATAATGGTGATATGGAATCTGAAAGTGACAGATCTGATTGTGAAGGCATGCCATCATTGGAGGATAGTGATGGGGATGAGTTAGCATTACCGGTTAGGGAGTCCTTGGTTATAAGACGAACACTTCGGGTTCGGGTAAAGGAAGATGAAATTAATCGGCAAAGGAGAAAATCTTCCATACGCGTTGTTATGTACAAAGCAAGGTGTGTGATTTAATTATAGATAGTGGAAGCTGTGTTAATGTTTGTAGTACCACCCTTGTTAGTAAACTGAATTTGTGTCTTGTTAAGCATGCTAAACCATATAGATTGCAATGGCTGAATGATAGTGGTGAAGTGAAAGTGACTAAACAGGTTGTGGTTCCATTTTTTATTGGGAAATATATTGATGAAGTTCTGTGTGACGTGGTACCAATACAAGCAAGTCACATCTTTTTGAAGAGACCATGACAATATGATAGGAAGGCAATTCATGATGGGGTTAAAAATAGGTATACCATTGTAAAAGATGGTAAAACCATCACTCTTGTACCTCTTACACCCAAACAGGTGTATGATGATCAAATAAAGCTAAAAAGTGAGCATGAGGCAATGGGGAGAGAAAATCAAGGTGAGGAACAAGGGGAGAAAAGACCATCAGATTCGTCTAGAACTCAAACCACTACAACCTATTCGGCCACCCATCCAAACACAAACAAATATTCAGCCAACACTCCAAACAAATCAAACCATTCGACCACAACTCAAAAACACCCAAATCTGGCCGAGAGTGGACGTAAGACAAGAGGAGTGAAGAAAGTTAGCAAGGATGATGAGAATTGTATGGAAAAACTAAAGAAACAACCTAATTTTTATGCTAGAGAGGGTGAGGTCAGATCTGTATTTTTCACTAACAAGCCAATGATTTTACTTGTGTATAAAGAGGCTTACTTTAATACTAATGATCTTGATCATATTGTGCCTAGTGTTGCTATTGCTTTGTTGCAAGAGTTTGATGATATGTTCCCCGACGATACTCCTAGCGGATTACCACCATTGAGGGGGATAGAGCATCAGATTAATTTTGTACCTAGAGCTTCAATTCCTAACCGACCAGCCTATAGAAGCAATCCCGAGGAGACGAAGGAGCTTCAAAGGCAAGTTGATGAGCTGATGGGAAAGGGCTACATTCGTGAGAGTATGAGCACATGTCTTTGTACTCGTGCTACTTGTGCCTAAGAAGGATGGAACATGGAGGATGTGTGTTGATTGTTGAGCCATCAACAACATACCGGTAAAGTATAGACACCCCATTCCTAGGCTTGATGACATGTTAGATGAGTTACATGGATCCTGTATTTTCTCTAAAATCGACTTGAAAAGTGGGTACCATCAAATTAGAATGAAAGAAGGTGATGAGTGGAAAACAACATTTAAGACTAAGCATGGTTTGTATAAATGGTTAGTAATGTTGTTTGGACTTACAAATGCACCTAGTACGTTTATGCATTTAATGAATCATGTGTTGCATGCATTCATAAGTAAGTTTGTGGTTGTGTATTTTGATGACATTCGATCTATAGCAAGAACTTAACGAGCATCTTGATCATTTGCGTAATGTACTTAGTGTGTTGCGTAGTGAGAAATTGTATGCTAATCTTAAAAAGTGTGCCTTTTGCATGGAGAAAATTGTGTTTCTTGGCTATGTTGTAACTGCACAGGGTATCGAGATGGATAAGGAGAAAGTTAAGGCCATCCGGGATTGGCCTAAACCCAAATCAGTAAGTGAGGTAAGGAGTTTTTATGGGTTAGCTAGTTTTTATAGGTGTTTTGTGAAAGATTTCAGTACAATAGCTGCACCCTTGAATGAAGTTGTTAAAAAGTCAGTTGGGTTTAAATAGGGGGAGGAACAAGAATTGGCTTTTGTTCTTTTAAAAGATAAATTATGTTCTGCACTTGTTTTGGCTTTACCCGACTTTACGAAAGAATTTGAAATAGAATGTGATGCATCCGGAATGGGAATAGGTCTTTTTTGATGCGGGATCGAGACCTATTGCATATTTTAGTGAGAAGTTAAGTGGAGCGACCTTGAACTATCCCACTTACGACAAAGAACTCTATGCATTGGTAAGAGCACTTGAGACATGGCAACATTACTTGTGGCCAAAAGAGTTCGTAATCCATTCGGATCATAAGTCCTTGAAACATCTGAAAGGACAAGGTAAGTTGAATAGGAGGCATGCAAAATGGGTTGGATTCATTCAAACTTTTCCTTACATAATCAAGTATAAGCAAGGCAAAGAGAACATCGTAGCTGATGCCCTTTCGCGCAGTATGTTCTTTTACACACAATGAATACTAGATTACTAGGCTTTGAATATGTAAAGGAATTGTATGATAATGATTCCGACTTTGCCGAGATTTATAATGCATGTGGACATTCGGCTTTTGGTAAGTTTTATTTGATGGATGGTTATTTGTTCAAAGAGAATAGATTATGTGTTCCTGCTAGTTCTTTGGGTGAATTGCTTGTTCGTGAAGCACACGGGGGTGGTTTAATGGGTCACTTTGGGGTTGCGAAAACCTTGGATGTATTGCATGAGCATTTTTATTGGCCAAAGATGAAAATAGATGTGCAATGAATTTATGAACAGTGCATTGCTTGTAGAAAGGTAAAATTTAGAGTACAACCGCATGGACTATATACACCTTTACCTGTGCCTATTGAACCTTGGGTAGATATCTCTATGGACTTTGTTTTAGGTTTACCTAGGTCAAAGAAAAGTAGAGACTCTATTTTTGTTGTGGTTGATAGGTTTTCTAAAATTGCGCATTTCATTGCATGCAATAAAACGGATGATACATCTTATATCACGAGACTTGTTTTTTTAGGGAGACATGCGTTTGTATGGCATTCCTAAGAGTATAGTGTCAGATCGTGATGTTAAGTTCCTTAGCTACTTTTGGAAGACCTTATGGGGAAAGTTAGGAACTAAACTCTTATTTTCGACAACATATCATCCTCAAACAGATGGACAAACTGAGGTAGTGAATAGAACATTATCCCAACTTTTGCGTGCTATAATTCAAAAGAATTTAAAGAGTTGGGAAGAATGTTTGCCTTTCGTTGAGTTTGCCTATAATAGAACTGTGCATTCGAGCACTAGTTTTTCTCCATTTAAAATTGTTTATGGTTTTAATCCACTGACTCCTATGGACTTAATTCCTTTGCCTTTTGAAGAAAAGGTAAGTTTAGATGGTGAAAAGAAGGTAAAGATGGTGAGACAACTCCATGAGGGAGTTCGGCTGCAAATAGAGAAAAAGAACAGACTTTACGCTTCTAAAGCAAATAAGGGACGTAAACTCGTTGTTTTCCAACCCGATGATTGGGTTTGGGTGCACATGCGTAAGGAACGATTTCCTAACCAAAGGAAATCAAAATTACAACCTTGTGATGATGGTCCATTTCTGGTTTTAGAGAGAATCAATGACAACGCATACAAAATTGACCTTCCAGGTGAGTATGGTGTTAGTGCTACCTTTAATGTTGCTGATGTTACGTTGTTTGACACAGATTTTGATTCGAGGTCGAATCCTTTCGAGGAGAGAGGGGATGATGTGGACCAGCCTAGAAACACCAGCAAGGACCCATTACATGTTCCAAATGATCCAATGACTCGGTCCAAGACAAAGGCATTGAAAGAGGCATTGAATGTATTGATTTTGAATGTTTCAACCAAGTCAGAATTGAAAGGTCCATTAGAGTATCAAGAGGAGACCCTAGTACATCTTATCCATGTGCAAGAGGGGTCCAACACAACCTTATTTAGGCCATGAGGTGAGGACAGCAAAGGAAACAAAAGAATTCTTCTACAACTTGGAAACAACATGGGTGGCTACCTTTTCCTTTTATTTCTAAGATTAAGGGGCTGCATGGAAGGCTATAAATAAGCCTTGAATCAGTTCTATAATATTTTACTTCCTTCTCTTCTTCTCATGACAGAACATGGATTTAATATTATGGGTTTTGTTTTATTTTGTTAGCTACATCCCAAGGCTTGTTTGGGCTTAATTAATACTTTGTTTTCAGTTAGGATCCAAGGCTTGTTTGGATTAAGTTATGGGCTTTTCAGTTTAGGGTTTTGGGTCAGTTTTGAGTGGACCTCATTTAACTCCACATAAGGGGTCCATTAGGGTTAACTTTTCAAGAACTATTTAAACTCATGTAAGCCAAAATTTCAGCAACTTTGATGATAATTACTTCGAATTTTTCGGTTTTAACGTGTGAGAGTGATTCTTGCATTCTTAAGTTCTTGAACGAACCGAATCGACTTATCGAAGATTAACGGCTTCGTGGCGTCATTCTACTCAATCCAATAGTGTTGGTGTCTTGGGGCAGGTTTCCATTGTGTCACACTTTTATCAGACATATTTCAGCTTTCCGGGATCAGATCTCAATCTTGATTGTGGGTTGCGTGACCACGTGATCACGAGGTTTGCATCATATTATCTGCATAAATTGAAGAAAAATAGGATCATGGGAGGTAGAAACAGGATTGCCCTTTTAGAGTGTATCAAGTGCTTCCATTGTGCGATTGGTGATCTTCACAAATCACTTGGTATACTCAGAAAGTTTGACACAATAAATTTTGATACACAGATGGAGGACCCAACTATATGGTTGAGTGTTGCATTCATAGATGAAGACACCTGCTGGGATGGTTTTGAAGATCAAGATAGCAAACAAGTTAAAACGCTTTAAAATCAAGTTTCAAGAGTCACATCACTAGTAATGCACTAGCTCTTGTTAACAAACTAGCAACCATTGGTTTGGGAAGCCTAAATGGTCCGTAGTTATGTCATATCAAATGGGGATTCAATCATAAATCAGAATATAAATGGAATAATCTAGCCTATTAAAGGTAAAATATCTCTCCCCGTATCCATGTTTGTTTGGTTGTCATAGCCCATAGAAAAAGGAAGAAAATAGGTTCCAGAAGAAGAGATTGTAATCCTTAAAAACTACTGTATATTATTTTTTTATTGTGTGTGTGTATATATAATTTTAATAAGCTTTGTAAAATGGATCCTAATATAATAAATAAGTATTGATAATATAAAGATAATTAGACTAGAGCTATAGTTAATCATAATTCTTTAATACCCCGTTGTAATTTGAATGGGGAGAAGACATTAGATTCAACTTGGATTGAAGAAATGGAAACCACGATGATGAGAAATGTTTAGCAAATACATCTATAACTTGATCGAAGAAAGCAATAAATTAAACTTGGATTCTTTGCAATCAACCAAGTTCATAAATGAAGTGAAAATCAATCTCTATATGTTTCATGCAAGTATGAGAATTGGATTTACAATCAAATAAATGGCTTTTAAATTGTCACCCTATAGAAAAAAAAAAGGAGGAGATGTACCTAAAATACCAAGTTCATGAAGTAGAGACTAGACACATTGTCGTTCGATAGCAACATTAGCAATAACTTTCCATTTGATCTTTATAGAAGAACATGGTCCACAATACGTTGTTTCGTTGATTTTCAACGAATCAAGTTACGACTACGAAAAATAGCATAATCAGTCGTAGACTTTCGTTCATCAACATTACAAGCCCAATCAAGATCATTAAACTCAATGAGAGAGATCACTATGATAAGTCAAGTGCAACATTTGGGATAAAGTATCATGAAGATAGCATATGTGATTAATTACCAACCAATATACAATAATGGAAGAATGTATGAATTGCCATTCCTTGTTAACCACAAAACAAATATTGGGTCATATGAATGTGAAATACTAAAGAGCTTCCACTACCTCTTTAAATTATATAGGATTCATATGAGGAGTGCTAGTTGACTTGGACAACGAACAACTTACAACAATAGGAATAACAAAACAAATATTAGGTCATGAGAGTGTGAAATACTAAAGAGCACCCTATAACGGACCCGACAATACGATTTGATCAACGCTAAAAGATCCCAACATATGCTCTTAATATGAGGCCAAAATGGACAATATCTTACTAGTGAGGTGGGGTGGGGTGTTACACACCTACTAACAATTTAAATTGTGTAGGACCTGATAAGAAGTGTTAGTTATCTTGGACAATGGATAACTTACAACAATAAAAGTAGCAATAAACTAAAACATGTCAACCTTTTGAAGAAGATTAGAAATGTATCGTTGCTGTGAAAAAGCAAACATATATAGCATAAGAAACTTTAATTCTAAAAAAGTAATAAGATGTGTAATGAGACGTTGAAGGAAGGATAATTATCACCGGTCAATAAAATATCACCAACATAAACAAAAATAATAATAATGTAGCTTTAGTAGAACGAAAAATGAACAAGAAAGTATCAACATTAGAGATGTGAAGTCCTAAAAAAACCAAGAAATGATTAAGTTGATCAAATTGATTACTGGTTTTAGACTATAAAAGGAACATTTGAGTTTGTTATCATAGTTTGGGAACTATGGATCAACGAAGCTAAAAGGTTAATTCATAAACATATCTATATCAAGAAATACATTAAGAAAAGCATTATACACATCAAGTTGATATATCCACCAGCCATGAGTAGCACCAATACAAAGCACTATTTGAATAGTGCAAGGCTTCACAATTGGACTAAATCTCTTCTAAAAATCAACCATTTCTTACTAATAATAGCCTTTGGCTAACAATCATGTTTTGTAATGCTTAAGATTCCTATCTATCATATGTTTAATCTTTGACATCCATTGATAACCTACCATATTCATAGTCGGATCATATGGTATTAGAGATCAAATATCATTAGCTACGGCGAGAAATTTCAGTAATCATATCAAGTTGCCACTTAAGATATCTTTTAACCTCAATAAAATATGGTTAAGTATAAATTTAGAAGAATATGCTAATAGTACTTTATGAGGCCAAGTGGGACAAAGTCGCAAGACCATATTATATTGATTTTCGATATTAAAAGAAAGAGACAATGTAGTTGTTGGGCTAATATTAATAAAAAGATTTATGATAGGGGTGGTAGATAATAACGGGGAAGATGTGGGTTAGCGACTTACAACATGATGAAATGATAATAAGAGGGTGTGAGAGACTAAAAGGAAAAGAAAGGTTACTCAAAACAAGTTGGTATTTATTGTGAAATAAGCATAGACAATACAAATTGAGGAGGAAGATTGGAGAATAGTTTATAGTAGTAGGGTGACCTATTTAGTATATGTGGAGGTTAACTTTGAAGAAGATTAAGAGAAGAAAATATTATTTGTACTAGAAGAATTAAAAAATAAGTAAGATTGAATGGTCATATATTGATAATCGATATGAGGTGAACTATAACCTAAGAAGACATATGATAAGGAAAGAAAAATCATTTTATAATGATAGTATGGTCAGAGATAGAGAAAACACAAAAAACTAAAAACTTTAAGTTAATTAGAGTTAAGACAAAACTAAAATGATAGGAGAAGCATGAGTTTAAGAGGAATTGGACTATTGTACACCTGTTTGGGTAATCTTTGATTAAAATGATAAAATCCCATTATTGTTATTATTAATAATCTCAATTTATTGCTTTTTTTTTAATTATTTGAATTTTTTAATAGGAGAAGCATGTCGATAAGCTATAGGAACAAGACATCATGAAGGTTGTTGGAAGACAATGAAACTAGGAGAGGTTTATTGTTGCTTCCTCAACCTTACACTTTTAAACCTACTTCCAGTACTTAATTTGGGCACCCTTTATCTTTTAAAAGGTTTTCTCAATGTTTTTTTATTTAAATGTTGTTATCTCTGATGGAGAGTTTTAATTGATTTGGTAATTGTATAATGATGTCATTGAGAGTTACTATTTATTAGGCTGATTAGTTAATTAGTGATTTGCAGAAGGTTAATTTCTTTTTCTTACCCTGGATTTGCAAGAAATTGAATGAAGTATTGTCATTATTTGTTGTTATCCTATTAATTTTTGTCTATCTTGTGTTAAATAATAGTTCAAGATTTGCTTATTTTAATTTTGAACAAAATATTATTCCATTTCATCTTATTTTTCTATTGCATAAATTATATGAAAGTGAAACTTGGTTAGTTTTTTATCAGATGATATTTTTATCAAGTTGATTCCAAATAGAAGAGGATAAATAATTTGTTAGACTATGTTAGTTTTTGGTTCGCCTACTTACAAAGCTTTTTGGAATTCGCAGTAAGCTTTTAAAAATAGAACTTGACTTTAATCTTTTCATTAGCTGATTTAATGGTTCCTTTGCTTTCTCTCCCACTCTCTGTTGTGTTTGATTGCTCATAAACAATTGAGTTTTTAAACAGGAATTATATAAACGAAATCAAAACCTTAATTCATGATTTATTTCAATTTATTAAATAAAATCGGGTCCTTGAAAATAGTCTAGAAATCATAGACAACTGTTAATACAATTTTCATAATAGGTTGTGTTAAGAAAAAAAAAAAGGTTTTTCTTTTATTAATGCTAGATTCATTTGGGTGGTTGTGATTTTTAGGATTTTTTTTAGTATGTAAACTACCATTAATATTTATTGTTAATCATTAGCTAATTCATATTATTGTTTTTGTTTTTTATTTCAGATGGATATAAGAAAAATCTTACACCAAAGAAATCAAATCCTTCAAGTTTGGAGCCCAATCCTTCTTCTGTTCCAGTTACCACCTCTAGTACAAATAGTAACAATGAAGGTAACAATCATCCACCTTCTAGATCTAATAAAAGAAAAACTTCCCCATTTATGATCACTTTAATAAACTTGACGGTGATCCTAAAGCTCATAAGGCTGCATATATGTATTGTGGAAAAGATTATGCTTGTTATACTATATTTAATGGGATAAGTAACATATGGAGTCATCTAGATGTATGTAAAAAATATTATTTTATGATTCATCGGAAGCAAAAAAAAAACTTTGGTTTTAGAACCTAAGCCTAAAATAGTGGGGGGTGACAAGGGAGAAGAAGATGTGGTGACTATTAAGGTAGTTAGTTATAATTATGATGAGTGCAGGAAAGCCTTAGAAAAAATAATTATACTTGATGAATTGCCTTTTAACTTTGTAAATAACCATGGACTTAAATCATTTTATCAATAATGCAACCTAGATTTGATGATCCTTCTTGTTTGATGATTTTGAGATATTGTTTGAAGATTTATATAGATGAGAACGTAAAATTAAATAAAGCTCTTAAGGATCAACAAATATGTTTAACAACTGATACTTGAACATCGATCTAAACTACTAATCATATATGTTTGATTACTCATTAGATTGATGATGGTTCAAACTTGAATAAAAAAATTCTAAATTTTTATCAAATTTCTAATCATAAAGTGAAACAATTGGCCAAACGATTGATGATGGTTCAAACTTGAATAAAAGAATTCTAATTTTTTTTCAAATTTCTAATCATAAAGTGAAACAATTGGCCAAACGATTGAGAGTTGTTTATTGAATGAGGAATTGATAACATTTAAATAGTTACAATAAACAATGCAAGATCAAATAACGTAACTATCAAATATTTGAAGAGAGTAATAAATGGTTGGGCAAATAATATCTTGTCAAATGATTTCATGCATTTTAGATGTTGTTTATATATTGTTAATCTTATTGTAAGCTAGGATTGAAAGATATTGATTATTTAGCAATTAAGATTTGGAATGTGGTAAGGTTTGTTAGATCTTCTCTTTCTAGACAACTTGTATTTAACCAATATGTGGGGAGGTTAAAAATTAGGAGTAACAGTTTTCTTGGATGTTGAAACTAGATGGAACTCATTATATATGATGCTAAAAGTTGTTGAGAAGTTTGTGGTGGTTTTATAAGGTTAAAAGAAACTAATCCTATGCATTTTAGTTCCTTTGAGGTTGATTCAAAGGGGAAACAAAAAAAACTTAGGTCCTTATGTTTTCAAATATTTGAAAAAGGCTAGATCTTTTGTGAAGTTTTTGAAACTATTTTACATAGTTTCATTGAAATTTTCTAACTTGTTGTATGTGACATCTAATTATTTCTTCCATGAATTGATTTTCATGCAAAAAAACACATCTCAATTTTATAGAAGTGAAGATGTTTTTTTAAGATGAAATGACCAAGAATATGATGATAAAGTATAAAAAAAATATTAGAGGGGTCAAGATAAACAAGACTTTTATTGTATGTGGTTGTTGTGTTAGATTCACATTTCAAATTAAAATATGTGAGATTTTTTTTTGGGAGATTACATGAGCTTGAAAAGGATGAAAATTTTTACAATAAAGGTTAAATTATTTTGCCAAGGTTGTTTAAGTATTATATGAATGTTGACGAGTATGTTGAAGTTGTGCAGAATGTTGGAACTAGTAGAAATGAACAAAATATTAATGTTAATTCGATGGTGGTAGATGATATGTTAAATGACTTGACTTTTTAATTAAAAAATATTTAGAGAAGAAAGGAGGTGTAGAAAGAAAAAACAAGGTTGATATGAATTTAGGTAATAGCTGTGAGGATCCTACTGATTCTAAATTAGATATTTTAGGTTGGCTACAAAATACAATATTCTTTCTCAGGTGGAACAACATGAATTAGCTATCTTGGTATCCACAATTATTTCTGAAACAGTCTTCAGCACTGACAGTTGTATATTAGATTCATTTCGAAGCTCTTTATCTCAATAAACAATTTAAGCACTTGTTTCTTGTTAAAATTGATTATGTTTGGCACTAATTCCAATTAACATTACAACCTTCATATATTATATTGAAAATTATGAGATGATTGATTCAAGTAATTTTTCTTACAAATTTAAATTTTAGATGTTGTATAATATCTTTTCTTTACATATGTTTAATACAACATGTTTAATTTATGATTTTATAGAATTGTTAAAGTTCGAAATTCTCAACTAATTATAAGTAGTATTAATAATGTTGGTGAAATGATGGAATATAATTATTTCGAATAATTGATTTACTTTGCCTTGTTAATTTCCTTTCAATTTTGCATTGTTAATTCTTTTACTAGTCAAACTCTAATATGTTGCTAATATGTTGCTAATTTGCTAGTGTTTCTTTATAGCATTAACATTGCGGGATCTTTTGGCTTTTGTTGTTGTTGGATTTTCTTCTTCAAACTATACTGGATGTTTTTGTTCAATTTTCTTTAATATGGATTTATTCATATTAGATTCGATAATATGTTTTTTGTTGCTAATGTATCTGCCGGTTTATTTCAACTTTTCTAGTGTGAACACCTTTGTTAATTTGAGGTGTCCAAATTTGATCATACATCTTGTATACTATATTGATTTAGATGGGTAGGGAAAATTAGGTTCCTGTTAAATTGAGTTAATGCAAATATTGCATAACACAAATGTCTAATTGGTTAGGTTCTTGTTAAATTGGGTTTCTATTAATTGAGTTGTGTATGTATATTTAAAAATTTGCATTTAGTACAATTAAAAGCCTAATATTCATAATTAGTAAACAATGTAGAAAATGACATACTTTGTTTTCTCAAGGTTAAACTCCAAAACTTGATCCTCCCTAATCTTTAGAGATTCCAACATATATTTTCTTTTTGCTAAGTTCCTTAAATAAAGAGCTCAATAATATAATTGAATGGATATGTGTTAAATTCAGTTCTAATTTAGCATAATATGAATGGTTTTGTTAAAAAGCTTAATAAAAAAAGGTTTAATTTAAAATCTTGCCAAAAAAAATAAACTCAACTAGAAATTATTAAAGCCTAATTTAATACATGCCCATTTAAAAATACAAAAAAAGCTCATTTTTATTGGTATTAGGTTTCTCAATATTTATGCCAAAGAATCAACCTTGATCGAACCAAACCAGTTCAAACTGAACTGGTTCTCGGTTTGGTCCGGGTCATATTCCCTAAAAGTAATATATCTCGACTCGATTGGATTTTTAAACCCAAACCAAATCAGATTGGATCGTGGACACCCTTAGCGTCATCAACAATGCCATTTCGTTCATAAGTGTAATAGCAAGTGACACAATGAAGAATGCCAAAATTATAAAAATATGTGAGAGGTTTTTAAAATTCACCACTTTAATCAATTTACATGATTTTTATTAGTTGAAATTGATTCTCAACAAGTTTTTGAAACTGAATAAAAATGTCATTAACTTTAGATTTAATACATATAGGGTAAAATCAAATGAATTTAATAAATGATTCATAAAAATAATAAAGTAATGGTACCCTTCAACTAGGAAAGTGAAGGAAGGTCTTAAGCATAATTAAATATTAAATCTATAATAGTGCTCACATGTTCTAAAAGATGTAAATTTAATATATTAGATTTGCTTAAATGGCAAGAAGTGCAACTAATTTCTTTTATAAAAAAATCATTAACATAAGAAAATATTTATTATAAACTAAATCATCTGACATACATGAATGGGGATGGCTAAGATGTTGATACTAAAGTTCAGGTGGCACATGAATAACATGAAAAACATAGAGATTAGGTCTAGAAGATGCAACATGAAGGGTGTAAAAACCGTCTTTAACAATGTTGGAAAGAAAGATAGCCTTAGAAGTACAATCATTGATAAAATGAAAATGATCATGAAATTAAAAAAAAATCACATTATTATGGATAGCAAATTGATGTAAAGAGAGCAATGATCTGGTAATATCATAAACATGTAAAATAGAAGATAAATTTAAGGTGTGAGTAGGTATGTGAATGTTAAAATCACCAAAAAAAAATATCACGACTTTTACAATCCTCCTCCTCAAAATGATCTGAACTACTATGTGACTCTAAATATGAAATGCTAGTAATATTTAGAGTGACATGATGAGTGACTCAAGTGTTCAAGTTCCAATTAGAAGAATCAAAACCAGTAAAAACAAATACCATGATCTATTAAAACTAATAAGTTCACTAACCTAATATATTGTAAGTTTTGCCCACTTCCAGATTGAGAATTATTTTTGTTTCTATTATTGGTCTATAGAGGGCACAAAGCAGTCAAGTGATCCTAATTACCACATAGTTGACACCATAAGTAAGGTTGCAAGATGGACTAATTTTAGGTTACTAAGAGCTAAAATTATGATAGAAATTATAGGTTGGACCACAACAATGTTATCAATGACCTCTCCTATGATAGTTAAACATCCCACAATCATTAGAGAAATTATTACTAGAGTATTAACCTCGACCTTATTGAGGTACAAGATGCAAAAAAAAAATGAGATGTTTGTTGGAAGGTTTTGACATCATTATGTTAGCGAATGGAAAGGTGCTAAAAAGTGTTCATGTAGATAAAACTCATGACTTAATAGTAAAGAGTTCAATTCAATAAAAGATATTGATTTTGTCTAAGCCATAAAAGTAGTTATAAGGTCCTTACATTTGAAGTTTTAGGATTAAAATGTAAATACCTAAAATTAAAGGGATGAAAAATGAAGAATCTAAATATTTTAGGGACAAAATTAAAATTTTTAAAAAACTTAAAGGATCAAAATAAAAATTTATGGATTTTATTGTTAATGCATAGTGCAACCCACGATAACACTACAATGAAAGTAGCAGTTGTAGTAGTTCGTAGTATTAGTTAGTTTCTCACGCGTTGTCGCTAAGAATGTTATGATAAAGTTATTAAACCTAGCTTGTCTTGAATGGTGGTGACCCGCTGACCCGATTTATAGCCTCAAATGGGTTTCAAATTAAACTAGGTAAGGGTTGACCTATTATGACTTAGTTGACCTAGCTAGTCCACCAATGACTCATTTGAATTAATTAAAATTTGGTTTAACTTTTTTTCATTTGAATTTGCTTTCCAAACCATGTTGTATAAATGTTGTTTTTAATATTGATTAAACATTGTTTTTTATTAACCCGAGTTAACTTGTCCAACCCGTGATCCAATTCATAGGCCCGATCGAATTTAATAACTTTTCTTTTAGGAATCTATTTCTTATTTAATCATATAATAATAAAAGTAGACATTTACAAGAAAGACAACAAATAAAATTATAGAAGGGAAATGTTATTTTCTTTGTCAATTTTTTTTCTTATTTATATTTTTTTGACAACGAAAATAATTTTTTATTAGCATCAGAATTCAATGAATAAAAAAATAGAAAACAATATTTGTAAAAAATATATTAATTTAAACAAAAAAGTTTAAATATATTTTCAATAAAAAACCTAATACTTTTATTCAATCATTTCTTTTTTACTTTGACAAAAAAAAATTGTTTTTTTATGAGAAAATTTTTTCTAGCAAAATATTATTATGATTGTTTCACTTAAGAAATTAAAAAAGTATTAGCTATTCAATTTGACACACCTATATTAAGAAATTGAAAGTCAATAAATTTGAGATAATCATATAAAATAAATAAAAATAATATATATATATATATTATTTTAAATACTAATGAGCAAATTATTGTATAAAATCTGCATATTAGACAAACACATAAATTTATTCATAAAGAAATTGATAATGTCATCATAAGAAAAAAGCACTAATATTTTATAATATAATGGAATAATTGGGTAATCACATAAATATTATTGTAATAAATTATTTTTTGTTAAAAAGTTTATTAAAAAAGGAATCTAGAAAAAGGTCAATCATACATGGGCTTAGCCTCCCAGCCCATACGTGTTTAGCCTAAGAAAAATAGGACAACTGCAAGGGCCTAGAAGACTAAACCTTTTTTTTAATGGGCTAATGACACATTATCTGCCCATTCTTTAAAAAAAAAAAATACATAGCAAGCAACGCATCCTAGATGCCTATCAAAGGCCACCTTAGAGACTAAAAAGTTAAGCCCTAGTTCTAGGACTCCAAAAACTCATTGCCAACCATTATTCATATGAAACACTAAAACAACACTCTAAAGACCGTAATAAACTTATTTTCAACTCCAAAATAACATTAAAGTTTTCTAAAAACTCAAAATTAAACCAAACCCAACAAAAATTTTCAAGCTCATCTACTTTTTTTTTCCGATGATATGAATGGTAAAGATTGCTTTAATGGAGCTCGCCTTGTCAATAAAAACTCATTAATACTAAGATCAGTCTTTTTGGTGGTCACAATATAGTTGACTAGCAATATTTTCTCTTCTCTTATTTTCCAATGAGTATCTCTCTTCTCTTAAATTTCATGGACTAAAAATGAAAAACAAATGAAGTTTAGTTATGAAATATAAAACGCTAAAAAAACAATGACCAAGAAACAAAAAAACAAAAATCTCAAGAACCAAACTATAGTTTTCCACGCCCCATGAACAATAATAACAAAAAAAAAAGGAATGCTTATTTGTTTCTTTGTCAAATTTAGCCCTTATTGTTCCAATGTTTTAAATTGATAAAATTAAATTTTATTTTGCAAAATCAAGCATCAATTTAATATCCAGATACTTTTTTATATTGGGATTATACGATGCATCACGTAATCCATAAATTATGAGGTTTAAAACCATGTGAACATAATTTGAGAAGATGAAACTAAAAAAAAAATTAGTGACAAAAAAAGATCAAGAACAAAAAAGAGGGTAAATTAGACACGCTGTAGCATTTCACATGGCACAAAAAAATAGGGGAGCGGTAAAACAAACTGTGAAAGAGGGTCATGTTTTAGTTTATACTAATTCATTGGTTCGTGCTTCGCAATGGGTCAATATAAAAAAATTAAATATAAAAAAAATATTAAGAGTATGGAGAATGTTTTAATAGTGTTATTAAACTTAATCAAGTGGGTTAATTTTTAAACCTCCACTCAACTCTTTGTCAAACTCAAATAACATTGGTCTGGCAATCATGTTAGACCCAAGCGCGGACCCAAACTACTTGGGTCTGGAAACCATGCGAGGCCCAAGTGCTTTGAGTCTGGCACCCAAGTAAGTTGGGTCTAACATGTTTATTAGACTCAAGTAAACATGGGTTTGGCGCAACTTTTCAACTTTAAAAATAATAAAGCAATATCAAAAAACTAAGATGCCCCCATGATTTTAGAAAATTACAGAAAAAATAGTGTGAAAGCATAAAAATACCTGCAACTGCAAAGCTTATTTTTTATCTTTTCCAAGGCTAAAAATATATTTTAATTGTTTAACAGTTTGTGAATGTCAAACCCATCGTCTTGGATCTGGCAACCATACCAAACCCAAGAGCCTTGGTCTGGATAATAAAACAATATCAAAATACTAAAATGCCCCTATGATTATAGAAAATTACACAAAAAATAGTTTGAAAGAACAAAAATACTCGCATATACAAAGCTTATTTTTTGTTTTTTCCAATGCTAAAGATGTATTTTAACTATTTAACAGTTTGTGAAAGGTCAAAAAAACCCTAGGAAATAGTTCTTAATTTTGTTAACCTAGGGGGTAGAATAATATTTTTACTATGCAAATAAACATGAAAAGACTACCATACCCCCGATCAAACGTTTAATGAACGGTGATCTCATGAAAAATACTGAAATACCCCCACAACCAAGGCTTCAATTTTTTCAACTAGAGGGTAAAATGACAATTTAACTTTATGTGAAAAGACAACATTAGCTCCATCTCAAGCCTTTAGAGCTTGGAAAATCTATTGTGCAAGTCTACATGGACCGTGTCTTGATCCACACTACGCTTGCACAGGGTTGCCAGACCCAAGCGTCTTGAGTCTGGCAAACATGTCTGATTTGACAAACAACAAATAAAGAGGATAATTGTGCACTTTAATTGTCAAGAGAGAGAGAAAAAACACAAACAATCGATTACCGGCGGCAATCTAACTATTATCTGTCTACACGCGCCACACCTTGTATAAGAGGGCACGACTTCGCATCCATTTAGACGGTGGTGGATGGCCAGATTTGGCCACCAGAAAGCATCCTACATGCCTATTTAACGACGCGAACACTGCCCATTCGCTGGAGAAGAAAAAGAAAGCCAAATAAACAGTTATCCGCTCGTGAAAAGATAAAAAATTGAAAGTAAAATTAGTATTACAATCCACATTTAAAGATTTCTTGATTTACAATGATTTCTCGACACCATTTAGTTTTTGTTATAATAAGTATATTATTACACTATAAACTAACTTATTTATTAACAAGATTGGCCCTGGGAGCAATTTGACATCATAAATATAGCCCAAGAAGGGCATGTCATTTCCAATACGAAGGATAAAATGCAGACTTTACATGGCAAAAACCGAGAATCCTATGAACACCGTCATGTGCTTAAAAAAATGTATGCCAAATAACAATTTGCCTTGATCCCTTGCCGCCGTGACATTTTCTTGAACCCAATGGTAAAACATTCGCTTGTGACGTCAAAGTCTAATATGCTCTCACAAAGGGGCAAGTTCTCCAAAGGCTACAGAGAGGGTAAGTTGTTTGCAATTATCATGAAGAGAAACGACAAATAGTTTTGCTCTCTCGAGAATCAGAGGTCGAATCCCTTTCCACAGAAGGATTACCAGTTGCTACAGAAATGAGTCGTTGCTCATCCAGGTGCAAGGAAAACTCTCCACTTCCCATGTAATTGGAATATTTTATAAAGTAGTAGAGGCATTTTGGAAGCAATTATTAGCACACCAGACACGATGGTGGGTGCGTAGTTAGCAATTTCTCGAAAGAAAATATTTAGCACACAGGTAGTTCGCTTTCGATGGATGGAGACCCAATACCATCTTCGTCTCCACTACAATCTTCTTGATCAGCTGTGAAATTTTCAAGGAAGTCGGCATCTAATCGAATTATATAAAACTAGCAAGAGTCGTGGTCGTCGAAAACTTGTCCCAGAGTATAGAAGTCTAATGTGCGGAGGAGATAAAATGTCCAGTCATGGTTTCTTCTTAAATTATTTTCAAGTCGTTTTCTGGGGGAGAAATGATCAAATAAAGATTGCTTGGAAGACACCAATTATATTTATGCAAATTCAAATTCAAATTTCCCATCATACACTCTAAACACTATCAGAAAATTAACAAAAAATACCAACGTAATTTTTACCATTGATAAATTACAATGACATCTACCGATGGACTATTTACCCGCTATGTCCCTTGATAATCGGTATGTATCGAGGGAATTATAGTTAGAAATGATAGAATGAAAAAAAAATAGTGTCAATATAACAAATGGTATTACCGATGAAATGAACTCGTTGATGAATCTGTTAGTAGTTTTTAAGATACAACCCGACAATCAACCTTCTCCCTCCCCTACTTCTTCTTTTTTTTCTTCCATTTTTTCAGCAAAAAACAACAACCCCCTATTTTATCATAAATTAAGCTCTCATCATCACAAATTCGACCACCCCAACACTCATTTTGTCAGCATCCATGTTCTGGATCAAAAATGATATTAGCTGTTTTTTTGTAAATCATTTTTAAAATGTTATTTTCTTTGCATTTTGATCTAGTATATGAAGTTTGTTTGTGTGCTTACTTGTTTTATAACTTTTTCCTATCAAAATTTGTTATATGGTTATATGATTTGTACATGATAGGATTTGTTTAAAGTTTTGAAAAATTATATTTGTTTGTAATTTGATGAAATTAAGTTTGATTTTGTAACTTAGATGTTTTGTAATGAAATAAATAATGTCTTATTTAATTAGTACATTTCATATTTTGTTAATTTTATTGTTAAATTGAAAATTTTGGTAAATGTGGAGGAATTTGAATTTTTATATAAAATCAATAATGATTTAAGTGTATTATTAAAATAGATTGAATAAGTTTGAGTTAAACTAATGATATCTAATTAGTTGGGTGTCGATAATTCATTTAGTTCACATAATTAATTAATACATATTGTCATAAATATTCTATATAGATTTCATATAAGTAATGGATAATCGTTCTTAAATGTATCAAGTTTCACTCGAAGGGTTGTGTAGGATGGATTATTTTAATGGGGTTAAGGGTTTTATTAATTACGCATTATATAATCCGAAATATATTAGTGGAAACGGTATTAGATATCCATGTAAGAGATGTAAAATTAAAAAGTTTCTCGATTTAGATATTGTTACGATGCATCTTTTACAAAAAAAGTTCATAGAGAAATACTTGTATTGGTTTGCACATGAAGAACCATATATTCCTTACAAGATCAAGTCCATCAATATCAATATTACCAACGGAATAACCGATATAATATAAATCATCAACGATAGGTTTTTTGACTAACTATCATTGTCCATGATTTGTTCTGTAAATATTTTCTTGATAAAATCAGTATCTAAATACCGATAGAACAATCCGTTGATAAAATGCAAAATTCTGGTAGTGAATTTAGTGAAAAAAGTAGTATACAAATAAAACGGACTAGTAAAGTTTTGTTGGAACACAAAGCTGTTGAAGATAATCAATCAATGGACATCTAGGGGTCTTATTCATCGCATCAGACCATATTATTTTTCTACCACATGGTTTGGAGATGATGAGCATGTAATTGATACACAAGTCCCGAAGAAACATATTTGCATAATTGCAACAAACTTAATGGTGACATGCTTTTAACGTGTGAGTGCGAGAAATGTTATTAAACGTGTGTTGTGTAATAAGATGTAGATTATTTTATAAAAGCATTTAGATCATGATGTTTTATTCAAGTGATTTTTTTATGATTTTCACATCACCATAATAAAATCATTTTAAAATATTAATTTAATAAACAGAAAATTTAACACATTTTAAATATTATCAAATATAGTTCATACTCATTACCAAATTAACTAATATACAACAATAAAGCAGTTGGAGTTTTTTTTCTCTCATTTTCAAATTTTTTTTCCTTTTGCAATGGAATTCTTTTGTAGCATAATTAGATAGAATTAGACTTGAAATTATAGAATAAAAAATACCAAATAAAAAGATAAAGGAACAAAAAATAAAACATGCTAAATATACATGACTCACTCCACATTCACGATAATTTTTATTTTGGTCTAAAGTTTATTTTTTTTTCAATTCTTAAGTTTGAAAGAAAAAAGAGAAGATCATTGAAAAATAATGAAAAAAAAAAGTTGTCGGTTGTCACAATCTCAACAATCAAAATGGCAAAGCTTAGTACTAAAGGGTTCCATTCGTCGAGCGAAGTTTGATGATGGTTTTTTCCTCTAAACATGGCAGGAAAGACATATCTAGTTATGTTTTGATTTTGGGATTCAAATAATTTTCATTTTTTTTATAGTGATTTAGATGTGTTTTGGGGTTATTGAGTGGTTTATATTGGTTTGTATGGTGTTTTTGAGTGAAATGACTTGAAAAATAAAATTTTAAGCCAACTCACAGGCCCCTCAATTTTTTAGCCTCCACCATGGTGTTTTTGGATTAAATGGCTTGAAAAATAGAAATTTAGGCCAACGGCCTCCGCCATGGTGTTTGAATTTTGGGCACTAATAGAAGACAACTTAGCGCATGCTTGGGCTTTTTAATTCAGTCAGACTTGCATGTCTAACCTGTTTTTATCATTAATTTAAATTTAATTTTAAAAAAAAATAATTAGTTTAAAATATTAATAATATATTAAATTCTTAAATTAATTAAGAATATATTTTAGATGTTAGTTTATCAAATACCATTCAATTTTTACTTTGTTTTCAAATAAAATTATAACAATATTTTAATAATATTTGTATGTTTTTTTACAACCCATCATTATTTTTAAAAAACAATTATATGGTTATTTTTCTAATAACATATGTTTTTATTGTCATATAATTAAATAAAAAATATTTTAAGAAACTAATATTATTAAGTCTAGTTAAGTTCATGACTCGAATAATTGGTTTTGTAGTTGACTTAGGGTAATTTGGGTCAATCAAAGATGTCGTTGTTAATATTTTTTAAAAAATAAGTTGTATATATTAAATTTTTAGATTATAATTAACATTTTATTTATAAATAAAAAATACATTATCAACAAATGTATTTTTTTACATTAATGTTTTTTATAGAACCCGTACCATAAAAAAAAGAAAATTAATATAAACCAAAAGCAATGAAATAAATAAAAGAAAATTACTTTGCAATGAAACGCGTACCAACTACTCTAATACAATCTAATTAATATATATCGAAAGCAGATGCATGAAGGAGTGCTCAAAACTCATCAATGGTGTGACTAATTAGCAAGCCTTTGAATTTGAATATATATATATATAGGTCGCTTACAAACCACTTAAAGCCTATCGAATTTGCAACTTGTACTAGCATTCCACTGAGAAGAAAAAAAAAGAGATTTACTTCTGGTTAAATTTTGAAAGAATATTATTAATATTTTATATAAGTGCGCGCGCGCCTACTGTGTTAAAATTAAATTATTCCCAGCACACCGCATACATTAACTAATCTTTTCTCGGACAAATCCCATGCACAGTAAGTAGAGTGAGGGGACAAATCCACGTTGTTCCTTGGCAAACCTACTTCTCGTCCCTCCTCGTCAAAGATTATACACATTCGCCATTCTTAAGTTGTGGATATCATGTTAGACTCCGTAAACGGTTGACAAGGCAAGGTATTTTATACACACAAAGCGTGTAGGGAGAAGAATATTTTTTATATTAACATTTTATATTAAAAGTTATTAGAATAAATAAATGAAATTTTATGGCCCAATATGAGGCTTATAATGATCGTCAAACTCATACTCACTTGATGCCAAGCACACGGATGTTGAGTCTAACAATTTATCAGATTTACGTCTGCTTGGACTCAATGCGTAGCTGAATCAAAAAACATTGGATCTGACAGTTTCACCAAACTTATGTGTGGTTAGACTCAACGTTAGTTGAACCCAATGATATTGTGTCTGATAGCTTGTTAAACTTATGTATACTTGGGCTTAACGCATAGTTGAACCCAATGATGTTGTGTCTGACAACTCATCAGACTCATGTCCACTTAAGCTCAACATGTAACTGAATCAAAACGTTGGGTTTGGTAGCTCATCAGACTCATGTCTGCTTGGGCTTAGGACATAGCTGAATCCAAAAATATTGGGTCTGACAGCTCGCCAGATTTATGTCTACTTGGGCTCGGCTAGTAGCTAGATCTAAAGATGATGGGTCTGGCAGCTCACCAGATCTATATCCGCTTGGACTTAGCATGTAGCCGAACCTAAAGATTAACAAAGTGTTTGAGAGTGTGGTAATAGTTGTTTTTCAAAGTGTTTTTCACTTGGAAATGTATCAAAATAATATTTATTTTTAAAAAATTATTTTTGATATTAGCACATCAAAACGATATGAAAACACAAAAAACAACTAATTTGGAGTGAAGAAAAAAATAAAATAAAAATAATTTAAAATAAAATACTTTTAAAATATAAAAATAAACAAAATATTGATCTTTAAAATAATTTTTACTATAAATAGTCTCTAAAACAACCTACATTTCCTATAAATAGCCTCTAAAACAACCTACATTTTACAGGGAATTTACATCAATATTTCTCCCACAGGTATACCAATTTAAATATTGAAAGATCCCTTTACTATTTAGATAACTTATTTTGTTGGGTTCAAACTATAATATTTATTTTAAATAATTTTTTAACATGTATTATTTTTTAAAAACTTTTATTAACACGTGTTAGAATCACAAAAGACCCACATTGCAGAAACGTGGGAAATGGAAAGGGTCCTGCGCCACGTGGCTGGAAAAGAGTCAACGTTGCTTCAGAACAAATATTGCTCCACCCCCCTCCACCTCCTGCCAACTATATACAATGAATACTGTTATAATTATAATTATAAACCTGAGGAATTTCTTTTGCTTTATATTATTATGCATATGTGCAATGAGAAAAATTATTTCTATGTTGCATAAATTTGTTATTACAAAATAAAATTATAGGATTCAGTTAAAAACAATTTAAAGAACTTATGGACCGAAATTAACATCATAAAAAAGCGGATGTTTTTTATTTTCTTATAATTCAAGAGGAGCGGATTTTTACATTTTAATCTCTGATTTCTTTTAAATTTACATTTTAATCATAAAATTTTATTTTTCTTATATTTAAAGCCTTGACAACTAGGAGATGGAAGAGAAATTCAATATAAAAAGAGAGGAGAGAGAAAGCTTTTGGTCCATCATGTTTCAATAATAATAAAAAATCAATTTTAATATTAATAGGTTTGTCTTGACAAAGATAGTTTAATGAAAATAATTTGAGTCTCTAATCATTTGAAGAAAAAAAAATAGATATGAGATAAGTTTGGTTTGATTTTTAGTGTTTAGGCAACTTAAAGCTTGTTTTTTCATTGGAAATTGGGTTGTTTAGGTTCTAAGAATATTTTAAGATGTTTTTAATTGAAAAACATAGAAAATTAGGTAGGACTCAAAATATCAAACCGTCCTCTGTTTATTTTTACGTTTCAAAAATGTTTTGAAAAAAAAAAAAATTTATTTTTTTTTGTTTCAAATTAATATTTTTTGTGTTTTCAAATCATTTTAATGTATTGATTTCAAAAATAATTTTTAAAAAATAAAAAAATATTATTTAGATATATTTTTAAGTGAAAAACATTTTGAAAAATAATCGCAACCACACTTCCAAATAGATAAGTGATTGAAATCCATATAGACGCATAGCGCATCATCCACTTAATTTTAATAAGAAAAAAGAGGCTCATTTATGCCAAATATCTTCGATAAGATTAGAGGCTTTTGTGGTATTATTTATGTTTTTTTAATGATTATGTATGAAATTATATTGACAATAAAAACAAAAACTGCACATGAATATTTGATAAGATAAAATATATATTTTGTTAGTTTTTATTATCAATTTTTTATATTATATATTTCCTCAAACTAATTATTCTTTTATTTCTCAATAGAGTCACATAAAACTATCAAACCATTATTTTTTTCATTCTATGTTGAAAACTGCTTTAAAATCATGGTAAGTTTTTATTCGAAAATTAAATCATGCTTATGATTAAAAAAAAACATGTTTTTTTTTTGTCATGGTAGAAAAGAAATGAATTAAAAACAAAATTAAGGGGAGTTATGGCTATCCAAATGCAAGGTTCTTGTTGTAACCCATTTTTGGGTCCCCCACAAAATATATATATAAAAATATATATAAAAAATATATATATAGCCAAAGGAGGTTAAGAAAAATAACGGAGGAGAAGCGCTCAGAAAATTGTCGGAAAATTGTTCAATGAGGTTAAAAATACAAAGATTGGATTTTTGACAGTATATTATTGAAGGAGGAGAGCCCTGTTGAGAAGGAAAATTTGGATTGGAGGAGAAAAACCCAAATTTGGATGTTTTTGGATTTAATTGGTTTTTTAAATGATTTTATAGGGGTTTGATTGCAAGAAAAATTGATTTTTAAGTCAATTTGGGCTTTAATTGGAAGAAATTTAAGTTCTGGAGCCAAAATATATTTTTTAGGAATTTATTAAGTCAAATCGGGGGCTTAATTGCATAAATATTGAAGTTTAAGGGCCAATTAGGGACTTAATTGAAGAAATCCGAAACCAGGGACCAAATTGAAGAAGGCGCGTAAGTATAGGGGCTGGAATTAATTGATTCAGGGGCCTAATTGAAGAAATTGGAAGTTATTTGATCAATTAAGGGCTCAATTGCATAATTCAGAGGCCAAGGACCAAAGTGAAAAACGCGGCCAAATATAGGGACGGGGTTCGAATTCGGCAGGGATGCAATTGAAAGGATAAAAGATGATTGAGGGCTGCTTTGTAAATTGCCGCGTTTTGGCGTTTTGCAGGTTTTAAATGAAACGGCGCGTTTTCTCCAAAACGACGCCGTTTCATCCGTTCAAAAAAAAAAAAAAAAAAAAAAAAAAAAAAGGGCGAACGGTGTCGTTTTGAACAACACTGTTCATCTTTCTTCTTCCCCCGAAACAGACAGCGGGGAAGAGGGAAAACGGTGCTTTTTTTTGAATTTTTACCGGCCCCCTCTCTTTCTCTCGCCTGGAGCCCACCGACCGAACACAATGGCCGACCACCCACCGCGCACCACCCGCCGAACCTCGATAGCCGCGCCCATGGCCGACCCACCCTGTTACCCATGAGAGCCGAAAAAGAGCCACTCACTTGGCTCTATAAATAACACCGACCCAGCTGCAAGGTGGAGAGGGGGAGAGGAGAAAACGAAAAAAACAGAGGACGAAGGGAGAGGGAAGTGACCCGAAAGAAAAAAAAGGAGAGAAAACGGGAGGAAAAGGAAACGAAACAACCTCACTCTCTGCCACTGGAAACAGCCGCAGCACCGCCGCCCGTGAGCCACCGGCCTCCGCCACAGCCTCGCCAAGACGCCGCCACCAGCTTCCTCCAGGTAACCCTTCTTCTCTTTCATTTCCTGCATTTTTTTCTTTCTTTCTGCATGCAGAACGAATAGCGTTCTGCATGCGGGGGTGGGGGAAAATAATTCCCCCCACCCGTTTTTGGGTTGCTGGGCCAGGCGGATCCTGGCCCAGCTCTGACTTCTGGGCCGGGCCTGGCCCAGAAGGCAGCATTAGTTTTTTTTTCTTTTTTGGGCCGAGATCGGCCCAATCCATTTTTTGGGCCGAAATCGGCCCAAACACCTTTAATGAGTCCGGCCCAGCCCAGTTGGTTGGGCCGGACCAGCCCAGCCCATTTAATATTATATATTATATATTATATATTATTTTGTTTTAGATTATTTATATATAGATATATATATAAAAAAAATTACGTAAATTCTTCAAAAATTATTTCAAAAAATATGTGATTTTTCTGTAATTTTATTATTGTATTTTGATCAATTTTGGTTTGTATTTTTATGTTATAGAAATACAAATTCGGTTTTAAAATACCCGGTTTTCATAAAAAAATCAAAGATTTGCAAAATAAAAATGTCTTTAGCTTTCAAAAATTTTCTAAATATTTTTAAAAAATATTGTTGATTTTTCTGCATTTTTTTATCAAAGTGGATTAATATTTGGTTATATTTTTATACTGTAAGAATACAAACCCGTATTAAAATACCCGATTTGCGTCAAAACATCAAAAAATACATAATTACAAAAAAAAAAAATGTTTTGTTTTCATGCATACGGCCTAGTCTCTCCAATATATATATATAAATATCACAACATCATATTTTTCATACAACAAAGAAAATTTCAAAATGATATATGTATTAGCATGCATTTTGGCTTTAATAACCAGTTTATTCAAGCCATGAGAACTAGGCCAATATTTCAAAAATTCTAAAAAAATCTTTTTGTCTTCTTTTAGTATTTGGGATTAAGAATTTATACGTAAAATGTATTCCTGATATTAAAAATATAGCTTTTTTTACATAGACATTAGAACGGTTAGGTTTTACCCGATAAGATAAGGACCTCCTTATTGAGGAGGACTTTTCTTGAACCATAGACGGACCAACATACATAGACATTAGAACGGTTAGGTTTTTACCCGATAAGATAAGGACCTCCTTATTGAGGAGGACTTTTCTTGAACCATGGACGACCCAACAACTAGGAAACACAACGAGACCTTGAATTTTATCAGACAAACAAACAAAGCAGCTTACCTTAGGTAGGGCGTATTTGGGGTGCTAATACCTTCCCTTTACGCAACCAGTCCCCGTGCCCGATCTCCCGAGACCAGTTAGGGTTCCTAGTGACCAAAATACTAGGTGGCGACTCCCACACCATTTTTATTGCTAAGAGACAAAGAACTCCTTGTCTCTCCATATTTACCAGATATACCCCCCATCACAACACCTGAGGGTGGACGATCGCCGCGACGTCGCGCACCCCGCGACAGTTCTCTTCCTTCTAAATTTAAATTATTTGAATTATATGAATATATATATATATATATATATTAATTGCTTTTAATTTTTATTGAAATAATCATATTATTAATTCAAAAGATTCATGATTTCATCCAGATAAAAAAACTGAATGAAAAAAAAAAAAGGAAGAGATTTTGATAGCAGTTGAGATCCCCGGTTGTCCAGGGTGGCCGGATGCCCCCACAACATTTTGTTTCACGTTACGAGGTCTTCATCATCATCTAACGAAATAAACAAAGATCTCTGCTTTACATAAAACATAATTTCTTGCTCACAATCTCTCAAAATAATTGATTAATCTCAACAAACATTGCCTCTGCGATGATAACGACAGCAACCGTCGACGACGGAGATCGACGTGAGTATATCTTGATGGACGAAGAGCTAGAAATCAGGGAATGCTTTTTTAAAACCATTCCTCTCTTTGCTTTGAATGAAATGCATGTGCCCTCTCCCCGAAACCTCATGCAGCTATTCATGCAATTCTGATGCTGCCCGGCAAGTTATTTATGTGAAATTCTTATCTTACAGTTTTATCTGCAGTGGGCATAGAATGATTTTTAAAAAAAATAATATGTTTATATATATTAATGCTATAAGTTAAAGGGATATTAATTATTATAAGTAGCTGCATGTTAGGTTAGCCATAAAACGAGCGTTTAAAACACTCCAAGAGAGTCCACCAAAGTGCCTTTGAGTGCTACCTTGGAAAGCCATTAATGGAGGCACCAACATCACACCTAGTTTTCAACAAAATCACAATTAAGCCTATATAACTTCTCCTTCAAGCGACTAGCAGCTAATATTTGAACATGTCTAGCTAGGTGTGATGTTGTGATATATATATATATATATATAATAAAAATTATATACAAATTTTCTCTTTTACCTTCTATATATACTTTTCTCTCTAGAATATGGAAAACCTTCATCCTTTTCTATCTTTAAAACATAAAGTTATCACAAGACTTGATGATGTTCTAAAACCTAGATGCTTAAAAATAAAGTTTTTTAGTGGTTGAATTATATATAAATGAAATGTTCGTTCAATTAAACCTACTTTCCATGGAAAAGGAAGTTGATAACTTGATGAAACAATCTTGATACCTACAAAAAAAAAAAGTTCCATTTAAGTGAATTTGGAGATCCTTAGATGCTTAAATTATAATTTTTGTAGGCAAAAAGTGTAATAAATATGCAAAAGAGCATTAAATTTTAATAATAAAGTTATTTGTTCTTGTTTTGGTATCAAATGAATGCTCCGTAAAGAAATGATATATGTATATTGAGAATGAAAATTATAAACTCTTTAATCCATGTACCTTGTTTTTTTTTATTCGAATGAGAGGGGTGGAGAGTTATTATACTCCTGTAATATTAATTAAAGACAAATATCTCTTATATAAACATTAATGAGGACAAATATCTCATACACAAACATTAATGTGAGACAAACATTCCTAACATGAATATTAATGAAATGAAAATATGGTAGGCAATTAAAGGCTCTTGTACACTTAGTGATGCATATTGAGTAGGATTCAGACAAATAAAAAAAAAACCCAAAAAAAAACGTTGGATTCAAGTCACAAAGTCAAGCCTAAAAAGAGCCAGGACATGAGTCGGACCTAAGAACATTGGGCAATATGCCTGGATTCTGGCGCAAGGCCTAGGCCCACAAGGTGTTGGGTGTATGCCCAATACTTGGACTCAAAAGTGTTACCCGAGCCCATGGGCTTTAGGTGTGCCCAACGCATGGGCTCGAGCGTGCTACCTAAGCCAATATAGGCCCTGGGTGTGGGCTTGACATTTGGGCTTTGGTGTTATGTCCAAGCTCACGAGTGCCAGGATTTGCATAGTACCGGGGCTAATGACCATCACTTAGGTCCAAAAAAAGTTTTTAAAGTTAAAGTTTCTTTGGAGTTTAATTCAAAATTAAAACGAGTTTGGATTAACTAAAAGTTGTTATTTTAAAAGATATTGATTAAGATTAATAAACAAACTTTAAAGAACTCACAAGTTAATCATTTGTGTGTGTGTACACACACACAAAAATAATAGTTTAAAAAGTTAATATTGATTTTGTTATAGAAGGCTGTGGTTTCCATTAAAAGCGACGACCGCCCATTGTCCATACATAGTTTATGTTCTTCAGAGTGCAAAGAAAAGTCGTACCAATTGGACTGCGTCTTTTTCCTTGAGCTAGTCAGATACGTGGCCACTCAAGGATGGTATCGATCGAGGAGCCATGACGATACTAACAGCGCCGTGAGTGGTGTTTGTTTCTTTTCTTTCAGATATTGTAATATTGGTTCAATATTGATATTTGGGAAATAATATTATCTTGTATTTTCCAGCACTCGCACCCACGGATATAATTAATTCAAAAGGCTGAATATGTACATCGATATTAATTGAGTGAGTATACAGCTACAAGCACGCACGCGCATGAGAGAATATTGGTTGTCATCTTCTGCTGTCATCTCTCTCTCTCTCTCTCTCTATCTATCTATATATATATATCGAGTTATGAGAAATAATAATTTAAATTAAACATATATCTGGATCATAATTTTCAGACCCGAGTTCCGGGTTTTGACCGGATCATCCAGGTTAATTCTTTTTTTAAAATCAAAACGACGTCATTTTAGTAAAAAAAACAAAAGTCAGCGGGTTGCAACCGGGTTTTTGACCGGGTCTTGTCAGCTCAACCGTGTCATATTGAGTTTTTTCTTTTTTTATTTTTTTTCAACTCGGTCTGGTTTCAGCCTCGAATTGACCGGGTTCTGGATCGACCCGTCAGACCAGATCGGATTTAAAAACTATAATATAGATGCTATATAGGTAAGAAAAAATATTCGCCGGTGATCTTTTCTTACAATTAAATACTCACTACCATGTAGCGAACCCTAATAAAAATAAATAAATAATGCTCTCATTAATTTTGCGCAACCGTTTTTCCTTTAATTCTTTTTTTGAAGAAAAAGAAAAATAGTATCTTATTTCAATTTTCGAGATCCCAACAGAACCCAAAATAACATTATATTAGGACATATTTTTACCAGATACTCAACATAACATAACACTCTGTGTCCGCATACAATACAAGCAGAAGAAAGTACATATAAAACAAGATACCATGATAGATAGACCGGGGGGTGTTTGGATGATTCTAATTTTAGATATTTTTTAAGAATATTTTTAATTTAAAAAAATATTAAATTAATATTTTTTTATTATGATTTATTAATAAAAAAATTATTTTAATATATTTTTAAATAAAAAAATATTTTGAAAAACACACTCCCAAGTTTCTCTCAAATGGCAGCACGAAATCTTCTTACGTGTGATGCCCATACACTTTTTATCCTTTAGAGCATCTACAATGGAGAAGCTAAATGAATAGTTAAAAATTAAAAATTAATATTTTGGCTTTTTTTTGCTTGTTTTGCACACTCGAAGAGAAAAACCAAACAAAATGCTAAAATGGCTTTTCTCTCACACAAAAGCTATTCCTACATATCTCTTCAAAGAGCCAAAACCAACAAAGTAGGGCCACTAAAGAAATAAACTAATTAAATGTAGCCATGTGAAAAAAAAATAACATCAAATTTATTAAGAAATAATAATACACTTGTTTCTTCCACTACAATATAAATGGCTCTTCAAATGGCTTTTTTTCATTGGAATAGATATGGTAAAAAAAATTATATTTACACTATTCAAAATGTTATTTTATCAATTTAGCTTTTTAAAATAGCATTTTACATTTGAGATGCTGTTAGAGCATCTCCAATGCAAAAGGCTAAATTGAGAAGCTAAATTGATAAAATAGCATTTTGAATAGTGTAAATATAGCTTTTTTTACCATATCTATTCCAATGGAAAAAAGTCATTTGAAGAGCTATTTATATTGGAGTGGAAGAAACAAGTGTCTTATTATTTCTTAATAAATTTGATGTTATTTTTTTTTCCACATGGCTACATTTAATTGGTTTATTTTTTTAGTGGCCCTACTTTGTTGGTTTTGGCTCTTTAAAGAGATATGTAGGAATAACTTTTATGGGAGAGAAAAACCATTTTAGCATTTTGTTTAGCTTTCCCCTTGGAGTGTGCAAAACAAGCAAAGAAAAGCCAAAATATTAGTTTTTAAATTTTGACTATCCATTTAGCTTCTCCATTGGAGATGCTCTTAGTGTTAGGCATGCAAACCAGTTTTGTCGATTATTCTCTGGTTTCTTTTGTCTTCTTGTACAAGATATTTTAGAATTCTAACTCAGTTTAATAAAAATTATGGTGAAGTAACGTATAGTAGAAAAATATTAAAAAAAAATGCAGTTTGAACACAATTCATATTGAAAATACCGATTGAACACTATTAGTGATTAAACACTATTGTAATTGGAAATAGTTATGGTTCCAAAAATTATATTCCTCTCGATATAATTAACATGCATAAGAAATTAACTTAAATTTTTATGAAGATTCAATAACTAAAAAAAAATGAGTTTTCAGGAATACATCGAAACTTTATTTTTTATATATTCAAAACTGTTAAAAAGATCTTATCCAGACGATTCTAACTATACCTTAAAAAACCACTAGATATGGTCATAATTTGTTCAAAGTTTTATTCAAGATTAATTTATGGTTAATTACAATCTCATTTGATATTCTTCTAAAATATAGTTAGAATCATCTTGTCGAGATCTTTTTAATGATATCGAACATGTAGAAACAGAGCTCCGGTATGTTTCCAATGACTTATTGTTTTTATTTTATTTTATTTCTCTCTACCCCCACATCATTTGATCTTTTTTTTTCTTAGCTATTTAATCTTTAATTTTATTTTTTGATCATTGAATCTTTATAAAAATTTTAATTGATTATTGTTGAGATTAATTAATTCATGAAAGGAGATGTTTTGAAACTTTCACTAAGCAACATTATTTTAGGTAATATTATTTTAAATAATAGTTGTGTAAATAAATACACTTTTAAATGCGACTTTTAACTTTTAAATGCGATCTCTAGTAATTATGTACAAAAAAATAATATTTTAAAATATGATTGTATTTTCAATATGTATTATTATCCCAAAACTTTCAGCAGGCTATGCTATTTATTTATTTTTAAAATAATTTGTTATATATATATATAATTTTAATTTTAGCTTTCATTTTTAGTACATTTATAAATGATGAAGCTTTTACCTATGGTTAGATGGATTGGACCAGACTTGGAGCTTGTCACTGTCAGGTCTCAAATGAAATGCTCATTTTTATGATTTGTTACTGAACTAAAAATGTAAAGTCAAATTAGCCACCGGAGACAGCAGCCACCACCCACCCACACCCACCCTCCCTCCCCCAGGTAATAGCAAAAAGGGTTTAACTTAATATATAATTAATTAAAATTAAATTTCCAAGAATTGTTTTGGCACCTCACCTAGTGACACAACCGTTTACTTTTCAAAGCCAATAAAAGCAATGCAAAACGATGGCAATTTTCAGTAATTCCTTCAATTTCCAAACCTTGTTTAACATTCCCTTCCTCCTTAAATATCGAAACCCAACACGTAACCCAAATCCACACCATCACCACCTCCGTGAATCGAAGGTGAGAGAGCTTCTCTCCAGGCGAGCCAGTCTCTCGTTTTTGAATTGACCCAAACACTCTCCACGCGAAAAGACGTTTTTGTTTCTTTGTTGGTTCTTGTGATCTGATACAGAAGATGGGATCCTCGGAGCTGATTTTTAGAGGTCATGACGAGACTCAACCAACATCTGATGCTTACTCACCTAAACCACCGAAGCCATGGCTCGCCGTCACCCGACCCATTCGTTACCTGCTTCTTGAGCAGCGACTCGTCTTTATCCTCGTCGGCATTGCTATTGCCACTCTTTTCTTCACTCTCCTGCCTTCTTCCTCTTCCTCATCCCCTTACGAGCACGATCCAATCCCAAACACTTTCTCTCACTTCTCTCATGAGCTAACAACCCCTATGCGTTACAAATACTACGAGCCCCTTCGGGTAGGACTCCAATCAGCCAATTCCGGCGGCAAGATTCCGCTGGGACTCAAGAGTAAAAGTCTCCGAATCGTTGTTACAGGTGGGGCTGGGTTTGTTGGGTCTCACTTAGTGGACCGTCTGATCGCTAGAGGAGATAGCGTGATCGTGGTGGATAATTTTTTCACGGGAAGGAAAGAGAACGTGATGCACCATTTTAAGAACCCGAGATTTGAGTTAATCAGACACGATGTTGTCGAGCCACTGTTGTTAGAAGTGGACCAGATCTACCATCTTGCTTGTCCTGCATCGCCTGTTCATTACAAGCACAACCCGGTCAAGACAATAAAGACTAACGTCGTGGGCACATTGAATATGTTGGGTTTGGCTAAGAGAGTTGGTGCTAGGTTTTTGCTTACCAGTACCAGCGAGGTTTATGGTGATCCTTTACAGCATCCTCAGGTCGAGACTTACTGGGGCAACGTTAATCCCATCGGTGCGTTTTTGCTCTTCTTTTCTTAAATTTAATTAATTGATTGATAGCCGGTGATCGATATTTTGTAACAGATGTTGTGGTTATTTATTTTTAAATAGCATTGAAATAAAGCCTGTGGCTAACATGTGCTGCCTAGGTTACAAATAAAAAGACAATGCAGACCTGTTGTCTTTATTTATTTTTACATAAAATTAAAAAGGGTGGCATCGCACGGTGGCGGCCGGTGTGGAAGTGGGGCTCTTGGATCTTAGATCCGGTGTTGGTAGTTTTATATGGTCAAGGAGTAGCCTGTGACTGACGAGGCAATTAATCGGACGGTTATTAACTAATTAAAAGATATGTAAATAAGAGAAAAGTAGTGATTAACTCGAGTTTTGAATTTTCTGAGACAGACAGATCTTGACAACTGAGATGTTTGTCGTTTTTTACAGGTGTCAGGAGTTGTTACGATGAAGGAAAGAGAACTGCTGAGACATTGACTATGGACTATCACCGAGGTGCTGGTGTAGAGGTGGGTGTAATTTGATAGTGGCCCACCAAGCTTTGTTTACCAGGTAAATTCAGCTTATCTAACACACAACGCATTTTTGCTTGTAATCTAATTTTTTCAGGTTAGGATTGCTAGAATTTTCAATACTTATGGACCTCGAATGTGCATAGATGATGGCCGTGTTGTTAGTAATTTTGTTGCTCAGGTATTTCTCTTATAATGATTTTCTAATCTGATTGCGAGTACTCAAAGACATGAATGCTAATTTTCCATTAAAAAACGATTGTTTTAATAGCAATTAGCGGGTATTGTGCAGGCACTAAGGAAGGAGCCTATGACTGTTTATGGTGATGGGAAACAGACAAGGAGTTTTCAATTTGTTTCTGATTTGGTAAGCCTTTTAAAGCATAGTAATTTTTTAAACTCGTAGTTGTTGGAGCTTGGATAGATGCTTTACTGCCTTTTCATTTGATTTTGCTACTTTTGTTGCCCAGTTGGCTTGTAAACATTTTATTCTGCATGCGCATCGCACATTTCAAAGGAAAATGACTTCTGCATTGGGTGTGGTTCTTTTGTAACTCAACTCTGCAATCATGGGTTCTGGGTCGGTCGCTAGTAATTAATTATGGACTTTTAGCATGTAAATATGTTGCTCAATCTCCCAAATGCTTGCCTGCCTCAAGTTTTCTTCTCAAAGTTTTTAGCAACACGTGAAATGAGTCGTATTAAATGCTGAGTGTCCTGGATGGGGTCTAGCACGGGATGGTTTGCATTATTGTTTCCAAAAGGAAGACAAATTCTCAGAAACCATGTAGCAAACAGTTCATATGCTCATTAGAGGTGGGAAAGCCTTAAAAAACTTAGTGGGGTATTTTGTTTATGAAAGTGAAAGCTTTTATTGATGGATTGAGACAGGGAATTGCATCAGTAGCTTGTGTTTCTCCGTCTTACAGAGCATTATTTCTCCATCAAGTTAACATACTCTGATTATTAGTTTGATGGTTATTATATGCTAGTTAATGCATGGTTAAGCATCTAGCGTGTTCTTTAGTAGCTGCTGCTCAGGATTTACTTAGACAACCTGTTACATGTGTTGGAATAGGTTGAGGGTCTGATGCGCCTTATGGAAGGAGAACATGTAGGGCCTTTCAATCTTGGAAATCCGGGTGAATTCACCATGCTCGAGCTTGCCCAGGTGAGTGTTTTCTATTCATGATATCCATGTTACTGTTCCAGGTTTCAGGGTCGTAGTCATATGTTCTTCTTTTTTAAAAAAAAATGCTGAGAATTTCTCAATGTATGAATTGTTTTTGCGGTCCCTTATCGTACATATCTTCTAAATTATTACCTTGGCAGCAAGTTTTTTAAAAGATTGTGTTGGCTGCGGCGGCAGTTTGTTTGGTAATCATGTAAATAATAACTAGCAACTTGTATTTATTATTTATTGCATTAGATCTGAAAATGGTATAATAGTTAATTACAGACTCATTTCAGTTATGGCACTGTTGTGCTTCCTAAAAAGAACAAAAAAGAGGGGCTGTGCAGTGTTATTAGCCACATGCTTCTGTTTCCAGCAAACTTAGAAGTCCCCATTTGTTTGTTCAGGTGGTCCAGGAAACCATAGACCCAAATGCAAGGATAGAATTCAGGCCTAACACAGAAGATGACCCACACAAGAGAAAACCTGATATTACAAAGGCTAAAGATCTTCTTGGCTGGGAACCTAAGATATCCCTTCGTCAAGGTCTACCAATGATGGTCTCAGACTTCAGGCAGCGCGTCTTCGGTGACCACAAGGAAGAAGGTACGACCTCTACTATGTCAACATCTTAAGTCGGCATATATATGCAGCTCGAGAGCCAACAGATGGTAATTTCTCCGGTGGATAACCAATTATTTTTTCCCCACCCCCAACAATGTAGGAAGTGGTCGTAGCAGCAGCAACAGCAGATGAGCGTTGTTCTCTGAGGAATAGATTTGGAGCTGTTCTTTTGGCCTTTGTTTGAGTCATCCTTGTAATTTCAATGTTACTGTCCCTTTCAAAGAATGTCAGGCAGTGAGCCCTGCAATTAAAATTAAATTTTACCTAGTTTTTGATGCAATTGATATGCCTAGCAGCATTAGAAATAAGCTTACCTCCTGTTTTCTCGTTCACTGCTTGAATGTGTTAGTTTTGTTTCATACGCTGTCCTCCTTGTTGCCAGTAGAAAAGTTAGAAATCACACGGGCCTACAGATTTTAATGCTCGCAGGATTTTTTCCCCTCTTGTCTGACAACGAGCATGTCGATAAACAATTTTAAAAATTATTATTTTTAATTTAGAATAAAATTCAAAATAAATAAAATTATTAAAATAATATTTTAGAAATTATCCAATTATATAATTGTTTCCATATTAGATCATAGCTTTTTGTGGTAATATAATAATTAATTTGTGAGTTATTATATATTAATCTAATATACATTTTCCTTAAAAAAAAAAGCTCACGAACATTCCATGAGAATACAAGGAAGCCTGCTCGTGCCAGGGATGAAATGGCTCGACCAACGTACGAGGAATGGACGAATACAGCCACTCTTTCCAGCTAGAAGAGAGCAACCAGACAGCTTGACCGTTGACCAGCCAACCGGCTAATACTTCTTTTTAGATTAACAGGTTCTTATTTAAAAAATGATGCTTCTTGTAAGAAACCATATTTTCATCCAAACAAAAACCAAATACATGAAAAGATTAAAAAAATAAAAAATTGATTTAGGAGATAATTGTTTTTCCTCCTTGATTCAAATTATTGATTTTTTCAAGAATATTTGTTTCAGTTGCTTTTAATTTTCATTAAAAAAAAAACATTGTAATAAAAGAAATTTTTTTCCTAAAACATTTTTTCCTAAAACAAATAATATATAATAAAAGGAAAACTCTCCAAACAAAATACACTTTTTCTTTCAAAATTCAAATCCTTATTCTTCTTCAAAACATCTATTTCACCACGTCTACTAGCATACTGAACCAGGGAAAAAGCTGATAATGCTGATCAAAATTCTGCCTTTATTTAGCAAAAGCATGATGTGTGCGTTTCATGCGACCCTTAGAGAGTCTGATAGTAAAACATGGTTATTTACTTAGATCATGGTGGTCCAGCAGTGCAGCAACCAAAACAAACCTATCTACTCAGGCAAACGCAGTGCATGCCATGCGGCTAGGAGAGGCTAGCCCATTGAAAACTCAGCCAGCTTAACTAGGTTATAGGAAAGAAGAGGGTGGCAGCGAGGTAGTCTCTGAGAATAGCCCCACCATAAAAAAAGACCTTTTAAGCAAACAAACTTTAAAGTAATTGCACCACAACAAAAATTTAATCAAGGCATGTTAGCTCCACGCGGACCAGAAGGTTCTCATCCATTTCCTAATAGAGATTATATAAAACAGGAAGGCATATTAGTTTGTTCGGCAAAAAGATTAGGGTTATCACATTTCACTTAGGATTCCTAAGGACAATGATAACAGAATCACCACGGAGGAACATTTTGCTGATGAACCTATCTTTGTTGACTGGCTGAGCTTTCTTCTTGCCTTTCCCAGTTTTTGGCACCTGAACCAGAAAAGTATGACCATTTAATTGAATATAGAGGTTATTAAAAGGAAAATATAGTATATGACTGAAAAGTTTGACACCTGAACCAGAAAAGTATGAGCATTTAATTGGATATAGCAGTTATTAAAAGGAAAACTTAGTATATGACTGAAAAGTTGTAGGTACAGAGTCTCAGTGAGTAACCAACCTCAGTCCACATTTCCCTGACATTCTCAAGAACCATGTTGCAATGTCTATCAAATGCCCTCACACGTCCAAGAAGCTTCTTGTTGTTGCGGCAGTTAATTAATACCTGAATGGCTAACAATCATCAGAATGTAACACAAAAGTCCATACTAACCAAGATTCTAACAGTATATAAGCAAAATCATACCCATTCCATAAACAGTCAGTGATTTCATCAGCCAATATCACATCTGATAACTCCAATTCCAATAAATGGCATCAGTTAATTAGGGAACTTTGATTGGAGCCCAACATGCATGTACAAACTAGTTCTGGTGAAAGAAATCAACAAAACAGTGATTTAAAAGTCTCTTTATGCCTAGAAAACAAGGCCATATTATCACAACTTGCCATAACAAAGTTTTCTCCAAGCAGCCCCATTAGCTAAAATGCCACACATCAGAAATATTAACAAAGAACTCAACTTTAACTTTAAAACCAGTAAGCCCTCATGGCTCTATTCTATATCCCTTAATGATATACTAGGTCTGAAAACATTACCTGGGTATTATTTTTTACACTCATCATCAGAACAGAGAGTGGCCCAGTGCTGAATTCCTCCTCCTCGTTCTTGCTCTATAAACAGTTTCAAGGTGTTACAAGCAACCAAAGAAAGTAATATGATGAAATTAGAGAAGAGGCATCTCACTAATTACTAGCATTTTCCTTGCAGACAAAAGTAAATTTGTACATCAACTGATAGTTATAGCTCAATTCTTAATTGAATTGTGAAACAAACATCACATTTAATTTGGCTTCAATTCTTTCTTGAATTAAAAAATATTTAACCACATTTCCCCTTTCAGTAAAGGTCATTGCTCACGTACACAGAAAAATAATGGCACTATCCTGTCTTTAGAATCAGGAAGGCAGCATGGTGCAAGAACTTGACTCAAGGGCATGAAAGAAAATCAATCAAGCCAGTAGCCAAATGCAGCACACGTTTTACAATAAAGTTGGGTAGAATAACATGTCGTATCTAATCCAATCTAATTCTCTCTAATAACAAGTTTCAATATTCGACACACTTATATATTTTAAAAGTAACATACCGGGGCATCCTCTTCCATTGGCCTACTGCAAAAGATACAAAGGCGGAAAAAGATGTTAGTATATCTATGCCATGTTCATTATAATATGAAAAACAAAATGTATCCATATCAGAAGTTAATTGTCAGTACGACTGCTAACAAATAATAGACAAATCACAGTAGTTACAGCACCTGCTTGCCTTGGAAATTTTCATGCAAAGACATACTAGCATAGCATGCTCTATTGATTACTGAAATTGCAATAACTTGACTGTGCAAGTAAAGAAAGATATCAACCTAATTAGATAAATTCACAAAGCAAGATTTTGGTTACTATGAAAAGAAAAATCACAGATTTCCCAGGAGTCCTGAGGTAACATAATACGCTATAAAAATTGTGTTCAATGCTTGAACCACAACCTTCTTTAATTTCCAGCAAGTATTTAGAACAGATTAAGATTCAAATGAAATAAAAGAAATAAAGACATCCAGTTATTATTTTATTAAGTGAATGATAGTATTAGAGCTTGTAGTTTCAAAATGATGCAAAAATTTGTAGCAAAACTATTACTAAGAACAAGCCATAGTTTGGTAAAATAGTGGAATCAAGTAAATCCATCCATATCTAAAACAAAAGAAAATAAGAAAAGGAAATAGGTTCAAGGAAGTTACCTCATGCTGAGTTACGAATTTGAATCTCTACAGACAAGCAAAAGCTTCTGCAGATAAAGAAAGACAGAATTAGGGGTCTCAGTTTAGTAAATCTTCCCCAGAAGAAAATACGAGCATAATCAAGCAATGAAGCAAGATCAAAAGGAAAGAGAAGGTTTGAGTAAACTTACCTGCCGGTAAGAGTTAGGGTTTAGAGCACGAGAGGGAGGGTTTTGGGATTTCCTTCTTTTTCTTTCGACACTCAGATCTCGACGAGTGGGAAACAAAGGGGTCTGATCCGAGACGGTGAAGATTACCGCTACTTGGCGCTTGATTACAGTAGTAGGCCCAATGAGCTTGATTCATCGTACACGATGTTTAAGATTCCATGGCCCAATTATTATTATATCACCGGAAGATGTGGAAAAAATATTGTTCTCCATGCCATTTTCCATGCATATAAATCACTTGAATTGTTATAATAATTTGTTTTATTATTATTATTATTTTCAATTACATCAGGGATGAAGTTGATGACAAATTAAAGCATATTTATTAATATATATATATTTTTTTTTATGAAGAGCAAGACTCAAATATAAAGGATCAAACTGAAAAGGATGGTAAAAAGATATGGTTGTTTTAAATTTGAGGCAAAACAATCACCTTGGTCCTCAGACTTTTCAAATGATAAACTTTCAACTCCTCAAAATTTATGCAATTTAGTTTTGGTCACAAATTTTATTTTTTTATTTTTTGGTCTTAGACTTAAGAAAAGAGAGAAAAAATAAGAGGATTCTGAAAGGTCTCGTTTCACATCGATTCCAACCATGAAAAGAGATGATTTGGGTGTCAATGAGTTTCTCTCGATGAAGATAATTTATCCTAGGAGCTATCTTCCCTTGACCTTGCCTAAGATGATAGATATAAGCTTAGAAATAATTTCAGTTCCAGGTTGACGTGGGTTTTCATTCTAATTTTTGAGTTGTTTAAGGCCAAGAATATGCTTTCCAAGATGTTTAAGATGTTTTTTTTATATCAAAATATGGTTGAGAATGGGGTTTTGTTGGTCTAAAACATCACAACCTTAACTATTCGGTGACCTCTAGTCTCCAGAATCTAAGTAAGGTAGGCCATGCATCGTATGCTATTTTTTCAAAAAAAAAGAAGAAGTAAAGGGTGAATGACATGTCATATTTTCCATAAAAAAAATAAATAAATAAAGAGGCCCAGGTGTACTCGGCCATCCAAACCCCCCCCTTTCTCCCCCCCTTTTTTATTGGTTTTTCACTCGATCACAATTAAATCTTTATTGATTTTTATTTTTTATTTTTTTTCTAATTTCAATCGTTTAATATTTTATTGACTATTGATTGGGCAAGGTAATTTGTTTTGGTTTGACTTTTTTATTTATATGATTACAAACAAACAATCCGATATTTGGTTGGTTCTTATTTTTGCAGGTGTTTATCTTTTATAAAAAGAGATATAAAAAAATTAAACCTAATTGAGTTCATGACCTGTATTACGAGTTTATCTGATTAAGAAATACACTTCATCACATTTTTAAATTGTATAAATATTCCTAGATTTATTTAATTAAATACATGCATAAACTTTTTAATTTGCGATTAAGATTTTTTTACGTCAAAATACATGCAAAAAATGATGTCGTATTGAAAAGAAATTTATTTGACCTGCAATAAAGCACGAACTAGATAGCTAGCTAAACACAAAAGGATGTGGTTAAATCACCGTAGCCACACTTATAAAACACTATTTATTGGTGTGTTTTGTTTTCCTTTTTATATTTATTTTTTTAATATCATCTTGTATCAACCTATTCTTATTTGTTTTTTTTTTCAATTTCATCATTCAATATTAGATTGTTTTGATAATTGTGCTTTGTAATTTGTTAAATTTGTTTTCCAGTTAGGTTATATACCATCTAATGGATTTTTTTTTCTCAATTTTAACCTTTCACATTAGATCTGTTGGAAGTAGGGTTTTGTAATTATTTTTATTTGATTTTTATGAATTTATCATGATCTTGTGACTCAGGTTGCAAGTTTAACATGTTAGCTTTAGTTGAGTTGGGTCATTTTTCCCCCCGCTTTATCTAGCTGATTTTTTTTTATTTCATCATTCAATGTTAAGTTGGTTGGAAATTAGGCTTCATATTTTGTATATGCTTTCAAGGGGTTATTTTGGTCCCACAACATGACTCGCGGGTTTGACGTGTTGACCCTAGTTGATCTGGTTTATTTTTTAGGTCTTTTTTTAATTGAATTGGTTTTTTCAATTTCACCCTCCAACAACTAAATCTTCTTGTTTTTTTTAGTTTTTTTTTTAATATCATCCTTCAATATTAGGTTGTTTAGGAATTGAGATTCATTTTTTTCCCCCTAATTTGCTCTATATAGAGTTATCCTGATCTCATGAATTGTTTTTCTTGATTTTAGCTTTCAATTTTGGATCTATGTAGCAGCTTTCTATGAGGTTATTCTAATCTCTTGACCTAAGATGAATGTTTAACAGGTTGACCCGGACAATTTTTTTGTCCTTTTTTTATTTTTCTTTCATTTTCATCCTTTAACACTGGGTTGATTAGGAATTTGCTTTCATAATTTATTTTTATTTGTTTTATATAGGGTTATAAGGGTCTCATAACACAGGTCATCTATTTTACAAGTTAACTTGGGTCAATCCAATATATCGTCATCTCAATATTTTAAAAAAATATCATACAATATGTCACCGTATCAATATTTAAAGATGATATTGTCCGATATGTATCATATTTTGAGTTCATAATTAAAAAAAATTATTAGAAAATATATTAGCAATGATTGAATATTTTTTACATAAAATAAAAATTTATCTGACCCGTAATGCAATGCAAACAAATGATCTAGTAAAAAACTCTAAATGCTTTGGCAAAAAATGCATTATGGACCAAGATATAGTGCTTTGTTTTTTTCATTGCTCAACTTTTGTTTTTATTTTTCCTTTGTAGTCCCAAATTAATTATCCTTTTAAGAAAATATGTTGAGAAATGGCAAGATTCAAAGACAAAAGATCAAAGTGAAAAGGATGAAGAAAATGGGTGGCAAGTCCAAATTGTAGCGAAATGTTCACTCTGGTCCTTTTACGTTTTACATAATAGATTTTTGGTCCTTTTAGTTTCCCACATTCCGTTTCTAGTTCACAACTTTATTTTCCTTATTTCTCAATCCTTAGTTTGAGAGAGAAAAGAGAGAGTAATCAAATTCTAGTGATAGAGAAAAAAAGTTTCGGTTGATATCAATTTCGATAATCAAATCAATCAATTTTGGTGTCAATTAAGTTCTATTTGATGGGAGGGAGTTCCATTGAGGTATTTTTTCCCCTTGAAATTGCAAAAAAAAATAAAAATACAAGAGATAAAGTTTAGGAGAGGATTTTGCTTTCGATTTGGATTTGTGTTTGTGTACAAGTTTTAGGCGTTTTATGTGTGTTTTTTTTACATTATAGGGACGTGTTTTAGTTGTTTGGTATGAAAATTGGTTCAAAATAACTTTTTTGGGTAAAAAAACACCCTGCTCGATTTTCTAGTCACCATTTTGGTAGTTAGAAACTAGGAAGGCAGATGATGAGTTATCTACTTTTATTTTTTTTCAAACAATTTAGGGGGGGGGGGCGACATGTTGACCGCTCCATTTTCAAATAAAAAAGATTTAAGGGCTTGTTTGCGCGAGCCTATCCTTGCATTCCTACGCACGTGCCTTTTTAAAATGGGTCAAGTGCGCGCAAGTGATCCTTTTTGCTCTTTTTTAGTTGATACCTTTTTTATATGTATTTTTTTAGTTTGGATTAAATTTTTTAGTTGATACCCTCTCTCTAATTTCTTAGATTGTTTATTTGGCCTTTATTAAATAGTAGTTTTTTTTAGTTATTTAATATATATATTTAATGTTTTGAAGAGATTATTCTAATTTATAATTTTTTTTATGTTTTATATAAATAAGCTTTATTTTCATGATGTATTTATAAAAATAAAAATTACTTGTTCTTGATAAGAAAAGGTGACCTTTAAGTTAAAAAGAAGAAGCATGTACATTAAAAAGAAAAGTTGGGGTTAAATATCATACTTATTTATCTTTTAATTTTTTGAAAATGATTATATTTTTATTTTAGAATTTGGTTGGCATTACCACCTCTTTCTCGATTTTATTAGTTCATATATATTAAAATTTATTTCATTTAGTATAAAACGATTTTATGAGTATCTTAATTAAAAAATCATAATAAAGTGAAACACACTCGCAACATTATCTTATTTTTGTACTATATTAAAAATTAACTTATGATCCTACACACGGTGTTGCATTAACAACTCTTTTTTGTATTTATTAACGCAGATGATTCTTGTTTTATTTTATTATATGTAAGTACAGACTTTTCAATTCACAATTACATTATTTTTCTCAATGTCAAAAAACATGTTAATAACACCTATACATTTATTCGATTCACGGTGAAGTGCTGGTCAACTGACTAGTTTCATGCTATTTTTCATTAGCTCACATAATTTTTTTCTTTTTGTTTTTGAACGTTCGATTGTTTTGGGTCAACTCTTAGGATTTTACATCATCTATTTAAATCCAGCAAGCTTTGGATTTTATGCATTAACCTAATGTTAAATCATATAACTAGTAAAAAGGAGTTGATAATTTATTCAATATTAAAGTTAAATTATGAAAAAAATAAAAAAATAACCCACTTACTATATGGTTGAGGGTTTATTTTTTGTTCTCTATTACTATTTCATCTTTGCACTTGATGCTTGTATCTAATTATGTGTCCCAATATAGTTTTATTTGAGTTTTATTGCATGCTTGAGGTTTTAGAGAATGTTAATATGTGAATTAATCATTAATTTTATGAAAAATAATATTATTTTGTTGGCCAAAGAAAATTAAAAGAACAAGGATCAAAATTACAAAAGCAATATAGCATTTCATTTTTACTGTTCATGAGGCACAAAAAAGTACAATTTGGTCTATGATTCTTTAGATTTTTACATTATTTGGTCCTTATTATTTGAGAATTTCAAGTTTCAATCCTAGACTTTATTTTATTTCTATTTTGATTTACATGTGTTGAAGAAAGATGGGGAAACTCATTCGAAAAAAAGAAAAGGAAAAAGAAAATGTTTTGTTGTTTATATTCTAGCAGCAAAAAAATTTAATCTTGATGTTAAGGACTCGTTTTAGAGAGTGAATAGGAGTGTGACATAATGGTCACACAACCCACAATTAAAATTAAGATCTGATCATGAAAAGTTAAAAAAGATTTGATAAGAGTGTAACATAATATAAACATGTCCCAAAGCATTAGCACTATTTGAATGAAGTTGAATGATGTCATGAAAACAGTAATCTTTAATAAGTCAGATTTAGTTTGTTCAAGAACCACATAATACAAAAATCTCTCTCACATGTTAAACTAAAAAGTTCAGAAGTATTATTCATCAAAGGTGTTGAACTTCAGGCTTTACGTGTGTTTAAATAGTTCTGAGAAATTAACCTTAATGGATCTACCATTGTAAGCTGAATTGACCCCATTTATAAAAATTGACCCCAAACTTTTATTAGTAAGCCCAAACCCTAATCCAAAAAAGTCTTGGATCCTAGCTGAAAAAAAATATATTAAGTAAGCCCAAACAAACCTTGGGCTGTACCTAAAAAACTCATAAGTCTAAGTCTTGTTATGCCGTGAGAAGAGAAAAAGAAAATAAAACATTATAGGTCTGATACAAGACTTATTTATAGCCTATAATGCTGTCTACTAATCCTAAAAACTAAAAGAGAAGTTGTTGCCTTTTTGGTTTCCAAGTTAGAATAGAATTTTGATCTCAACCTTGTATTTATCATTCTTTTAGAAGGAAAAGGATGCCGCCTTTAATGCTCCTCTTTGCCGCCTTTTGATATCCTTCCAATACTAGAAAAGATAATTAAGTTATTGAATTATTCTCCTTGCACAACAAGGTAACTTAATTTGCTACCACATGTGTTTCCTAAGTTAGCTTGACTTCCTTTATTTTCTTTACTGTGTTTTCTCCTCTCCTGACAAGGAAGTAGAAATAAAAATAATAAATTCTAATATTTAAAGGAAATAATTAATGTTCTTAGACATAATAAGAAACCATAAAACACATGAAAACATCATAAAACAAGGTTGATCAAAACTGATACAAATTGACAGCCTTATTGCTAAAAATTCATGGCCCAAATAAGGGTGGATTGGGTCCCTTTTGAATATGGATTAAATGTAATAAAGCATTCTCTTGATGCTTCCAAGGATCCCCAAGTTCAGCCTTGGCTAAAACTTGCACAACCAGTCCATTCAATGTTTTTTTTCAATGCCTTCATTTTGAACCTTGTGATGGGCCTATTTGAAACATGTAATGAGTCCTTGGTGATTATGGGCATATCCATATCATTAAAAGGATTTGAACTCAAATTAAAACCTATATCAAACAAAGTAAGATTAACAACATTAAAGGTAGCACTAACACTGTACTTACCTTGAAGATTAACTTTTTAAGCATTGTCATTAATCCTCTCTAAAACTTGGAATGGACTATCATCACGAAGCTGTAACTTTGATGTCCTATGGTTAGGAAACCATTTCTTATGCATGTGCACCCAAAACCAATCACCGAGTTAAAAAAACAACCAATTAATACCCTTTATTTGCTTTAGAAGCTTACAACTTGTTCCTTTTCTTTATTTGTAGTTGAACTCCCTTATGGAGTTCTCTCACAATCTTTGTCTTCTTTTCACCATCTAAACTTACCCTTTCTTCCAAAGGCAAATGAATTAAATTCATAGAAGTTAGTGGATTAAACCCATAAACGATTTCAAAAGAAGAAAAGTCAATAGTCGAATATACAATTCTATTATAAGCAAACTTAATAAAAGGCAAACATTCTTCCCAACTTTTCAAATTCTTTTGAATAATAACATGCAAAAGTTGTGATAAATTTCTATTCATTATCTCATTTTTCCCATCAATTTAAGGATGACAAGTTGTAAAAAAAAGAGAGTTTAGTTTCCAACTTCCTCCACAAAGTCTTCCAAAAGTAGTTAAGGAACTTAACATCATAATTTGAAGCTATACTCCTATAAATGTCATGCAAACATACAATCTCCATAAAGAACAAGTTTGTGATATGAGATGCATCATCTATCTTATGGCATGCAATGAAATGCATCATTTTAGAAAACCTATCAACTATAATAAAATAGAGTCTCTACCTTTCTTTGACATAGGTAAACCTAAAACAAAGTCCATAGAGATTTCCACCTAAAGTTTGATAGGTATATACAATGGTGTATACAGTCTATATGGTTGTACTTTAGATTTTGTCTTTCTACATGCAATGCACTGTTTATAGATTCACTGCACATTTCTTTTCATCTTTAGCCAATAGAAATGTTTATGTAATACATTCAAAGTTTTTGCAACCCCAAAATAACCCATTAAACCATCCTCATATGCTTCATGAACAAACAATTCACGCAAAGAACTAGCAGGAACATACAATCAATTCTCTTTGAACAAGTAATCATCCATTAAATAAAACTTGTCAAAAGCCAAATGTCCACATGCATTATATATTTTGGCAAAGTTAGAATCATTAGCATACAATGCCTTCACATATTTAAAGCCTAGCAATCTAGTACTCATAGTGTTTAGAAGAACATAGCTCTGCAAAAGTGCATCAACCACTATGTTTTCTTTGCCTTACTTATACTTGATTACGTAAGAAAAAGTCTAAATGAATTCAACCCCTTTTGCATGTCTTTTATTCAACTTACATTGTCCTTTCAGATGTTTCAAGAACTCATGATCTAAATAGATTACAAACTCTTTTAGCCATAAGTAATGATGTCATGTCTTAAGTGTTCTTACCAAAACATATAATAATTTGTCATAAGTGGGATAGTTCAAAATCACTCCACTTAACTTCTCACTAAAATAATCAATGGGTCTTCGATCCTGCATTAACACAACTCCAATTCCTATTCCAGATGCATCACATTTATCGCACCCGACATCGCAGCGACGTTTAAAAATTTCTTAGTGCTACAAATATATGACTTATTATTTTTAGATGAAGGAAATGTTTGGTTTAAGGAGTCGCCACCTAGTATTATGGTCACTAGAAACCCTAACTGGTCAACAAAGATTTTATGGTATGGAACTAGTTACATAAAAAAGAAGATACTATCACCCTTAAAACGTTCTACCTAAGGTAGGATGTATTGTTGATTTTGTCTGAAGTTGCTAAAGATTGGTTGTATTATGCTTTTGATGGTCTCCCTATAATATTCCTAACATTGGCGTCAATGAATATTCAACTACAAATAATTTCAATTTTAGCGTTGGTAAATATTATGTAACCAAAAAAGTATGGTATTCCTAACTCTGACGTCAGTGAATAAATTAGTAAAATTTGGATTAAAAGCAAAACATATCTTTTTTTTATTTTTTAAAGAAATAGAAAAAGACAGATATGTATCGCATATCAGATTTGCATTTCATAGTAAAAGTCTACAACCCAAATACAAGGGACCCACAAATAAATCTAAAAGGGTTTTCAAAAAAAAAATTCAGAACTTTTTGATATCTAAAAAGACTTGTTTGGCTAGATATCAAAATAATTAAGAGTGAATTTAAAGGGAAAGAACATAAGAGTGTGTTATGCCAAACACACCCTTAGCCCAAAGAAAATTGAATCAGTTGGAATGAGGCCCAACTCAGCCTCAACAGTTCCTATCTTCCTTTTTATTTTTTTATGGGCTGAATCTAGCCCAATTAATCTAGGTTAGGCTTGATCCAGCCAACCGAGCTTGGTCACTGCCTAACCTAGTGACAAGCCACCCTTTGTTAGTAGGCGTGCGTGAATTATTCATGCATGCTTGTTACACGGACAAGCTAATTAAATTGCCAACGAAGGGAAAAGAAGAGTTCACCTGGTCTGCTATTGTTGGAGAAGAGGTTGATGGTGCTTTAAAGGAATGTAAAAAGTCTTTTATTTTGTTTTTGCTCTTTTGGTTTTCCTCTAGGTCTTTATCCTTCTGTTTTGGTTTTTACTGTCATTTCTTCCTGGAAAGCTATGGTTCTAGTGTGGGACGTTAGTTTTTAGAGACGAGGTCACGAGGCAATAATGAAGAACTCTTGTTGTTGATTAGAGTTTACGGGGTGCTACTATTGTCGGTTGGAGGCTGGCATTCGATTGAGGAGATGAAAAGGTGTGACCTATGACTGAGATAGAGGAAATCCCTCTACTGTTGTTGGCTTGAACTTGCTCACGGTTGCTGGAGCTGGTGCGGGAGACTGGTGAGTTGGCTTGTGTGCCGGTTCTCACGGCTAAAACAGGGGAGAGCTATTGGATGTGGCTGCCGGTTGGAGCTACTGTCACGGGAAAGAACAGAGACGGAGCAACATCAATTAAGATGTGGAGGAGCTGATCACGGTTGAAAACCCTTATGATGTTCACGATCGAGACATGGTTTTTGCTCCTAGTTTGGACAAGACTGTTGTTCCTAATCAATGTTAGTGTGATGGCTACTCTTGGCTTAACATAAAATACATAAATAAATAAATGATCTGAAATCTAAGGATGATGGGAGGCTTGTGCTTTATATGCAATGGACTCCTAGCTGGCTTGGACAGTGGAGGGAAGCATAATCCACGTGTGACTGCTGGTCTTATCTTAAGACCAAGACAATTTTCTTCTCCTTCGAAAATAATAAGCACGTCAACTTTAAGTTTTGTTCCCTCATCAGCCCAAACAAACACCAAATTCAATATCTTCCCTGTTTTTTCAGTCCTTTATATCTTAATGGGCAATAGAGTTCCGGATTCAAGCAACATTGAGGACCCAGACCTAGCTCAAATCTGAAGAGGGAAAGTGATGGAGCAAAAAAAAAGCAGTTGTACGGTCTTAAGAATGGCTTGAATCTATTTTTTTTTTAGTCAGTAATCTCTGTCTTAAGGTCAATTTATTTGATGGGTTTTTATTAAGAAGACTTTGAGGAAAAACAAAAGCAGGGATTCTGCCTTACTCTCTGTCTCTAACTGAGACTCTTCTGTCTGCAACCTTTCGCAGTGTTACTTGGATTGTGTGGTAACGTAAAGTTTGGGAGTGAAATGGCTGCGGTGGTGATAGAGACAAGATGGTGGCTCTGTTGGTGAAATGGAAGCTATGGTTTTTTTTTTTTTCCGTGTATTGTGCTCCCTCCTTTCGATATATACACTGTATCTGTATTTATAATACAAGAGTCCTAAAATATATGGAAAACAAAGTTCCTATTCTCTTTTTGAAATTTAAATTTGATTAGATTTAAAATTAAATTTGAAAATGGATAACTATCATTATCTTGATGATATTTTTAAATTGAAGATTAGAAGAGAACGACAAAAACACATTATAATCTCTAGTTTTTCTACAAGTTGACAAATCACACCTTTAACCAAAATCAATCCCTGATCTTTTAATTTTAAATTTTAATCCCCTTAAAATTAAATTAAAAGCAAATAGGTCAAAATTGGAGTATAACAACATTCAATTTCAAATGCTTTTATAAAGTCGGGTAAAGTTAAAACAAGTGCAAAACATAATTTTTTTTTTCAAAAAAGCAAAAGCCGATTCTTATTCATCCCCCTATTTAAACCCAATTGACTTTGAACAATTTCATTCAAGGGTGCAGCTAATGTACTGAAATCTTTCACAAAACACCTATAAAAACTAGCTAACCCATGAAAACTTCTTACCTCATTTACCGATTTAGTAAAGGCCAATCTTGAATGACGTTAACTTTCTCCCCATCCATCTCGATACTTTATACAATTACAACATAGCTAAGAAATACAATTTTATCCATTTAAAAAGTACACTTCTTAAGATTAACATACAATTTCTTATTACGCAACACACTAAGTATATTACATAAATGATCAAGATGTTCATTTAAGTTTTTACTATGGATCATAATATCATCAAAATACACAATCACAAACTTACTTATAAACACACGCAATACATGATTCATTAAACACATAAACATACTAGGTGCACTTGTAAGTCCACATGACTAACCATTTATACAAACCATACTTATTCTTAAATGCAATTTTTCACTCATCATCTTTTTTCATCCTAATCTAATGGTATCCATTTTTCAAATAAATTTTAGAGATGTCTATACTTTATTATTATATTGTTAATGGCTCGACAATCAACATATATCTTTCATATTCCATCCTTTTTAAGCATAAGTAACATTGACACAATGCACAAGCTTATACTCTCATGAATGTATCCCTTCTCCATCAGCTCATTGACTTGCCTTTGAAGCTTCTTTATCTCCTCAGGGTTGCTTCTATAGGCTGGTCGATTAGGAATTCAGCCTCGAGTACAAGATCAATCTGATGTTCTATTCCTCTCAAAGATGGTAATCCACTAGGGATATCTTCAAGAAACATATCTTCAAACTCTTGCTACAAAGAAACAACAACACTAGGCATAACATGATCAAGATCGTTAATATTAAAGTAAGTCTCCTTGTATACAAGTAAAAGCATTGGCTTATTAGTGAAAAATATCTGACCTCACCCTCTTTAACATAGAAATTGTGTTGTTTTTTTTCCATATAATTCTCATCACACTTACCGATTTTCTTCACTCATTTTATCTCACCTCCACTCGCAGTCAGATTTGGGTGTTTTTAGGTGGTGACCGAATGGTATGATTTGTTTAGAGTGTTGGCAGAATGTTTGTTTATGTTTGGATGAATGGCTAAATGGGTTGCAATAGTGTTTTAGGTTCTGGTAAAATCAGATGGTCCTCTCTCCCCATGTTTCTTACCTTGATTTTCTCTTCTTGTAGCCTTATTCTCATCACCTGTTTGGGTGTAAAAGATACAAGAATGATGATTTTACTATTTTTTTTACAATAGTATACCTATTTTTAACCCCATCATGAATTGTTTTCCTATCATACTGTCATGGTCTCTCTAATAAGATATGACTCGTTTGTATTTGTACCACATCACACAAAACTTTATCAATATATTTCCCAATAAAAAATGGAATCATAACCTGTTTAGTCACTTTCACTTCACCATTATTGTTCAATCATTGCAATTTATAAGGTCTAGTATACTTAACAGTACACAAATTTAGTTTACTAATAAAAGTAGTGCTAGTCATATAGTACAACTTATGTTATCTATAATTAAACTACACACCTTGTTTTGTACATAACATCGCATATGAAAGATGTTTTTCTTTTACTAATCACTTTTATCTTTCTTGATCTAAACTTGAAGTGTATGCCTTATAACCAAGGACTCCTCAACAAGTAATGCCAATTCATCCTCAGTAAAATCCTCAAATGGTGGCATGTTTTCACAATTGGATTTGTCACTCTTGAATTCCATTTCACCATTGTCTCTCATCACCATTATCCTTTTGTTTGAACACTCTAAAGCGTAATGTACAGGCCCCTGACACTTGAACATTTAACATCCCGAGTACATTTAGGTTGAGTGTTAGATTTACCTTTGAAACCCATAGAGGCTTCAACCTTAGCTTCAGGTGGTTCAGCTTTGGTAGAGATAAAAAGTTTTGGTTGGGTATCCCTCTTTCTCTTTAAATTCATCTTCCAATACGATGAAGAACCCAAATTTAAGAGTAATGTTGTGAAGGTCATCTAGGACACTATAATGGCTCAGGAGATAGCTTAAGGAACTCAATCACAGAAGCTAGATTGTTTAGAGCAAACAATGACACAAATGTCAAATAGCTTAGAACATCTAGTTTGACTAATAACAGACACAAACATGAAGAATGATGATGAAAGGGATTGCTTAGAGACTTATATTGAGGTGAACTAAACTCTGGATCTATTCCTATTAAACTCATATAGACATCATAATTATATGGACAATGGTGTTTATGATAAACGAAGTACTGGAGACTTCATTCATGGTCATTTTATTCATAGATGCATCTCTAAATTTGATGAGATTCCTTTCTTTTAAGGAAGATTTTTAAAGAAGAGATTTATTAATTGGTTGTTAAAGTTGGAAGCTTACGTTTATTTTAACAAGATTACTTGTTATCAAAAGTAGTTGTTGTACAGAAAATTTCATAATGGTGCTAAAGAATGATGTTTGAAGTTCTAAAATATAAAAATCATACCAATAAGCTTTTAATTCAATCATGACAAGATTTGAGACAATTATTAATTTAAAAGCTTGTACAAGATGATTATAAAGAGATTTTATATTAGATAGATAAAAAAAAAGATTGTTATTATTTACCTTTTGTTCAACATTCTTAAATAGCAAGGAGACAAAACATCAAGAAAGTGTCATCTCTTCAAACTAGATAGTTTCAGCTTCACAACAGTGATAACAACAACAACACTTCTACAAACACTACATTGTTGATGTTTCATATTTTAATGGTGAAGAAGAAATCAAAAAAGCCCCTAAATTTGTATCTTGTATTGATTATCAAAGTCTTGTAGCATTTTTTTTAAAAAAAAGGAAGAATCCTTTTAATCAAACAATCATTGAAGAAAAGTTAAAAGAGCACAATCAGACATCATTGATTATATTGCTTTTCATGGAAAAGGATGATGAGACTAAAACCATGATTCAAAACATTGAAGAGTATGTGTAAGACATATAAATGTTGACGAAACCATAAAATTCTTCCTTACCAAAGAGTATTGTCAAAGTTAATTTGCAAGGTGATGGATTTAAGAGAGTACAAAATGAAAAATTAGACACGAAAATATCTAATTTTAAAATTTCAAAGCTAGTCCATTATGCAGAAAATAACATGGTTAAAGAGGGAGTTGAAAAACGGTTGTAGTTTTTTGACATTAAGTTGGAGAAAACAAAGACAAACAATGATATTTCAATCATAGATGAAGATCTTGCAAACAAGGATATGAGGGACACAATGACTTTTAACAAGTTTTTTGAGAAATTATGGAAGATTATCTTGGAGTTTCTTTACATATAAAGGTTGAAGAAGCTGATTTGGTTGACGTGATAGTAAAAGAAGTCAGTTTGTGAATAGGCTAAATATAGTACTATATTTAAAGTAACTATTTTTTTGGAGTGGTTGAGTTCAATATCTAATAGTTAACTCGAGGTCGAGTTTTTTTTTAAGTAAGGGGACTAACATGGGGCATTTTCTTCATTATTTATGGAATAATTATTTTTATTGTATTGCTTCCTTAATTGGTAAGATTTTTTGGTTTTGAGGAGTTACATACAAGTCTAACACGTAGTTTGGTGGAAAAAAAACCATAACTTTTGATGTAACCGTTAAATTAGGTTGAAATTTTTCTAGAACATTTTAAAGGTCATGTTCCCTATGCAAATAAGAAGACAACTTCATCCGAGTTTGGAAACATGTCCATATTCAGTCAAAAAGTTTATGCTCGAGATTTTCTTTATTTATCTTCTTGTTTTTTTATTATTCTTTTTTCTATTAGATTAAGACTTTCAATTCAATTATGATTGTCCTTACTAATTATGAAACTTTTCTTGTATTTAAATGTGGCTATGTTTTGTATAAAATTATTGAATTACAAACTTTTCAGAAAATATTAGAGTTTTCTCTTTATTTCTCTATCCCAATAGTTTATACTGTAAGGTGAGGTTTCAAAATATGATTTATATTATTCTCTAACACACTCCCTCAAGTAAAAACCTTTTGGGCTTGAAAACTTGCAGCACCTACATTACCTTGTGTTTAATTTTTATCAAATAAATGAGGATGGTGAGATTCGAACTCGTGATTGCTTGGTCATCAAGGCTCTGATACTATGTATAAGAACTACCTCAACCCAATAGCTTAAATTATTAGATAAGATCCCAAAATATAATTTATATTATTCTCTAATAAATTTTAAGCTACTTACATTCTCAAGGAAGTTTTACAATGTGATGATATTTTATTCTTCTTTGTTGTCTCATTAGTTTCCACTCAACATGACTCCCATGAATTTAGAGCTAACCACTCTTGATTTCGAGACCGCAGCTTGGTGAGACATAAGCTGATCATCCATGAAACAGCAGCAGGGAAATGTGGAATGTAACTTGAGCGAAAACAATTACTTGATTTCTTTTTCTTCGTTCACCTATGAACATAATTTTCACATGTTAGGTGATATGAGAACATCTAGCTCTTGAACAACAGTCATGAGAGGAGCTACATAGCTGAATGAAGCGTGCGTGGTCCCTTAAATCCACAAAGATAGAAACGATGAGATTGTTTCTGAGTCGTAGGTGTAGGAGATGGAAGTTTCTCTATGCCAACATGGAATGTCTCATGCAATGGTTCGACAAGAGGAGTTCCCTCGGCAGTGTGCTCGTCAAGCCAAGCTATGATATCGGCAAAAACGACTCCTACGTTTTCATCAGTCTCTCCCACTGTCAAAGCATGCCACATTCCGGGGTACATTTTCATGGTCTTGTCTTCGCTGCTTGCTAGGTCGTACAAGGCCTTGCTTACTTCAGGGTCTGTCACTGTATCTGCGTCGCCATGCAACACTAAGAATGGTAGTGTCACCTGCCAATTCAACGATCCAGTTAACCCAATCGCCGTAAATGTATCGTGCTTGAATCGAAACTTCGGAGTAAATAAAGGGAGCCGAAGAGCAGAGTTGGTAGCAAACCTGCTTTAAACTTTCCTCGACCCTCATGCTAGTTCTGAGCATTTCCAGGGCTGTTTTAAGCCTGGGCCTGTCCTGGTATATCAGCTTGTTGTTCCTTATCTAAACCATCACCATGGCAGGATATATAAAGATTTTACATGTATAAATGTAGCAATTTCCTTATCATAACATCTATCCTTAAACAACGAAAAGAAAAACACAGGCAATAGCTTACCTCTTCTCTCTTAAGAGGGTCCTTGAAGGCAGAGTCAATGATATCTTTCGTAGGGACAATCTTCCACTTCGGTATAAGGTCTACCAAACCAGTCAATATATTAACAACTACCGGATGTGGCTTCAATTTCTCCGATATCTAGCAAAGTAAGCATGCCTTAGAGTTAATGATCAATTATCTACCCAAAATAAAACAGTAGCTAATACACTATTCACCTTGCACATAGGGGCAACAAGAACGGCACCATGGTAGAACAGAGGTTCCTTCTGGTGGAGTAACAAGGCAACTGCCCCTCCCATGGACTCTCCATACAGGAATCTGCCCTTGTACCTGTAATCTTTCTCAGCTGAAAGTCAACAGAAACAAGTTAGCATAGCAGCCTGCAGCGCCACCATCACATTCGGGATCAATTGCTAGCTAGCTCACCACAAACTGACTTGAAAAAATCTTGGCAGTCGTTCACTATATTTTCAAACTTCTTGATGTAACAACGGGAACCAACGGACCGTCCATGCCCCTCGTAGTCAATCCCAAACACAGCATATCCAGCACGTGCTAGCCTGATTCCACATTCTATTCAAATAAAAAACTGCTTCAATAAATCAGGATACCACCATTTGATCAAAGAATTTAAAAATATTTTTGAAAAAATTTAAATTTTTTTTATTTTTTTATTAATTTTAAATTAATATATTTTTAGTATTTACAAATCATTTTAATATACTAATGTTAAAAATAACTTTTTTTAAAAAATTATTAACATACAATTTAACACAAAAAATTATTTAAAAAACAATTAGAACCCCATCTAATATCTACAGACCTCGCTGCTTAGAAATTCTTTCTGGTCAACGGTTCTTATAGTTTGGTAGGGTCGTTTTTATTCTGTATTTATTGTGGGGAAAGATGCTGGTGGGCCTTACAACCTAACCTGATTGTCAAATCTAACTTTTTAATGGCCACGTACAAATTTTTATGCATACACATGCATGATAAACATGCATGCATGGAAATCATGGGATGGAATTATAAAAAAATAAAATTCTTCAATACTCACAAATTTAAATCTTTTATAACTATTAAATATTTATATAATTATTAATTTTAAAACTTATAAAATTAATTAAGATATATATATATAAATTAGTATGAAGATTCATATTAATAATAATAAAAAAAAAAAACTTCACACCGAACCATATCCCCAAACTTATGAAAAATGTGATGGGGATAAGACATACAATATTGTGGTCTTACTTTATCAGCGGCCTGAGTGTATTGTGAGGTCCCATAAATATGAGGACACGTGTAATGGGTTATTATGAATCAGCTGTACAGAGATGGCCATCTTTAACTTCTATTGCGTGTCGGATTGTCTTGTGCTTTTAAAATATATATCTGGTTTAAAATAAAAATATTAAGTTAGATATTTTTTAAAAAGTTTTTTTCTATAATTTTAATGTGTTTATATATATATAAATTATTTTAATATATTTATAAATAAAATTAAAAACACTATACATCGCAGTCTGTCCTCTTCGACAGATAATTGACAATAATTCATCATATGGTCTCCAAACTAAAGACAGTTGTCTCATGTGTGAAAGAGCTAGAGCATTGATTAAATCTATAAAATTAATCAAAGTAAATACAAGCTAGTAAAAACATTTATATTTATAATTAAAAAAAAACACTAGCTACAGCTATAGCTATATTCCTATTTATTTCTTGAAGACCGGCTTTCATTCCATACGAAAAACGTAGGTTGCACGTGTCCTCATATTGATGGACACCCGCTATCACATAGAATACCACTGTATCATTTGCCTGCACTGTGCTGTGGTTGACTCTATATTGTTAATATTTTTCTAATAAAAAAATATTTAAACTAGGTATGGTTCGCTCGGTATAATCTAGTTAATTTTATAGATTAAAAATAATTTAAATAATCCATAAAAAATATAATTTAAGTAAACATTATTCAAGATAATATTTTATTTAATATTAAGATAACCATATATTTGTTTGCCTTGGTAAACGCGGTTATAAAAAACATAGTCTCTATTTAAATGACGAGGATGACGTTTGTGTGGATATACATCCATCTAATTTCGGCTTCCGCGTTTAGAATGGAAGCGCGAATTGTTTTTCTTGGCTTTCATTAATTTTGAGTCATAAAAATCAAGAACAGGCGTTGGGATATGAACACTGTACGAGCAATGATCAGAGTGAACGTACATGTTAGGTTTCAAGTGATCAGAAGAAGAAGAAACTGGGCAAGCGTCCGAATTAATTAGCTAGCATGAACAATTAAGGCATCGCAACTAAAAGCTGTGCATAAGAGCAAGAGGTCATTAAGGGGTATTTATTACCTCTCATGGAACCACTGCACTCCATGCCATATCCTGCAAGCTCCATTAATTAATGGATTCAGTGAATATTCACACCAAACTCCCGGCAAAGAAGTAACCAAGAGGGAAGAAAAAATACCATGACAGAGGAAAACAAGTGCTCTTGGAGAAGAAGAACCCGAAGGCAACCATCTACATGTAAAGAGCTGCACTCCTCTTGAACTTCTTATATACCCCTGCCGACACACCGCCATACACATTTTCTTTGCCAAATTAAAACCAGGAGGCGCTAGCCCAGAAAAGAAAATTAATACATGGATAATATTCAGAACCCTGCGGTTCAATTATTACCTCCTGATATTCAAACTCCATCTCCAAGCAAAGCTAAGAAGAAAACACGACCATAAACTATCGAGGGAGGATGATGCGTGGCTTCAGGTCAGACGGAGAGAACTCTTCTATGCTGGGGAAAAAAATATTGCTAGTAAAAGAGGAACGAAAAAAGTGGGAATATTTGGGGAGAGAGGTGAGTGAGATTTGTTTGCGATGATCCCTATTCCTTGTACAGTTAGGATGCCTTAGGGTTATGTTTATTTATAGGAGTTTGAACTGTTCCACAAGTTATGGGATGCCAGGTGTCAATAAGTCCGTACGAAAATAATTAATAAAGGATGCTCCCTCCCAATCTTCATTTCATTTAATGACTGTTTGTTTCTAGAAGTTTATTTTTCTGAAATTTTTTTTTTTTAATAAACACAAGGAAAGTTAATGAAGAAAACTGAATTTCAATAAATAAAAAAATAAAGTTTTATGGCAGAAAAGTGTTTAAATAAAAAAAAAGTGCCAAACACATGCTTTAATTTATTTTTCTTTTTTATTAATAAAAAAACTCTATTTTGCCCCTGTTGTGTGTGGAAGATTCAATTTTAGTTTTTTTTTTTTTTAATTATGACTGCTTTGTTTTTTTTTTTTTCAATTTTTCTTTAGCCTTTTTCTTATTGGTATTTCATTTTCCTTGTTTTTTCATTTTTTTTATTTCCTAATGCTTTGTTATTTCCTAATGCTTTGGTAATAACAAATAGAATAGTGAAAATTTTATTCACATTGAGGATAAATGAATACGAGGGAGACGAGAATATAAAATATAAAATGAAAATAAGATTTTTTTTAAAATAATATATAGTTATATTTTATAAAATAAGCTATATATGAATATAGGATATAAAAAAAATATCATTACACTTTTTAGAATTTATTATTTTATTGTAAGTGATTAAATATTTATATTTAATATTTTCATATATTAGATAAATTTGAAAAAAATTAATTCATTAATAAATTATTTTTCAGTTTATTTTCCATAACATAACCAAACACTGAAAAGTGTTTTTCAGTTTATTTTCTATAACACTACCAAACATCGAAAAATAATTCACTTTCCAGAAATTCACTTTCCAAAGAAACCACTTTCCAAAAAAAATTACTTTCCAGTAAACAAACGAGACCTATATCTTAATTTTGGCTAACCTCTTTAGATTTGACGGATCAGGTTATATATATATATATATATATGCGCGCGCGTGTTTGTTCTCTTTCTTGGAAGTTGGCCGAGTGAAGTAAATAATAGTGTGTTAATATATGGTTACTCTTTGCATATTATAAAACTTTATGATATGGTTTTTCTAAATAAAAATAAATAAATAAAATTTATGATATCTCATTTAAAAAATATGTATCTAATGACTAACATAATAGTTTTACTTATTATTTTGTTACTGATTTTACGCCTAAACCCTAAAAGCACCACCATTGTTATTCTCACTGAAATAGTACTATAGATGACCAAACCAAGTTTTCATTATGGACTCTCTTCATTTTTTTTTCCGGCTTTACATGAAATTCAGTCCTTACAAGTGCAAAATATTTTATTAGATTTACCATATCAATGTATAATAAAGTTTTGTTTATAATAACCCTCGGTCTGTTGACATAGTGAAGTCATCACATGTAGATTAATACCAGTTTTTTTTTTAATCAGAATATCAAATAAATTTTACCAATAAAAGAAAAAAATGATGTGTATATTCTAAAAATTCACACACACACACACATAGTACCATAGAAAAAAACTAGTTATTTAACCAAAGGATACGCAGCAAGTTATTTTTTTCTTCAAAAAAATATAAAGTATGTAGATTGCTTCAATGTATCTTTTAACATAGAATGTTTTTTAGTGTAATTGAAAAGCCAATACAAGTATCTAACTAAATAAATAATAACCATTTATATAAAAAAAAAATTAAAATTTTTTTGACAATAACCAAAAGAAAAATTTTAAAAATTAAGAGATGAATGCATATCGAGATATTCAATCATACAAAATAAGATACTCATTTAATTGTGTTTACTAAAATTATTTATTTAAATTAATAAAAGATAAATTTACATCATAAAAAACTCATAATCTAAAAGATAAATACAAATGAAAATGATTGAATAAACTCACAACCTATAAAAATTACGCAAGACCGAATAAATCAGCAATGTTATTTAAAAATGAATATTTTTTATTTTGAAAAATAAACTTTGTTTGTATAAATAAAAAAATATTACAAATAAATTAAAATAATATCTTGAAAAAACAAACACAAACAAAACAATTCTAAAAAAAATCTTATATTAAAAAATGGCATGCAAAACTCGTGATTTGGACCATGAGATTGGGATAAATCTATAGAAAAAGAAATTAAAGATAATCACCCAACCAATATTTTTTCAAAAACAAATATATTATGATGTGTCCATGAGTAATATTATAATAATACACTATTACACATGCACAATATATATGCTCTAGCATATCTACATAACACATTAAAATTATCATACTAATTCAGATATAATTAACACTTTTAAATCATAATTTATTGAATATCTTCGCAAGACCTTGTCATTAGCATTATCTGGTGATGTGGTAAATGTCTTTTCAATCTATTTAAGATGTATGCTGTATGCTACCCCTCTTCAATTTAGAAGCATAGGATGTCAATCCAAATGAATGCTTATATAATGCAATCTAATTATGCACACCAGTATATATGACCACCCGTCCATCAATAGAAAGTCCAAGCAAAACTGTAGAGTCTTGTAGTGTCGGTGTCATCTATTCATACCTAAGATGGAATGTGTGTGTCTCATATCTTCATCGCTCAATTAGTACATGGATCATATCGTGGTTAAGCTTGACGTGCTCTAGACAACTGATACATAAAAAATCAGTCTTGAACACATATGGCTAAACTCGTTCATACAATTTCATTCATTTATATGTTTGACAATAAATTATAACCTCATCTTGCACAATAATTTAAAATATAATCACATAAATATATAATACCTTTAATGTTAAGTAATGAAAATGTTTATTAAAGTTAAATATACTTACAATATCAGAGAAAATGTCATCCTGATGCAACCATATTATTTGATAGTTTTACCCATATTTACCTAGTATTTTGCTTATGTTTTATATATAAAATACTTTGATATTCTTTATTTTATATTTTGAAGGCACTTTTGGATGTAAGATTTAAAAATAAGTAAATTGGAGATAATTGGCAGATTTGACCTCCAATCGATGTTTTGTGTAGAACTTGAGCTCTAGAGGTCAAAACGAAGTGATTCCAGTGGCATTAGGAAGCTAACATCCATACCTTTCTATACATATATGGTAAGAAAAATAACAAGAGAAAGAGCATGGAGATCACAGTCTTCAAAGACAAATCTCGCATTCTGCCAATGTTGACCTTTAGCCATTCCAACTTTCATATCTTGAGCTACATAAGTTCATTTCATGCAAACTCAATTTTGTTGGATTTCTGACTCGAAGACCTATCATCATACCAAATATCAGTAGAAAATGAGCTTATATGAGAGAGATATGATTTTTCTAAGATGACATATGAATTCTACCAGGAGACAGGTTCTGTGAAGAAACAAGTCCAAATTATGTCCCAAAGCATTCAATCCGACATCCAAGTCTTTAATTCGACAATTTAACTCCTCTAAGTCAAAAGTCAAAGCTTGAAGATTTTATGCAAGGCTATTTCACTTGTTTTAGGAAAATAGTTATTGAATTACTTAAATGTAAATTGTCTACTTAGATAAGGACAATTTTGTAGGAAAGAGATATTAGAGTTTCCTATCAAATAAAAAGCAAGAGAGAAAGGAAGAGGGGGCGGCCAGCCAAGAGAGAAAAAATGCACCTTCCTTTAAAAAACCTGAAATCATACATTTTTCTTTCTTTTTGATTAGTTGTTCAATAGACATGCAAGGCTAAACTTTTTTTTTTTTAGTTGCAAGGACACAAAAACCTTTGGATTTCAAGAATTGTGATATTTATTTTACATTTTCTTTTTAGTTTATATGATGAATGAATATATTTGTTCTCTTATGCTTATTTCCTATGATTGTATTTAATTGCTAGAACGGACTTTAAGTTATTATTGTGAACAATCTATTGCTAAGTTTGCTATCAAAACCGGAGTTGTGATATATAAACTTGTGAAGCAACTGAGTTTATTGTGAACAATCTATTGCTAAGTTTGCTATCAAAACTGGAGTTGTGATATATAAACTTGTGAAGCAACTGAGTTTAATAATTATGGCGGACAATTATGTTGTCTAGATTAATCAATTTATCTAGTTCTTAAGGCTGTCATTGAATTAAATTACTAGTGCGGACACTGTGGTTGTTTGATGGTTATGATTAGTTATATAGCGGATCTGTTAACTAATCAATGTAAGAAAATATAAATTTTCAGAGTATAAATTGACATTTCATTTTCATGATTAATTCTAATTTATGTACGTGGACGTTTACTTGTGACCAAGGTTTTTTTTTTGATAAATTTCGGTTTTCTTTGATTTAGCATTTATTGTTTCTTTCTGTTTACTATAGCATATCATAAATAACTTAAAAACCCCCCAGTTGTATATCATATAGCATAAAAGTCTGAACTAAAACTTCCTCATGGGATCGACCCCTTACTTGCTCTATACTATCTTGTTTATTTAAGCTAAGATAATTAATTTGTGCGACTGCGACATCGCAACACCTCCAATTGATGTATATCCTATAACAAAAGGACAACAGTGTCAACGGGTCGATAGGCATGCACTATGACTCAAACTCTTTATGAATATAGTCATGCTCTCTGGGAATATTAGCCTCATAATGTATTTTCCCATCATGAGAAGAAGATTTGTTATCTTGCTTGCATGACATCCTATGTAAGAGTATTTGTGTTTAATGTGAAATTAGATAAGTTTAGTATGCTTTTAAAAAATATCATATTATATTTTAACAAGTAATTATATTGTCATTCATATGTAATCGAACCTTAAGTTCCCATTTATTTAGTGTTCTTCTTTCATCTAACACTAACCAAAGATATTTCCAAATCAACACATTGTCGGTTGTCCTCTACTTCCATTATACTTAATCACAACATGAGTTACACTTTGTCAACTACATCAATCCACATCATAACAAAGAAGAAGAAATAAACCTCTAAGAATACAAATCTTTTCCATAATCAATACAACTATACTAAAGCAATCATTTGTATTATATCCATATGTTACTTCACATTAAAAAAAAAATCTCTCTTATCATTCCTTATTTTGCCAAAACCTAACCATAAGCTTACTAGATGTTCATTTCTTTGATTTTTCTTGTCTTAACATGTTTTCAAGCTAGTATCACATTCCACAATAGTTACATTAAAAATCTCAAGTACACATTCAATAACATTTAACTCACCTAAACATGATGAACCTAACAAATATCATGATTTACTTCCCAACCTTTTAGTTAAATTTAGAAGTTCCCATCATCAACATGCTCTTACAACACACACAAATATACACAAAAATCTAAATTGAAAGAACTCCCCCCTACACTTTCCCATTTGGCTGAAAGTTAAAGGTCTCCAATAAGCCAAATTATTTTCATCAATTTTCATCTATTTCCTTGTCATTAAACTTATATTTCATAATTCTACACTTAATTTCCATTTCCTTCAAATTTCATCCATAAACCCTAACTTGAATAATTAAAGATTTATTCAATTTCTATAATTAAACACTAACTAATGATAATAGTTTATAGAAGAGTAACTCACCCAGCAAATTTGGATGAGCAATGGCAAATTCCTTTGTAAATTTCTTGATCAACACCTTCTTCTTCCTTCTCAACTCACATGGTCTCTTTCTCCCTCTAACTTCTCCTTACTGCCAGCCTTTTATCCTCTCTTTTTATCTTAAGCATAAGTCGAGTTGGGCTAGAGCGCGCAAGGGGTTTTTATGCTTAAAACCCACTTTGCTTAAGACCTTTCTCATCTAAAAGTTTCGGTGTCCTTTGGACCAAATTTTAACTTCTCAACTTTCCATTTAATGAACACCAAGAAAGTTTTGTTTCTTTTCTATATGGGATAAAGTTCTTTTAAAAAGTTTTGGGTTTCACCAAAACATGTCAACGAAGGATTCTTTAAGATCATTTTCTTATTTACTCATAATTTGTTTAAATCATGTTAATGATCCATGTTAAAGAGCTTATGTTAGAGATTAAATTTCAACAAAGTCTTAACCTAAAAAGTGAGTTGACACCATTTTTAATCTAGCAACAAATGTGTCCATTAACCATGTTTTTAAATAAATTTTCCAACAATCCCCCATACAAATGAAAATTTAAAAATAATCTTTTATACCCTAAAAACTTATTTTTAAAATCAACCCAAACCCAAACTTGACCCAAAGGCCAAGCATAAGTTAGGTCGGGCAGGAGCATATGAGGGGGGTTTATACCCAAAGCCTTCTTTACTTAGGACATTTCCCCTCTAAAAGCTTGGATGTCCTTTGGATCCAATTTTAACTTCTCAACTTTCTACTTAATGAACATCAAGAAAGTTTTGTTTTTTTTCTATGTGGGATAAAGTTATTTTAAAAAGTTTTGGGTTTTACCAAAACATATCAACCAAGGGTTTTTTGAGATCATTTTCTTATTCACCCATAATTTGTTTAAATCATGTTAATGATCCATGTTAAAGAGCTTATGTTGGAGATTAAATTTCAACAAAGTCTTAACCTAAAAAGTGAGTTAACACCACTTTTAATTTAACATCAAATGTGTCCATTAACTAAAATTTGAAATAAATTTTCCAACAATCCCTTATATAAATGAAAATTGTCCGACCAATTTAAAAACAACTTAAATTTGTAGAGAGATACTAATTTGGTATATCATTACATTAGAAGAGTTAAATTTTAGCTTTGAACATTCCTTGGTGAAATACTATCAGATTTACTCACTAAACAATTAATGAGATGTCTTGAACTATTTAGCTTTTATGTAAACCAAAACAATAGTACTCATATAGTTCTCTACCTACATTTTTTTTTTGTTCTCACTGTTATATTTATTTTGGCCCTAAACAACTCTTGAATTTATAAGTGTTTTAGAGAATTCAGTCTTTATAAAAATTCTTAAAGAAATGACTGTATTTTTCACTCATATAGATGATATTTCATTAAGAATATTATGTTATACTCCACTTGGTATACCAAAACATGAAATTATTTTGAGCACAACTCACTCTTTATCATGTTACAGTTAACACCTATTTCATCATAGAAAAAACAAGGAATAATAATTTCCTAATGCTACTGGGAATGTTATACGATTTAGTTTTCTATTTGAACCTAGATCATAAGATCTCCAATCAACTAGCTATGGTTACCATCATTACACTTTTTCATCTTTAAAGCCTATTCTCCTCGATGAATTATACTCAAGCTCTCTCGACAAATCTCTAGTTAGCGAATCCATAATATTTTCCTTTAACTTTACATAGTCAATGAAAATAATTCTATTGGAGAGTAAGTGTTTAATGATATTATATTTACGATGTATATATTTAGACTTACCATTATATATATTACTTTGTGTCCATCCAATTGTTGACTGATTGTCGTAATGGACACAAATTGTTAGAACTGATTTTGGCTAACATGAAATATCCTCTAAGAAATTAGAAAAATGTTTAGCTTCCTCTCTAGCTCTATCAAGAGTAATAAACTTTGATTTTTTCATGGATATTATGATACATGTTTGTTTAGAGGATTTTCATGACACAACTGCTAGTAGATTTTAAATTTTTAGTATCAAATATCTAATTGATATCATTATATCCTTCAAGTATCGTCAAATAACCAATATATTATAGCCTATAGTCGAAAGTGTACCTTAAATATTTAAGTACCCTTCGTACTGCTTTCCAATTATTTATACTTGGATTACTTGTAAATCTACTTAGTTTGCTAACCAAGTAAACAATATCAAGTCTTGTGCAGCTCATAACATACATCAAGCTCTTAATTATGTAAAAATATTCTATTTGGTCTATTCCGTTGCTTTTATTTTTAGACAGATGAACACTTATATCCATTCATGTTTCCAAACGATATCGTTACTTTTAAAAAATTTATCAAGAACTTTCTCAACATAACAAGATTGAGATCATACTAACCCATCAGATGTCTTAGAATTTTATATTTATAGTATGGCATTTAAAACACCCACATCTTTCATATCAAACTTGTTAGTTAATATTTTCTTAGTAGACTTGATCATATGATCATTACTGTCCAAAATAAGCTATCATCCATATAAAGACATACAATGAAATAATCTTTATCTATGTTTTTCACATAAATACATTTTTAAATTTTGCTGATTTTAAACTCATTTGATAACAAAACCTTGTTAAAATCCTCATGCCATTGTTTAGGTATTTGTTTCAAATCATATAATGATTTGAAAGTTTACGAACTTTTTTTTCTTGTCCATTAATAACAAACCCCTCGAGTTATTTCATGTAAACCTCCTTATCAAGGTCACCATTTAATAAAGCTATATTTACATCCATTTTATGTATTTATTAATAGATGTGATGACTATTGAAGTTCATATGGAAGTTATTCTTAACATATGTGAATATGTGTCAAAATAGTCTACATCTTCTTGTTGTCTAAAAACTTTAACAAGTCTAGCTTTATATTTGTTAATATTGCCATTAACTTTCATTTTCCTTTTAAGTATTCACTTATAACCTAATGGTTTATTTCCAAGAAGAGGAAGATCCATTTGTTCCTATGAATGATTATTCATAATGGATTCAATTTTACTATTGATTATCTTCTTCTAATAGGAAGCTTCTGGACAAGACATTGCCTCAGAGTAAGTTTGAGGTTTATTTTTTAATAAGTATATTAGAAAACTAAGACGAAATATTTTGTTCATTTTACTCTTTCTAAGTTCGACTTCATCATCTTCTAATTGATGATGATTACTTGAGCTAACTTCAACCATTCTTTTAAGTGAATGAGTTTATTATGCTTCCTTTCATGGAAACACATCTTTAAAAAACATAGCGTTCCTTGATTCCATAATAATATTTGAATGAATATCCTCAATACTTTACTTATGTATAAGAAATTGATATGCATTACTATTATATGTATATTCGATAAATACACAATCCACAGTTCTACGCCCTATCTTGACCTTTTCATGATCATGTACTGCTACCTTTGCAAGACACCCCATTAATTTTAGATATTTGCAGGAAGGTCTTCTACCTTTCCACAATTCATATGATATCTTTTCTAATTTTTTATGAGGTATTTTATTAAATATATGATTGTTAGTTAGAATTGCCTCTCCCTACAAGTTCTGAGGTGCTCCCAAAACTATCAATATGACATTCATTGTTTTTTTAATGTCCGGGTCTTACATTTTGTAATGCCATTTTGTTGAGGTGAATAAGAAGCATAATTTGCTGAATAATATCATTTTAGGAACATAATTCACTAAATGATGCTTTGTATTCTCTATCTCTATCACTTCTTATTACTTTTATTTTCTTATCAAGTTGATTTTCAACTTCATTCTTGTAATGTTTAAACATTTCAAGAGTTATATATTTGCTTCTAAACAAATAAGTATAACAATAAATTGTGCAATCATCTATAAAAATAATATAATATTTTTTCCACATCTAGTTTGCATAAACTTTAAATCACTTATATCCGAGTGAATTAAACCCAAAGGTTCACTACTTCTTTCAATTAAATGCAAATAAGTTTTTGTGAATTTTGACTATACACAAATCTCACACTTATGATTTTTCTCAAAAATCATTATTGATAATAAATCAAGATTTATTAACCTTTTTATAGAGTTATAGTTCACATGGCATAACCTATCATGCCACGTGTCACTAGACTTAAGCAAGCAAGAAGAAGTGACACTCCTCTCCCATAAACATTTTATTTTTAGAGAGTTCAAATTTACCACTCTTAAGAATCAATTTGAAACTATTTTTACTCAACAATGAACTAGATATTAAATTCATCTTAATATCAATAACTAGGGGTGTTCACGGTTCGGTTCGGTTTAGACTTAAAAAACCAACCGAATCGAGTTATATTAGTTTTGTGAAATATTAACCGAACTGAACCGAAATCCGATTCAAACCGAACTGGTTCAATTCGGTTTTTTTGGAAAAAAACCGAGAAACCTAATCCCATCACCAGTAAACCTAAAAAATCAACAAATCATGAAGTTAACAAAATCAACAGCAAACTTGAACTTATTATGAAGCTAACATTCCCGCCAACAACAACAACCATGTTTTCACATTGAAGCCAACCTTGTAACCTATGATACATTTATATCGAAATTGTATCGTAACCTAGGAGAACATACACTGATTAAAAAAAAGTTTCAAATCAAATAGCCTCACAAGAGTTCGAAACATTATTCAGGAGCAAATGAGCAAAATCTAAAAAGTAGAACTGAACTCTATCCTGCATGCTGTAGATATGGATTTGTAGATCTGCAAGAATGGAGGAGGATCGCGACAGCTTGCACATAAGTAAAGAGAGAAGAGAAGCCCCGCGTGTTGTAGATCTGGATTTGTAAATATGCAAGAATGGAGGAGGATCGCGACAGCTTGCACATAAGTAAAGAGAGAAGAGAAGCCAGTGAGATGGAGATGTGGGTTTGTGTTCGGCCAGTAGTAAAGAGAGAAAAGAATGCAAAAGCATAGATGCAAAGCAGTTGAGAACTTGAAAGGGAAAAGAAGAATGAGTTTTGAGGTGGAGAGGTGGTTTGCAATTTGCACAGACGACAACTTTTTGTGAAGGCAGGGGACAGGGTGAGTTATGTTAGGGTTAGGCTAATTAACAATTTATACCCCTGCATAGATGACGGTTTTTTAGGATTTTTTGGTTGGTCCAGTTAGGTTTACCGGTTTTAGTTTTAAAAATCGAACCGAACCTGTTAAAATTTATGGTTTTAAAAATCAATTTAATTGGTTTTTCATCTCGGTTTGATTTTTTCGGTTTTCTCAGTTAATCAATTTTTTTAAACACCCCTATCAATAACATGAAGCACATTGTCGGGAATCAAAAGTTTTTTGAAAGTCCTCTTCAATATGATATTTCCTGCACCTAGTATTTAAGAAATTGATGAATTCTTCGTATACAAATATTCATTAACTACTTTATATATATATATATTGTTTTACTAGTATCAATACACCACTATTTAGAAATTTTATTGGTAACTTTGGAAATAATAACGAACATGCTTATTTCTAAAACTTTATAAGGAATGTAGGTGATGAATCTCATTGTTAATATTAGCTTCAAGAATCATTCCTCTCGATGTATGCCATGACCCCCGTATCACTATTGCCTGAACAGAAATCACAAAAGTTTGTTCAGTTTTGAGTAACCAATCAAAGTTTTTGTTTGTCAATGGAGCTTTCTAGAGAGTTGTGGTTACCATTCCGACACCAATAATGGAATCTACGGCGAGGGAAGAGCACAGCACTATGCCCATGAGCTTCTCTTCCATCGCCCTCTCTTTTCCCAATTCTCATCTCCCCCTTCCCCCCCATCCCCTTACCAACACAAGAGGGCAGAGCTGAAGCTAAATTAAGATAAAAACGACGTAGTTTGCAACTATGACTTGTATCTTCGAGGATGGCGTCATAACTTTAGCAAAACGCTAGTGTGCGTAAAATCACTAGAAGGGCACTTAAACGACGTCGGGAGAAGGAGTCCTCCTAAAGAATAGAAAAACCCTAGGGCCCTTTTTCATCTCATCCCAATATAGTCTCTCACCCGCGCGGCGGTCTTTTATCTGCTGGGAGAGAGAGACGGTTCCGTTTTTGTGTAAATCTAGAACGTCTTTGAGAGAGTAAAATTGCAAAAATGAGTAAGGCAGCAGCAGCAGGTGGAGCCAAGGGGAAGAAGAAGGGAGTGTCCTTCGTCATTGATTGCGCCAAGCCAGTGGAGGACAAGATCATGGATATCGCCTCTCTCGAGAAGTTCCTCCAGGAGAGGATCAAGGTTGGCGGGAAGGCCGGTGCTCTTGGTGACACTGTTACCGTCACTCGTGAGAAGAGCAAGATCACCGTTACTTCCGATAGCAACTTCTCTAAGCGGTACTTTCTCATCGAACTTTCTTTCTGACCATTGCGTGGATCTGTCCTGTCATCTGTGCGTGGATTTTGCTCTTTGAATGAAACCCTCCTTGATATTATGCTACATATTAGATTGTGTTTTTTTTTTCTGGAATAACAATAAATAATTGTCTCGGTATTTCCTTAGAAAAATTAAAATCAGCAAAGCATGCTCTTAGCCTTCAATGCAGTTGCAGATAGTGAACATGATGAAAATCAATGTGATTTCTGGACATGTTCCGGATAGTTGAAAATGGGGAACAAGGCATTGTTATCGTAGTCATTTTCAGATTGGGAAACAATTATATCTGAAACAAAGTTGTTTTTCCCTTTTATGCAAATGACTGAGGAGCAACTAGAGGGAAGCAGTCTCTTTATCTTTGCATTGATAGAATATGCTGATTGGTATTCATTTTAAGATCTCTGAATCGTGTCCACCCTATACTGGATATATAACCTAAATATTATTTCATATTATTTGTGTTTTTTTTCCAGGTATCTTAAGTACTTGACCAAAAAGTACTTGAAGAAACACAATGTGAGGGATTGGCTTCGAGTTATTTCTTCAAACAAGGACAGGAATGTTTATGAATTGCGTTACTTTAACATTGCTGAGAATGAGGGAGAGGAGGAAGACTGAAGACTCGGTACACTATTTTGTCAGATTGTTTACTTATTTTAGGGCCTCCTTTATCTATATCATCTGTTGGATCTATAGGCTTGTTCTTTGAAATTTTGGCTACTGATAAGTGGATTTCTATTTTCAATTTTCATGTATTAGATGTTATTAATACCATCCGAATTTCTTGCTAGAGTTTGTCTATAGAGATTGGCATGGCTAGGTTTTTTTATATGCCTTCTCTTTCGCATCATTATAGTTTTTGCCACCCTTGTTTTGAATCAATGCATACTCATGGTGGCTGTTGCTTTACCTCTACTCTATTGCATTGGTGTTTGTTATGAGTTTCTTGTTTCCAAATGAGAAGGATTGCAGCTTTTCTGATGTTTTAATGCCTGGTCTTGTACCTCTATCTTTATTATTCAAATTATTAGTTTGGGATTAATTGATGGCATTAACGATGTTCTGTGGTTCGAGTTGATGAGCTGTGGATTAGAATTACTGGTATTGCCTGCTTTAGTGAAAGGGAATGAGGTGTTTTTGAGGATTGCCGAGCTTGTGATCCTTTTGTTCAGCACAATGGTTGTCTGGTTGACCTTTATGGGAGGCAGGACCTATTGAGGAGGCATGGAATACCATAATCTGTTCTCAGAGGCATGTCATGGATCTCATGGGAGGCACACCGGGGATTGAGAAAGTCTTCAGATTGGTTGAGGTTGGTGGTACTTTTCTTGGGTGTTTTATTTTTTTGTAGTTAATCCTCATGAAAAATGCCCAAAATTTTGAATAGTGGAGCGCGGAGGGTGAATTATGTGCGAAATAAGAGTTAGGTATTGCCAAACCTGGATTATCATAGTGAGAAATTGGTGGTTGCCCTCTGCATTTTAAAGAGAAGTCTGGACTATGGCGTCTAGGCACTGCCACATAAATGTTAAGAACCTTCAGACTTGCTGTGATTGCCACATCACTGTGAAAGTGATCTCTAGGGTGTTTTCGATCAGGAGATCATTCCCATGTCATTAAATTTCTTCCAGTTATGGATTAAAAGTCAACACTAGTAGATTTAGCAAGACTATCAGAAAGAAATTACCCATTGAATGAAACCAGACATTACAGGAGCTAGCTGAATTGAAGTCTGTCCAGGATAGCTCATATAAAAAATGATTTTTGAATTTTAGTTGTTCTTTATAAGTAGTTTGTGATAAAAATAAGTTCAGAAATAATCTTAAGTTAAAAGTCTGTCTCCATTTTATACCAAACTTTTTATTCAAGTTAAAAGCTACTTCTAACTAAATATATTTATGATGTTTTAAGTCAATATTTCATGATTAACGGAACCTAATTTTTTAACAAAATGGTGGATTATAGCTCTTTCCTGAGTTCAAAGCATTTAAGCTCATTGAGATATTTACTTGTGACATAAAGAAGGTAGGCTTTGTAAATGCTTAATTCTTTTTTTGCCGGATCTTGTTGCAAATTAAAAGTAAAAAAATTGATTTTAAAACTAGAGGGGTTGTGGGTACGTCAATTTGGTTTTTACTTCAAAAAAATAACTAAATTAATTTATTTTTAAAAAAATTCAAAATTAAAATCAAATCAAAACTAATTCAAACCAACCAATTTTAATTCGGTTTGGTTTATATTTTTATTGGCTTTACTATGGCTTTTAAAAGCCTTGTAATAGATTTTAAAAGCTTTTAATTGATATAAAATCCTATTCTAATTTACCAATTGTTTTTGTTTTTTTTTATTTAATCGAGTTTTTTTTTTTTTGGAAGAGCTACTTGGTACTCACAATAATATGATAATACAGTATCAAATATTAATACATCAAATACTGATACAAATAATAAAAATAGAAGAAATCATAGTTTTCAAATGATTTTTGAACTAATTATCATTTGTTGTTATAGATAACTTTTCACCAAATTCTAAGTTGATATGTTAGAATGAAAAATGAATTAATTAATAAATCATAAAGTAAAAAATATAAATTTATAAGATAAATTACCTAACTCAAGGTTTTTGTAAGTTTCAATATCATCAATCAAGATTCTAATGTCGAATAGAATTGATTCATAACACAATCAATTTTGATAACAAACAAGTACTTGAACGGTCGCTACAAAACACCATTTTGTAATTGTGCTACAAAACACCATTTTGTAATTGTGCAACTTTGAGTTGAAAATCATTATTTTTCATCATATGCCATCCTACATATTCTACATTTCCCCCTCACCTCATCCTAGATTTACATTGCCAAATATATTCTTTTACTTTATCTCTTTTTAGTGTGCTTCTAAAACCTCCTAAAGTTTATTTAATTGATTCTAGCTTACTATTATTTTCAAAAAGGTTTCACTCACCACTATCTTTTTCTTTGCACAGGTAAAAAAACAATATAATACTAAAAAAAAAGTAGGATTACAATAAATATTTTAGAATGTCATTCTTTGAAAGAAAATAAACAAAACAATAACAAAAAAATCAATATAAATAAGCTCTCTAAACCTTTCAAATACGAACTAGCAAAGTGCTATTAAAAAAGCAAGCTACATTGCGCTGACAAGAAACAATAATCTTCATCCTATCCCTTAATTGCCTTGATGAGAAATAATTTTTGAAATTTTGCATTTGTAACCATTCAAATGGGTTAAAGATTCTCACTTTCAATGATTATCATAGTTTTCTTTCTATAATTTTTAATAGATATCAAAATAATCCTGAAACCTAAATTATAGATATCTGACGCATGCACTATACCATTTAATTTCTACCAAGTGTCCTAGTTTGTTCTAAAAGGAAGGGCAATACTTCACAAATCATAATTTGATGTCATGAGAATGGATCCATGGATTTATATGCACCTAATTGAAGCTACTAACATAACAATACAACTATTAAAGTCAATTTGACAAGGCTGAAGAATCTCATAAACACATGAACCAAACGACATGTAATTTTAATAAAAGAAACATAAACACAATACAAGAAAAATAGAAGATCTACAACACCAAACATTTAAAACTTGGAAACACACCATTTCACTCACTACAACACCAAACTTGACCAAATTTACTCATTTCTAGAAGTGTGTAAAATCTCATGGTTCATAGAGAAAAATACAAACTTCAATAAAGACAATAAGACATAAACCATAACTACAGTACAATACAAGCTTAAAAAATACAAGCTTCACATTGAAAAACCTTGTGGCACACTGATAGATTATAGGCTTCACCTGAAGAGTCCTCTAAAGTTTCGAGTAGTCCTTTTGCAATTGAAAGTATGTTTTGGTAATGACAAGAGAAAAGTATTATTGTTGTCTTGAATAATGCCAATTGAAATTCCTATAATAGGATATTAGAGAAAAATGCATGTAAGCATTTTCTAATAAATGACAAAAAAAGTTGTATCTATATGAAGAAAATGAAACATGATATTGTAAAAGGAAAAACTAGATTCATAATAAAACAAAACACATAGCAGGCTTATGCCCTAAATAAGAATTTTGTATCACCAACTTGAAGAATAAACAAACTTGTTGCAATTAGGGAATTGGGAGAAGAAGGATACATAAAGGATTGGCCAATAAAGGAAGAATTGATCGTTGAAGTAGTCATTATGTTCAAATGATGTGTATAAATAAAACAAAGACATGTCATTTAAGTGATGCTGTGTGTTTTAATTAACTTTCATAGTTTTCACGTGTGGCTTAGGAAAGAATAACTGAGGTGCTGAATTCGAGATTGATTTTCTCTCTTTATAATTTCTTTCTGTTGTAACAGACTTCATAAGAAAAAGTTAATAAATTAAGTATTACTCCAAGGAATTTAAAGATTCCTCACTCTCTCTCTCTCTCTCACCTTCTCTTCTTTATCCTTTTTGCCTTTTTTTCTTCCATTAATTCTTCTATGATTTTTTAATTGTGAATCTGAGAATTTAGTTTGCTCCAAGTGGTATCAGAGCAATAATATTTGGATTCTCACTATGCCACCTGAGATGAGATTCCAAGATGCTAGGAAGGTGGATGAAACTATCAACTAGGAGCATACACAAAAATATGACTAACTCCAATAACAGCTTAATGATATACAAGTTGATACCAATGTAAGATTCATGGAGCTCAAAGAAGTTATAGATGCTCTTGTTTATAGTGTGGAAACATCATTGTAGAAGCCTCAACTCTCTACTAGTAAGTCTAGTACCATCAATGCACCACAATACCCAATTGCAGAGGATTCTTTTGCCAAGTTCAACTTGCCAAATAAAGGCACACCTTCTTTTTATAAACCACGTAAACCAAAACATGAGTTTCCTGTTTTTGAAGGGATAGATGTTCATAAGTGGATTTATAAATGTAATCAGTATTTTGATGTTGAGCATAAAAAACTTAAGTTGGCCTCATAAAGTGAAATGGTCTTGTATTGGTATCAAAATCTTATGAGAAGTTTGGAAGGATAAAAAAGTGTCTTGACAGGAGTATATGGAGTCTTTATGTTGTAGATTTATGGGGGAAGGAAATAATCCTTTAGAGGATTTGATTTGAAACAGAAAAGTAACTTCAAAAATTACATCAAGGATTTTGATATTCTTTGGAATATGGTTGAAGTTTTTGAGAAAAATACCTTGAGGTTTTTCATTAGGAGGATGAAAGTAGAGATTAAAAACTTAGTTAAGATGTTTGAACCAAAATCTTTAAAACAAACTTGCATATTAGCCATGTTACATGATAACACCCTTACCCATGAAACATCTTTATTCCTAACAAACAAACTTATCATTTAGCCATATACACATACCAAAACAAGAACTACCCACCACCTAACTACAACAAAAACTTACATGCACAACACAACGACATCTCTAAACCAATCCATACAGGCATTTTACTAACCCCAACCCATAACCCCATCAATACCACAAGAACCATTAGACTTATAATGCATAAAGACCTGGATGAAATGAGAGCCAAAGGCCTTCATTTTTGGTATGATGACAAATTTGCGCTTGGGCATAAGTGTAAGAAAAACAAGCTTTATTCATTATAAGTTATTAAATTAGAAGAAGAGGGTAATGAGGAAGAAGGTGTGATGAATTTGAGGCTAACACTCACAATCCACATACATCTTTTAATGTTCTAGAAGGAGTTACTGGCCTAAACACTATTAGAGTCACTAGGAGGGTTGACAAACAGCCATTGTTTATCCTTATGGATTCTGAAAGCACAAACAATTTTATCAGCACCCAAGTAGCTGATAGGTTGCATTATAAGCTCATCAATATCAAACCCCTAACTGTTCAAGTAGCAAATGGTGTAGCAATGACCTGCATTTCAATTTACAAAAACTTCCAATTGTTAATGCAGGAAGTAGAATTTGTGGCTGATGTTTTTATTCTGAAATTAAAAGATTATGATGTGGTTTTAGGAATTTAGTGGCTGGCTAGATTGAAAACTATCATTTGCAACTATGAAGAGATGTGGATAACATTTATGTGACAAGGTCAAGAAGTGATTCTTAGGGGAGATGGTTCAGTATTAGTGGAAGCTGTTAAATTCAAGGAATTAAATGGCTTATTGAACAACACTAGATTAGTTTTTGAAATTAATCTATACATGTTAAGATTCATTGAGGACCAGTGCCAAAAAGTGCAATTGATGTCTACTATGTTACAACCTTGTGCTAATGAAAATGCTAATTTTAAAGCTTTAAAAGTGGGTTACCAAGAATTGTTTAAGGAACCTAGGGGTTTCTCACCACTAAAAAGTCATGACCATAATATACCATTGAAGAAAGGGTCTAATCCAGTCAACCTTAGGCCTTATAGACACTTAAGTATGCAAAAAGATGTTGAGAGGATGGTCAAGGAAATGTTGGATTCTGGAATCATCCAGCATAATTATAGCCTTTTTGCTTCTCTAGTGGTCCTAATAAAGAAAAAAATGGGTCATGGAGACTATGCATTAACTATAGGGCAGTGAACAAACTCACAGTGAAGGATAAATTCCTTATCCCTTTAATAGATGACTTTTTGAAGAAGTTAGTTGATGCAACTATTTTTTTTTAAAACTGACCTCAAATCTGGTTATCACCAAATAAGAATGTCCCATGAGGATGTTCATAACACAACATTCAAGACTCATAATGAGCATTATGAATTCATAATCATGCCCTTTGGCTTAACTAATACCACAATAACATTTCAAATTCTAATGAATGAGCTATTCAGGGTTTATTTGAGAAAAATTATTCTTGTGTTCTTTGATGACATTCTTATCTACAACAACACTATGACAGAACACTTGGAACACCTAAAGATTGTATTTGAGTTGTTGAAGGCTAACAAGTTATATACTAAGGCCAACAAATATGTTTTTTGTAGTAATTAAGTAGAATACCTTTGTCATGTTATTTATGAAGCAGGGATGTCAACTAATTCTTAGAAGATCAAAGCAATTTTGGAATGGGACATACTAAGCAACACTAAACAGTTGAGGGGATCCTTAGGTCTCACTAGTTATTATAGAATATTTGTAAGAGGTTATGACACTATCTGTAAACCCTTAACTAATTTGCTGAAAAACGATTCCTACAAGTGCATGGAAGATGCAACTATAACCTTCAATCACCTCAAAGGTATAAGTTATGACTAATCCACTAGTGTTGGCATTGCAAATTTGGTTAAGTAGTTTATTGTGGAAACAGATACTAGTAGTAAGGGAATGAAGGCAATCCGAATGTAGAAAGGACACCCTATTGCATTCATCAACAAGTCATATGGGGCAAAACAACTGGCACTCTCCACCTATAAAATGGAGATGCTAGCTATTCTTCATGCTGTCACTAAATAGAGGCATTATTTGTGGGGTAAATATTTCAAAATCCACATTGATCACATTAGTCTCAAATATTTATTGGAGAAAAAAGATGACTTGTCCACTGTAAGGGCATGGCTCCTATAAAAGCTACTTGAGAGTTCATATATTAGCCTTGAGGAGGGGCAACTATTGCAAGTGGGGAATTGATAAAAGAAGGATACGGGAAGGATTGGCCAGTAAAGGAAGAACTGACTGTTGAAGTAGTCGTTATGTTAAAATTATGTGTATAAATAAAACAAAGACATGTTTAAGTGATGCTATGCGTTTTAATTAACTTTTATAGTTGCCACGTGTGGCTTAGAAATAAATGGCTAGGCGATGAATTCTAGATTGATTATCTCTGCTTATAATTTTTTTTTATATTGTAACAGACGCCATAAAAAAATTGATGAATTAAGTAGTACTTCAAGGAATTCGAAGATTCATTTCTCTCTGTCTCTCTCTCTTACCTTATCTAACCTTCTTTGTTTTATTCTTCATGCCTCTATTCTTCCATTAATTCTTCTGTGATTTCTTAATGGTGAATATGAAAATTTAGTTTGCTTTAAAACCATTATGACAAACTCTTAATCAATCACGATGCCAATGATCTTCTTAATAAGACAAAGAGATTGAGAGATTAAGACTGAGAGATTGAAAAAAGACAGAGAGCTTGGGGCAGTTGGGTTTAATAATACCAGGTCTGATAATAATCGAGTAATCAACTAGCAAATGCTTTATAATTACTACTTTTGGCATTGATTTCTCAATTGATGTGAAAAAACATGTACAGATTGAGAGAAAAAATATAAGGAGAATGAGAGGGTGTGAGAGTAGAGACAAAGAGAGCTTGAGGGGCTGGGTCTAATAATTGCATTAAGGTTAGATCAAATGAAATTTTAATATTTATACTAGGTTCAAATTGATTTGAACAGGTTTGATTCATCCCAGTTCAATCAATTTCAGTCTTTTAGAATCAAAACTGAACCAAACCGAATTGTTTTTTTTTTTCTAAATGGTTTATTCAATGTTTTTCACGGTTTAATTTTTTTAATTTTATTAGTTTGTTGGGTTTTTTTTTCATGATTTTAGGCATCTTTTGTTTTTACGGTGAAAAAATATTTTTTTAATTTTTTTTTTTTCAAATTAATTCTTTTTTATGTTTTTAAATTATTTTAATAATTCGAATAACAACGAATCTATAAGTATCATGTGTGTATTTCATGTTACTTCGGATTATTTTTGTTGTGCTCTCCTCCCTCGAAGCTCTGGCATTATTTGATAGGAAGCTTTTAACTATTTTATTTTATTTCGTTCTTTTTGGGTTGCTTCCCAATAATTGAAAAGGTATCTTGTATCCATTGAACTCTCTCCAATTAAGGTTTTCTAGGATTCCCTTTGTATCATCCTGCTACAATACAGTACTACAGATTCGTATCAAGGACATTGGCCTGCTCTGCTGTGCTTACTTTGCACACAACACAGGACCCCAAGAGCATGAATTAACCCCGAGAACAATGCGCATGTATTGTAACTTGTCATGTGTGTGCAAGAATTTAACAGGCTGCTCAATTGGACCAATCATGTTTTCCTTTCAACAATGGCGAAGTTTGATCTTTTTTTTCCCCTGGAAAGCCTAAAGCACCGTGAATCTTGCTATAAAGAAAAAACGGATCACTTGACAACAGAGTTGGAGGCCAGCTCAAGCAGAGAACAGGAACAGCACAAAATTTGAGTTAACCCAGGTAGGATGGGAAGAACATAAAATCAATGCATGCATTGTTCATCACAAGAGCTCAACGGCATGGCCGTGAAAGTTAAAAGATACTTCTACAAGTGGGGATTCCTCGATTCATCTGCAATCTGCGGAACAGACGAGGACTGTATTACCAAGCATGGTAGCAAAACTAGCTCTCAATATTGACGATTTTCTAGGGCTGAAATCCAACAAACCATAGGATCTGCACTGTGCAGTTGATGATGAAAAATGATCTATAAACAGTTGCGCCGACTTGGCTAGGGGATTGATTCCCTGACTTGTGAAAATATAATTCCAGATAGCAAGCCAAATTTGATCCAAAACGAAAGGTAGAACAAATAAATACAAATACTTGAAGCTATTTATCAAACTGAGCAGAACCAGGAGGCATGCTATTCACAAGGGGGCAAGTGAATAATAAATTCTCAAAGGCAGAAGTCCCAATTCAAGTATCAACCAATTTATTGCAGCAAGAACCACAGTTGAACTATCTTCAAACTATTCCTACTACAACACCTAGCAGCTCCATTTTGGAAAATTCATCAGTGGTAGGAATAAAACCCTATTTCAGGGAAAATTTCCTCTTCACCACCAAAACAATGCCTTGCCTAAGCAAATGCACCCGTACAAGCTGTGGCTGGAGTTGCTTCCAGCTGTTTCCTTGGAGCACTGTACTTCTTGGTAATGAATCTGCAAAAGAACAATAATATAAGATGTTATCATAGCAGTTTTTAAGAGATTAAAATGGTTACTCTGATGGAGCCCTCTACACATCTACCATAAGAGAAACAAAAATAAGACAACCTCGCAGAAATTGAAGCAAAACCTGGTTTCCCTATAATTTATCTCATTTTTATGCTATGTTCACACCAATAAAATGCCAAAAAAAAAGAGGTATTGATATCAACAAAATATGGAATAACAAATGTAGGCATACAACTTGTATGTTTTTTCAAGTTACCTGAAGAAATCCCGCCACATCAACTCAAACATCAACCAGTTCATTCCAGCTCCAGGTGAACTGCTACCACCACTATTGTGATTTGAGGCAGCAGAAATTGTTCTATCAATAAAATAATATCATTCATGAGCGCATGCTTTCTAAATGATATTGAAACAACATTCAAGAGGAGAGGAAATTAAGAAAGAATTTTAGGGCACACCTTGTAGCAGTCTTTTTAAGCTCATCAAACATGGAACGGGCAGAGACGCATCCCATTGTGAGCCATGGAGAAATTTTGCAGGAGAAGTTTGCACCGTATATGCTTTCATGGCTGCCACCCTTGGGAGGTTGTGCTTGACACTCAGCTGCAAATTTGTTGAGCCTCTGTAGTGCTTCAGTCTCGCCTCCCACCATAGAAGCATTTGCAGCTGCCTTTCCATCCTGCATTTTTATTAAAGGACAGCATCATGAGTGCAGCCAAAAGTAATGATAATAAGATCACAAAGCATTATGTTTTGGATAGATGGTTTCTGGAATATGCGAGACGAGCAGTTTACATGAGGAATGGTAATCAAACAAGGTAGCAATGCAAACAGACAACCACTTTCACAGTCTAACCATTTTTAAAAATGAAAACCTGGGATTGGCAAGTATTCAGGCTAACGATGCAACAAGTACCCTGATGTCAACAATTCAGATTACATGATTATAGCATTAAAAGGCCAAATTGATCTACTAAATAAACGCTGTTTCCATCCATCACTCACATGAGTCATAATTGAACATCATATTGTTAAAACATAAAACCTTTTCATTTCAAGTTAAATCCTAGCCATCTAGTCAAAGTCTGATTTCTATTCACATTCTTCCTACCAATAAACCGTCATCATAACTACAGTTTTCAAAACAGAAATGTGAATGATCATAAAAAAAAAACAGTGAACAATAACAACATCTATAACATAATCAAAGCACACAAAAGCATAGCAAAAGGACAGTTTTAACTGAACCTGAGCTGGGTTGAGACCCAAATCCAATAAATTTGGGATATCCCCAGGCTCCACATCTCCTCTTGAAGGCAAACCCTTTAATTGATCCAAAGTCTCAATGGTCTTCCTAATCTCCAAACCCTGCACTTTCTCCTTGAACCCACCATAATTCGATGGCATATCTTCCAACTTGAAAGGCAAATCATCCAAATGATACAAGGTACTTCCCCAAAAGTACTTAACCTCAACTCCCTCATCTTTCATGAGCTCTTCGATCTTCTCCTCCGCCTTAACCTCATCATGAGACACCTCTCTATGTGCATACACAGCATCAGCTCCAATAGCCTTAGCCAATTCAACCAATACAGTCTCTGGTCTCCCAACTCTCACCACAAGATCAGACCCTCTAGCCTGCAAGTTCTTGCGGAGGTCAGAGACCGATTCAATCAAGAAATTGGCACGATAAGGCCCAGTCTTGTCAAATCCAGAGGAGGATTTCCCATAGTCTCTCGGGTCAAAACAATAAACAGGCAAAACAGACATAGAGTCATTGTTGGCAGAGTTGAGGCACTCATTGTCATGGACACGCAAGTCATTGCGAAACCAAACGATGCAAGCTCGACGAGTTCCGGCAGCATTGGAGGGGTCGGAGGGGCGGCGCGGCCCAAGAGTGAGAGGGGTATGGAGAGGGTTGGCAGAGATGGTAGACTTGAAGGAGAGTTTGGGAGAAGAAGTGGAAGAAGTGAGAGAGAGGTGAGTTAGAGAGGTGGCTTGAGTAGGTATCTTAGCCTTGGTTGGAGGAGAGGAAAAAAGAGTAGAGATTTTGGGTTGAGTGAAAAAATGGGTGGGTAAGATTGTGGGAAGAGAAAGAGAAAGAGAAGCAGTGGCAAATGGGGATGAAGAGACAATGGCAAGTTGCTGCTGTTGGTTTTGGTCTTCTGAAGTGGATTCTGGGGTGGTGGTTTCCAGGTTTTGAAGATGGGGATCCATTTTGGTTTGGAGAAAGAAAGAAGATAAGCTGTTGGGTCTGGTTTGTCTTCGTGTTCTTGTCACCTTACAAAATGGTTTGGTTTCAAAACGCTATTATTGTATGGTTGTTTTTAGGAGCCCTCTCCACCTCTGTCCTCACTCCTCACCTAACATTTTCACCATTATTTTGATTCGCAGCTGGACTTCTGATCTCGAAGGGTGTTTAGGTAATTATACTATTGGCTGGTTTGCTGTTGTTGTAATGGGCTTTACTTGCGGCTCAGATATTTTTATTTTTATTTTTATTAAAAAATTATATATAGTGATCTTTTTAATGTATTTTTATAGTTTAAAAATTTTAATTTTAAATAAATTTTTTTAAATATATATATAATTAAATAAATCAAGAACTGTGTACGTAGATAAATCATTACCAATACATAAAAATAAAACTTGAAAAATTAAAATAGAAGTAGATCAATATATTTAATCTTGAAATACAGGACATTTACCTAAAAATTAAAAAAATAAAATTTTGTATAAAAAATAAATTGAAAAAATATCAAGGTACTTAAATTGTATAATTTGTGTAATTTTTAAAGTTCAATAACCAAATGTATCTTTTGTGAAATTTATGGCATGCCACCGTTTGGCGTCTTTTTCATTTCGGTCTCTTTTCTTTCAGTTTTATCTTTTCATAAGAAGTCAAAATTAATTAGTCTTCAATTAGGACTAAATCACCAAAAAAACTTAAGGATCAAATTGAAAAAATATAAAATTTTGCACAGCTCATCCATAGTAATGTGTGAGAAAATGAACAGTGAAGCCTTACACAATGAAAAACCCACACCTTTTAGAGTAATACTTAATAATTATTGTATTTTAAATGACTATTTTAGAGTGAAGTAGATGTTGTGTTTTAAAGTGTTTTTTACTTAAAAATATATAAAATAAAAATATTATTATTATTTTAAAAAAATTCATTTCAACATTAGCACATCCGAACAATAAAAAAACACTAAAAAAAATTAATTTTAAAAAAATTCAAATTCAAATTCAAAATTAAGCGTCTATTTGGGAGTAAGATAGATATTGTGTTTTAAAGTGTTTTTCGCTCACAAATAGATCAAAATAATATTTTTTAAAAAAATTATTTTTAATATTAGCACATCAAAACGATCCAAAAACACTAAAAAAATTAATTTGAAAAAAAATCAAATTCAAGAAAAAAAAATGATTCTTTGTGATGCTTTTAATGAAATGCAATGGCAAGTTGCATCTTATTAACAAACAATATCTTACTAGTAGGGTTTGCATAGTTTCAACTTGCATGTTAGTAAACTAAAAAATTAACTTTTAAATATTTTTTTATTGAAGATTTTAATAAAACATAACTTTCTTTTCAACCCACATTGTAATTATAATTGCAATTATAGTCAAGTCATAGCCACAAAACCATTCATATTATCTTAGTAGACCATTCATATTTACAATGAATTTCTTTCTCGCATCATTTCCTTTCAAATTCTAAATGACAACATAAAGAATAAATAACTTATTATCTATTCATCCGAGTCAAACCCAAGATAAACCTAAAATATTTAAATACACAATTTGTGACTATAATGGCATGTTTCATCATTAAAAAAAAGAGGGGGGGGGGGGGCGTAGCTAACAGGAGGAGAAAAAAGTGAAGTAAATGTATCTTAGGACTACTAAGATAGTGATTTGTTAATATAGTGTTCTTGTTTATGGAGAAATATATTAACATTAACAAATATGGTAAAAGAGTGGTGAAATACTATGATATCACTATCTATCCTCTCACATTTCACTATTTGAAGTAGTGTTGTCTTGAAAAATTTCCCTTCTTAGTCCCTCTAATTTTCGATCATCAAACTTTATATTCTTTCAATTTAGTCCTCACAAGTTATGTTGTTGTTGTTCTTGGATTTTATATTCTATTTATATTGCATGTTATCATGTGTGCTAGGAGTTCGAAGATTGTTTTCAAATTAAATGATTAGTTAATTTTACATGCAAGAATTTTTAGTAACTGTCAAACACAAAATTAAAAGAGTAAGGATCAAAATTGACATTGACAAAACTAACAGCCTTTTTTTCAAGTGTATTGTTCAAGATACACGTAAACCTACACTTTAGTCCCTCAATTATTATTTATTTTATATTTGTCCCCTTATGTTTTTGAATTTTTTGTTTAGGTTCCAAAGTTTATTTTTCACGTTTGAGTCCCTGGATATTAAGAGAGGAGAAAGAAAGTTGCCAGAAAATTGAAGAAGTGAGAAAGCTCTTGGATTTTCAGATTCTAGCCACCAATAACTTTGATTTTGATGTCTATGGATTTGGCTTCGAGAGAGGAATTCAATGGAGTTAGTTTCCATTTTCAGTGATGCAAAAAAAAATATATGGTTTTTAGAAGGTTTTTGAGGTCTAAAATATTGGATTTTAATTTTTTGATCATCGAAGACAACTCTAGTGACCAAAAAGGATGGTAAATAGACAACGCATTGTTTGTTCAATAAGGCAATGCATTATCTGTCTATTTATTTAAAAAAAAAAATAAGGACGCATACAACATGTCATCCATCCTTTATGAGAAAATAAAAATCAAACATGCTCGCCTAGGTATGCTTGGGTTTTAATGTGGACCAAGTGTGAGGGCTACACTCTATACCCTTCAATTTTTTCTCTTTCTGCATTTTATAATTATCAAATTATGTCATTATTTTCAAATAATATTAATGTCATTTATAGTAATATTAACAATTGCTTCTTGAATAATTATATATATATAACTATTTTTGTACATATGAAATACCTATTTTTGTACTTTTTTTATAATTTTTATATATCTGTGTAAAAAATTATTAATTCATTATTTTTGGTAATTTTTATCAAAAACATTTTTAATCATGATATTTTTTATTTAAAAAATAATATTTCTAAAACATATTATTGAAAAAAAAGATCGCATTAATAAGGGAAAGAAGTTTTAAATAAAGAGATACATTTTCTATATTTTTTTCAAATCATTAAATTGTTTTTGGATATTAATTGCACCTTCGGTCTTTATTCAATAAACAACATGACTAAAAATATATATTTTTGTTAGAAAAATATATTAATAATAGAAAGAGAATTTACACTAGCAATTTATTTTTTATACAGAATTTAAATTATTTCTTTTCTTATGAAAACTAATTTTTATTGGTACATAATTAAATAAAAATAAATAAAATATCACTTCGCATTACGATATCAAATATATTCATATGCATTGTCTTTTTATTAGGTTTTTTTGAAGCAAATGAACGTAACTAAAATAATAATTTTAAATTTTTTGGGGGTCTTAAAGATCTCATAAGATAATATAGGATAATTTAGGGTTTGTGTGAAGATTATTTAAAGATTTTTTTTTTTTTAAGGTTTGATCAACTCTTCAAGGATAGATTGTTGCAAATTATAAGTCATCTAATTGTCAATCATTTAATAGTAATCCATATGAGCTACAAGGTTAAAAATTTTCTAAAACCTTTTTTAGAAGAGGGATTGTTATGTATTGAGTGCTAAGTCTTTCTTTTATGTTTATTCTTTTCTTTTTCAGTTTAGAAAATTATAAGGCATAACATTCTATTTATAGAAAAAAACTGATAATTTTATTAATGAATAAATATCACGTATATTATTTCAGGATAGTTTTAAAAATTTATACAATCAAATCTCTACCTGATTATATATAAGTTTTAGAAATTAAAAAGTAGAAAACGCTTTAGCAACATTCTAAAAGAGATGTAGTGGGAAAACAGCCTCAGATCAAGGGGAGATATTTCAAGTTCCTCTCATTCTGAATGTTAGTGAAGGTTTATACCTAAGTTATTTCTGGCCTATGACTTCTACTGTCTTCCTAGAAAGCCCTTCCCAAACATCCATTCATTAGATATTTTATAACCTTCCAAGTATTAGCATACTTGTCTCCTTTCTGTCTTCTTCTTTTATCAGGCAAGCAAGAAACCTTCCAAGTATGAACATGCTTGCCTATTTCATAACCTTCCTGTTGTTTAGCTCTAACGCCCGAAATACTGACTGACTTCCTCTTTAGCCCACTCCACTACAGCAGCTCATTTTCGTCCTATCAGCTTATTTAATGTGGCTTATAAAATTCTCACTATGAACCGTTTAATTTAAGACCTTGATGAGATTGTAATTAATTATCTAGTTATAATTTCTTACCAATAATTCTTATTATGAGTGATCCATTAGGTTTCTAATATTTGAGTCAAAATATAAAGCAAAATAGTATTAAATAAATTAATCAATTTAATTTATTATAAATTTAACAAATTGATTGATTTATATTTGAACATCAAGTTTATCATCTAACATCATCTCATGATCTCTAAATATTAGAAAAGTCATCTTTGATTTGAGTACTTAACATTTTATTGACTAATTTTTTAATGTAATTATTATCCTTTAATCAATAATATTCTGATTTAGATATTCGAGTATAGGGTGGGTCCACTCTGTTAAATCATATTTATTCTCAACATCATGACCATTGATTATTTGAATAAGACTTGGAATTGTTTTCAAATATTATTTCACTTTTCACAAGGATTTCTCAATCAATACTCCTCGAGAACATGTTGAACATTTTTCTTAATTCATCTAGGATGATGAATTATCTCTTGATCACTCAAATACCTATATTCATTTTATGCATACTCAATATTTGCCCATTTATTACCATTGATTGAGACAATGTGTGGTCAGGATCAAAATATATCATTTCATATATAAGATAATTTAGTAATTTCTAGTCTAAGAATTATTTACACAGCTACCACATGAGTCTTTTCATAGACACAAGTAATCTCTCTAAAAAGAATCCTCATGCATTTTAGTTCAGTAAATTTGTTATTTAATAAGTACATACATATTAGTTCTAAGTATTACTCATACATCAACTCATGCGAACAACTACTTCCTTTCATAAAGGAAAAAATGTATAACATGTACTATTTTCAACAACTCTAATTAATGTCCAGTTTTAATACAACATCATTGACTATAAATATTTAGAAATAATCTTTTGATGTAATAGAAATCTTCATAATTATAACTATTTTATAACTATATTTTTTTGCAAAATATTTTTGTCCAAATAACTCTATCTTTATTATAGACTCATTAATTAAACATAAATGAATATTAAATATAATAATATTTTTATAAATAATAAAATATATATCTTGCATGAATAATGTCATTGCTACATGAATCACCTAATTGATTACAAAGCATATGCACTAAAACTCTTAGCTTCTTACTTTAGTTTTTTTACAATTCTTTTTACAATTTATTAATTCATATTATTTTCAGTTTATTTTATTAATTAAACACGGATGAACTTTTCAATTTTCAATTAGAATAATGTCAAAACATGCATTATTGTTGTGCATTATTTTCATGCGTTAAAGATTAATTTGGAATCCTACCCGCATTGTATTAGAAATACTTGGCTAATACTAGGATTTAAACAAATTAAATATTCTTAATCTATAGAAGATGATATGCTAGTAAACTTTGTTGCTGCATAGCAAGCGGAGTTTTGAAATTCATCATAGCTCTGTAAACTCTAGAAAATGGAGTGTCAACAAACTGTAGTGCTTTCAACGTTACTGAAGCTTTTTTTTTTTTTTGGGTTTCTAAAATTGTAAAAGAATTTTTTAGCCTGGAAGAATTTATAAAACATATATATCATTGTTGGGATACACCGATTTGGAATTAGTTCAGCATAAAACAATAATTTTCATTTAAAAAAACATTGAAACAATATTATTTCAAAATTAACCTCACGAACTTGGCTCTTATTCGAGTCTTTTGTCGACGCATCGTGGGAGGGTTTGGTTCTTCTTGAAACAACTTTCGTTGTTATTAATTTTCTGTAGAACCGCAGCAAATAACAACGGGGGAAAAATCAATTTAAATTGATGAACATAACCATATTTATTAATTACATGAGCTTGCAGTAGTAAATACAAACAACCCATCATGTGATTTTTAAAGTGGAATAACACTACATTCAAACCCAAAATGAAGCTCCATCGTCCTATGCATTCATTCTTAGTGAAACAACAAAGAATGCATCGAGCAACCTTTAAATGAAATGATAGGATGTTTATCAGCTATATGTAATTGAAGCATTAGGCATGAAAATGGCCACTGCTACTGCTAGCAATATCAGTCAAACTGCAGATCGCGCCGAGACGACAATACTAGTGAGAGTACTCACTACTCAGGCTGAGCGAATAATGAATATTCTAGTCGGCCATTGATGATCTCACCGACAAGGTGACTGATACCAATTAATGCATAGCTGAAACAAGTGAGATGCAAGCCAGCAATGAAGCCATACAGTCGCTATATTCTAGGGCTGGTGGGCGCTGCACATGTATCAAATTCTTTACAGGTCATGCATGGTTACCTGTACAACAGGCGCTTCCATGCAAGATCTAGACAAGACCTTCACAACCCCAGTATAGAACATGTCATTTTTATCTCTACAAGTTAGATCCATTTGTCGGGATGACCATACACAATAAGATGAGAGCACATCTCATGGAAATGAGGAGAGGGTGAATCGCTCATATGAGAGAATTACTCTGAATAATAAACCAATAATGACACCTCGCCTGTAACCCTGAATGTTGGTTCTACCACCAGGTTACCTGACACGACCAAAAGATTGATGTATTCTCTCAAGTGCGGAGTGTCGAAGTAATAAATAACCCAAGCAAGACCGGGTCAAAACCACGTAGAGGTTAATTGTATAAATTATAATTAATAAAACAACAACAACAACAACAATAATAACAACAATAATAGTAACAATAATAGTAATAGTAATAATAATATTAATAGTAATAGTAATAATAATAATACTCGCACGTGGCGTTGTTATACCCGAGAATGATCTAAAAGATCGGGTCACGGGTTTCAAACTTATATACTGAGTTTATGAAAAGATCAAAGAGATATATTATATAATATAAACAGATTTCTGATGCGAATGAACAAGACAAGACCAACAATGTCAGGATCCTTGATCAAACACAGAGCATACTTAAAGTACACAGAGCATACTTAAAGTACATAAAATATAACAAGAATGTAAATAATAATAATAATAATAATAATAATAACAATAATAGTAGTAGTAGTAGTAGTAATAAAGAAGAAGAGGAAGAAATTAATGAGAACTTTGAGATGGAAGATTAATGTAAAGATTAAACAATGATAAAAACAAATGTCAAGATTAGAGGATCCACCAATGGTATTTTAAACAAGTATAGTATAAACTCTTATTACTCAATTTGGAAACCACACACGAAGGAGGTTCCAATCGGATGATTTGTCATTAATAGCTCATTATAAATTATTAACATGATCATATTAATTATCTTATTTACATAACACCAAACTTTTAAATATTGTCAGGAATTCATGATGTTAACTGATGTTAACAACAAATCAAGTTCCTATCATAATAACGATGTCGGCAAGACTATGAAGGATCAAGTATTTGATGTACCAAGTGTTATACAATACAAATCTAGATTAACCATTTAACAAGCAAGGTATTAAGAATTAATAAGATAAAAATGATAAGACATGTTAATAGCAAACTTTCTTGGATATAAACATTAAAGTCCATGTTGAGTTTATATTATACTTATCCTAACACCATTAGTGAAACCTTTTCACCTTGACATAATTAACTTAGCTAGACATTATGAAGAAGAAAAACATAAATAAACAATATAAGAACATAAACATGATATAAGTTAACTAAGTATAGTAAAGGAAATGAAAAGCATGAACAAGAGATTAATGAAATCAAAACTTAAGTATTACAAAAATATAAAGAGAGAGCAAGAACATGATCTTGATATGAAGAACCAAGATTCCTAAATGAATGGAAAATGCCTCCTTTTATAGGCTAAAATTCAGAACTATTCATTTGGTAATTGATTATTGATGTAGTGGCCAACTATTGATTTAGTGGACTTGGTGGATAAAGCACTCAAGCATTTTGGCTGGATAAATTGACATTGATGCAATCAGAATTTGGCAAAGTGTTCCTCATGAAAGTTGTTGGCAATCATCTTATCTTTCCACCCATAAAAGTTTAGAGCATTTGGATCACTCGAGCTCTATATATGGCTAAAATACTGAGTAGTGCTGCTGGTGGACGTGGTGGATAGCCCTCAAGCTCTTGTCTGGATGAAATATCATTGTTACCATCAGAATTTGAGTAGGTCTTCTTCATGAAAGTTGTAGGAAATTGTCCTTTACTTCCACCCACCAAATTTCACGTCATTTGGCCTTCTAGAACTCCAGATATGGGTAAACTTCTGAGCAGTGTTTGGGCTGGATTGCAGGACAGATTCTAGCTTCTCTTTTGTGGCCAAATTTTGGATTTGAAAACGGCAGATTTGGGTCTTCCACTATTCATGAACATTGTAGGCCTATTTCTTATCTTTCTATCCATATAAATTGAACTGAAATCCAAGATCTACAGCTCCAGATATGACCCAATAACTGAACAGTGTCCCAATTTGAATTGAATCGGTATCTCCTTTCTAAGCTTCGCCTTTTCTTTGTCCTTTCACTTTCAATAGTTAATCACATCAATCAATCCTTTGAATTGCGAGATATGCCTGTATTTAAAATGAGCATTTACCATAAATTAAAGCTATCTTATATTATCAGACTTGTTATTATAAAACATGCTCTAGTTAAGGAGTTATTGATACTTCAAGTGCAAAATGATGATATAAAACCTTGATAAAAATGATCTTTTAAGTACTAATCATTACCCTATGCACAAGAATCTAATCTTGAGCTGCAAATTAACGAGGAATGATCACTAGGTTGCTCTTTATCCAATCAGTTTATTCACTACGCCATTAAACGGGTTTACCGACGGATTAATTCCATTGGTGTAAGGAACAAAAACAGTCGGTAATATTTTTACCGACGGTATCGCCGACGGAATTAGGCCGTTGGAGTCATAAGCGTCGGTAATTTCTAATTCCGTCGCAATTTCGTCGATAATTAAAAAAAACAAATACCGATGGAAAAAGCGACGGTATTACGACGGATAAGCCGGCCAAAAAAAAACAATTTCCCACCACCAATTTACCGACGGAATAAATACGTCTGTATGTTCAATGGTAATTACCGACGGATATTCCGTCGGTGATGTATGGAATTACCGACAGAATATATCCATCGGTAAAAGTCATGGTAAATCCGTTGGAATTTCCCGTCGGTGATTGTGGCACGGCCGTAAATATTTTAAACTATAGCAAGATACCGACGGACATATTCCCTCTGTAAATCCATCGGTATTTATTTAAAATATTAAAAAAAATATTTATTAACAGTTAAAAAACTTAATAACCAAATAAATTTGCATTAAACATTAAAAATGTAAAAATGATGTTAAATAATATTCATCAAAATATTCATTACAAATTTAATGTTTTAAAAAACATAATTAAACTAATTAAAATAGCGGCGGAGCTGGAGGAGGAGGAGGAGGAGGAGGAGGAGGAGGAGGAGGCTGGTTGTTGCCGGACCGTACGGCCAAAAAGAAGTAGCACATGGATCATCACCCATCTTTGATCTAATCTCCATGACCATTTGATGGAGCCGAGCATAATCCGTCGAGAGGTGTTCATATTGTTGTTTCAAGGCTAAAAACTCCTCCCGACCGGGTGCTCGATACCGATGGAGAGCTCCCAACGGTTGAGAAACTACCGGCCGACCGTAATTTTTCGGCCGTAGTGTTGGAGAGCCCGTAGACCCGATTTTTATCGGGTCCACCAGACGATCCGACCTCCATCCACAAATCCGGATCAAAATCTGGCTGGGTAAAAGGATCGTCCCCATATCTCTCTCTCAACCGACTATTATAGGTATCCTGAATTTTTTTTTTAAATCATCATATTCAATTCAAGAAAATAATAACTTACGAAATAAAATGATTGATCGAACATACCACAAAATGCCGAGCACGGTTGTCCACGTACCGTCGCATCCGCTTTGCGCCTTGACTCCGCACGTGCGTCTCTACAAATAGCTCCATTGGACTAGGCTCACGTCCAAGAGATGTAGCTTGTAAGGAAAAAAAAGATTGCAAGTTAAATATATTTATAAGCAACAACAAATTAATTAACGATATATTTCATTTAAATTAATCTTACTATCCGCTTCGCATGTGCGCTGAACGGGACGGAGCCGCCGGTATGCGTGGTCACCGAACCATGAATTTGCCGGTTCCGGTTGACGGCTCCGGATTGTGAGCGCCGTGAGAACCGCTCAGACGTCACGTGCTCAATATATGCCGCCCGTATATCTCCTGAGATGAATGGTGGTTTAAATTCCCGCCAAACCGCCACCTCATTCCAGCCTTCAAGACCATTGTCCCTCGCATATCTTTTCATCTTTTTTTGGGTGTCATACCAAAAATCACGCAACCTACTTCCATAGTAACTAATTAGAATTTAGAACATAAAATTATAAATCAAAAATAAATATAATTTTCGATGTTACCTAGTTGCCGCGTGATTCTCCCATACTCTCTTGACAACATTGTTGTCCGCGCTATCCCACTCAAATTTATTCTGTATATATAAATAATTCATTGAAAATAAAAATAGTATAAGATATAAAATTACAAAAATTATTTATTAAAAATAAACTGGAAATATCAAAAATTAACACCTACCTGAAATCGTCGAAACCAGGCATCGATATTAGGTCTCCACTCAGGATGTCTGGAGACCTGACTCCATTGAAACAATGGAATCTCCATCGACGATTTCAACGCCAATGTAATTGTCCTGGCAGCCTCAATGTTTGTGAACCTGAAATTAAATAATAAAAAATTAATTAGTTGTTCATAAATTATGTTATAAGTATTAAAAAAAACTAAAAACTAAACAAACTTACATTGAGAGGTCATCCTGCCATTATGCCCGGTACTTGTGGGTGAATTGACCCCGCATTGTCAAGGCACACCGCTTCGCGCCGTGAAACCGCGCTAGAAGAGGCAAAGATCACACGGTGGCGCGATGCATCGCCGTGATCGCACCTAAGGAGATGTCCTCCTCGCTGCTAGAAGAACTATGTGCAACCGTCTGCTGACGACGTGCTGTAGATTTCATTCGACGCATCTATACAAATATATATGAATTATAACATAAATTAACTTTGATTATTTTAAAAAAAAATTCGGCAAAGACCTCCCCTATATTGGAGACTACCCACAGTTTTCAAACCTGCAATCTTTACAATAACCACAATCCATATAATCTCCACCAACATCATATATACAACCTAATATCTATACCAATTCAATCATTAAAAAAAATTAATCGACAAGACCTCCCTTATATTAGAGACTACCCACGGTTTTCATACCTACAAATATTGATAATTAAAAAAATATTGCAAAATCAACTATATACAACCTAACATCTATACAAATTCAACGTCTATATATTTTCAACTACCATCAATACAAATTCATAAATAACAATTAAAATTAATCAAAATAAGAAACAACATAAATTCACATTTATAACATTAATTCAACAATAACAATTATTCCAATACAAACAATAATATCCTAAAATTAATATAAACTAATTAAATTTAATTCTATATATCAATTCACATTTATAACATTAATTCAACAATAACAATTATTTCAATACAAACAATAATATCCTAAAATTAATAAATAAAATGAAAAACTAAATAACACTAAACAAAACAACCTAAATACAAAACAAACAATACAAAAAACTAGAAAAACAATACATTAATTCAAAACAAATTTCAGAATAAAAAATGCTTACCTTAATAGTGTGTTAATTTTTAGATTTTATCTATAAACAATACACAAAACAAAGAACACAAAAAAAATCATAATTAAAATAAAAAAAATACAAAGATAAAGAAAAAAGAATACATACCTTTTAATATGTAGATGAAGAGGAGAAGAGAAATGAAGATGAAGAGAACTGGAGATGAAGAGAAATGGAGAAAAAGTGAACCAAATGAGGGGAGGAGGGGTCTATATAGCAATATTTCCGTCGGAATTACCGACGGAACATTAATTGTTGTCGGTGGCATTAAATTCCGTCGGTAATTCCGACGGAAAATAAGTTCAAAAGCGCACCAAAAATTTTGAAAATGCCGTCTCTTTTTCCCGATCCGTCGGCAATTCCGACGGAAATTACCATCGGAAATTGTGCCGTTGGCAATTCCGTCGGTAATCGTGCCTCTGACAGGCGTGCGCTTCAGGATGTGGGATTTCCATCGGTAATTTCCGTCGGTGACAGGCGCTTCGGGATGTGTAATCTCTATTGGTGATTTTCGTCGGAAATTGTGGCACAAGTCCGTAATTTTTTTCCAACTTTTTGTAAAATACCGATGGCACTAGGCCATCGGTGTACCCGTCGGAAATTTTCCCATTCCGTCGGCGAACCCGTCGGAATTTATGGCACAAGTCCGTAATTTTTTTCCAACTCTCTGTGAAATACCGACGGTAGCGCCGACGGATTTTGTCTGTCGGTAAATACCGACAGCGTTTGAGACAGAATTAGTTCCGTCGTTAAAATTTCCAACGAAAAAATTCCGTCGGTAATTCCGTTGGTGTTCTCCGATTTTCTGGTAGTGATTCCTAATCAAGAAATTATGTTATTTGCAAACTAACGAGGAACCACTAGGGTTCACTCAAGAACATGGGAACTTACTGACAAGATTTTTAATCTTTGTAGGTTGAGGAGCCAGCTTTTGTAGGAACAATTAAGAGGCCGTTTGGTATTGAGGTTGTGGCTGCGTTTTACAATAAATGCAGGACTTTGATGTTTGGTACTCTCAAACCACTTTTATTTGGCATGGGCCCCACACAAAAACTGAGGTTGGACCTCAGCTTGTGAAAAGCAACTCCCACCTGCTTTTCACTCCATGTTCTCCTCTCACCAACGCTTTTTTTATTGTAACAAAAAACTTTCCTTGCCCGAGCTAACAGCTATGTTCCCCTCTCCTCTGTTAAACTTGATCTGGACGAAGATTGACGAACAGACACTCAAGCACTCAAGGTTTACAATGGCCGTTGGACCAGGTAGTCTGATGTGTCGACGGCCATCATGCTGAAAATCCTTCTATGGTGGGTCCTACACCTTAGTGTCTCTTTTAATCCTTGAGCAACTAGGATCGGTTTGTCATAACAAACACAAGAGAAAGAGAGTTCGTTGCCTGTTGAGATGATGTTGTTTTTTGGGTAAGCATGGAGGCAGTAATCCTCGAAGGGGTCGTCCTTTCTCTTTCTGCTAGTTGACCAAAAGTTGTATACATTATCAAAGTATTATCATAACTTTTGTTTCTATCCACCTAAAATATTTCCTTTTTTTTTAATTCACATATAATTGCATTTAAACTTTAATTTTGTAAAAACTAGAACATGTTTATAGACCTGGTTTTATATTTTTAATCAAATACATATTTTTAAAATTTATTTTTTAAAAACCTATAACTAAATTGTAGTTGCATTAATGACACTACATAATTATACTAGAAGGCGATTGCAAGATGATGAGGTTTTTTTCCGAGTATGATCGCAATTTCAATTTCATTTCAGATGACTTTTTATCTGATATTATACCTCGCTCAACTATTCAAGGATCACAGTGGCCTTTACGTATAGATTTTGTACGAGATGAAATTTGCAAATAGTTTGATGGGACAATGAAAAACTTTTATTAATATATAAGGATTATTCATTTTTTTTATGTAATCATACTTCTAAAACAACAATATTTTGCCAATATATATATATATAAAACCATCAATATTAATATATATTTTTTAAAATTATTTTATAACCTTAATTTCAAAAGAATTTTTAACCAAACATATTAAACTGCTTTTTCTTCAACCTTAATTTCAACCACAGTTTTAATCAAACACCTATTTTTTCAAACCAACCTCAACTAAAAGTACTTTTTATAAAACAACTTTTTTTAAACCACAACCACAACAGCTACCGCAATACCAAACACACTCTAAGCCTTGATCACCCCTTTTAACAATGGTTAACAATAAAAAAAAAGCCATATCTAGAATGGATCAAACCAAGCATACCCGGTTCCTCATGGTTTCGTTGTCCTAAATTTACCACATTCTCTGGAAAACATAGTCAATCCATCACAGAACATTGAGGTAAAGTACTTGTTGCACAATACATTGATGTTGATGATTATGCCAGACTAGATTTATTTAATAATTCACCAAGTAAGGTAACCTATGTTCGGTATATGAATTTGCCACCCAATTCTATATATTATAGATTGGCAATAATTAAACAGCTCATTTCATTCATAATTCTTTCAAATTGAAGAAATAATTAGTATTTCTGAACTTACACCATTACCTGATGAATCCGCCTAATACTTTATTGAGTATTTCAAACAAGCAACAAGTGTCATACCCTTTGGCTTGATAAGGAATAATTAATTCACCTAGTGCGGGGCGATTTATCTATTAGGTTAAGAATGAAGTTTGAAGACCATGAATTCATGGAGTTAACTCACCTAGTGTGGGGCAATTCATCTGGATTGTGTACAGATTAAAAAAATATAAAAAGAATGATAAATAATGATTTTTTTTAGACAACAACGACAAAAGATTCAATTCAATGTTGCAGTTGTCGATGTTGAAGTTGTTCAATTGTGCAACAAACAGATTTTTTTTTTTTATATAACCCGGGGTGTCTGGGTCAGCTTACGCGCACCACGATTAATCCCCAGACTCACTGAACATCCTGCAAGCTCAATAAACAGATAAGATACCGCGGGGATGACAAACATGTACGATGAGACAAGAAAACCCTGCCAAAACCGCTGGGCCAGAAACCTCGGTGCAAACAAATCCTTTCTTGTAACTTGGAGAGGTACATATAATTAGTAGTTAACACGAGGAACTGAAAAATTCTCATGAAACTTAGTAATTTTAGGTTATTTTTTATTATTACCACATTATATTTTTTAAAAAAATACGTAAAATAATAAATTTTGAAAAAACAATTAGTGAAATAATATAATTTCTATATATATCATGATTGGAAAACGCAATATTCATACTTATTTTTATTTAGAAACGTGACATTTAAAATATAAATTGTGAAATGAACTAAACAAATTATAATGAGAAAAAAAAAGAAAAAAAAAAGACTCATGAAATACATCGAAGTTTCATTTACAATATTATTGATACCATTAAAATCTCAACAACAAAAAATTCAATGCAAAAAGAAGGTCATTAATAATGACCACAGTGAACCATACTTGTTGTCTAAAAATAACAAGCAGTTTATTTGACAATAAATATAGCATGTTCTGTCCATTGTTAATGAATTTTTTCTTGTTATTGTATTTATCTCATCAAGAAATTTTTGAAGTATGATAATCAAAATTTTATTTATTTATTTATTTTCTCTACTTATGATAATTTATGCAATTCATTTCATAATATTTTTGAAATATTTTCTAATAATAACAAACTTGAATTTCACGTTTTACAACCGAGATATATACAAATCATTCATCATTTTTTTTAAAGTGTTATTTTGCAAAAAATAATAATTAAAAGGTGCTAATTTTAAAAAAAAAATCGTAATAGCAGCCGTTCGGCCTAACTTGTGAGGATTACAACCGGGATATTTGGAATCCTTTTCAATCATTTCCCCTAGAGTACCAAGAGTATCGTTTGGCGAGGTTATAAAAGTTTGTTTTTAGAAAAATATTTTTAAAAATATTTATTTTTATTTATTTATTTTATTTTAAATTAATATTTTTTTATATTAATAGACTGTTTTGATATACTAATATGAAAAATAATTTTTAAAAAATATAAAAAATATTATTTTTATATATTATTTTTAAAAAACAATCATAACTATATTTAGAAATTGTTTAGAAACAGGTTACAAATCATGTTTTTTAAAAAATAATTTTTTTAAAATTTAATTTTTTTATGGTTTTAGATTTTTTTTAATGTACTAATATTAAAAATAATTTTTAAAAAATAAAAAAATATATTATTTTAATATATTTTTAAATAAAAATATTTTAAAAAATAATTTTTATCACAAGTAAAAACTAAAACTCAAACGCCGCCGCATCTAATTCTGTACGGGTCGTGTCATCTGGCTTGCTCTAGGCACGTAATCTACCCTTAACCCGTTGTCTTCCTTTGCATTCAGGGAGCAATGAAGGGTAGACTGTGAAACCTCTTATTTTTGCTGGGCAATCCAATCTTTGAGCATCAAACTACTAAATAAATATTCTCTTACATATGGAAGGGTTGTTGGGCTTTGTGCGTTCACCAGCGGCTACTCCTATCGTGAGCCCTTCTCTGTTCTACGCTTCAAAATCAAAGAAAAATAGCTGGTTGAGAGCCAAACTCAACGCTGAAAATGACCCATTACTCCAAGCCGCCACTAGTGCTGCTTCACTTCGTTTCCAGGAAATGCATCGACCAGGCAAACCTCTTCTCTTTATTAGTTTATCTGACGCTGAGTTCTTTTTCTGTCGGCCATTTTGTCGAACAGTTAGATAAGAAATTGAGATAATGGCTTCATGTAGTCAAATCCGTGCAAACAAGCTCATAAGGTCTTTTTTCTAATACTATATAACGCATACAATGTTATTTGTTGATACCGGTCTAATGCAGAATTTGGGTACCTGTCTTTTACATGGAGAATTACAAGCTGTATTTTAATCCCCAGTTTTTGGCATTATGATTATTTTTTTTCTGCCAAGCCAGCACACGTTAGTGGTTTGCTGTTAGCTGTGATTGAGGGGTGGGGTGGGGTGGGGTGGGAACATGAACATTAGAACATGAAAACATTCGTGCCTTTGAGGCATGAGTGTTGGTCTGTCGGCTAAGCATTGATGTGGATAGTTAAATTAGCATTACTTGCTGATGATGTTCCAAAATTTAATAGGCTAAGGAATGAGATGTATGGATAGTGATTAATCATATGTTCATATCAATATTTCTTTTTTTTTTAGCCCATGAAGTGTAAAATTGATGATAGAAGTCTTGATACCTGCAAAATATTCAAGTGAGATTTAAAAATTATCCGAAGATAAAGTTAATAACTTTAAATGAGAATGGTAATAGATGAAAGAAAAAGCCTTAAATTTCAAGAACAATAATGGTTGCTTTTATTTTTGTGTGATTAATGCTCTAAGAACTAAGATATATAAGTTTGGAGAGCAGAAAAAGCAAATCTGGATCTTGAAGAATTTATAGGGTATTTATAGTTCATGAGTCTTGTCCTTTTATAGAGATGAGGGGCTGAAGTGTCATTTTGCCTTGATAACATTTAATGAAATAATAAATATCTCTTACATATGCATTAATGAATGAACATTTTTATACACCTAGAGGTGTAAGGAAATTAGGATGCAAAAATATAGTTGAGCCCATGGAGGCTGAGCTCCTCCTCTTAGCTGTATCCATAGGACCGAGCTCATCCTCTTAGCTGAATCCAAGGGAGCTAGGCTCTTCTCTTGGCCGTGTCCAAGAGAGTTGGGCACCAAGGGAAGCGCCTAACTCCCTTGGGCACGACCAAGAGAAGAGCCTAGCTCTCTTGGGTTCAGCTAGAAGGATGAGCTTGGTCTATTTAAAATTACTGACTTTATCACGAAGAGTCTTTTAAGTCCCACCGATAAGAACTGTTTTGCAGGTATCAGGACTTCTACCATCAATTTTATATTTCCTGGGCTAAGGAGAAGGAAATAATGATATTAACCACTATCCAAACACTAAACAACTTGTTCCTTGAACATACTAGATTTTAAGACGTCAATCACTTGCAAATAGCTTATTTGGGCCTGCCATTTTATTGTTTGATAGTTGCTAAATTAAAACCTTTCAAAATGTGTTTTTGTCTGATAAAACTGTACTGTCAATTTTTCTTTGTTCTGAAAGAAGTAATCTTCTTAGGTTGTCCCATTCACTCACCAGATGAGTAAATATAAACAGAGCTTCTTGTTGCTTTTCCAGGTTAACATTTCAATCTTCTCGTGGCATTTTGATGTTGTACGAGGTTTGTGTATTAGCTGGCTGGAATGTAATTTGCAATGATTCTTGCATTGCAGGGCCTCTTTTCGTGGATCCATATGCTGGTTGCTTTGTTCATCCCGATGTACAGATGGATTTGAAGAAGTGCTCACACCAGTATTGCCTTGCGACTAAATTCATTGATGATAAGTTACTTCGTACAGTGAACCATATCGATGGACTCAAGCAGGTACTTTGCCTCCCAAATTCAGGCTACATTGAACATTTTGCACCATTTTGAAGTAATTTATTGTTTTCCATCTGTACCCTGCAGGTTGTTTTGTTAACAGACGGGATGGACACTCGGCCATATAGGCTTAACTGGCCAACTTCAACTGTAATATTTGACATATCCTCAGAAAGGATATTTAAAAAGTCAGCTGAAAAGCTTCAAGGTGATTGGTATATCACTAATTCAATAAATTCACAACCATGCCAGTGTCTTGATACATCACTCGACCATAAAGTTGCTGCTAGGGATGATTAGATTTGACATGTTAATCATGCCTGTGTTTTGAGTGTGGATCCACAGATAAATTGATTATTCCAAATATTACAATTAGGTTACATTCATTTGGGTGAAAAGGTTTTCATGTTTCAGAATTTCATAAGAAGTTTGAGGAGTATTGACATTAACTCCATCTGCAAATCTATACTCATCAAAATTAAAAATGTGGTTCTTCTACATGGATTTATAAATTTGAATTTGTTAGGTGAGCAGTACAAATGCTTGACACTATCTTCTTGAAGATGCTAGGTGTTGGGGCCAAAATTCCAAGAAATTGCTTGTTCCTTCATGTTCCTTTGGAGTCCTCTGATATACAACACAGTCTGCTTGCTAAAGGCTTTAATGGTAATCAGCCTAGTATATGGGTCATCCAGGTGATTGAGGCTTCTATTTTTTTATGAGGATTCCAATGTTGCATAAAACCATTTGACTTTGTTATTTTGTGAGGAAGTTGTTATAGCATGTAACTTTGTTTCCTTAACGAGGGAAATACTGTTATTATATGGGTTTACAGGGACTGCCTGTTATGACTTTGGCAAATTTCAAAGAAATTTTGTTGGTTGCCAGTAGTTTGGCCATGAGTGGATGCTTGTTCTTGGGGGAACTGCCTGCATGGTTGGCAGAAACTGAAATTGGCATCAAGGTCAGATTCAGACTTCAAAACTGCCTTTTCTTTTCTTTTACCTTCTCTCAATAAGCAAGGCCCTATCCTGTTGTCTGACCTCTTGCACAGCCCAGCGCAGAGAAATGGATGAACAAGCTCTTCATGAGCAATGGCTTCCGAGTGGACATGATTGGCTATGATGAAGTTGCTAAGAGTTTAGGAAAGGAAGTATCACCAGGAGAATACAAGAATATATTATTTGTCGCAGAACAATTGCAATTTTCAGACGATCAGGTGTGAATATAAAGCACTTACTGTTTGATTCGTGGGTTGCTTGATAAGGGAGGGGGGTTAATTATAAAAAAAAAGTCTTCTCCTAATGTTTTATCTGTTGATGTGAAATTCTCAAAGAGTGACCGTTATTTGGAATTTTAGGTATATCTATGTTAAGCATGTGTAACTGTGACTTGATATTTTGAGGGCTAGCAATTGTCAAATTACTTGATCTCAAATATTTCTTATATAGTTCTTTAATCTGTTGTTAAAGGTTCTTTTTGCATGGAGTTGTTTAAATATTTCTCAAACCATGAGTGTTATTCCTTATCATGGGAAATCGATGGCTAGATCATAAATGCCAGAAGCTTCACGATTGCAGATGCCATTATCTGATGTATTTGCCTTTTTTTTCCTGTCAGATGGAATTTTGGAGGAGAGAATTACAAAGGGTTGAGGAGGAAGGGGATGAAGAAGGGTTCGAGGAGCTCTAAATTTAAACAAAGAACTGCATTACATTAACATCCTTTCCTCTCTCTCTTTTGTTTTTGGCTCTTCTACTTCACTATTTTTTTAGCAGTTCTTCAGAACGTTTTAACCCAAAATAGAAGGTTTATGTAATAAAGAGTTCCCAAGTTTCTTTGAACCTCCAGTCCAAGTGGCACGTCTCCCCTTTTGTATATAGAGAGGAATCGAACTACATGAAAGCATTTTGGGATGGAGAGAGATCCAGGGAGAAGCTCAACTGAATAAAAGCAAAGAGCACTGATTTCTGGGATCCGGGAAGGAGAAGATCGCATCCGGTGTGTGGTTATTGCAGTCTTAGGTGTAATTGAATGAAGAACAACTCAATAAATTTCAGTTGTCATTTCACATCGAGGTTTCTTCTGTGTTTTTAATGTCTGGTAAGGTGGTAATTTTATACAGTCATTACCATTAACATAGATAGGTTAGTACATGACGCAATTTCATTGGATAGAGTGGTAGGTATTCTTGTAATACTGGAGTTATTTTCTTTATTAACAAACGAAAAAAACATGCCTTGTATATATATTAAACAACGAGCATTAGGGTTGATTGACGCGCTGCCGGATTACGGGGCTCATGTCACAAACATTACCAAGTAAAACTTGACTTGCCTGATCTCTTAATTTAATGCCCCAAAAAAAGAGCCACCTCGAGCTGCCTCAAATTCAAAAATATCGAAACTTCATGCATCCCAAAAATTGGCAAATACAGCAACTCTACACAAAATCCAGGACAGAGGAACCGCAAAAATCTTAGCCTATAGAAAGCATCGTGGGCTGAAAATGCGGTCAGTCTTCTTCTCCTCATCATGACTTTGCCACTACTGCCTTTACTCTGCCTTGGCTCCGATTTATCCTTTGCTTCTGTCCACTCTCTCTATGCTCCTCCCCTCTTTCATGGGAATCCACATCTTCATATCTGATTGGTTTAATAATCAGCCCTTGTTTTTTCACCACCTGCATGGGATGCCTTCCAGATTAGAGAATAGTTGTGGCAAAATAATCGAGCATCCAAGACATATAGAGAAAGCATAACATATATAAATGCATTTTAGCCAGACTCATCAAATTTTTCATAATACAAAGACCTTCCACATCCAAAAATGAACAATCAAAGTTAATCATAAGAATATAGGAATGTGAATTTGTGAGAAAATCACTCACTTCAGGCCGATTAAGAGCTCTGACAGCTGTTGCAGGATTGAATTCAGGCCCTATAGGCATGCGGATGCTCTGCTCAAAAACTTCCTTCGATGTGAAGGGGTAAGGCAGTGTTCCTGTAAGCAATTTTTCTGCCTGCAAAATCCAAACAGGGTACAGATTATTTAACTACCACAACAAATACCAAAATCTTTGGACCTACAAGGTAAACAACACAAAAGGGCAACCCAAGCTCAAGCTAGCAAACAATCACTTTGATACAAGAACAGGAAAACAGTCTTTCATCTTCAGAGCATTTCACAAACGATGCTTTTTTTTCCTAAACAAGTAGCATTTCAACTTAATCAATATTACAATCTCAAAATAATACTCTCGTTCAATTGAAAGCTTCTTAGCCAGAACCTAAAGGACACTGGTTTTTATATTCATTATCACAATGTGATTTTCAACAGGAGACAGCAGAAAAAGATGCCTGGTGAATCATACAACAAACATCACTAACCTTTTTATCCAACTTCTCTGAGATGATAACATATTTAAGATGTGCATCCTTCCTTTTCCTCAGAGCCTCATCCCTTTTTCTCTTTGCATTTTCATGCTCTTCCAAAACCCATGAAGGCAAACCTTTCTTTTTCTGTACACGAGTCCATTGGCCCCAGCCAGGAAGTTGAACAGGTTTTTCAGGTTCAGGATTTTCCTCGTTCATAATTTCCTCTTTATCTTTGCTAAATTCTTCTTGCACATCATCCCCTGCAAAAGCTTCACGTATAAGCTCTGCTTGGGAAGGAAGCTTGTAAGATGATTTGTGCTCTGAAGACAAAATCCCATCCAGCATCTGTCCTTCACTATCCGCATCACTATCCTCCCCTACTTCCTTCAGGGTTCCAGAGAAGAGTAAAAATTGTAAGAAGCTGCCAATTATAAGAAGAAAAAAAAGAGTACAGCAGATGAGGTCATACCTCTAATTCTATATCTCGATTATGGGTAACAGGTTCAACAACTTTCCGAGACCTTTTGCCATTGGTGTCAACTTCATTTCGACTGCTGCTCATCTGCTAGTTATGTGCAGTTTATTCTCAGGTTACCCAATCCATCCATATGGAAGAACAGATACAAGTTTTAAAAAAGAAGGTAAACATTACCTTTTTCCATGTGTCTGAATGAAGCATAGAAACTTCATATGTCGTCTTGGGACCTAGGTCTTTAACAAGTTCAGAAATCTGCAAAGAATTATGATTTTCAGGTTTGCAGCCTCAGCAAAAGAGATACAATTTCAATATAGGCTGGAAAGAAACCAAAATCCATTACCTTCAAAACAGAATCCCGAGGAGTGTTGGCATCTACATCAAGCAAAACAGAATTGACATCGATATTATTTTGCACATCATCTGTTCTGCCTAAACCAACATCAATGCCTTCTTCAGCTTCCAACTCAGCTTCACTATCACTGGAATAACTGCTTGATCTGATCTTATTTTTAGGTTCTATAACCTGCATTTTAGATGCACCAAACACCCTTCGACCACTCACACTGCCTGTTTTTGTAATTTCTGCCCCATCTGCATCCTCCAGCTGCATCAATGACGATTCAAACTCTTGAATAGCAAGCCTACCTTCTTCATCAGCTGCTTCCTTCTTTTTCTTCAATGCCCTTTTCTATACCAAAGCAAATTAAAAAGAAAAATAATGAGAAAAGATAGAAAATTTATTTAAAGGATCCATAGAAAAATCTTAGGGAAGAAGCAAATGACTGGAAGAGTATCATTTTCGAGCAAGGTGTTAAAGTTTCTCCCTGGGAAGAGAGGAGCAATAGGGGAGGGGGTAGTAAGAAGGCAAGCATCAGTTTAAAGAAGAGAAGCTTATAAAAAGCAGACATTACCATGAAAGGTAAAGAAAGGACTCCCGAATCAGGCACTTCATCATCTTCTTCTAATACTCGTCTTGTCTTCTCTCTTGCTTGTGCTAGCAACTTAGGTGCCTTGTCCTCGTCTGAGCCACCTGCATTTTCGCTATCTTCTTCATCGCTGCTGTCATCACTGCTGCTACTGTCCTTCATAGAGTTCATTTTCCCAGTCAAAAGAGCGTGCTGATGGAGTTGTTCAGCCATAGCAGCTCGAGTACCTTCATCTTGGGCATCCAAACCACGCTTAACAATACGTTGTGCCCATTTTGATTGGTTTTTGTGCCTTAAGGTCATGCGTTCCTGCATCAAATGTGCAAGGATAAGAGTGAGCATTTGAGTTTCATTAATTATCTTTAAAATTTTAGGGACATGAGGAATTTGTTTTTCAGTTTTTTTTTTAAAACTATCGAAATTTGGATAGTTTTTTAATATTTCAATGGTAACTATAAATTTTTTTATAGTTTCATTAATCATGATAAGAGTTTCAAGGACATAAACAGTTTGATTTTCCGAATGTATTTATTAAATATATAGAAAATGATCAATCACCTCTGCACGTTTGAACTCTTGCTTCATTGCCAGTTCTTTGGCTTCTTCTGCATCCATCGGCATTCCTACAGATCCTTTCAATCTTTCTTTCTTCAACAACCGATGGTATGTTTTTGATTTTATCTTCTTGACGCGTTTCATCTTCACCTCATGGCGGAAAAGAAGGCTCCGCATTTTTGCAATATGATTTCGACTGTTTACGTAATCTTCAAGGGATATCTTCCAAGCATCATGAAAAATATCAGTTTTGCAATAAAATAAAGAAAAACTGCAAATCATGCATCAATATGCATACAATTAAGCCTGATGAGACAAACAATTTTCAGGCACCCAGGCACCAAAACTATGACAACCGATTTCTCAAAGCTAAAAATTAAACAAAAATTGTCCAGATCACCCAACCCCTACTCTGAGCACCACCTCTTTTTTCCCCTACTGTTCTCATATGCAACTGTTATCTTGAGAATCTCTTTGCTGATTGAGAAAAAATACTCAACCAAATAAATAACATATTTAAAGTATTGGATGTTTCCTTTTAAAGACATAGAGAAGATCAACCTGAGTCAGAAACGTGTGAATCAAAAAATGGCAAGAAAACTGCAAAAATATGGGTAACAGAAAGAACACAGGAGCATAGGTGAACTGCATATAAAAAAATATTAAGACACTAAATTGAATCAAGCAAAGAATATTTATGGCCTCCATACCTTATTTAATTCAAGAAGCCTTGAGCCATCTTCTTTATGAGCTGCCATAACCTTGTCATCATTAACTAATGAAGACATTTTCTTCTCAAACTCAGTTCTAGGCTCAAATTCAGACGCTATTGCCCCTACAGTTGAAAACCCTGAATCTGTATCTTTATCAAATATAATGGTAGGTGCCTCCCTATTCCTCTTGACCAAAGGCTCCCATCTTGTAATATCTTTCTTTGATTGTTCATAAGCAGCGTTCCTTTCTAACCTGTCTCGATCCTCCTTGGGAAGTGGAGCTTGAAGAAGCTTTCCTTTTTTCTCCACATGACGAGTTATATTTCAAGCTCTCTATAACCAGGTTTTCCTTGAATGCTTTCAAGAAGGTCTTCAATAGCAATGCGGCCATCACCATCCAGAACATCACGAGTAGGATTATATTCAGACTCTGGATATCCCTCGGATACAACAACTTTGTTTTTCTTCCGGCCTGGGAACAACATAAGATTCGGGGCCATTCAAACCTCTGATTACTAAAACAACAAAAGCAGCAGGCAGATATTTTATGAAGGCAAATATATGAGATGGAAATAGTAATGCTCTAACCTTGACTAAGTTTATATTCCAAATATACAACACAATAAGAATCCATAAATGGATGTAAAAACAAGACACCTACTCAAACACAACTGGAACCCAAAAAATAATTACATGAGCATGAAGAATGTTTTCCTCTCAAATGGTATCCCCTATACATAATTCATGTCTGCATCTCTGAACATGTCTAGATGTAAAAGATGCTTACAAACATTTCAGCTTCAAGTACCCTAACTTCATTTGTAAACAAGTAAGCATGCATTGTACATGAAAAGAATATCATGTACCCTACTAATCTTGAGAAATGGAAGTGATACCTTGAAAGGCCTGACTTGGCATTCCAGTGATTCCTTGCAACATCCTCAGATGCCGTTCATCATCTTCATCTTCAACATCATCACCAAGTTGATCTAGGTCTCCCTTTTTACCCTTATGGTCAGCAATCTTATTTTCGCCACCATCAAAGTCATAATCGTCGTCATCCGATTCAACATTCTCATCCTACATTAATTGAAAAAATATTTGAGATACCATCTAAGAAAACCAATGTTGGTAGATAAAAAAAGCCATCATTATAGCAAAATGAGTAGAGTAAAAAAAAAAACACAGTCAATCAGTATAGCAAATTCCGAAGCCATCAAGAAATAGAACAACATCTAATAACACACGAAATCCACTCTTCTAAAGTAAAATCCAGCAGTCGAACTAGCTGTTAATTAAACAGAAAATAATTTTTAGACAAGCTATGCTATGAATAAAATATATATATATATAGGAGAGAGAGCTAGAAACCTTAAAATCCTCAGGTAACTTGTACTCGTAATTCTCAACGGAATCGAAGCGGCGGTTCTTCTTTGATTCCTCTTCAGGCAATCCTTCCTCGTATTCATAAACGTCGCCGTTAATACCTTCATCTTCTTCACTGCAGGACTGGTCATTAGGGTTGATTCGATCGAGCTCTTTCCTAAGAGATTGAGGTAAGCGTGGACCGGTCCGCCTTTTCTCGTCCTCACTCTTGCCGTTTTTTTTGCTGAATTTGGACTTTTTGGTAAATTTTTGTGGTCTATCATGTTTCTTACCGTCTCTCGATTTTCTCTTCTTCTCTATCATCTTCATGGCTTTGTATTTCCAAATGCTAGATTAGTTCGGGTAACAGCGGCGGTGCTTGTAAAATCTCCACTCAAAGTTATACACGCCTGCCTAGTTGGGAATTGGGATGGATGAAAAGACGCCGTTTTGTAGAGGAAGAAGGTTAGGTTTCTTAAGCGACAGAGGCTCCAAGGTTGTGGCCTTATGGGTTTTATATAAACGACGTCGTTTATCTCCTGGCATGAGAAGGAATTGTCGAGTATATTCATTTATTGTACCGTAAAGGCATAAACATTTAACTAATCATCTTGTAATTAATCATGATTATTAAAATTACGAAAGGTTCAATCAATTTTCAAATCAGAATGTATTTTTTCTTTTCTATTGAAGAAAAGTATGCTATTTACGTTGTAAAAAGCCATTGTGAGTAATCATGATGTAAATAAAACTATTTATACGAGTTGCGATAAATTACATGTAAAAACTAGTTACATGACACACGCTACGCTATGTCATGGATTCACTTTTTATTTTCATAAAAATATCATAAAAATTTAAAATTCAAGAGAATTGGGTCCTCACACAGGACTCATTAACCTTGGGTCTAAACACCAGACCCAAGAGAATTAAGTCCTGGGCTGACCAAAGAGAATTAGGTCTTAACGGGGGACTCAATTTGTTTGGGTCCAGCTTCAAGTCCCAAGGCTAATGGGTTCGGCATCAAGACCTAATTCTCTTGGGTTTGGCATCAGATCCTATTAGACAGTTGATCCAAGTGCATTGAATCCTGACGAAGCACCCAAGTGAATTAGGTTCTGACGCAGACCCATTAACCTTGGGTTGTGGCGTTAAGAACCATTAGTCTTGGGTCCTAACATTAGTCTTGGGTCCTAACGCAGGACCCATAGTCTTGGGTCAGGCGAGGCTGCAAGACCAAATGTATTTGGGTCCTAACGACTAACCCAAGGGATTTGGGTCCTGACGTAGGATCTATGAGAATTGGGTCCTTACGAAGGACACATAGTCTTGGGTCAAGTGGGTCTGTAAAACCCAAGGGATTCAGGTTTATGCTCATGCCACGCCCAAGTAACTTGGGTGAGGCACCCCTTTCCAGCTTCAAGTTTCTTGGGTTTGGAAAAGGATGCCTGACCCAAGTTAATAATAATAATAATAATAATAATAATAATAATTGATTTTACCCTTCAAATCAATTCTATGTTTTCTTCAATAGCAATAATATTTTTTCAAATTTATTAATGATAATAATAATAATTTTTTTATTTTACCCTTCAAATCAAATTTATGGTTGTTTTTCAATATTGATAATAATTTTTTTCAATTTTTTCAATTATTTTATGAATAATATTAATTATAATAATATTTATAATATAAATAATAATAATTTTGATATGAATACCTTTCATTATAATAAAATAATTAATATTTATAACACAAATAATTATATTTAGAAACCTAAAATCAGTCCTGACACCGGACCCAAGAGAAATGGATCTTAACGCCTTACCCAAGAGAATTGGGTCCTGACGCATGACCTATTAGCCTTAGGTCCCCTTGTCAGACCCAAGAGATTTGAATCCTAAAGCAAGACCCATTAGCATTGGGTCCTAGACCCAAGAGAATTAGATCCAGACGCAGGACCCATCAGCCTTGGGTCCTGACGACGGACCCAAGAGAATTGGGTTCCAACGCAGGACACATAGTCTTGGGTCAAACGGGGCTGTAAGACTTAAGGAATTTGAGTCTGCACTCCTGCCACACCCAAGCAACTTGGATGAGACGTCCTTTTTAGCCCCAAGTTTCTTGGGTTTGGAAGGGGATCCCTGACCCAAGTTATTAATAATAATAATAATAATAATAATAATAATAATAATATTGATTTTGCCCTTCAAATCAATTTTATGTTTTTTTTTCAATAGTAATAATATTTATTTCAAATTAATAATATTAATGAATATAATAATATTAATAATAATACTAAACTCTTTTTAATCCCTTCAAATCAAATTTATATATTTTTTTAATAGCAATAATATTTTTTCAAATTTATTAACGATGATGATGATGATGATGATGATGATGATTTTTAATTCTACCCTTCAAATGAAACCTATTTTTGTTTTTCAATATTAATAAATTTTTTTTCAAATTTAATAAGTATTATATTAATGATTTTAACCGTAATAAAAATAATAATATTTATAATACATATAATAGTATTTTTAATATTAATAATATTAATTATAACAAAAATAACAATATTTATAAGACAAATAATAATATTTTTGATATCAATACTTTTAATTATAATAAAAATAATTATATTTATAATACAAATAATTATATTTAGAAACCTAAAACCCAAAAACCTTGGGTCTTTACATTGGACCCGAGAGAATTAGGTCTTGATGCAGGACTCAACACGCGGTTCTGCAAACCCTAGGCCTCGGTTCTGCACACCCCAGGCGACGAGTCTTCATACCCGCTTGCCTGGGTCAACAAAGCGCGTGCGTGTCGGCCTTAACGCCCATGGCTTGACAGCCCTAGAGCTAGGTGTCTACATAAATGAGGCCGCAGCCAGACGCGCGGTCTAGCCCTAGTGCTTAGGGTGTGGCAGCCTGAGGCCAGGTATCTGCAACTTGGGGCTTGCAGCCCCATCTAAACCTGAACTGATCATTTTCTCATCAATCAAAAAGACAACCCCACCCCTTGCAGTCTTTGCAACTCTCTGTGGCAATGACAGTTCTGTTATTACACCGCTCCAATCCACAATACTTTTAACAAAGAGCAAACCTAAATAGTGAAATCACTCACAGTTTACAGTACTTTCAAACAGTGCAATCCTCAGTGAAAATCACTCATAATCTACCGTAATTCACATCCACAGTAAAACAACAAGCCCTTTTAATTATAGTTAATTCAAGTTAATTTTTAATATAAGAGAAAAATATATCCACATTATAAAGTATCATGAATTTTTTTTTAATAGAAAAACAAAAGGATATGTTTATTCTTACTAAAATAAATTAAGAATATATATACACATACACACACATATATATGAATTAATAAATAAATAAAAAGTTATTAACGCTAGTTAAATACTAAAACGGGAAGATGATCTTCTTAGTAAAAACAAAAGATCAAGATGTACATGTAAATATTTCAGCCCAACTATCTTTTTTTATTTTATACGTTTTTATTTATTTTCTATAGTAGGTTAAGTCAGGTTAATAAGAACAAATAGTTTTATTTTTGTAAATGTATCGTGAAAATACAACTTATTTATATAAAATATAAGAAAAAATTAAAAATAAATTACAATAATCTCTTTGAAGTATTATGAAATAAAAAAATAATTCAAAAATATATATTTTTTTTAAAAATAGTTAAACTAAACTATTTAAAAAATAAAGAGAGTGAGAGAGAGGTTGTCAATTAAATTTTAAATAAAAAGTAATAAAAAAAAATAAAAAAAAGGTTAAGCGTTATTAGCCCTGACAGGTTAGGCATGCACCTAACTAAACTGAAAAGCCTAGTCACTCTTGGTTTATTACCACTCTATCTTTTTTTTTAACGAACTATATATCATTTATTGTAAAAGATAACTAGTATGGACAATTTTTTATCACCTCTAGTAATAAAAAAAATCAAGGTTAGAGTTTTCGGATCCTAAAAACTTATTTTTAACTTCTTTTCACTTTAAATACCTAAAACAAGTCTCATGAAACTATATAAACTCATTCCTAACCTCAAAAAAACCTCTAATCAATATAAAAAAATAAATTAATAAAAAAACTTAATGAACCATGATTTTTTTTTCCATAATGATTGAAACGGCAACATTACCTCCATTGAACTCCCTTGCAATAGACGAACCCATTGAAACTAAAATTAACTTTTTTTCTTATGTCCAAAATATGGCTAGTCAAACTCTCTCTCTTCTAAAGCTTTTTCTTTGACTTTTCTCTCATTTCTTAGCGTTTAAAGACTAAAACATGAAGAAAAAAAAATTAAGCTTTGAGATGAGATGTAAAATGCTAAAACAATAGGGATTAAATAATACTTAAGAGACCAAAGTGAAGTTTTATACACCAAAATAAAAAAGAGGTCTTTTTTTGTTAAATTTGGTCGTTGTTCTTATAATATATTTTTTTTAAATTGCAAACTAAAATTTTATTTTGCAATGTCAATCTTTAATTTATCAACAAAATATTTCTTGGCAATTTGCATATGTTGTTGCTACCCGACATGAATATGAGACCTCTGAAATTAAAGGAAAAATAAAAAAAATGTTGTCACCTACTTTTTAAGAAAATTAAATATCCTAAAATATGTACTAATTTTAAAAATTCGAGTAAGAGGTTAATTGTGTTTAAAGGAAGATAAACATCACCCATATTACATCCTTCTGAAAAGAAAGTTATCTTAGTCATGTGTGTTTTTCTAAACTTGTTTTATACATGCTATTAATTGTCTAAATTTTTTATGAGCTTACTTGTAAGTCATTTATTATTGATCAATTTTTGTCTAGCTAACGTCGGACCTTGAATCAAGAGTGTTGCAACTCAAAGGTTTTTTTATATATCTTTTTTCAATTAAAAGCAACATGTTGAGCTATGTCAATCCCTAAAACTAGGAGACTCAATAACTTAGTTGTTAAAACTAAGTTTAAAAATGCCATTGATTTGATGAAAAGTCATTAACACCTTTTTGAACTAATTTTAAGGTTCAAAGCATCATACTAGATTTACGTTGGTCTCTAAAACTAGGAGACATGTTGACCTAAATGTTAAAATCATTTTTAATCAAAATATCGCCAATTTGACAAAAACTTGTCGATGTAATTTTTATTCTTCTTTTTAAAAAATATTTACAGTGAAATTATATACTAAGACCATCGACGCGCAATATAAAATATTAAAAATGACATCAAATTCCAACAAAACAAATAAAAAAACAACATCCACACTGAACATAACAAAAAACAACAATATCCACACACAACTTAACAATTCAAAAAGAACATTAACACACATTAAATTTCACATCGAGACCAAATCATTACGTCTTAGATAAACCTGTTGCGACTCAAAACTATTTTTCCACTCCAAAATTTTTTCTTTGATTTTCTCTCTATTTTCTTTCACTCCATTTCCCCCGAACCCCCCCTCCCACCACACACACACACACACACACACACACACACACACACACACACACACACACACACACACACACACACACACACACACCTTTTCTTCTCTACCATTCACATTCACATATCTTTTATATCATCTTATCTAATAATATTCTTATTCTTTATTTCCCCTTTTCTTTTTCTTATCCTCTTATTCTCTAGAATCTTCTACTAACTTCTTTTCTATTTTCTTTTTCTTTCTTTTATTATTATTATTATTATTATTATTATTTCTTGCATCTTTATCCTTAGTTTATTGGGGAAGGGGTTGGAAAATTATGTTCATTTTAGTCCCTCATTATTTACTTGATTATCATTTCACTCACTAATCTCTTTCTTCTTCTTTTTCTTTTTTTTTTGCTATTTTTTTAATTTTTAAAATTCTTTAAAACAAATATAACAAGTGAAATGATAAAAAAAAATCATGAACTAGTTGAAAATTGGCTAAATTGCGTTAAAATGCATTTTTTAAAAAAATTTTATATTTATTTTGAAAATATATTCAAAATCAAGAGGTAAAAAATTGGATTATAAAACAAGTTAGAGTATGCAAAGCGAATTAATTTCAACATATAGAACTATGTTAATATAACTAAGAGGATGAAATTGCAATAAAGCAAAGTTGAATGAAAAGATATAGGTATTGTAAAGATGAATTTTGTAGTTCGCGCAGATGAGTGTGGGGGCATAAAGGACACTATTCATTTCTCTCAATCATTTTAGTTTTTTCTACTATCTTATTGGCTCACGTTGTGCTACCATTAGATGAATTTTCTTTTACATAAAAAAATATCCAAGCATTGCTAACTTGATTCCTAATTAAAAAAATTAAATTCAAAATATGAGGCATATTGGATAATATTTTTTTATTTTTTTTATATGACATCATATTGGATGATATTTATTTTTAAATATTAAAACGATAACATATTGGATCGATCTAGATTAACCTGTCAAATTTTTTATCTTGGTCATGAGATCGTGATAACTATATAGAAAGAAAGTTAAAATAAATTATAAAAGCCAATTCTTGATCAATCTAAAGTTGAAGAACAAAATTATAAAAACAAATTAAATTAAAAAGGATAACCCAGGTTAACTTGTCAAACCAACAACCAGGGTCATGAGATCGGGATAACTCTATGGAAAAAATAAAAAAAACTATGATTTTTTTTCATTTCGTCTGACAAGTCTGTTTTTATTTCCGCGTCCTGGCCTGTGTCACGGGCCATTTTTTATTTTTTATTGCAACAAATTAGATAAGATAAAAAAAAATTATTTTATTTGATTCAAAAATACTTGTTATGGAAAGAACATGACTTTTTCCATTCTTCGCCTAATTTCCAACCAAATCAATGTTGAAGGATGAAAAAAAAATTAAGCTAACTTGTTAAATTTGCGACCTAAGTCATGAGATTAGAATAACTTCATAAAAAAAAAAAAGCTCAATTTCCAACAAATAATTCAATATTGAACATTGAAATTGAGAAAAAAAACTAAATTTGTAAGACTAAGATATCTTTATAAAAAGAAAATAAAAAAGCTCAATTCCTAAACATCCTAATAATGAAAGAAAAAAACTATATAAAAAAGAACATTGAGTTGTTGGAGGGTGAAATTAAAAAAGAAAATTCAATTAAAATGGGACAAAGAAAGAAAATGGGTAAACCCGAATTAATATGCTAAACTCGTGACTCGGATTATGAGATTGAAATAGCCTCATAAAAAATAGACAAAAAAAAAGTCCAATTAAAAAAGAATAAAAAAATGAATAGAATTAACCCAGTTTAGCCTACTAAATTCTCAATTCAGGTCATGAGATCGGGATGACTCCAAAAAAAAATTAAAAACAATTTTGAAACTCAATTTCTAACCAACACAATATTAAAAAATGCAATAAACCAGTTTTGTTTTTTTTTAATCACACTTTATGATTGTAAACAACTCAAGATTTTTAATTTCTAGATCTAGATGGAAAGAAATATAAATAACGATGATAGGAAGGGCACATTAATTGACGAAGAGCAACAGGCAGAGAGATGTCTGAGCTTATTAGCTCCTTTTTTCTTCAAGACTATTTGATCCATTATTGTGGAATCTTTGAAAATTAATAAATGTCAATTATTCATATTTAATGTATCATAAATCTTCTCCTTTTAAAATCTGGAGGTAAAGACAATTAATTTTTCTGTATAACTGGATACATTGAATTTTTCATCACCTTTAAAAATTAATTAGTAGTTTATATTTATACAAAATAACTTGATCACATTGAATTGAACTAAACCGAGGAATATTTTGCACGTGCCCTGCAGTGCAGCACTATCCATTACCATGGCAATGACGCAAAGCACTTGCAGAAACATCAAGTAAATGCCTGCCCGTTAGGGCTCCTAACTCGTTTTGTATATGCATGATCTTGCAAGAAGGTTCAGTGCAATATCTTTAATCAAATTAGACAGGTGAGCTTTAGTGAACAGTGACAGTGAATATATGTGCACATCAGTCCACAGATCTAACCAGATCAGCCATTGTTACCTGCAACATCCATCCACCAGCGGTGACTGAAGAGGTGAGGAGCCCGTGTTGGAGAAGAAGAGCGCGTGCAAAGTGTAAGCACTTCATCAGGATTTTGCACGTGCCCTGCTTCTCCAGCAAGGAACCGCTCGCCCATTAAAATTTCATACAATTGGCTAGCTTGCTGAAATATAAAATGTTAAGCTACTTCGGTTGTCTGAAATGTCTGTAAGAAACTCGTTTATTTATAGGTGCGAGTGTCGGGAGGGAGATGGGGAAGAGATACGTACAGAAAGAGATTGCTCATTGCTTCATCTAAAGCATAGAAAAGGAGCTAGTAGTGCTGCTGGTAAATTTCAAAGTGTTGTTAATGGTGTAAAAGAAAAAAAAGAAAAAAAAAAGAACCTTGGCAGCCATTATTCGCATGCCATGCTATCATGGTGGGTCGAGAAGAATTCAAAGTAGAGGAGATGTATCTCAGGAAAGACCAAGAATGGTCATGTCATGCCTTAATTTCTCAAAAGCCACCAAACCCTTTGTTCTTTGCAGGATCCAATGCACTAGCTATCCTAGTCGAAACAGACAGAGCACAAGCTTTTGATGAGTCTGAGATCTATTTATGAAACAAGACAGCACTCCTTTTGCCTTGCAGTATTACTAGCCTTTGGATCAAGAATCTCGTGCCATGACTTGGTCCCATGGTTTTTAGGTGGGGTCACATTTTTAATTTCTATCTCTTGTGAGGAGAAAAACTTTTCTGGTGCAGTGCAAGCAGTGAGATCAGAAGAATAATGTATGATGCACGTAGGGTTTGCGTGTTGGTGCATGTCTTTTGAGTACATGAGTTCTTGAGACCGAGCTGGGAGGCTCCCTAGGCAGATATGGTTCCCTATATGGAGTAGGCTCCTGGCCATCCCCATGATTTATGGCGAGGTTAATTTTATAGATGGATCCAGTCTTCAAGCAGATTCAGTCTCTAACGTTGAGCTCAGTAGTCATTGAGGTGAGCCAGGCCGCCGGCGTAGGGTATGGTTACAGCCCATAATCAGACTACAGCCCCATACCCTTCCTCTGTAGGAACTTAGCTAAGAGTGGAGGAGCATCCGTGTTTTTTGATGTTGAATTGAAATGAGAAACGAATCTATACTGCCCATTCCTCCAACTTTGAATGTATATCACGCTCACATTATAACGCTGCTTCGGCATTTTTAGGAGAGAACAGCACATACACAGCGTGTGATTTTTTCAAGACATTTACGTGACCTTGGCAAAACAAAACTTATGCCCTTTTACGTGCTAACCATCAAACGCTTCTTTGAATTGAAGATGTAGATTAATTAAGAAGCTTAATTACAATAATCTCTTGGCCATGATGTTTTGTAGCGCTTACTAGCTAAAATGCTAATGCAGAACAAGGAGTAGTGCTGTAAGAGCACATGACCATCAAAGACTAGCTAGCTAGTTAAGGTCTATGGAGTGAGCGCGCGATCTGAAATGTACTTTCTAAAATGGCTGGATTTGGTCTCTCTCTTGAATCACCATTTTTGTCCTGTGGAGGAAGAACATAGATTCTGGGATGAGGTCATCATCAAATCTATAGGCATAAATGCTAGCGTGTGCACCCTTCTCTTGTGGTGTTGTAGCAATAAATGCTTTATGTGGTCATGCACTCGTACATCTTCAAATGCTTTTCAAACTCAATCATGCTCCCAACAAGCTAAATTCCACAGTACTTGATGCTTATATTTTTAATCTGCCTCGGGAAAAAAAGACGAAGAAAATGGAACGCAAACGAAAGCTGGTGACATCCTTAACAAGAGGCAATGGGGATAATTAAGCTCCTCTTGGGATCATTGAGCGAGTGAATTAAGCTAATGCATGTAATGAAACCCTTATATATGATAAGCTACAATTATAGCCCTGCTTTTCCCTACCTCTGCATAGATATTAGACAGGACTATGCTTACATTCAATTTCTAATCTTTGAAGTGTATGCTTATATTCAATTTCTAATCTTCGATTACCAAAGGATACTATTCTCATCCACGTCAACTCATTTTCCAATGGCCAAAATGTTTGTAGTATCCTATCAACAACCTTCTTCTTATGGTTATTAAGTTAACACCGATATAGCAGGTTGATTCAAAACTTGATGATTAGAATGATTTGGGTAAGGTGAAAGATTAGCAAAAATAAAAAAATAGTCAAACCCGGTTGACCTGATAAAACCCGACAGAGATCTATTTTTTTTTTAATGTATTTTTTATCCTAGTCAAAAATTTTTTTTTTTTCATATTTTTTAGTTGGTTATTATTCATTTTCAAAGTTTACTATATAAATATTAGAAGAATATTTTATTTTTTCAATATAAGATTTGAAACTCTTTAATATATACTCTATGTTTATAAGAAAAAAATTATTTTTTCAATTTAAAATTTGAAGCTCTTTAATATATATACTCCATACTTACAAGAAAAAAAGTTATGTTTTTTCAATGTAGGATAAATAAACCTTTTATTTTAAATACTTCAACTTAAAATGATAAAATAATATCTTTTCAATGTGGGATAAAAAACCTATTGAAATAATCTTTTAAACTTCATTATTTAAAATATGTATAATCTATATTCGCATGAATTATTTTTTAATTTTTTTATATGAAATATTAAACTTTAAATATTTTTTTAAAATTTTCCGGGTTGATTCAGGTCAACTCATGTAATCCAGGACTTGGTCTCTTGGCCAGGTCAATCACTTGATCGAGTTTGATAACTATGCTTCTTCTCTATCCTCCCCATCACCACTAGTTTCTAGCTGATCAGAGTCCAAACATGCCATCGATACAACTCTTCCGAAAATTGAAGTTTACCAACTCCTTTTGTGCAGCAATAATTAACTTGGCATTAATCTTAAAGTAAGCAAAGCAGACCATTGGCTGGGAAAGTCTACTCATTGTTGAGCAAGAATAGTCTGTCTGGCCATTAGGGGTTTCCATTCATAATCTGATCACATTATGAGATGATTTTCTAGCAAAACCATACCTCACATAAAAGCAGCACGAGCTGCCTAGCAATAATTTGCAGTTCTTGACAGGAAATTCACAGAACAATTGCACAGCATATACGTGCAGATAAATTCAGAAAAACAAAGGCACAAAAGGATGACCTTGGGATAGAATGCCAGTCCAGTTTGTCAGGCGAGAGCCATGCCATAAAAGCGTTCTGTTTTTTTATGGTAGAGAACTGCCCAGAAGAGCTAAGAGGCATTATTTTACAGCAGCTTAAAAGTTGCTTGCAGCAGTGAAAGTGAACCAACTATGAACATTTGTAATTGTTAAATATCCAGAATTACTGGACTTCATGCGAAAACGCGTCTCTTTACAGATCATGTGATCTTAAGCTTACAACCACAGCAGTGCAAGTTCATGTTTTTAGAATAGCTATTTCAAGAAAATTGCTGAAGGGTGGAATTGTCTGTCTATTCTCGCTACAAAGACATTACTTTGGTAATAAGTAGTTTTTTCTTAAAAAAAAAGGGACCAAATTATGACGGCAACAATTTATCTGAATAGAAAATGCATTGTTTACCCTTTCTATAACAGGGTGATAGATGGTATGAGCACAATCCTTTAAGATTAATAATACCGATGATGACAGCTCTAAGTAGATCAACTTATCAGCCGACAGCAGGCATGAAGACAAACCTAACTAACATTATGCTAGAAGCAAAAGTGGATATTTAGGAAAAAAACAGAAAGGAGTTACCATTTCTAGCTTGCATTTTGACTTCTGAGGTGTATCATTACCAAACTCCCCTTCCACAATCTAATTTCCATATTACTTGGAATTTTTTCAGGAAAGAAGATTAGGATACGTGCCACTGTCCAGAATACTTATTATCCCTACGGTTTAATGAGAGAGAGAGAGAGAGAGAATCACGCTTTTTTTAAAAAAAAATCCATAATTACGAGGAATGACCGTGTAAAATTCTCTGCAAAAAAATATGTCCAACAAACATCAAAAAAAAGTTTCCCAAACTTCTTCCAAGCCTGAATGCAGCGTGAGTGTATTTGTTTTTAAGATAATGAGGTTCTAATTATTCACAAAACTTAACTATAAAAAGCTAGTTTTTCTTTTCTTTTTAGTTTTTTTGATGGTTCCATGTACAAATTAACCTCAACTTCAATCACAAAAATAAACATATCCTAAATACACAATGAATGATGCTGTCGATGTGCTTGTACTTACCCACTTAGTTCAAGTTTTAATCTATTTGTTGTCTCAATTACATAAGAAATCATCTTTAAAATATCGTAACCCTAAATAAATTCAAAGAAAATTAAAGAAAAACAAAAAAGATACCATCTTATGCATCATAAAAGTAAAAGCCTCGATAAAATAGTAGCCAGTAACCACATTGTATCCTTGGTTCATCAGACTCTGATACACACTAGCTATGCAGGACCCCTGAAAAAAGAAATAAAAAAAGTGGAAGCCAACTAAACTATGAATTATAGTAATTCTTTCTATCAAGCACTCACAACTCCCAAAACAAGAAATTTTATTGCTGGAAATTGCATCTCGTTATCTTCAATACTCATATCAGTGGAAATAAGAGCTCTGAAAATAGAGAAGAGAAGGGCTTGGCATCCATGCTTCTCCTAACATCTAAAGAGGGACAATATGAAATTAGTTTTAAGTTGATTCATCAATGAAAAATATTTATAGCTCTCGTCAGCTGTGATATCACTCGATACATTAATAACTTAAAGCATGTCTTTTACATAGTTAATCATTGCAATGTTATTTTATAATTCATGAGCGTTACCTAGCAGATTCAGTTAAAATGCATCATGAAATCAAACACATAACAAAGATTATTCCAACCAGTGAATCAAACACACTCACCATTGATATAGTTGACTCACTTAGTTTACCAAGTGGCAATTCATTAGCATCGTATCCTGAAAGATAAGACAAACAACATAGGTTAGAGAGCTACAAGTGACATTGTAATGAAAATGAAAATGTGTATAGAACTGAAGTAATAAAACCCATAATAAAAGAACTACCATTGAAGCACCCATGTCTCACCCACTCAATGTCCTTGTTAAATTTGACACTCCTCTTTCTTGCAAGTGAGATAACAAAAGAGCCAATATTTACAGTCTTTAGGGAGGCAGAGGCTTACTAGCAACCTTAAATAAAGAACATATGAATGGGGGAAAGGGAAGAGAAAGAAGAGAGAGATAGATTCTTGCCTAATTCATCATTTCATTCTTCAACTAACTACCAGCACTCCATTCTGTTACATATATCAGCAATTCTAGGTTGCCTCCAGAATATACAGCCATTCTACACGTGATAAACAACACAACAAAAGAATAACTAATTTATTTAAACGATGTATTTAGTAAAGGATAAACAGTGTTTCTAACAGTCATTAATTTAAATGTTAACATTTCCTTCTTCTTGCTCTGTATCATACCCGTTAGTTCCATTTTTCTTGTAACAATAACCTCCTCTCAAATCGACCTTATCCCCAAGCGAGAATCTAGGAAACCTTAATGCCATTTTATCAACATACTCTCATTTTACCTTTGATGGTAGTGAGTTCTTTCAAAGAACAAGAACTTAAGTGACTGCTCGATTTCCTTTTTTTACCATCCTTCGATCTAGGAGCGATTGAGGTAATAATTTTGGTTCACCCTGATAATTTAAAAGCTAATTCTATACAATCTTATTGCCCAAATGCTTCTTCAATTATGACACATGAAAGACTAGGTGGATGGCTACTAAGAATGGTAATTGTAACCTATATGCCATCGATCCAACCTTCTCTATAACCTGGTAAGGACCATGATACTTGGATGCCCATTTCTAAAATGTTCGATGAGCTATTAACTTCTGTTTATAGGGTTGTAGCTTGAGGTAGAATAAATCACCAAGCTTAAATGATTGTTCACTCCTCTTCTTGTTGGCCAATTGAACCATTCTGTGTTGCGCTGCTTGCAAATTATTCCTTATAATTTTCAACATTTCTTCCTTGTTTGATAGAAGTTTATCTACTATTTCATTAGCTGAATCTTTAGGAACACAAGGAATGTGGATTGGTGGCATTAATACATACAACACTTCATAAGGGGTATGCTTAGTTAAAGTGTGGTAATTAGTATTATACTAGCACTCACATAATGGTAGCCACTTGGACCATTAAGTAGGAGTATCACTGCACGTATCTGAGGTAGCTTTCCACACATTTGTTTACGACCTCTGTCTAACCGTTTGATTGAGGATGATATGTTATAAAGTAGTGTAAATCCACCCCTTGACAAACAAATAGACTCTTTTAAAATTGGCTTAGAAACACAGTATCTCAATCACTAACTATGGTAACTGGTAAACCATGAAGTAGCTACTGAGGTTGTAGTATAGGGGTGAGCTAGGGCTTTGAAGTAAGCATATTTACTGAGACAATCCATTACCGCTAGGATAACCTCCTTGCCATCAAACCGAGGTAAACCCTCAACAAAATCCTAGCTAATATCTTATAAGGGTACTTATGGAATAGGTAGTAGTTGCAATAGGCTAGGAGTCAACACATTTTCTATTTTGTTCCTCTAATATATATGACACTCCCTGACAAATTGCATCATATGTCTTTATTGTTTGTTCTAGTAAAAAACATTTTGTACTCTTTTAGTAGTCATTGTAGCTCTAGAATGTCCCTCGATGATAGAGTTATGATACAATGCTATCAATTTATTATGTAGCATAGGATCATTCCCTACTACAATTCTGCCTTTCCTATTCAAATGACCATTCACTTATTTGTAGTTAGGATGAGAAGCTAGATTTCTAATAAGATCCTGAATTATAGTTTGAACTACCACATCCTTCTCTCAAGTTCCCTTAACTTCTTCTATAATGTTGGTAGTTATAGTAGAGACCACCATGATGCATATTTCTCTACTAGAAACCCTAAAAAGAGCATTAATAACTATATTTTCTTTGCCCCTCCTATACTCGATCTCGTAATCAAATCCCTGTAACTTAGTTAACCATAAATTTTGAAAGAGATAAGTTACCTTTTGATCCAGTAGATATTTAAGATTGATATGGTCAGTACGGATCTTGAAATGTCTTCTCTATAAATAATGTTTCCATTTGGTAACAACGTGTAAAATAACAAACATCTCCCTCTCATAAGTTGATAAAGCTTATTGTTTCAACCTAAAAAATTTGGTGATATAGGCAATGAGATGTCCTTCTTATATCAGAACTACCCTCATACCCATTCTTAATGCATCAGTATCAACTACAAAAACCTTATTCAAGTCAAGTAAATCCAACATAAAAGGGTTGGTCATGACTTTATTTAGATGATTAAAAGCCTCAATCATTGTAACAGATCATTCATAGGCATCCTTTTTAAGTAATCGAGTTAAAGGCTTGTATGTACTACCATAGTTCTTCATAAACTTTCTATAGTATCCAGTAAAGCCAAGAAACCCTCATATCTATTTAATATTCTTAGAAAAAGGTCAGTGTCCACCTCTTATTTAAAGATTACGTGCCCTAGGTATTCAATTTGGTTACTATAGAAAACACACTGTCTTTTTCTTAGTAAATAAGCAATGAGATTGAAGTAGTTCAAACCAAGGTTGTCAATTTCGTTTTAGTAGGTGTTTCTTTTTTTCAATTGGAATGGAATGTTTCAGTTTCGGAGTGTTTCGACGTGCCGTTTCGGGGGTTGTACCGTTCATATATATAAAATTCAACAAACATAATTCAAATTCAAGATAAATTAATTATAAATTATACAATACAAACACAATGCCAAACAAATATAATTTCAAAATTTAAAATATTTCTAAATAGTCAAGATTAAATAGATCTTTAACTTAAAGTAATTCAACTTAAATAAAATATCAAAATATTATGAAAGTAAAATGTTTTAACACAAATATTTTAAATATAAAGTTAAGTCAATGTTATCAAGGCTAATGGAATTTAAAGCATCTCTTATTTTGCTCAAATTCCTACAAAGTATAAACATGAAAAAAACAACATGAATATAAACCATATATATTAGTGATAAATCTAATTTTAAAAAATTAATATCATTGTTAATGAAAATAATAATAATAATAATTTTCAATATTATTATTAATATCATTGTTATTGAAAATAGTAATGAAAAAAAGCTTTTTATACTTGGGTGGTTTAATTAATTTAATTGAACAAGGTTCAGTTTGATTCAATGGCTTTTGAAGAGCGAAACGGAACATGTGGAATGAAACCGGAACGTTCCAGTCGAAATTTAGCTGAAAAATCTGGAACGGACCGAGATTTAAAATGATATGAAAATTGTTCCGTTTTGTTCTCTTTTTTAAATTGGTATGTAATGTTTCGGCCATTCCGGGCGAAACGGAATGGAATTGACAACCTTGGTTCAAACACTATCTTCATGTGTTGTAAGTGATTTGTCATAAGCTTGTTATATATAAGGATGTCATCAAAGAACAACAATATAAATTTCTTGTGATATACCCTAAATATCTCATTCATTAAGCTTTGAAATGTTGCAGGAGCATTGATTAAGACAAAAGGGTATAATCAAGAATTCATAGTGGCCATTGCGAGTTCTGAAAGCACCATTTCCAATTACGTAGAGAGTATGAAATCCATTAACACCTTCTAGTGTATTAATGGATATAAAAGGGATAATAGCTTCAAAACTAAATTCATTGTCTTCTCTTATTGCTTCCTCCTCATTATATATAATTTATAGAGAATAGAGTTTCTTGTTTTTGCATCTATGACCTGGCATAAATTTCTCATCACACCAAAAGCATAACCCCTTAGCTCTTCTCTCATTTAACTCCTTATTTCTCGGTGATTTGGTTTGTAGGTAAGATTTTGGGCAGGTGTAGCTAACAGACCAGGATGATGTGAGTTTGGGGTATTAATAAGTAGGGAAGAAGAGTTTTTATTTTTGTTCGGATATTAGTGAAATCTAGTTTGACCGACTTGAGTTATAATATTAGTGGATTGTTTAAGGTTATTGTAAAGGTTTCTGTAATGGGATAATGTGTTCTCTTGTAGACGAGCTAAGTTATAAACTTATTTCAATACCTTAAGTTCAAATATTTTAACCAAGTTCTTAATCTCCACCTCTAAACCACCCATAAAGAACATTGGAGCTTGTCTGTCGCTAATCTCAACCCTATTCTACAGGATATCAAAATTATGAATATAACCCTCTATACCTGTATTTTGTTGAAAGTTCTTCAATTCTTCTAAAGGATCTTTCTATCCCTCAAACATACAACATGAAAGCTTCCATATACTCCCTCCATTAAACCTATTGACCTTATAAACTCCTCATGAAATTTTGATGTCGATAAAGTGTCTTACCATCTAAAGAACAAGAAACCACTTTAAGTATTTTGAAATCATTTATCTCTTTCATATTAAAATATTGATTACTTTTATAGAGCCATTTATGCACATTTTCACTGTCAAAACATGAAAAATCCCTTCTAGGTTTAATACCTTATAAGAGTGTTGTCTTTCTTCACAAGTTCAGCCAGGTTTTGAAGCAGAACCCCTAATGTGAATGTCCAGGAATATTTCATGGGATTGTGTTCCACAGTAGTTGATTGCATCTTCTATAGCAAGGAGCTGGTAGGCTAATCCATTGATGAGCTTATTGAGCTCCTCAATATTAGTATCTTGTTTAGATTTGGTAGCTTGTAACGGTTCTCCATAAGTCTCTAATAGACTCAAAACTTGTTCATAGATTATTCTTTGTTTGCAGCTTCAAATGACTTATCCAGCTAAGATCTTAGGACTTGGTGTCTGGTGCCATAGATGAAGTTCAAAAATTAGTGGCTCTGATACCACTAGTTACAAGTGAGATAACAAAAAAGCCAATATTTAACAGTCTCTAAGGAAGCAGAGACTTACTAGCAACCTTGAACAAAGAATAAATGAATGGGGGAAATGGGAGAGAAAGAAATAAGAGAGAGAGATAAAGAGATTTTTTCTTAATTCATCATTTCATTCTTTAATTAACTATTAGGACTGCATTTTGTTACATATATAAGCAATTTTAGAATTGCCTCCAGAATGTACATCCATCTACATGTGGCAGACAACACAACAAGAAAAAATCAATTTATTTAAATGGTGCATTTAGTAAAGGATAAACGGTGTTTCTAACGGTCACAAATTTAAATGTTAACATTTCCTTCTTCTTGCTCTGCATTAGGCCCTTCACTTCTATTTTTCTGGTAACACTATCCATCAAAGAATTTCTGAGAAACCAATATTATTTTTTTGATTGAGATAATTATTTGACATGTTTTTTTCATAACAATTACAATTTTCTCCATTTCCTTTTCTTTTTTTTCTTCTTCTTTTGCTGGCACCACAATCATTTTAAGAAAAATCATTTTTCCAATTCCACAAAATCAAAATTAATATTGAATTTAAATCCACACAAACAAATAATGTCAATTTTCAGTTACAAAAAATGTTGGTATCTAATAACTCCAAATAAAATCCATTAATAAATAAGTAAAAAAATGAAGTTTTGGATAGTTCACTGAAGTGAATGACTTTGCATGAAACACATAGCATATTTGAACTTTAATCAATTCAACTGAATGGCTCTGCAATGCTGAACCAGACGATCACCATTCACTTCAAAAGGTGTTATGTTAAGAAAAATATTTTCAAAAGGTGTTATGTTGCATGAAATAAGAATAAAAGAAAAAAAATCCCTATATAGTAGAAAGATTGAAGCAGATGGCATTACAAAGCACTCATTAGTGTATATATATATACTTTTGAAAGGCATCTTAGACGACAAGTTGTGTCACTCACAAAATAAGAGACAACTGTCTAAAATAGGAAAGACTCGCTTAGAGCTAAAATATAAGTGGCATCATCTTACAGTGTAGAGAAATTTATTTATTTATCCCATGAAATAAAATTAAAGCAAGAAAACCTAAAGTAGGTAATTGAAAATGAGTGAGTCACAAGCTGTAGATCAGCCGCTGCAGCAACTACTGTGGAGGTGTTTGAAAATATCGTAATGGTTGAAGTTTAAAGTGTTTTTCGCTCGGAAATGCATCAAAATAATTTTTTTTAACATCAGTATATCAAAACAATTTGAAAATATAAAAAAATAATTTTAAATATTTTTTTAATTTAAAAAAAAACATGATTTCAACTATATTGTCAGACACTTCATATTCATTGCAGCATCAACACCAACAGTTAGCAGGCAGAGAAGACATGATTGGGTGTGTGATGGCTTTAGAGGCGGCTTTGCTTCCATGCTTGCCTGCCAGGTAGTTCCAAGCCATTGACCCCTCTCCCCATCATTCTCACCAGAGTTAGTGACAACTTTATCTGACTCTTTTCAATTCCCATTGCCTTTTTTTGGGGTAATTTTCTGCAATACAATATAATTGGAGACGAGACTTGCTAGTCTGAAGGACATAGATCATAAAGAAGAGAGAAGAAAAAGCAGTAGAATGATTCTACCGTGTTGTTTGAGGTTTTGAATAATTGGAGCTGCAATGGCTGGTAGTGTTTGTTGCTTTTCATCATGCCACGCATACTTGGGATTTTGGAGGATTCAGGGGGCCACCCTCTCGATGAAGCCTAAGGTCCAACTTACCACCTCTGAATGAACAAAAACTAAGGGTGTGTTTGTTGGGCTAACAAGGGAGGGAAAAGATGGAGGCGGCCAATCCGCCCAAATTGGGATGATTGAATTTTGCAAGTGGGAAAGGATAAGAGAGATTCTTTCAATCCCACCCTCGAGACCTCATCCATCCTCACACCCATCTCTCCTAACAAACAGACCCTAAAGCTTTAGCAGACAGTCGAAGATCTGTAGATGTTTGCCTGGACACTCACTTTTTCATTGATGTCTCCTGGTCCATTTCTAAACGATCTCAACTAAAATTGCCAGGCATCCAGTTTGCTTGCTTGCTTGTTTCTCTCTAGGAATGTGATGGTGGAAACAGCTAAGCTAAACAAGTGGTAGAGATTTTTCGGGGGCTGAGAAAGTGCAATTAATCAAATATTGTTGGGCTTCTTATAACTGTCATGCCTCAAATATCCACTGAAAATGCCCAATCTGTTTGTGTAGCAAAAATGTGATTACAACTGGCAACAGCATTATCTAATTTAATCTGCCGCACAGCACTCACAAGAAATTACTGTTGAGTGATTTTCAGAAGCAAAAGAAAATATGACAGGAGTAATTCATAACTACAATGATACATTAAAAATCTTAACCTCATATTCAAACTAAGATTAAAAAAGATATAGGGAACAGTTACAAGAAGTTTAAGGTCCTTGTGTTAGCTCTCTCCTATGAGTAGCCAAAAACCATTTCATAATTGTCTACTTCTTGGCATAGGTAATTAACATTGAATTCTGCTGTAACTTGAAACCCTGAAGTGCATGCATAGCGACTGTTGATTGCATCTCATCTCCGTACTCTACAAAGGCAATCCCAGGCTTTGTTTCCACCATCCTGACCTCCTTAAAACCAGCGTACTGCTGGAATAACATTTGCAGCATCATTGTAGTAGTCTCATTGGGAAGATTTTGAATAAACAGAATGTTATTTGGAGGAGCTGGAGCCTCAGGGACCATAGATTTCACACCACCTAGATAGGGTATTTGAGAAAGCTGCAAAAATTTGAAGTAAAGGTAAGGATCATACTAAGAGATATTGGACATCCTTTTCAGAACAGTGGAAAATGACAACGAATTGCCAGTTTCAGAAAACAGGCTGCATCCTTGTGAATCTCAGAAATGAACTCTTTCACTAATTAATGGACGTGAAACTAATTTCCAGGAGTAGCTTGTCACTAGACAAGGCAACTAGCAACAGATTGTTTCCATTCTGTGAATCTAACTGGATGACGTAGTTGGATAAGTTAATCAACATAGTAGAAGCAAATAAATATTTTCCATCAGTAAATAGAAGTTACATTCTAGATTGAGCAACTAAAAATGTAATCCTCTTTGCCTAGCTCAAGTTCAGTTTAAATATATTGACCTGCATCTTTACTTTATAGCAAACAAATAAAATAATTTGTAAGAAGTCAACTTAATGGTCAAATCCTAATATCAAATTAACTTACAACAGCTGAATTTCAGGTGAATCATAATCACAAACATGGATCCAATTAATCTAGATACAGAGGAAAATGAGGTTAACCTACAAACCACATTATAAAGAACCCAGTAGTGGTAATCCTAAGAAAGCAGAAAACATGCTTACAGGAGGTGTTGTCCCGTAGGCGCCGCCATATGCAGGAGTCAGACCCACTCCCACTTGATTAGTATCATGTTGATCTTTCTTCTTTTTCCCTGCCATTTGAAAAATATAGATCTCAGAGGGAAATAAATCAGAGACAATCTACACATTCATACATTCATCTCAAATTGGTTTCTTTCCTACTATTTAAAAAGGAAAAGAAAAAAAAATAGCATGTTGCACAATTCAGTTACTATCAAGCATGCTTGAAAAAAAAAGACAAATAAACCCCTAGATGCTAGTTTAATTTTTTTTAAGGGTAATTAAGTAATATTATGGTGCTGAAAAAAAAAACAAAAATACTGATTTGTTGCAAATCAATTTGGTAATGATCAATGGGTCATGTGAAAAAGACCTTACTACCCTAATCAGAAAGAATTTGTTCTTTAAAGGAGTAGTGGGAGAAAAATAGAACTTGAAAAGTTCAATAACCACAAACTAACAACCAAATGAAACCTAAGTTAGAGGCTATAATATTGGATATTCAGCCTAAAGCTTAATAAACATAAAAACTCTGTAGATCTGGTATGACACGTCATGCTCATATGGACTTAAGCTTTCTGAAGTGGAGTCAGAGTCATCATCAAAGTAGGATGTGTTGTTTGAGGATGAGGTAGGAAGCTGATATGTGGAGGATTGGTTCTAGCGGTTCTTAGTAAGAACTTGTTTTGTTCTATATATATATATATATATATATATATATATATAGATGAACAAGTCACTCTTTCTATAATCTATATGTGAAGGCTATGAAATTATGAAATTTCCAAGTCAGACAATAAACTAATAATTATAGTTACACAAAAATCACTCTATAATCTACAAGGGCAAGGCCATGACATTGAAATTGTGAAATTGCTAGGTCAGACCGTAAATACACACAAAATTACAATTGGTCACACTCAATCCTTGAAATAATGGTAAAATATTTTTTTTTAGAAAAAAAAAAACACAAAAGTGCTACTACTCCCTTGTGCAAACACAGAAACAAAAGCATGCTATAAGAAAATGCTTAGCATTTATCATTGAGCTTCTTTCTATCATTCACTAACATAAAGAAAAGAAACAGTGTGTGTGTGTGTGGGGGGGGGGGCATCTTACCTTTTTCCTCATGCCTCCTTCGTTTTTCCCGAGGAACAAAAGTACCATCAGCCTTTGCTACAATATCTGATTTAGTTTTTGCATATTGTATTCTCTGCATTAGAAATATTGTTTGACAACATTAATTCATTGCAGAAGAGAAGGATCCATGCTTTACAATAGTTGAAACATAGAAGTATAAGCTCAGTAAAGCGAGAAAAAGAAAACAATTCTGTGCCAATAGATTAAACAACAAAAAAAAGCTAAAACAAGTGAAAAGGTTCTTCTATACTTCTAGGCAGGAAGGATCAAAGTCCACCCAGAAAATTGTCTAAGAACCTCCATAGTTTTACTGATTGATGCTGCATAAGCATGACCATGTACCTTACATGCAAACTAGCATCTAATTATTTTCTAAGTCAAGCTATGGACTAGCGATGCTTACAGAATAAGAAATGAGCAGATAAGCACTAAAAAGGGCAGCTTATCCTTCAGCACTAGAGGGGAAAAATCTGGGTCCATTTGAGCCCTCCTATCCTACCTAAGCAAGGTATTTAATCTCCAAGGAAAACAATACGGAACCCTTTTTCAGAAGGTTGCCTAAGTTATTACATACTTTCCCATCAAAACTCTGCCTAGAAATCTAAAATCATACCCATAGTTTCACATATGAAAACAAATAGGATAATTTCAAAACATTTTTTTAAAAAAAAAACTAGATGCATAAACTAATAATACAAGCATACCATGGGCTTATCATAAAAGGGGAAAGACTGCATTTGCCTCATGGCATTAGAGGCAGACTGAACATCCTCAAAAACAACCCAAGCTTGCCCTTTGTGTTTCAATGTCTTGAATGCCAATATCTCCAGTATCTTCCCGAATTGCGAGAACACAGCGTGCAGAGCTTTCTTCAACTCTTTTTTTTTTTTTTTTGGTTTTCAAATCAGACATTACAACATAGAAACTATATATATATAAGAGAAAGAGAAAGAGAACGAGAACGAGATTTGAAATTTAATAAAAAAAAAACAGAGAGAGAGAGAAGGGAATTCGGGCATTACCATCGATTTTGATTTTTTCGTTGAGGTTATTGATGTAAATAGTCATGTTCGAAGAGACTTCAGTACCTGTGCTACTATTATTATTGATATTGTTATTCACATCAGCCATGTCTTTTCTCTCCAGCAATGCCATGATTTTCCACTCTCGATTTCTTTTTGAGCCAGACTGGGGTTTAATCTGATTTCTCGAGGGTTCTACACATTTGCCCTAAAAATAATAATTGCAATCAAAAGGAGGAAGGGAAGCGCATCTGCATTAGGCCCAACTTGTCTACCCAATCCACCTTCTTGAGTTAAGATTGGTCAGTGAGAAATCGGCTTCGTTTGTTCGGCCGATGAGAGTTACCTTGGTCCATCATAAGATAGAGTCCATTTTTGGTTCGGCCCATTACTAAGGCCCTCACTTTGGGATCTCAGATTGGTTCGATCAAGTCTCCTGAACCGACCACTTGAATTTGACCTCTAAATTCTTGAAGCAGCATTTATGACATGTCTTCGTAGATAGCAGGTTATTTTTCGCGCTTGGACCAAAATTGTTTTGAAAGTAAAAATGATAATATTTGTATCGTGAAAAAAAATTTAGTATTATTATTAAATTTAATATAATAGTTTAAACTTAAAAGCTTTTGATTTAATTTTTTATTTAGCTTGAATTTTAAATTAAATTATATAAAAGTTACTTCAATATAACATTATCAAGAGAATAGGTACAAAAAAAAACAAAGAAACATGTTATGGTAACCCTAGAAAACCTGCTAAATTTACAATCCGAGTTATGAACTCTAATAAAATTTTATTTTTATTTTTATTTTTATTATATGATAAAAAAAATATATATAAATTAATTTACTATCAACTTAATACTGAATAATAAAATTTAATAAAAACTTTACACTAAAAAAAATTAAAAAAAAATTTAAAAGCTAAAAAACATAGAAAAAGCTTGTTACAACAAAGCCCATACCATCATATTAGCAATCACAAGACTTGAATCTGAGACTATAAAAAAAAACAAATCTCTTTATCCCAAACTCTTATCATTGGACTACCTGATTAATCACCATGTATTCTGTACCACAGAATCGTTGCAATTAGTGGGAAAGTTGACATCACTTGAGAAGCTACAACTAAAAGCTCACCCCATTCCCAAAATTAAGCCTAATTTTCAAACCTTTTACCAGAAATCAAACTTGAAAAAAGAAGAAGAAGAAGATTTAGATTCATAGATATACTCGATGCTAGCTTTTAAAAAATCAGAGGATAAGGATGGGTGGGATGTGGCCCTCGTCAATTTTCAAAAGGCGAGAGCACCTTTTCTTGATGTATGTATACAAATACAAGACGTTGCTTTGACTCCCACTCCACTTCATTTGGTTCATTTCTAGCTTTCTTCAGTGCCCCAACTTCCCTGGATACAAATGGAGAGAACGAGAAAACAAGGACCGACAATTTGAGTAATATATCCTAGCTAGGGCTTCTTCGGTTTAAACAAATCCAACTTATATTCTCCTTGTCAATTCTGGCAACGCTGATTAATGCTATGCTAATATCGAAAATAAATAGAAATATTATTTACAGCTAAAGTGATACAATAAATGGAAGCTAATGAGGCTCGAAGAGGAGTTCTTCAGGCAAAGTACGTAGGGGTCTGGCGTTGGAGCAGCAGCTATCAAGAAGGGAAGGATCTGTTACAAAAAGGGCAGAAATCTTTACAGCTAAAGAACTCGAGAAAGCCGCCGACAAGCACCATGAGAGTAGAATTCTTGGCCATGGAGGTTTTGGGACACAGTTTACAACAGATGGAAGGACTGTTGCAATCGACAAGTCCAAAACAATCGATCACAGCCAAATCGGGCAGTTTATCAATTAGGTAACTTTGATTCCTTTTTGGGAAAAAAAAGAGAGAGAGAGAGAATTCAGTGGAAGCTTTGATTCAAGCTTTCATGCATGCTGCCATTATTTTTGTTTAAAAATATAATTTTATTTAATTATACGATGAAAAACTATTTGTAGAAAAAACAACAAATAAAAAAGAAAATGTTATTTTTTTAACGTTATATTTTTTATTATGCAATTGTTTTTAACAAAAAAAATGGTTTTTTTTATTGATGTTGTTATAATTCATTGAATAAAAATTAACACCAATTAAAAAAAATTGTGAAAACTATTATAGTTTGAGCTAAAAAGAAATGTATGTTTTTAATAAAATCCATAATATTTTTATTAAATATTATGATCATTATTTTATAAATAAGAAATTATTATGATTATGAAAGAAAAAAAACTTTTTTTTGTGACTTTCTCTCTATAAATAAAAACATAAAATGAATGAAGTTTAGCATTAAAATATTAGAATTCTCAAAACATAGGGAATAAAAATTAAAAAAAAGTAAAAACTTCAGAAAGCAAACCAAACTGTAGTTTTATGTGTCCCTTGAACAGTAAAAAAGGGAAAAGGTCTATTTTTTTGTTTTAGAGTTAAATTAAGTCCTTCTTGTTTTAATTTTTAATTAGTAAAATTAAATTATATTTTATTTGCACTATTTGGCAACATGCATCAATTTATTATCGAGATATTTTTTGAAATCGTAAATATCTCTTAACATGTAAAATGCAACAATTTATGAGGTTTAAAATCATCTTAATATAATCTTAGAGAATAAATTAATATATATATATATATATAATTTTTTAAGGATAAAAAAATGCGTTGTGGCAATCCATAAGGCAATCGAGTCTACTCCACAATAATAATAAAAAAAAAAAGATAAATACTGTCTTCATTTAGTTTGTTTTTTTTATTTTAATTATTATAATGACCCCGACCTTTGTAATTAACACAAAGGTCGCATTGCATATTTTGGTATATAATAACGCGCAGAACCTAACAAGAAAAGGAAGGTGACGTGACCATTACAGAATCGTTGCAATTAGTCAGAAGTTGACGTCACTTGAAAGCTACAGTTAAAAGTTCATCTCTTGACCGAAGCCTAATTCGCAAGCCTCTGAACTGAAGCCTTTTAAAAAAAATAAGAGGATAAGAATGGACGAAATTTGGCTCTTTTCTTGACGTGTGTATAAAAAGACGTCGCTTTGATTTTGTTCATTTCGCGCCCATCTTGTTCATCTTGCATGTTAAAGTTTAGTTTAGCTAGATGTACTTTTGCTTGAATAAAAAGATTAAAAAGTAAATTGATTGTAATTAGTCTTTTAAAATAACACCTCATTGATCAATTATACTACTAAATAACACAAACAAACTCAAAAACATCTCTATAAAAAATTAATTACAATACTAAATATGTACACAAACAAACTCAAAACTGTTATATGAAAACTTGAATTTAAACTCTAGAATGATAGAAGAAAAAACAAAGTAGAAATGCCATGTCGAGCGAGCATCTGACTTAAGTTCAAAGTTTATTTAACTTAGGAGATCCTCTAAAAGTTTTGGTACTCTACTAACTGAATTTTAACTTTATAACTTTGCACTATAAAATATACAAGAAAGTTTTGTAATTTTTTAATGTAAAATTAAAGGATTTTTAGTTTATAAAACATGTCAACCAAAAATTCGTTGAAACCAATTAATTTATCATTCACTCATTATTTGTTTCAAACAAGTTAATGCTCCATTTATAGTATTTTTTATTTTATCTTGGATAACAATTTTCAACAAAGTCATAATTCTAAAATTGAATAGACTCCGTTTTTAATTTGATTTCAAATATATGCATTAATGATTTTTTAAAAAACAAATTTTTAATACAACTTCCCTGAATACAAAGGCAACAATGAGAAAACAAAGCAACTGACCGTCAATTTGAGTAATATCCTAGGGCTACCTGGTTTAAACAAATCTAACTTATATTTGCCTTATTGTTGTTACTTGTGATAAGAATGAGTTTGTTCTTTTAAAATCTCTCAATCATTTATTCCATTAACTACAAGAAATAAAAATAAAAGGTGGACTGAAAATTTTACTTTAGATCTACTCAAGATTTTGGAAAAATGATCTATTGTCTTTTTTCTTTTTTAATGGTTTGACAAATAGATTTTATATGGATACGTTAAACTATTTTTATGTCTATCTAAATTTGACTTGTTAAAAAAATATATATTTTAATCAATTGTATTTTTTTCCTAGTTAAAACTAAATTTCAGAGTACCTTATTGAATGTAGTTAATATTGTTCACAATAAGCATATAATAATTAAACAAGTGAGCATGCATTATTTAGTTTATCTACCAACCAATAAATTGACCAAGAAACACAAGTGTTAATATATGTTAAAAATATATATGCATGCAATATTATATATCAAGGCAAACTTACAATCAAAACTAAAAATTAGCATGCATGTTAAGTATATATCCAAACTTGTAATTAATATCAAATTAAAGTCTTAACATGCATTCTAAGCATACAAAATATTTAGATTTTAATTGAAACAAAGTAAGGTAACAAGAGCTTTTAGAATCTGATTAAGATAAATGTAGTGATTATTAAGAATTAATCATTTGTCCTTAAGGTTTTAGTGCTTCTTATTTGGTGTAAACAAGATGTTTACAATAAACCTCTCAAGATTCCAACAACACCGTCTTATTCAGATGCACTTCTAAATAAGATCTACAAACACAAGAAAAAGGACTCAAGTATCTATTTACAAAGAACAAGCCTAATATTTAGATTGAGAGGAAAAGTAAAGCTTAAATTGAGCTAAAATCGAAGGAGAAAACACTAAAAATTAAGGTGAGAAAGAGCTGTAAAATTTGTTTAAACTTTTTGTAGAAAATGCTTTCTATAATCCCCTTTTTATAGTGGGTTTTGGAACCAAAACTAATAAAGAATTAATTATGATATTTACAAGAATAAATTCTATCCATAATAAACTTTGATTACTCGTCGTAAAACCATAATTAATTCTCATAGTTTTAGCTTTAAATCTTATGTTTTTTTTTGTTGAAAAGGTCATCTAGATTTTAAAAAACTGATCAAATTTTATTATTCATGAGTTAAATTGGACAAAACAATAGGTTGGCAAAAAATATTTATTCATGGGTTAGAGAGTTATAAATCCAAACCCAAGCTCAAGCCCAAAATAAGTTGGTAAAAAATAATTTTTTGTAGCTTAAAAAATTACTTTACAATAAACCCAAGCCATGCCTAGTCAAAATCCTAAGTGTGAGCCGGGTCAAGCCACATATGTGTGTGGCTTAAGGCTCAAAGCCTAAAGGTCTTCTCATTTAAAAAAGCTTGGATGCTTTTTAGATTTAATTTTAACTCTTCATTTTCCTACTAAATGAATACAAGAAAACTTGTTTCTTTCCTATATGAGATAGAGTTATAGAGGGTTTTGAATTTCTCAAATCATGTCATTTAAGGGTTTTTTAAATTAATTTACTATTCACCCATAATTTATTTTAATCATATTAGTATTTCATTTTAAAGATTTTATGTTAGAGAATAAATTTCAACAAAGTATTTAACTCCAAAAATAAGTGGATCCTACTTTTTAATTTGGCCTAAAATATGCCCACTAACCATATCTTTAAAATAATTTTTTTAAACAATCTCTTATATGAATGAAAATTATCTAACCAATATAAAGGACTTGAATTTTCAATGAGAGATACTAATTTGGTGGATCATCATGTTAGGATAAGTCATTTTTTGCTTTGAACCTTCTTCAATGAAATACTATTAAATTTACTTAGATAAATAGTAAATGCGATGTCTTGAACTACTCAACCTTTTGTGTGAATCAAGATAATAGTTCTCCACCTATAAATTTTCTTTGGTTCTTATTGTTGTATTTATTTTGGTCATTAACAACTCTTGGATTAATAAGTGTTATAGAGAATGAAGCTTTTTTTTGAAATTCTCAAAGAAATTGACATATTTCTCATTAATATAAGTGATATTTCATTAAGAGTATTTTGTTATACTCCTCTTGATATACCAAGATATGAAGATCATTAAGAGCACAACTAACACCTATTTCAACTTATGAATAAATAAGAAATAATAATTTTTAAGTGCTACTGAAAATGTTATATGATTTACTTTTCCATTTGAACCTAGATTACGATCTTCAATCAATTAGGTATGATTACCATCATTACACTCTTTTATTTTTAAAGACTTTAAACGCATTCCCTTCGATGAATTATACACAAGATCTCTTGACAAATATTTAATTAAAAGATATGTAATATTTTCTTTGACTTTACATAGTCGATGAAAATAATACTATTTAAGAGCAAATGTTTAACAATATTATATCTATGATCTAAATTTGTAGATTTACCATTATACATACTACTTTATACCCTTCTAATTGTAGACTTACAGTCGTAGTGGACATAAATTATCAATAATGGTTTGGCCAATATAGAACACCTATAAGAAATTTCAAAGCCACTTAGCTTACTCTCTTGCTTTATTAAGAGCAAAAAATCTTATCCCATTGTGAAAATTATGATATATATTTTCTTAGTGAATTTTCATGATATAGTTGTTCCATCAAGTGTGAAAATATATCCATTATCGAATTTCAAATTCTTAGTATCGGATAACTAATTGGCATCATTATATCCTTTTAGTACTGTCAGGTAACCTGCATAATATAACCCATAATCCAAGATGTACCTTTTATATTTGAGTATCTTTTTTTTTTTTGCTTTTCTATTATCCGTACTTGGATTAAACCCAATAAAGTTTATGACTCGGATAAGGGATTCATCCGGATAAGCTGTGAAGCCCGATCAATCCAATATGTCGTTGTCTTAATTTTTTTATATAAAAAATAGATGTCATCTAGAAAATATTTTTAAAATCAAATCATGTTTTTATTAGTTGTTCGACTTGTCTCTGGACACGCCAAGTCGCCTGAGTCATATAATAACAACTCTTATATTGTTCACTTTAAAACTTGAGCTACGTAAATAGTCACGTTAAGAGCTTTCAAAGTTGACCTGCTGGGCCAGGTTTAATGACAATGCCAAAAAATTTCTTGTGATCTGATTTTTTTTTAACATTTAAAGTTGTTTTTAGCCGAACTGTAATGAAGCAGTCCTTTATTTGGTCAATATTTTTACACTCGATTTATGACTTCCATTTAAAGGAAATGCAGGTCATTTCCACCTTAAATTTGTGTATGATACAAGATTTTCTAGCATATAAATGTCTTCTTGTTTACTTTCATGAGAAATGCATCCATCACGTCAAAACTAATCCTTGATTTTGAGGGCTTATCCACTCATTTTATTGTTGCAGTCTCTTAATTATTCAAATATATTTGAATTAGAACTTTACAGAAAGATAGGTTAAAAAGGATGCATTAAAGATAACACAAATTCTTATTAGACAAAGAAGTTGCATGGCTTATAAAAAGTTCAAGAAAACTCAAAGAAACAACAATGTTTGAAGTGTTAAAAAATCAATAGTTTCCTAAAAGTTTAAAGTTTGAAAAAGTGAGCAACATTAAATGCTTCCCATGCTTCCAATGATACTTGACACTTATTCAATTTAGTATATTATAAAATTAAATAAATAAATTAATATTTTTCCCTTCCTATACAAATGAGTTTTACATTCAATCAAAATGTGAGGCATAAAACTTCTTAGCTCAATTAGAATTTTGATGCTTCCATAGTCTATATTATGAACAATACTATTACTCACGGACAAACATTGCCTGTTGCATAGCACGAGATAAAAAACTAGTAATACAACTAATTATAAATTTGTTCTCAAAAGCATTCAGAAAGATTTAAACTTATATTGTTAAATATGGTTTAACCATGTGGGTTGATTCAAAAAACCTTGATCCAAGCTAGGTTTCAAGTTAAACAAAAAAATATATGACATGTTAAAACTTGATTGATCCAGCTAGTGCTAATGAATTTTTTGAATAAAACAACATCGTTTTAATAAAAATAATTAATTTAAGTTAACTCACGAGTTGATTAAGTGATCTAATAACTCATATCTTTTTCAAGTTAGCCTTCTAAATCATTTCAGATAAAACTATACATAAACCACGACATTCACCAGGCATTTTATTTTATTTTTGCTAACAATATGTTGGGTTTCCTCAAAGTACATAAACACACCAAAAATGGTAATTTAGTTCTTTTTTTTGGAGTCCTAATAATCTTATTAGACAATATAGAGTCATTTAGGGTTTTTACAAAAATTATTTGAAGATCAAATTTTTTTTTTTAGGTTTGATCAGTTTTTTTAAGGCTTAGTTATTATAAACCATAAGTCGTTTAGGTTTCATGGGTCAACCCGAAAAAATTAAAATTTTTTTAATATTTCATATAATTTTTTTTTTAAAAAAAATCAATGTGAATATAGGCTATACATGTTGTACATAAATAAAATTTAAAAAAATATTTTTAAAAAAATTATCCTACATTAAAAAGATACTATATTATATTTTTAAGTTAAATTATTTAAACCAGAAAATATTTTTACTCCACATTAAAAAAAAAAAAAAATATTAAGCAGGTACAAAGACTTGAAAGAGAATCCTATGAAATCATACAGTGATCCCAAAATTAACAAAATGTAAAGAGAAACAGAGGCGAAATTGCAGCCACCATTCACGTGGAAGAATCTTATATCTAGAAGGTAGGAGAGAGATAAGACTTTGAGAGCACGAGAAACCTGGGAAAGGAAGTTATAGTTTCCTTGGACAAGAAGACCCCATGCCCAAAGACGGACGCCCGTTTCTTGATAGCGACTCTCACCAACATGTGCACATGAGTTACTTATGGCGGTAGCCACTAGCGTCTCTCTCCATTATTCAATTCAAAATTGGCCTCCTCGAGCTAGAGCTCATTCTTCTACCAGAGCCAGAGTCTGCACCCACCGGATGCATCTTTGCTTTTCATTATTGACTCTTGACTTGGTTGGAAACCTCCTAGACCTTTCACGATTTCATGAGGCCAGGAACTTGTTTGTTTCTTCCAAGTAGCTCCTGACACGTGGACTGCTGCGCACTTAACATCGGCTGTAGTCATTAGCTTTTCGGACACCGCACTCACCTCGACCTTTCTCTGTCGAAAACAGTTTACTTCCTTCTCTTTTTCTTCACATGCTTGATTTTGATGTAAGAAAAGTCATCCCTCCTTTGCTGACTCTCTCTCGACCGTCGGTTCATTGGTGATTCCTTCATCGCCTTGATTAATCACAACAATCAGTTTAATTGTAAAGAGACAATAATAATAATAATAATAATAAGGTAAGAGATTTTGCCGTGTTGAAATAATCAGCGATGTTTATTTTTTAAGTTTATTTTTAAAAAATTGATATTTTCTTTTTCTTATTAAAAAAATAAAAGAAAATCTTAAGTGCACAAAAAGATAAGCAGCGGCTGTAAGTAACAGTCACCACGTGGCAAGAAAAGAGAGGTTCGGTGCGTATATCTAGAAGCGTAATTTGACGGGGTCCGGCCGTTTCATCCTAGTGGGGCGGGATTTACTCTTCAATCCTCACGCGTCTCGGTTTCCTTCTCTTCTATATAAACCCCTAGACGCTCCCTCTTGTAATCACTCACATATATTCTTGCAAACTTAAACAGAGAGAGAGAGAGAGAGCCGAGAAAGAAAGATAGTCTTTGGGTCCTTCAACTGCTGCAGAAAGTTTCTCGAAGAAGAAACAAACAAGTTTCTACGGCAGTTGAAATATATAAAAGATCCATCATCTCTTGTTTTCATAACTTCTTTCACAAAGTTTGAATCAAATCACACACCGTATTTGTAGAATGGCTCGTTCTTTCTCAAACGCCAAGGTCATCTCTGGCCTGATCAGCGAGGCAATCAACGGCAGAGGATTCTCAGCTGTTGCATCCCAAGGAGCTGCTGTGTCCAAGGCAAGAAGCGGTGCTGCTGTAATGAAGAAAACAGGGGAGGAGGTTACCAAGACCACCGAGAAGATTTCCTGGGTTCCAGATCCTCGTACTGGATTCTACAGACCAGAGAATGTTGCTCAGGAAATCGATGCGGCTGAATTACGTGCTACTCTCTTGAAGAAGCATTGAAGAAATTACTAATTCATGCTATTAATAAAATCTGATTACTACTACAACATGTTCTATGATAAAAAAAAGAAGAAGAAGGGGATCGATGGATATATCATATATGTGGGTTGTGGGGTGGTTCTGATGCTTTGGCGTCGTGGGCTATCGGCTTGTGCTGTGACATGTTTAGCGGATCTTGGCTTGATTTGATTATTGTTATGGCACGCATCTCTAGCCCTCTCTGTTCAAGGAAAAAAAAGATTTCACAGATTTCTTATTGATTTAATATTTCTTCTTAGAAGTTTAACGATGGTTAATTACAATATATTCTTACACATGATCCCAGATTATCGATCTTTTTTCTTCTTTGTGTGCAAAAACTATTAATTGTTCATAATATTGGCTATCGTGCAATCACTGTGATGGCCTGATTGATGTGATTTTTCCCTCACGGAATTAGCAGAGTTCTTTGAGGGAAAAAAGGGTAAAGAAAAACGAAAAGCCTGAAGGCAGAACTGCCTTTACCAAACTATTTTGGTTCGCGTGGCAGCATGCATAGGTGGGCAAAGCTTCGCCTTTCTATTGATGGCGCTCTGCTCGGCAACCCCCTGTAAACCAGCTTTTAGATGAACTGTGCATGTCTGCATTTTAATTAGCCAGTGGTGCTCTTCATTTTTGGAGAGCCTATCATTTGCAATATTTAATTTTGGAATTACAAAACAGCTTCTCCCTAACAAACTAATTAAATAAAAAACTATAATTTCCAATCTCCACTTTATATATTCTTTTATTGCATCAGCTACAGCGCCGATTGAAGAAACTTCAATGTGATAAATAATTATAGTTCGGAAAGTTAATACTTGAAGTGTTTGATTAATTAATATTTTGTTTTAATTATAGTTTAGAAAGTGTTTGATTAATTAATATAATATTATAATTTTAAACGGATCTAACTGAAAATTTTATTTTAAAATCATAATTAGAAAAAAAATATAAATTGTAGCTTTTTTTAATTTTCCTTTTCATACCGCAACCTCAAGATACTACACACACACACGCTGTCACAGCGTGTAGTATAGTACAAAAATTGCAACGTGTAGTATAATACAAAAATTGCATAATTTCCTTTCTTGGTCGTCTCTGCCTTCCTAATAGTTTTACACAACTTTCGGCCGCTGAGAGTGGCATTGTCTATTCATTGTATACCAATAAATGGTTTAATAATTGAACTCGTATACAATCATTGGCGACATTAGTGAATTTTTATTTTATTTTTTTAATTTACTTAACTTTTTTTTAAGCACAATTAAAAAAAAACTTGGTAAAGTAACATAATAAATAAAATATTTGAGGATATAACACAATTTAATGAGTTGTAGATAATACCTATGATTTTATTAGAAATTAATACATAGAGAGCCTCTTTCTTCCCTATCTTTTCTTCTTTCCTCCTTTCTGCCCCCACAACAACCCTCCCCTACCCTCTTTTTGACGTTAGCGACCATCCCCTCCCTCTTTCCCCACAGTGAAACACTCCCAAAAAACCACAATATCACCCATCTCTCTCTCTTTAGGCCCAGATTGCCGCCCCTCTCTCTCGCTCTCCATTACAGCTCATCCAATTTTTGACCAAAATAGTCGTCACCAGTCACCATCATCACCTATATTCTACATTTAGAGGTGTATTGAACATTTCCCCTCTATTAATTTGATGTTATTTATGCTAATTTGTGTTAATTTAATTTCATACCATGTTAGGGTTCTGAATTAGAGATTACGTTAATTAGATATAAGTTTAGTTGATAATTAGGTTATTTTATAAAATAATCAATGATTTTGGGTTGTTATTAATTGTGAATTAACATAATTATTTTGGAAGAGTTAGTGTTGATTTAGGTTAAATTATGAATTATACCGAATTACATGTAAAATAATAATATTAGCTATGAAATACATGAATTTGATTGATAATTTTGTTATGGTAGCAAAATTTGATGAATGTAGGTATTCATTGATTAATTTGATGAATTTAGGTTGTAACCAATTATACGAGCGTTATGATTTTATTGATAAATTATGCACTTAGATTAACCCAAGATAATAATAAATTAGAAATATGTTTTGTTGTGTTGTTTGATAGAATGTTTAGTAATTTTGGAATATTATGCTTATGATGGTATCATTATTAATACTGACAATGATATCACTTATAATGGAGAAAGCCATGAATTCTTAACTGCTACATTAGACATGTCCCTTAACGAGTTATATAAAATGTTATGTGATTAACTTGGACGGAATATATTTGAAATAGAAATAGAAATTACTTGGATGATATTACAAACCGGGGTCAGTCAAGCTTGTTATGTCAATGTATCAATCTGTAGTGATGGGAGTGTAAATTTAATATTTGGGTTTGCGAGGTTTAATGAGATTAATATGTTGAAGCTCTACTTGAATAGTAGACCCAAACAAGAAAACTCCTCTAGTATGGAGATGACCCAGGTTCCTAACAACTCTTAAAGAACCATATAAGCATCACGAGAATCTAGTTCATCTAGCTTAGGTGGTAATGCAAGTAAAAAAATGTTGGTGCAAGAAATTGTTAACATGTAACCTTAATTGGGTATGATATCTACTCCATATTGCAATGGAAAATCCAAACTAAGTGGCGGTGAAGATGATCGTGATGCTTGTGTGGCCACTATTATAGTGGTTTACAAGGAATGATTGAGGCACAGTGTGATGCCATTACCAAGTAAATGCTCAGCTCATAATTGGATGTTTCATGAATTTGAACCCCAACTGAAAGTTATGAGGCATACCGCTACTCCTCACTTAACTTATAATTAGGTTTATTTGCAAAAAATTAAAATGCATAAAGGAATTAATCCATACTCGACGTACTTATGCATGAACAATATGTAAAATGAATGGTAAAATAGTAAAAGAAAAATATGCTAAGATTAAATAAACCTAAATAAATAGGCAAATAATCAAACAAGCAAAGCTCAGTCCTGCCAGACAAGTCCCCGACAGAGTCGTCATCCTGTCGTGGTGTGCACAACGTTGAATGATGGTGTTGCCTCCTGGAAGTTAAAGAGAGTTTTGAGTTTAATCATAAAGTTATGATTTTAAAGTTCAGGAGTCGTCACCTAATATTATGATCACTAGAATACCTAATAGTCTATGAGAGTCTGGGTAAGGGAAGTAGTTTTGCAAAGGGAAGATGTATCATACCCTACCTAAGATTAACTACATTGCTTGTTAATTGTTTTTTTAAGTCATGTTTTTATCCACTGGTCTCGTTTAAGGTTCAAGGCAGATCTCTCTTCGTGAAGAAGTTTCTACCTTATTGGATTAAATCCTAACAATTCTAATGTCTGTATTTAACATCGCATTTATTTCTTAGGTATAGTTAATTCCTAACATTCCAAATAATAAACTAATTGTTATGGAATTTTTGATATTTTGGCCAAACTCTAATAGATACTTCTAAACTGGTTACAATATCCATTTTGCTTTTTCAAAACATGATAAAAATGTGATTTTATCTTTTTTAGAAAATATTCATGAAAAACCTTTAGCATTTGGTCATATGGATGAAAACAAAACATTCTTTTTTTTATTTTTTTAAATAAATATTTTTTTGAAAAAAAAATCAGATATTTTGATATTAGGTCTGTATCTTACAATGTAAGTCTACGACCCGATATTAGATAAAATTATTTAAAACAAAAACACGTGATAGACCCACCTAATTTTAAAAATGGTCTTTTGAAAAATTTAAAAGTTTTTTTATTTTTTTTGTTTTTAAGAAATGGGTTGCTCGGGCCCAAAGCCCAAGCCAGACCTGGTCAAAATAGGTTGGGCTGACTAATGGCCCAACAATCCTCTCTCTCTTTTTTTAATGGGTTTGACCTAGCCTATCCATCTAGGCAGGGCTGAAACGGGTCCAGCCCAGCTAACATGTTTACTGGCCTAGCCTAGTGACTATGTTAATTAATTGCACTACATGCAGAACGTGAATTCATGTTTTGCGTGCAGTAGCCATGGAAGGTTTACAACAGGCGGAAGAGATGAAGGTTACCTAGCGTGGAGGTGGTGTGGCTGTTAGTGGAGGAGGTCCAACTGGTAGTTCGCGGTAGGGCTGGAGACGTTGATGAAAATTATCGCGTGGAGAGAAAAAGAAAAAAAACTTCACAATGGTGTGGGCGCTGCCACGGGGGGGGGGGGTGGAGAGGATGAGTTGTGGAGGAGATGCACGACTATTGGTGGAGGAGATTGGCGTTGGTGAGGTTGTAGTGGCTAAGGCTGCAACAGAGGGAGAGAAGAGTAGTAATGACAAGAAAAAAAAACTAAGGAATGGCTGATTTTTTTGCCCACTTTGCACTCAAATTTCTTACTCCTCAATGCCCAAAATCCACTCCTATATATGAGGGTGGAAGAGAGATATCTTGTATTTATCGAGAACCAATCTTAGCCCTTGATTCAAGCAGGAAGAATCTCAACCATTAGCTCAAAGTTGTCATCATAATATGTTAAAATTGGACTATTAAAGGTTGATTGGGTTGACCTCTTTAGAGCAATGAAGTGCAGACAACAAAGGCAATCACTTGACAAGAATCACGCTAGGGAGTAATACAATGTCAGGTCATCATAAGTATATATGGTTTGTTCGGTTTGGTAGATAGATGAAGCATTAAATACTCCAAAAAAGTAGTCACCTGAAAAACCTTTCTAGTACAAAAGGTAGAAGATGATAAATAATAACTAGATGACAAGTCGATTGGCTTTCTCTATTATTTTTTTGGTTTTACTAGTCAAAACGTGGCCGTTTTAGTCAAAACACAATGTTTCATTTAAATAAAACGGCATCGTTCTAACTACTTAGGATTTTAATTAGGGATTTGATTAAAGGTCAATTTAGTTTTTTTTGCTTTTAATTTCTTTTAATCACATCCCTAATTAATTTCAAACTTTTAATTTTAAGTAATTTTACCCTTGCCAAACTCCAATATCTACCCTAAATTTTACTATTTTTTTCATTTTGATCCTTGGTTTTGGATTTATGTAAATTGACCCTCAATTGACCATTAAACTTTTTTTTTCTTCAATTTCACTCTTCGGATGTAAACGACATCCAAAGATTGATGTAGACACCGACATGATAATTTTTGTTCATTACGCGTTGTTTCATTATAACTACTTGGTCACATTTCCCGAGGCATCCACGCAATCCGATGCATTATGCACTCTGATATCTGAGACAAAATTGATTGATATGCAACATTGTTTTACATACAACACTTATTAAATACTCGATTAATGTTATTATGGATGAAGACTAGTAATTGGTTTTTAATGTATATATATAGATTCATTACTCGGTACGAGAGGCTAAAAAAACAACAATGACTATCCGTGAAGGTGTCGATGAGATAAGACGTCTTGTGGCCAACACTACGCTCAATTTATACTGTGGTAGATTTAAGAGATTGGTGAGGCTGGGCATCTTGAAGTGGCAATAATAGGAGATGAGATTGCTTATCGTGGGAGTGTTGGGGATGTTGGTGGTGGATTTTAAAAAATTAGAGAGGCTAGGTGTCTTGAAGTGGCATTAGCGGAAGATGAGATTGTTTATCATGGAGTGTTGGGAATGTTGGTCCGTCCACGAGCATCCTAGATCCATCCACGAGCTGGGATGATATTGGTCCTCCTCACACCTACATGGATATTATAAACTCATCCTCGAGTTGGATAAGTTGAGGTGATGCTCTAAACCCGTCCATGAGTGCTTCAGGTCTTTTTACGAGCTGGGAAGATTATTATATATAGTTACATGTTATTTTATATATATATATGTGTGTGTGTGTGTGTGTGTGTGTGTGTTTAATTTCAATAAAATGTTATGTTATGTTAATTGTCTGTTTAATTTTGTTACTTATAATTAAAGATGTTATATGTTGTTTATATGAATTGTGCGAATTATGGGTTTTTTTAGGTAAGGAGTAATGATAGAAGAAATTATATCAAAATGAGTTTTTTAGTTGAGTCACAGATAACATTTATTATTGAAGTGTCGTAATTAATATTTATAATTCTCGAGTTATAAATAAAAATATAATTATTAAATCATTAATACTATCTATGAGTTGATCAAGCGTGTGTTAGGTTACTAAATATTTTTTGTTTCACTAATTTTTATAATAGAAATCGATAATGGATGGTGAGAAGGCAAAGTTCGTATTGTGAGTTGTCTAGATGCGGTGAAATGTGGAGTCGGGCAAGTAGAAAAATAAAACCCGTCTTATTGTGATTGTGACAAGCTGGGCATGCACAGCACTTTGATTAGGCAGTCTTTTAAACATTAATTTATTTATTCGAATACGAACAAGAAGATCGAAGTGCATGCATTTTGGAGTCGCCACAGCTCACGTGAGATTGACTATGTGGCGGGTTCACCCTATCACCGTGGCTTCCTTCCAAACCGAGACATTTGACAGAATCGAAACTCAATTGAAATTAGAAATTAATTTAACTCCCTTCCAATCAATTTCTTATACGTGTAGGATGCTCGCAATGCTACAGAGAATAAAGTAATTTGCTTCAAATATACGAAAACACGTGGAAAACATAGTTTGTGTTCAAACCCTTTTGCCTATCTTTCCGCTACAAAACACTGACTTGGAAAACAGCTTTGTCATGTTCTCCAAAATTTTCTCCTATGCAAGAACAAGCCGGAAAAAGTGTTTGACCGCCATTTTCAGAGTTTTTTTTTTCTTCTTTCGAAACAATTTAAAACTTATTTAGAAAAAATAATACTATTCAGCAAGTTGCCTATAATATCTACAACTCACGACTCCCTTAAAAAATGGCAGAAGAAATTTTGATATATATTTTTAATTTTGAATTTAAAAAATAAATTAAACTCTATTTTTATACAAGAATAAGTGTTCTATTCTTATACAAACTCAACAAGATTTTTTAAGTTATTTTGATTTCTTAAAGCATATTTATCTTATGTTAAACTCGTTTAATTTTACATTGAAAGCAGTTATTTTGAATTAAAAAAAATATCTATCTTATGTCAAACTCATTTAATCTCACATAAAAAACATAGCTCTTTTTATTTGTAGAGTTTGTATAAGAATAGAACACCTATTCTTGTATAAGAGCATTACAGAGGATCCTTAGAATGATCTTTAGATCGGGCTACATGTTTCCAGTCTATATACTAAGTTTTATAAAGAAAAAAGAAAAGAAAACATGTAACTTTTTGATACGAATGAACAAGGCAAGACCAACAATGTCAGGATCCTTGATCAAACACGAGCATACTTAATTTGCAATTAAAGAAAGATAAAGAATATATGTAAAGATTCAGAAGTTCAAAGAAATAAACTTGAAATTTGTATTGATACAAAGGATAGGATAATTTGCAGGAGATATGAGTTACAATTTTAGAAATTGGTACAAGAAGGTTAAGAATTACATAGGAATAATATGATTCGTGGAAATTGGTACAAGAAGGATAAGAAACTAGATATGGATAAATCTTGTTCTGCCTTTAAAATGGAAAGAAGCCCCCTTTTATAGAGAAGGGAAGCCCTTGCTTTTGCAGAAGTGGAAAACACCATTTGAAAGTTGGTGGCGCCTTTTGCAGAAGTGGGAGACACCTTTTGTGAGTGGGTGGCTGCTGAGCCGAAAGTATTTTGTAATTTTCTGCCGACACTTTTTTTTAGACACTTTATATATATAAACCTTGGGTTCTTGGGTTTTTAGGTCCAAGTTGGCTAGGTAGAAGATCTTGTTTTATCGGGCTTAGCAATGCACTGATCTCTTTTTTTTTTTTTTTTTTGTAAGCGTTTTATTTAATACCCTCCCTCCTTCGTATGTATTTTTTATTTATTTTTTATTTTTTATTTCAATTTGGATGGACCCTCTCTATCTCTTGATTTTTTAAATTGTTTTGTTTTTTTTTTTAAAAATAGTAGTCATCTTTTTTTTAATGTTTAAAAGATATTATTGTAAGGTATATTTTCATTTTCATTTTCATTTATTTTATTTTATATTATATATAACTAAACTGTATTTTAAAGATGTATTTTTTTAAATCATTTTTTCTCTATGACAAAAAACAACTTCTACAATAAAAAAACATAAACACTTAAATTTAAAACAAAAGTGGGTGTTAAACACTTGTATACAAAAATAATTAAAAAAAATAAAAAAACTTTTTCTTTAATTTTTTTTTAATAGTGGTCCAGCAGCTCAAAAGCAAACATATACGAAGAGGAATGCATAAACATAGTATGACTATTCATATTTGACAATTAGCATGCAAAATAAAAAGAGACGGAGACTTAATACTTAATACAGGAGAAATGTTTTTGGTGAGATAACATAGTTTTGAATGTCATGATTCCCAACTGCAATATTTACTTGTTGTCACAGTTAAGAACAAAGATACTTTAGGTTAGTTATTGTATAAAATGACAGAGAACGCCATGCTTTCTTTCATCAAAGTCATGGTAAGGTTTGAACCCCAACTTTCTCTTTGTGCATACTGATACGGAGCTTGGGGCTATCATCAGTTCCATGGAGATTCTGCACACTTCTTTGAGAGATGTGGGTAAATGTCTGGGCCTACTCGTGGAGGCCTCTTCCCGCCTCAGCTGCAGATGTACACAAAGTTTGGGAGATAGTGAAAATAAGGTGAAGAATCACACTAAGAAAATACCAGAGCAAAGAAAGGTAAAGAGAAGACAAATAAAGCCTGTAATGTATTTTTCAGATGATCAATATCCTTCCGCAAACAAAAAAATTTAGAAAATGGGATGCAAAAGCTTAATTATATGATGAGAAAGCTAAGTGTGTGTGTGTGTGTGTAAACTGCTTCATTAAACCTGGTGTAAAAAACTATTCAAAGGCAATTGCTTCACACGGAACAAAATAAGGACATGGAACAAGCATAGACACTACTTGCGCAACGATGCGTTAATATTTGATTGATCTTTTGCAATCTGAGACAAGTGACCCGTCAAATTGTCAAATTATCAGCGGAGTATTCGTCAGTGATTTTAAAAGGGATTAAAACATGATAGTCTTCGGCCCCCCCTTCTTTTTCTTTGATTTCAATTCAATCCCTAACCCTATTTCTTCAAATTTGCAGCACCCCTCCTCTAAAATCTAGCCACCCAACCCGCAAGCAGTGACACTACCTCCCTTCTCCGGTTTCATTTCCTGTCCAGCTTCATTTTTTCTACCAAGTAAGAAAGAAAACTTACTCATTTTTATTTAAAGTTAATTTATTGAAATTTATTTTAGAATTTGTGATTTGCAAGTATATAGTTTAATAATTTTATTGTATTAATATATGATTTGTATTTTAGGATTTTGTATTAATAAATTTAGTTTAGTAAGACAATTTATATCCTAGAGACATTTTATCGTTCTCTAATTTTATTGCATTTGTTCTTTTATTAGTCTTATCTTGGAAGTTGTGATACAATCCAAACTATACCAAATGATCCATTAAAAGCTCCAATTAGGCCAATTACAAGTTCAAAAGCAAAAAAGCTCAAATATGCATTCAATAAGCTTATTCAGAATATCTGGGCAAAGGTGAATTTCAAGGAGGCAACATCAATGAATGAAGATTAAACCTTAGTCAATTTAATTCTTGTACAAAAGTGGCTTGATCCATCTATTTCATTGGCTAATTAATTTTGGCACTTAGAGGTTTATTTTTTTCAATGCATAGTTTTACTTTAGCAAGTATAATTTTTAATTTGATCGTTTAATCGAGCTGAAACTTTATTAGATAATTACACAGGCCTTGTTTTATATTGAATTAAACTTTTAGGAAAATCAGACATCGATAAGACCTTCCAATAAGGTTAAGAAGCTATTATATGAGATTTTTATTAGTTTTCTAGTTGATTTATAATTATTTTTCTATTTAATTATTTTTCCATCATTATTTAGGATGTTTTTAACTACTATAAATAAGGTTATTTGGTTTTTCCATCATTTTATATGATGATTTTAGTGGAGGATTGGAGGCTAGTTTCGATTATTGGAGACTATTTTAGTGGTGGTTTTTTTTTATTTTTAGAGTTTTTCCTTTAAATGTGCGCTGGCCATGAAAGGCTGAAGGTGGGCTTTTATTCCTATCATAGCTAAGATTCTGAATCATTATTTTATATAAAATAATTATTCAGAATCGCGGTTATGTATAGAATCATGATTCAAAACTTGAGAGGCAACTCAAAGAGCATAATGCCAAAGGCTAAAACATTTGGTGGATCGTTTAGAGCATATCACAGTACATTTAGCTCAGTTGATGAGAGGTGTAAATAAGGATCGTGAAGAGGAGAATAATGTATCTAGAGACTTACCTAGGGGCAAGCTGAACCTTATATATATATATTCCTAAAAACTCATATATCCATCATGTTTATATGGATAATGGTGTTTACAACAAGCGAAGCACTTGAGATATAATTCATAGTCTTCTTGTTCATAGACACGTTCCTAAATTCTATGAGATTCCCTTCTTTGATGAGAATTTTTCAAAGTGGAGATTCATTAATTGTTTGTTAGAATTGGAAGCTTACTTTGATTTTAACAAGATTCTTTATTATATATATAAAAATAAAACTTGTCGCACACAAACTTTTTTATGATGCTAAAGAATAATGGTTTAAAGTTCTAGAATTTAAAAGTCGTACTGGTAAGCTTTTAATTCCATCATAAGAAGCTTTGAGACAATCATTAATTTTATAATTTATACAAGATGGTTATGAGGAGATTTTATATTAAGTAGATCAGTAAATAATTGTTATTATTTTCCTTCTGTCCAACCTTCTCAATTAGCAAGGAAGAAAAATATGGAGGAGGTGTTGTTGCTTCAAAGCAAACAGTTTTAGTATCACAATAATGACAACAACAATAACAACAACATTTTGCACACACCACTTTACTTGTCGATGTTTCAGGAATCAAGAAAGCTTCCAAATTAGTATCATGTAGTGATTATAAAGATCTTGCAAACAAGTATGATAATTTCTTACAAGTCTTATGAAGATATTACAGAAGATTATCTTGGCGCTCCTTTACATACAACGGTTGAAGTATTGGAGGTCATAGATAATGATGGACTCAACCTTGAAGTGAAGTAAAAGAATGTAGGAAGGAATTACAAGTGGACTTCATAGGAATGAAACATACAACGTTAGATATTGATTGTTTTTTGGTATATACACATCAGAAATTAAATTTTAAAGTTCACAAGTCAAACACATGCAACTTCATAAATAGAATTGCTATCATGCTATATTTGATCTATTCCTTTGGAGTGGTCTAGTTCAGTTTTTAACGGATAAATTGGAGGCGAGTTTTTCACAAGGATATTGACACAAGATGCGGTTTTTATTTTTCATAAGGATTTTAGATTTAAAATTAATATAAACAGAGATGTTGAAGATTAATCAAATAAATCTTTGAGAGTTTTCTCTATAATTTTCTCTACCAATAGTTTTGGGCTATAAAGTTTTAGGGATCAAGAAATCCAGTATCACTTTAACAACATAACCTCGTTAATTTAAAAAATGTAAGGCTAAGAAAGATGCCTTCACTCAAAAAATTTTACTCAACTGAAACCTCGATCTTAAGGTGTGTGACTCTATTAAGATTTTAGGAGCACTGCAATTTACATTGCAATCTGCAATGTCCATGCAAGTTATACGAGTTCTAGCAACCAAAGAGATTAAGATTTTCCACCAGACCAAGTTACTATCTGTATTTGCTTGAACCTGGTAGAATATCATCAGAACATTTAACCTTTTCAGTGAAATTACATTTTTTCTGATGCTTTTGAGCCTTTGTTTCAGGAATTTATCATTGCGTACTGTAACATCATGTTGCAAATAGCGAAAACAAAGTCTTGACCTCACAGACTATAGCAAGTTACATGTACTTATGAAGAAGATTAACGGCCAGGGTTTCTTTGCATCGATCTCAAGCGACAACAGTTAGAAATGCCACGGCCAAATGCCAGTACTGCAGTACAATTGGCTGTAGCTATGGCTTCAAAAGGGGTACTGTGAGTTCTTATACTCATGGGCAAAATAATAGTGCTAATATTCAAGTAATAAAAGACAAGGTTCCAATCAGGAAAGAAGAAGAAGAAGAAGAAGACAAATGAGCATTGACATATTTAGGCAAAACAAAATCCAACAGTTCATAATTTCTTAAAATGAAGAGATGCAAGCTTTCCAGGAGAACCTTCTCTGGAATATTGGTTAGAAACTGAACACGTATAAAAGGGAGTTCCAAATAACTTCTTTCAAAAGTTAATTTTTACTTTTGGGGAGAATAAGGGATAAAAATAGAAAGATCGAGAGAATTAGGGATTGACAAGAAAGACGGATCGAGATTAAGGATACATTGAAGGATCCTTCCTCACATGTGATTTTCAATCCTTCTAATTAGAAGAAATTGACTCACATCCTTCTTCTCTTTTGTAATTTCCAGCGCTCTCAATTTAGGTGGATTAACTCTGATCTTGTTACCCAAAAAACTAGATGGATAGCAACCCATCCATCCATCCTTCTGAAAAACACAGCCTTAGAGAAGTAATGCACTGCTCCAGCTATGGTGCTCCTCATATATCCACCTAAAACATGGATGCTCCATGATCACATTTGAAGATGTACCATGCTATAGCTAAGCTACCACCGAAGGTTATGCCAACGCATCCCAACATTACGTTAAGCTGGTGGCATTGCCTCTGCATGGACAATTTGTCAAATATTTATCACTTTTGCTATTATGGTGAAGGGTAGCCATACTTCCTTCTTCCACACCACAGAAGTGTCCTCTAATAAAGATCAAATTAAGTGCCCACATAGCATAAACACGTGAAAATGGTATAAATCCCTCACTCAACAACCCCTCGAGCCAGAGTGTAAACATAACAAATCGCAGGTTCTGATTATTTATTGACAGCCAAGATCCCATTAGTTGATTTCTTTGATTAAACACGAAGTGCAGTGAAGGCCAAGCATTAAACCACAAACCACACAATTACCATTAGCATATAGCAATCTTTTCCTATAATCCCATCACACAAATCAGCATAAATATACAACAATTTCCATTTTTTTTTTCTTCTTGGAAAAATTGACAATTCAATTCCGATCCCAATTCCAACTAAAAGAAAAGAAAAGCATTCCGTTATTCAATACCCATTTAATCAACAGATACATAAATCCCTAAAAAGAGGAAACAAAAGGGCCGGAGCCGGATCTAAGCTTGGTTGCTCGCTCAACATTGTTGCAATTAAACCCACACCCACACTGTGGACACTCGTAGAAATTATCAATTGCAAAACTGGCAGAAGTAATTCCGACAGAAAATTCAAGCTCATCTCCTTTTCTAACAACCTCAACAATATCTAACCAAAAAAACAAAACCTTCACACTTACTCCGCTCAAATCCGTCAGCCTGTTCTCGCTTATGTAACCACTGACTGTGGACTTGTACTTAAGCTGATACGAACCTTCCAGAGAGAAACTGCACGAACCGTTCAGATAGGCGCGAAATCTGCCAGTGGCTTTGTCCAGATCGTAGCCTGTGGCTCCTTTCGGAAGAATACCGATCGGGAAGTTGTATCCGGAGAGGACATCGTAAGTAGTTGGGAGATTGTCGGTGAAGGATGAGATGGCGAGCGATGATAGGAGGACGAAGAAGAAGGTCAAATTGGCGGTGATAGACATTGGAAGAGGAGGGGGAGTATTTCTTCTTGACTTTGAGATGAATATGCTTGATTTCTGCTGGGAAGTAGTTGGTTTGACTGGGATTCTTGTATTTGTTTGGTTGCTATTGCAGCTAGGCAGGAGGGTAATCGTCCAAGGGAATTGAGAGGGGAATACGATGACGTTTGGCTGTGAAGACCACTAGTTGCCACGCCGTTTCGGAGTTCTTTTTTACTGTTAGGTTGTTGGCTATGTAGTTTGGTGTCCACGTGCTTGTTTGTTTGTTCGAGAGAGCACGTTATGGTTATTATTTTAATTTTAAGAAGAAAAAAAAGGACACAGCTCTTACACGTGTCACCAGCCGAGGACCTAGTTAGTAGTTATGTCACTGTTTTTGTTTCTGTTTTTTCTCGTAGCCACGAGCCTGTCGTATTTTCATGCATTTCTTTTCGATTATTCACAAAAACAATTATTTATTTATTAGGTTTTTATTTTTCATGACCATATATAGATATCGTTTTTTAGAATTTAGAACCCTCCACGATAGCAGAAATAGTGAGTGTGTTTTTATGCTTGATTAAATCTTGGCGTTGGAATCCTTTTTTTCTTTTTCTTTTTTTGAAGTAAAAGAATAGATTAATATTAGTGGAACTATTACTCTGTAACTGCTTTGTTTCTCACCTGAATTAATATTAATTATATATATAGTAGTGTGGTGCTAAAACAAATGAAGACATGTAATTATAAATTTATGGGGTTTTTTTTATATCTTTTATGGATTTTAATTAATACATGTAATTGTCAAGTCGATAGTAATAACATCATTCCACATTCAATTTATATTATTTTATTTAGAAAAGTTGTTGGAACACAAAATATGTTTCCGTCATCTCATTTGATTCTTCATCATGTTTTCTTTATTCTTAGGTGGTGCATGTCAGTTTACAGTAATCGATCTATCACCGGTGAGTCTTTTTTTTTATCCTTCATTTATCTATCATATCCTAAAAAATGAACTCTAGTTCTTTTTTATTATTATTGTTTCAGATTTTGTCCTTTTAATTTTGATTTTTGTCATTTTTCCTTTTGTTTATTTTTTTTTCAATTTAATCTTTCAATCCTAATTTGTCATATATAATGTTTTTCAATTTGGTTCCTTTTCTTTTGATATTTTTTTCTTGGCTCTTTTGTCAAAGTTTTAAAGCATGTTTGGGAACGCGGTGCAAACCGCATTCCTAAAATTTTGAAATTTTTTTGTACTTAAAATGAATTTTTTTGTGTTTTTCAGATCATTTTGATGTGCTGATGTCAAAAATAATTTTTAAAAAATAAAAAAACTTCATTTTGATGCATTTCTAAGCGAAAAGCACTTGGAGCACTACCATTACTACAATCTCAAACAGGCATTTATATATTACCACCACCACCACCACCACCAATAATAATAATGATAATGATAATGAGCACTTGAGGTCGTGGCCTAGCGGGGGAAGAGACTTGTTTCCTTCCTCTGCACTCGGGTTCGATCCTCTCTGTGCATGCATGTCATCCCCGCGGTGTCTTACATGCCTACTAGGCTTGCAAGATGTTCATTGGGCCCGGGGATTAGTTGTGGTGCGTGTAAACTGGCCCGACCACCCCGGGTTATAAAAAAACAAAAAAATAATAATAATGATAATGATAATAATAGTGAGATGATGATACTAACCTCATGAAAAGTTAAAGACATTCAATATAATTAAAAAATAATCATTATTTACAAAAAGGCTAAATAAGCAAAAAAAAAACCCCACATAGTAAGTGTATTAATTAAAAAACAAGCTTAAAAAACATTTTAAAAAAGACATAAAAAGGTATTAATTGAAAAAAAAATGTCAACAATGGAAAAGTCTAGACTCGCACGCTTGGGCCTACCTTTTCTTTTCTTTTTTAAAGAGGCAGACAATACGTCGCCCGTTGTGGAAGACAAAGTGTCGTCTGCCAGCCCAGATTCTGATCACCACTGTGGTGGCCGAAAAATCAAGCCTATAGGTTTTTTTACCCAAAAAACTTGTTTCCGAATGCATTTCAATCACAAAAACACCTTATAAACATCATTAAAACACAAAAAACCAACCTATCAACCCATTAAACCCTAAAAATGACCTAAACCACTAAATCAAACTGGAAAACAAATATTGCATCCCTAACCTAGATTTGGTTTTCTAGGCTACATTAAGGCTTAAAACAACCACCATAAGACTCTCCTCACCTAATAGAACATGTTAAGACCAATTTTAACCTGTTTAGTGATTAAAATCATCTCTAACGAAGAGTTTTCTCTCTTTACAGGAATCTAACGACTCCTTTTTCTCCTCACATGAAACAAATGAATGAAAAATAAGAAAAATAAAGTTTGGTATCAAAATGTCATTTTTTAAAATTAAAGTGATCGGTCACCTTATAGCAAAAAAAGTTGGGGGACTAAAATGTTCTTCACAAGTAAATTTGAAAGCATCATCTATGTTACCCGTGTTTTTCACTTTAGTCTCTTGTTTTTCAATTCAACCCTCTCTCCACACATACAAAAAAAAAAACATTGGGTGCTAATTTTGGCTCAAAAGATCTTAATTGTGCAAAGAAAAAGTTTGAGAATTAAATTGAAGATTTTGAAAAAAAATCACCATTCCAATCCACAATGATTTATGAGAGGGTGAAGAATGATTTTATGCATAGTGAAAACACCACAAACTTTAGTTTTTGTTAGTAGTAGTAGTAATTCATCATTCAACATTAGACTTGTTGGGGATTGACTTACATTGTTTTTCATGTAAGGTATTTTCGATCTAATAACCTAGGTTTGAGTTTGAAAGGTTGATGTTTTCCATGTATGATAATAATAGTGATAATTCATCATTCAATGTTAGACTTGTTAGGGATGAGTTTCATTATTTTTCCATGTATGGTATTTCCGATCTAATGATCTAGGTTATGAGTCTGAAAAGTTGATGTGACTCGATGACCTATCTTTTTTTTGCCTTATTATTTTATTTTCAATTTCATCACTCAATATTAATTTTAAAAAAAAATAAAAAAGGTTTTATGGTTTTTTTTTATAAAAAAACAACTTATCAGGTTAACCCGATCTCAAAACTTTGACCACGAGTTTTGCGGGTTAACATAAGGTGACTTGCCCCTTATCACTCAACTTGCATATTTATCATGCTACCTTGGATTGACTCTACCCTGATTTTTTTGTCTATTTTTTCATCCAATTACATACTTTTAGAGGCTTTTTTTTCCTTCGGTTATCATGGTATTTTGTTTTATATTTTGTACATTTACTATGGTTTTTATTTTTTTTATCGTCTAATTAAAATAAAACCAACTTATTATACCTAGTTAGGGCTATAACTCGAGTAATTTATTTTTCTTATTTATTTAAAATGCACTTACAGTGCCTAGACATCACTTTTTGTACAGGGAAAAATACAGAGTTACGGTGTAGTGAATGCCTATATTTAGTGCAGTCTATAGTGGTAAATGATAGGTTTTGCATTTTAACAAAACGTTTCCACTAGTGTATGGTAATGTTGTGCAAGAAGTTTTTTAAAAGTGTTTTTTAATTTAAAATATATTAAAATAATATTTTTTAGATTTTTTTTATTTTTAACATTAACACATCAAAATTATAGAAAAACACCTAAAAAAAATCAATGTCTTTTCAAACAATTTTTTTTTTGAAAAACACATGTTATAAGAGACCGCAACTTCTGTTTCATTTTCCAACCACGAAGAAAAAACAGTTTAGTTATAGTGTGTTTGTTTTTGTTTTTAAAAAGTGTTTTTGAATTTTATTTTTTTGTTTCAAATTATTTTTTTATGATTTTGAATTGTTTTGATATGCTGATGTCAAAAATAAATTTAAAAAAATAAAAAATATATTATTTTGATATATTTTCAAGTAAAAAATACTTTAAAAAACAATTACTACCACAACCCTAAACGCTACCATAATCAAATAGCTTTTGCCTTTTGCACTAAACCCCATATTTAATTGGGTTTCAAATTTTAGTTTTCTAAAAGGTTAAATGATCTTTTTATTCATAAAAACATATTTTTTTAATTTATTTTACATGTAAATATGCATCTCATAATAATTTTAATCAAATATATAATTTTTTAAAACATGTATTTTTAAAATTATAATTAAAAATATTTTTTAAAAACTTATTTTTTTCACCGCAAAGATTTCTACGTCAAACACACTAAATAACTTTGCATACAAATAAAATTTCAAAAAGTAAAAGGAGAACAGAAAATCATGCAATCGTATCACACAATTAAAAGTTATTTATAGCTGGTTTATTTTTGTATTTAAAAAAAATTAAAATTTTTTAATTTTAAAATATACTTTTTAATATTTTTATGTAAAAATAAAATTATTTAAAAAAAAACAAATGAAAGATAAAGCATTCATTAATTTATTTTTGGTAGAGTGCTATCTAACGAAGTCAAGTCATTGCTTATTACAGACAGCACATCCATGTGCAACACGCTTCTCGATGCCATTTATCAGTAAGTGGTATCTAAGCAAGAAGAAGAAGAAGAAGATGTGATTTTCCTCAAGTTGACATCTTTACAATCAAAGCTACATCCACAAGCCGGGCATTCATCAAAATTTCTCACAGGAAAATCAGCAGAAGCACTGCCCACAGAAAATTCGAGCTCATCTACATCACGGATCACTTCAGCAATACTCAGCCACAAAATGAGCTCCTTCACTTGGATCCCACTTAATTTTGAGAGCTTGTCTTTGGCTATCACGCCCTCAATCGTAGACTTGTACTTGTAATTAATTCAATATTACTTCCATATTTTGACATGTATTTAAAAGTAGACTGTGTAGGCAAATAACATCAATCAAAGAGGGGTGAATTTGTTTACACTGAAAGTTTTTTTCAGAATCAATTTTGAGTTATCCATTTTAATGCAACCTTGCAAGTACTCGGGTGTTTGTTTCATGAACCAATAAAATATGCATTCAACAGAAAATGGAAGGAGAAGAGTAGCTAGAAATCGCACACAGTATTTTATCTACTGTCCTCACAGATGGCCCTGGATTTTCACTGCTTGATGGATTTGTGTGCTTGATGTTACAGATCTTTTGTTCTTGCAATCTTGCAAGTTCAACCTCTTCTATGATTGATTCTTCACTCAAATCTTTCTACTAAAAGCAATAGTTCTTTCATTCTTTCCTCTGTTTTGTTCTTGTTCAATCATTTTGTAGTTTTCACAAGCATATGGTGTAGTTTTCACAATCTTATTTTTCCTATGACTTGGGCTCTTAATAAATCTTCCTTGGCCTTTTGCATGAATTTTCCACTGAAGTTATACAAGTCACGAACAAATCAGTTTTTATTAGTAATTATCTTATGGTTTGTAACAATCAAAATCACAGGACTACAGACTGATGATGAGCTTTGCTTGGCATAAGTTTCGTACTACGATAGATGGACATGGTTGTTATGACAGGGCCAGTTTTCATATCTCGTTATTTGATGTCTTAGAAAGATTAACGTAGCAACCGCAGAGAGAAAGACTCAATTTGTGAGGAAATGACTGAGTTTAAGAGGTAAAATGGTCTTTTCATGGTTAAATTGATATTACCAATTTGTTCCGGAATAATAAAAAAAACTAAACCTTATTAGCTTTTCACTGTGGAGCAAGACTCAACACACTATGGACTACTATAGTGTGTATTTTGCCTTCCATATTTGTAAGGAAAGGATTGAGTTTTGCGGGCAAAATAATCTTTTCACGGGGTTTAATTAGCATTACCAATTTGTTTAGGGTCAATCGGTCTTTTTATATTTTTATTGAAAAGTTAAATTACTAATATACCATTTAAAAACAAAAAAAATATAATATAGGTTGTCATACCCTATTTATTTTTTAAAAAATGTAATTACTGAAGTACCATTACAATTTTTTTCCTTTTACTTGGGTCAAAGGGTGTTTTTGTCATTTTCCTTTGGCTTTTTTGTAATTTTCAATTAGAGTTAAAGTGATTGAGTCTTTTGATATATAAAATATATTTTAAAAGAAAAGGTTGATGGCGTGGCACTGCATACATTAACAGGTGGGAGGAATATGTGCCTTCGAGGAGACGCGTGTGGGCTCCTCCCGCCACCAAACACCACCTTTTGTGGCAATGTTTGAGGTGGCATATTAAGAGCCTTCCAATGATGGTGCACATGACGACGGAGGACAAATGGTGTGGCTCTGATAGATTTTTTTCTCCTCCCCTCCTTTTCTCTCTCATCTCTTAGGCAAAGTACACAAGCTTCTTTAATTTTGTTTGTTTATACAATGTGCCCTTTATTATTTTGATTTTTATTTATTTTTTATCTATTGTAAATTATTATTTTCAATTTCATCCTTCATCATTTAATTTCATTTAGTTTTTATTTCATTTTTAGCCTTTTTCTAATTCTATTTTTTTTTTCAATTCCATCCCTCAACATTAAGGATTGCAATTTAATCTAAACCCAATAGATGCCGCCTTAACCCGCCCCGAATTGGTTGATGTTTTATAAATGGTTACCTTTCTCAGTGAGTAATGAATAGGGTATGAATATTATTAAAACATACTTGAAACCCGCTCAAATCTAAGCCAAAATATATATTAATATTATACAAATATATTTGTAGAACATTTTTATTATTGACATAAAACACACATATATGTATAATATTTATTATTTTATAGTTTAATAATTTGACACACACACACTTCAAATTTATATATTTGTTAATTTATTTCTTATTTAGTACTAAATAGTTTTTAGATAATATATACACATAGAGATGAATTATTTCATCCCTCAATGTTATGAAAGATAATTTAATCAAAACTTGATGAATACCAACCCGAATGGGTCGGTATTTGTTTTATGGTTACCCTGTCCAACAAATAATGAATAGAGTATCGATATTATCAAAATCGACCCGAAACCCGCCCAAACTTAACATGAAATGTATATCTATATTATATAGATATATTTGTTGAATATTTTTATTTTGTTAATGCAATATGATATATTTATATCTTAATATTGATATAAAATTATAATTTAATACATACTTCATATATATAATTTTATTTTTTTTATTGAATAATAAATATTAATAGTCATATGATTGATATTCATATGGTACCCAAAATTCGATTTATAATTTATGGATATTTATATTTTTTATCCAATAATTTAGCGAATTTTTTTTTGGGAAGCCAATGACTATGAAAGAATAAGAACACATTCCAATGCCTCTAAAGAAGATTGCTATGTGCCTTACAAACAGCACATTCGTTCACAATGACGCGAGGACTTTGCCCAATACCAGTAATAATTAATGGTGACAACGTCGAACTTCTCGATTTTGAAATAAATAACCCTTAAATGTCTTTGTGAGCATTTTAAAGTTAATTTCTGTATTTCTAAAACATAATGTATAAATAGTACATGTCAAACAATATTTATTATTTTTTATTCTCAAATTATCATTATAAAAAACTTTTAATTTTAAAATTATTCAACTTAGACATTTATAAATAAAATAATAATTATTATATTTTTAAAACTTAACCCAATGATTGACCCAGGATAAGGTATTGATGGGCTAGTCAAGTTGATCTGGGTCAAACCGGGTTATCCTCTAATTTTTTTTTAAATAATCAAAATGATGTTTTTTTATCAAGATTATTTTAATAAAAGTCAGTAGGTTTTTGACCCAAGTTACAATCGAGTTTTACCCCGAGTTGACTCGTGATTTTTTCCAAGTCAAGTTGGATAAATCATTTCTCTATTTTTTCTTAAACCGGACTAACTAGATTGTGGGTTGGCTGAGTCCTGAGTCGACCTGTCGGGTTATTTCAGGTTTTATAACTAGCGTTATTATACTATTATTAATTTAACACTCAATATACACTATTGTAAAAAAAAATCTGATTATTTTTAAAATATATATGTTTGATAGTAATACATATTAAAGATAAAATAAAAAAATTTATATTTTATTTTGTCTTGTCCATTAGCAACCAAACATGATGTAGAGAGAGTTACTTTGTCTTGTATACCATTACCAAACATAATTCTGACTTCATCTTCTATTTTGTTTTATCTCTACTGTTTTTATCTTTTTTTGTTCTGGGATAGTAACCAAATACTACCTTAAAAATAATATCTGATTTCTAACAACAAAAATAAAAGAATTTTTATTTGATAAATTAACTAGATATTTTGTATTTTTTTTATTTTTATTTGATATTAATGAATATTTTAAAATTACTTATCCTTCAATCAAAAGTAAATTTCTTTCTTGAAACATTTTGCATTTGATCTTGTACATGACTCGTTAGCTGGAGGTTTCGTTTTCTTATTTTTCTTTTTAATATTTCTTATTAATGATCTATATTATGTGAAATTGATGGCTAGGATTTTCAAAGGGTCAAAATCCGTTAAAAGTCTAACTAAAAGAAATAAAGAATATAAAGTTAAACTAATTAAAAAAATTTCTAAAATTGGGTCTCTAAAGTTGTAATTGGTTTGAATAAAAAAATAAATTTTATTTTATCAAATAGAGCATTAACTCAACATCAAAACATATTTTTAACATCACGAGAGCCCTATATAAAACAAACTGAAATAAAACATCAATTTCAATAAATTTTATTTTATCAAATAAAGCATTAACTCAACATCAAAACATATTCTTAACATCACGAGATTTCTATATAAAACAAACTGAAATAAAACATCAATTCCAATCCCAAGGTGACTTAATGTGAAAAGATTAAGTTGAAGATAAAAAAGTTAAGTGACAAAAAACTTAAAAGAAAAAAATAATTGTAGGTAACTATTGCATCTATTGTGTCTTACTCCTATGTTGCATTTCTAATTTTTTTTAATATCTCTTTCTTCTCGCATTGCCTCACCTATTCATGATTCCAAACACTATTTCATGGTTTGTCGAGGGTCAATTTCGCGAAACCAAACTGCAATTGTTAAATTGAAAGAAAAAAGAATCAATATGTGAATGAAAAAAATAACTATAGGACCCAATAAAAAAATAATGATCAAATAAAAAGAGATTTCAGGAGGTAAAAATAATTTGAAGGACCCATTAAGAAAAAAAAGGACGCATATAAAAAAAAAACTTGAGGTGGTTCATTATTTATATGAACAATATTTCCACCCCAAGTTTTTTAATGTATAGTATAATATTAGTTTTTGTCTTGTGCTCCATTACATTTCAAATAAAAATTCTTTGAACATAAAAAAAAATTGTCCACATGTTGGGTTATTTGTTTGAGATTGTGATAACCTCATAGAAAACAAACCTAAACAAATTATGAAGATCAATTTAAAATCAATTAAATATTAAAGGATAAAATTGCAAAACAAAAGAACAAAAAAAAAAGATTCAATCAAAAGAAAAAAATGGAAGATGGAATTTTTTTTATAAAAGAAAATATTTGACATTGTTATTAAACTCGACCCAACAGGTCAACCTTGAAACCTCTAGACCTGAATCCTTACCTAACATAGGTTTAAAATTAATTTGCATGAGAGTTACTCTTATGTGACTAAGTTGACTTGGCGTAACCAAAGACAACTCAAACAACCAGTAAAAATATAGATTGATTTTTAAAAAAAAAATTAAGTTAATGCTTTTTTTTTAATATTGAGACAACAATATATTGGATTGACCTTCTTAACACGCTAAACCCGCAACCTAGATCATGGACTCCACTGAGTTTAAAAACTATTTTTTATTTAATGATGTAGTAACAAAAATATACGCTTATAAAATTAAGCACCATCCAATTGCTAAGACGTTTATTTGAAATTGTGATAACCTAATATAAAACAAACTAAAACAAATTATAATTACCAATTCAAAACTAACATAATATTGAATGATAAAATTGAAATAAAAGAGCCAAAATTATTTGGGAGTCTCTAAGATTTTGTTAGACAGATCTAAAGTTGTTTAGAGATTTATTACCTGAAGATCTGATTTTCTACAACTTTAAATAATTCTTTATAGACTGGATTGTCACAAACCACAAGTCGTCTAATTGTCCAGCCTCCAATAGTAATCTACACGAATCACTAGTGAGAAATTTTCTAAATCCCTATTTAGAATAAAGATTATTATGCCTAGAGTGCTAACTTTTTATTTTGTAACTCATAAAGTTTTTCTGTGTAACAGACAACCTCTTAAAGAATAAGAGGCATAGTTTTATATTTATAGAAAATCCTAAAAATCCTAAAAATAGAAAAATATTTATTTTTCCCTTATATAATATCCATACGTTATTTAAGGATAATTTTAGAAATGAAATCAACCAAGTTCCTACTTGATTATTCTAGAACTAGATTTATAATCCTTAAATTAAATACATTTAGTACTTAATTTCTAAAATTATTTTAAATCAAGTCACACTTAATTAATTATCTCAGTTTAATTTCTGACTAATGGTTCTTAATGTATATGACTCACTAGATTCCTAATATGTTGGCCCAAATATAAATTATAATTATAAATAAATAAAATTAAATAAATCAAACAATTTAATTTATTATCAATTCAATAATTGATTAATTTATATTTGAAGATCAAGTATATCATTTAGCACCATGTCATGATCTCCTAAATATTAGGAAAGTCTTAAATGATTTGACTTAACCTTTCAGTAACTAGTTTCTTAATGTAATTATTATCCCTTCATCAATAATATTCTGATTTAGATAATTTAGTATGGAGTGTGTCTACCATATCAAATCATATTTGTTTGCAACATTATAGTAATTGATTCTTTGAATAAGATTTGAAATTCTCTTCAAATCTAATTTCACCTCGCGTAAGAATTTAACAATCAATATTATTTGAGGACATGTGAAATATTTTTTTTTCTAATTCACCTAGGATAATGAATTATCTCTTGATTACTCAAATACCTTCATATAATTTATGTTATATCCAATGTTTGCCCATTTGTTAGCTTTACCAAGATAACGTGTAACATGATCAAAACATAGCACTCCCTATATAAGATAACTTAATGATCTCAAGTCTAAGAATCACTTACACAACCGTCATATGAGTCTTTCCATAAACACATGTGAGAACAATTGGTTCCTTTCATTAAAAACAAAAAAAAACATAATATGTATTAGTCTCTACGACTCTAATAAATATCCAATATTTTAAGAGAGCATCAACCATGAACATTTTAGGAACAATACTTTGATAAAATAAAAATATCATAATTATAATATTTTTATAATTTTTTTTCCAAAGCATTTTTGTCTTATGAATTTTATCTTTAGTCTAGATTTATAAATCAAATATTAGATTCATTAATTTAATATCATATGAATATTAAAGATAAATTAAATTTTTATTAATAATAAATATATAATTATATAAATATAATAATATCACATGTAACCATCCAATTAGCTTCAAGACATTAAACTAACAGTCAGTTCAGACAAGAGATGGACAATTAAAGCTTCCCCATCTCGTTCTACTCGGGCTTCAAAATTCCTTACTTTATGTTGTTCATCCACAATCTTAGTTTGGAAAATTGGTCATTAGAATAGTTAATGTCCTAGCCTGTCTCTACTTCTAAGGCACGACATTGCTGTCAATCCTTGCACAGCAATGTCGTGCCTTAGAAGTAGAGACAGGCTTGGAATAGCGTTGACAAGATATGCAAAAAGTCAGGAACTTGATTATGAATGGTATGTATTAAGCCAACTAAAATCAAGGTTATCTAACAGAAACGGTCTATCGTGGCCAAAGTAAAGTTGAGAGTTAAAGAGGCATCCCAACAGCAAACAGTGGCTCCAACTCCTGTAAGATGCCATCCATCTTGATGCACTAAAAAATAGTTGCAAGTGTGTGCTTTTTCTTGTTTGTTTGTTCTCCCCTTCTTCCCTGATATAAGTGGGGTGGAGGGTAGATTTTTTTATCTCCTCTTCCTGAACAAGAGGGCAGGAGAAGAGGGTAAGGAGAAATTCGCCTTTACATCTATCCAAGGGTACATGGCACGATGAGTACCAACCCTCATTTTCATAATTCAACTCAAAAGAATTCAATCAAACAATCTGATGCATATCTATGAGAAAGATAAATACAGAAATATAATTTTTGAAACTAATAATACAATGAGAAGAAAATATTGCAAGCAAATAAATGCAGCAATGGTAAAAGGACAGTAAAAAGAAAGGACCATACATACAGTTCTGTATGAAATCAACTGACATCCTTGAGTCTTTTAATCAATGTATCCAGAGACTTCTTCTTTGGATTCTGCCTGGCTGCCCTGCTCCCAAATGTTCCAAATAGCCGATCTGAAGGATCCCTCAACTTCTCTGATATTATCATTACTTTCCTATAGTCCAATGTATTATAACTCCTCCCCCTGATCACAGGATTCAGAAAATTCTCAGGATGATTGCTCAAAAGCAAATTAATCAGTTGCCTTGCCTCAGCAAGTGCTGTTTTCAACTGATTGGCATCCCCTTCAGAGAACAAAGCAGCTTGATTATCAGCAAAAGATTCCAATAATCGGATATCTACATCAATCCCCATGATAGCATTGACATTAAACCTCTTAACTGAGTCCCCAAGTAAAGCCCCAACAATCATCTCTGAAATGTGAGAAAGAACATCTTGCAGAACTCTTTTCAGAACAGGAGCTGGCAAAATCTGTTGAGCAGTAGAAACCAAAGTTTCCAAATATATCATGACTTCATTCATATATTCATTGCCACTTTGCGTGGGCTCATCAGCCATCCAGTTCACATTCTCAATCAAGGTCATAAAACCGTCAACCTTCTGTTTAAGCAGCCCAGATAGCATTTCTTCTGCTGCATCACGAGCATTGTTTAGTGGAAACTGTCGCCTACCCCTCTCTGCCATTCTCAAGGGAATTCCTGAAAGTTGTGCAGCATGACGAAAGAAGAAATCACAAGCACGTTCTAGCACAGCCATGTTTGCTGCAACCTGCATAGCCTGGGATACCCCATGAACTGATGTACTAATAAGCTTCAATAAAGCTTCATCCAAAACCTCACTCAGAAACCGGTCCAAATATTTCTTTACAACATCAAAGAATTCCAGCTGCCCACCATATGACATAAAACTCACAGAATCTTCAATAAAAGACCGTACGATTCGGCAACAATCAGGCACAGTGGATGAAAAAGGTGCAACATAAGGAAATGCAGGTACAATGTCCGACGTCTGTAATTGAAACGAAAGCACATTCATAGAATATTCATACTCTTTCTTCATCAACATCTGCTCAAACTTATCAGCAGCAAGTGCTTCTGCAATCTGCTTACAACAATCAGACAACAATAGCTCATGATACTTATCCCTGTGCTTGCTCAACACATCTAACAAGGCATCAACAGGATACCCATATCTCCGCAAAGTTACTCCAAGCAAACTCACATAATCCTTAATCAACAAGAGATGATTTGCAGTTTGCATTCTAGAAAACTGATCCTCCAACACAGAACACATCTTACTAACAGCAGTTTCCCACAAATTCTCAACTTTCATTCTCGAAATCAAATCCCCTCCAGTCCTCAAGATTTGATCTTCCACAATAAAAAACCCCGCAATTTGCGCAAAGAAAGTCTGATGCGATTCAAGAAATGGGGTCATCGAGGACACCTGAAAATCTGAAGTCAATTGAAGCTTCCTATTCTCAAAATAGTACTGCTTAAACTGATCTTCAAGTCCTAAGGTCTGATGTATATGATAAGCCCTATAAAGGGGTGTCAAATCAAACCCCAACACTCCATTACCACCACCGTTACCATACCCATCTTTACCATCATCACCCATCACACCACTAAGCCCATCTTCCTCCTCCTCCTCTTGCAAAGCATAAACACAATCTCTCAAACTAAGCCTACTCTGTTCTTCAGCTTGCCTCTGCTTAATTCTCAAGTCCTCCTCTCTCTGCCTCGCCGCAGAGGCTTGACCAATAGCCAATTGCCCCAAGTTCCGACTCACCACACGAATCTCCACTAACCAATCACCAAACTCCTTACTAACTTTCCTCTCTATATGCGATCTAATATCCGGGATCTTCTTCTCTAACATTCTCTTCAACGTAGACGACGGCGTTTTATCTAAAAAATCAGTCTCAATCGAATCCACACACTTCAACGCCATGTAAAAATTACCGCGAGATAAATGGTAATTACTTCTGGAACAAAGCTCTAATAGCTTGATACAAGAGAGAATCAAACTGAGAGCCAAGTTTACATTATGCGATACCGTTTGAGCTTCGAGGTAGGAGTCGAGGGAGGTTAAGAGGGGCCCAGCGACGGACTGCAGCTTGGAGTTGGAATCGGAGAGTGCGGATTTGAGTGAATCGACATCGGAAAGGAGAGATCGGAGGTCATCAACGGCTAAGATGAAGTCTTGGTAGTGAGCTTTGCAGACTTCTTCGATTTCAGATTCTTTAGAACGAGCGAAGTGGCGAAGATTGTGGAGGAGTGTCTCCGGCTTACCAGAAGCGAAGGCCTTGCGGACGGAAGGACCGAGGTCTTCGCCGTTGTAGATGGCGGCGGAGAGGAGGAGCTGGTCTTGTTTGTCTGCGGTGTTGTCAGTGTCTCCGTTCGCCGGAGCTATTTTACGGCGAACCTTTGCGGAGAGCATAGCAACTAATAATCGGAGAAGGGAATGAGAGAGGATTTGATTAGAAACGGTTATTTGGACAGATTATAAATGATGGGCGTATTTTTGGTTTGACTAGTTTGACAACCGGTAAAAATGAAAGGAGAAGGGATAATCTAGTCATTTCATTGACTTGAAGTCTTGTTTTTGTTTGACCTTCCTTATTTTGGAGATTTGACGGCGGCGGTCCGGTTGAGGCGGTATGAAATACAAGCATTATCTTGAAATATCTCTGTAACTAATTTTTGTATTATTAATATGAGTGTTAATTTCATATATTTTAAAATTAATAATTATACAAGTCTAATAAAATATTATATTAGCAGAAAAAATAAATTTTTTAATCTCAAATTCTTACTACTTTATTACCGACTAAATAATTACTAATTTAATATTTTAGTGTTATATTGCGAGTATTTTTTTTCTAATCTAGTTCAAAGGGATTTTTTAAAAAATAGCATAGTTGAGAAAAGAAATTTCTAAACTAACACGGCATACTCTGGGTTCCGGTTGGAGATATGGTGGTTTTTATTAATAAAAAAAATATATTTTTATTTTTAAAAAGTATAATTTATATTTTAAAAAATTATATCTTTATAAAAAAAAATCATTATACCTCCCATTCAAACATACCCTTGATCACGCGGTCACATATGCATGACCTGCTGTTATTTTTTTTTTCTGCCACGGTAACACATGCACATGGAATAATAAAAAAAAGAACTCCCTGGAAGCTCAGAGACAGTGTTCTTTTGGTGTCCATGAATTTTCTAATATTTATAAGTATATCGTTATCTAAGCTACAGGGTGTTTTAGTGTCTTATTCTTTTCTTTTTGTTTTCTCTCTCTTGCTTTAATTATTGTTCCAGCCTATTCTTCTACTTTCTTCTCTCATTTTGTGTTTAGTTATTTCTAGTTTTATTATTGTGATTATTTTATCGATTAAACTTATTCTTATTTAAGGTGGGCAAAAATAAATATTAAATTTAGATTTTTTTTTCAAAAACAATATATGAAATATCAATAATAATAAAATTAAAATTAACTAAATAAAAATGTTGAGGGACTAAATAAAAAAATGAGTTAACAAGAAAGAAATTTAAATTAGAGTTTGATAGGTATTTTATGAAAAGAGATTTTTTATTTTGAATCATGATTTGAAAGTTCTTATTTTATAGTAATAAATCATAATAAATAAATATAAACTAAAGTAGAAAAGTGTTTAGAATTTGTTTTCCTCATATTTCATGAATATGATATCCATATAGTTTGATGTATGGGTGAATACTGGAGCGAGGCATTTTGATTTTATTTTTATCTCATTTTATGTTATTTTATTTTGGTAGTTCATTAGTGGAAATTCAAAATAACTTTTTTAAAGAAATAAAATAGTATAAGTTATAGTTAATAAAAACTTTTGATTAAAACAAATTGTGACTAAATGTTTTTATTAATATTCTGATTTAAATCAAAATTTATTTATACTAAACATATTTGTATTTTTTTAAGCCAAAAAGTAAATTATAATTTACATCAATTTACAAAAATATTTCAAAACAAACCTTGTCTGCCTATTCAATTTTTGACCAATTCACTATTACCTTTTAACTTCCATAATTAGTGAACACTAATTTGTTATTCTGCACTATGCTGCGGGTTGTAATAAAAAAGAAAATTAACTGTAAAAAATATTTAAGCATTGTTAAAATTAAAAAAAAATCATGATAGGTTTAACTTAAATAAAAAGGGTGAAAATACATTATTTTAGGTTTAAGTTAAATAAAAAAAAAAGAATCATCAATAACAAATGATAAAATTGTATTTTTTTTAAATTGAAGGGTACAAAAAGCATAAAAGAAAAAAAAACAAATAACAACCCGGACATCATAAATTAACATGTTAAACCTATAACTCAACTAATAAACTCAATTGAGTTCAATGATTTATTTTATCAAAGATTTTTAAGCCAAATATAAAACAGCCAAAAAAAAATAAAAATTCCAGTTGCGTGGGTCTGGACATTAAAGAAAACAACCTAGATTGCACATATATGCTCGATCCATCTTTCTTTTTTCCCTCAAAGATGTGAATGATATGTCATCTACCCTATTTTTTTCATAAAAGATAACAGACGACACATCGTTTGCTTTTTGTAGAATCTAGAGACCCTTGGTTGCCAGAAAATTGACCCTTTAGTTTTTCAATTTGAAACCAATTTTGCAATCTATTTTTAAATCAAAACACCGAGAAAACACCTTAATTAAATACATTGATAAACTTGTCTATGGCCACCAAAAGCCCAAACAACATCTCAAAAACTTGAAATCAACTTGAATCCAAAATCATTCATGCGGTCAGATCTTCCTCTCCAGGTAAGGAGAAGGAAAAAAAACCTAGATTAAACTCCTATCATTAAATGCAACCCATTGGCATCAAAATCAATCATTTTGATGGTAGAGATCATCGTCAACGATAACTTTTTCTTTATACCAAAATCCAATGAGTCTCTTTCTCTTCTCTAACTAGAAAAAGAAGTGAAAAATGAGGGAAATAAATTTTGATATCAAAATTGAATTTTTTAAAATTAAAGGAACCAGTTAATTAAAAGCTAAAAACGATAGGGGGCTAAAATAAATTTTTAACACAAAATTTAAAATCACCACTTATTTTACTCGTTTTTTTCACTTTAATTCCTTTTTTTTTCAATTCAACTCTTCCTTCCAAAAAAGCATGCAATTGGATGCTAATTTAGGTGTAAAATGGCCCAATCATGCAAGAAACAAATTTGAAGATTAAAATGAAAAAAAAAACATTACTATAATCTGCAATGAATTATAAGATGATAAACAGTAAAAAATTCTATAATATTTAACCTACATGCTTTAGTTTTTGTTAATGACACACCATATATATTCTGTAATCTTATTTAGTAGCCAAAGGATACTGAAGTGTATATTACGAAGTCATAAAAAATGGGGGAAGTATAGCATTGGCAAAAATTTACCAAAATCAACCATCATTTTAAAATATTGATATGGTAATATATTTTATAATATATTTTTTAAAATATTAAAACTATAATATATTGAATTGATCTAAGTTAATTAATTAAATTTATGATCCAAATTATGAGACCGTGATAACCATATAAAAAGCAAATCAAAATAAATTTTAAAATTAAGTTTTGAATAAACTCAATGTTGAAAAATAAAATTAAAAAAAATATTAAATTAAAAAAGATATAAAAAAATTACTCGAGTCAACTCAAGTTAACCTGTCAAACTTGCAACTCGAGTCATGAGTCAGGATAATCTTATAAAAGTAAATCATAAAAAATATGAAATCTAATTTCAAAACCAACCCAATGTTGAATGATAAAATAAAAAAATCCATTAAAAACGACATAAAACTAGCTTAAATCAACCTCAACTAACCTGTTAAACGACCTGGGTTATGAAATTATAAAACTCAATTTTCAACAAATTCAATTTTAAAAGTTGAAATTATGAGAAAAAAATAAATCCATGAGACCGAGATAATTTTACTAAAAATAAATTTTAAAAAAATTATGAAGCTCAATTCTCAAATAACATAATATTGAAAGATAAAATTGAAAAAAAAAATTGAGTTGTAGGGTGAAATTGAAAAAAAATTATTCAATTTAAAAATTATCCAAAAAAATTAACAGAGTTAACCCATCAAACTCACAACCTATGTCATGAGATCAATATAACTTCATAGAAATAAAATAAAATAAAAAATTACAAAGCCCAATTAAAAAAAATACTTAATTAAAAAAGGAAAAAAAAACATAATCAATCCAAGTTAGCCTGACAAACCCGTGACCCATGTCATGAGATCGAGATAGTCTCATTTGCCAATACAAAAATCACGAAACTCAATTTCTAACAACTCAATATTAAAGGATAAAATAAAAAAAAATTAGAAAACATGACCTAAAATAAAACAACCCGAGTTAATTCGGGTTAACCTATTAATCATATGACCTGGATCATGAAATCAAGATTAATTCATAAAAAATAAATCAAAAAAATTATGAAACCCACTTCCAACAAATTTAGTATAGAAGATTGTAATCAGGAAAAAATAAAAGTAAATCTATAAATCTAGTATATAAAACAATAAAAAAATAAAAAAAAATATAAAATATAATTCTCAAAACAGTTTAATATTAAAGGAGAAAACTTAAAAAAAAAACCAAATAAAAAAAATACAAAAAACTGATTTTCAACTTTTTAATATAAATTTGATAGTGCTAGTACCTAACACACTCGTAACAAGTAATATTCATATCTTAGTTTCATTTGTGAAATCCTTAAGGATATGCTGAAAGAAATTCTTTGATCAGATGTACGGTGGGTGCATATACTATTTTTTATTAAAAGAAAAAAAGGAAAAGAAAAGGAGAAGCCCAGTTTGGCAAGCAATTAGGCAAACTAAAAGACACGAAAGAACTGGCCCACAAATAAACCAGGCATGGACTGATGCTATCTAGCAATAAACAAAGAAAATGATAACCATGTGGTAGCTGACTAGTAATAATAGTAATAAAAGCTAGTTAGGAATTAAAGGTTTTGTTTTTTATTGATTTTAGATCTAAGTTTTGTAGTTACTAAAAATATTTTTAAAATTTATGAAATTAATTGAGATATACATAAACTAACCCGGACACACATATTAATAAAAAAAAAAACAGAAAAAAGGTACAAATTATGCTGTCAAAGTGTCAATGTGTAACAATGCCGTAAATCAACTATATTTAATGAAATTTTTTAAGCATGCAACTTTAGTCACACTCACACGAAATAATGAAGATGGCGTATTATTGTCAACTGTGGTTCATCAGCCACAATTATCTTCTTCATCTGATCAATTCTAGAATTGGGCACATCAGAAAAATGGAAGAATGATTAGAAAACAATGAGGCTGCCATGGAACTCGAGCACAGCCAGCATAATTTCATAGCTGGGACTTAGCATGCACCACGTCCTCCTGCATCAGTTATAGTTACCATATGTCAGTAAACTTGGAATTTATCACCGTGGAAAACAACATTCAGAAGGAAATAAGCACGAAAAAGCCTTGAAATCATCTACTACAGTGGGCAATCACATGATTTAACTATCAAAATCAGGAAACTGAAAGAATGATACAAACACATGTGAAATGATGTTCTAAGCGGAGGATGAACAGCGATAAAATGCGTGTTTGATGAAGCAAGTCTAGGTTGCCAGTATTTAGAAGTATACCACAATCATTATAGACAAGCAAAATAGCCATGATTGCTTCACTGCAGTAACTCAAGCAACAAGAAAAAACTATTCTGGCTTCATTCAAAAGATGAGTTCGCTGGATAGTATCTGGTGAGGGAATGACAGACATGCAAGATGATCGTCGTCGTGGAAAGGATAGCATATGCTATTTTTTCTTGTAAAATGACCAAAAAGCTTATCATCATGTTCAAAAATCTAAAATATGTAACTAAAAAGTTATTTAGTTTTTGAGATTGGATTTCTTTTCTTAATTTAACGAACTCCAAACTTATAGTAGGAGTTTGAATACCTGCAAAAACAGTCCTAATCGAAGGACTTAAAGACCATCTAATGATAAAGTTAGTATATTTATGAGAAATGTATAAAATGACTCAAAGCAATAAATGATTTAAAAGAGCCTTAAATTTAATGAACACAGATGTTTGTTTTTTAGTTTTGAGTTGATTAATGCTCTAAAATATATGTATTTTTATCTTAAAAGATGGAAAAATTATGAACCCTTTACCTAGATGGTTCACGGGGTGTTTATACTCCTGAACCTTGTTGTTTTCAAAGAAGAAAAAGACTAGAAAGTCCTCTGCTTTCGGTGACATTAATGAGAGACAAATATCTTTTACATATTATTAATGAGATAATAAGTATAGTAGGTCTCTTAAGAGACCTTGTATACACCTATAAGTATAGGAAAATTATTACCTTAATATGAATGATTATTTTAGATGGAAAGACATGACAGTTTATTATGTCTTTAATACTTATATTGTAGATGATTGTACAGGGTCAAACATATAACCTTAGAATTGGGTAATGTCCAAGTTCTTTGGGTTTGACATGTTTGTTAGGCCCATATTTCCTTGGACTTGGTAGTTGGACTTGGTTGACTACCAAGTCCAAGTTTCTTAAGTTTGGCATGTTCATTAGACCCATGTTTCCTTGGACTTGGATGACTGCCAAGTCCAAGTTCTTTAAATCTGACATGTTTGTTAAACATATGTTACCTTAAACTGGACTGATTGCCAAGTCCATGTTCTATGGGTCTGACATATTTTTCAAACCCAGATTACCTTGGACTTGGCTAACGGTCAAGTCTAAGTTCTTTGGGTTTGACATGCTCGTCAGACCCATGTTATCTGAGGCTTGGGTGACTACCAAATCCAAGTTTTTTAGGTCTTGTATGTTCTCTAGACCCATGTCCAAATACTTTGGGTTTGACATGTTTGCCAGACCCATTTTATTTAAAAAGATTTTTATAAATAAAAATTTTAACCAAAAGTTAACTCATAGTTGCCCCCTCAAGCATTTAATGCGTAATCTTGCATTAAAGGCTTAAGAGATGTTGAGGGAGACATTCGGTCAGTAGAAGTCTTGTCTTTCTTTAGGAAAAGACGATAGGGCTTTGTAGATTCAAAAGGATTTCTAAAGAGAAGAAATTTTTTTTTTTAGGAAGACCACCTGACGACGCACAATAAATATTGCATGCTTTTAGCCTTCCTAGGGTTATAGATGAGGTGTTATTTATCTTGCATTCCAATCTTACCCTTTTTTTGTACTTTTCTAAACCTTTTTTCTAGGATTTCTTAACTTAGGTATTTCCAATATTTTATAAGAAAATAGCAATTTGTTAGTAGAAAGGAATTCATTGACTAGGTAAATCAGATCTTCTTTCCTTGTGCTTTTGTAAAACCTTCTTCAATCTTTTCTTCCTTTTACCATCATGACCTTTAGAAAAGAAAAAAAGAAAATATATCTCCTGAAGGTGATTTCAGTTTCAAACCTCAAACTGAAGCCATTCGTTGAAGATCTTCAGCCATAAAAATTGGCCCTAAATTTGAGAAGGATGGTGCCCAACCTTCTTCTACTAGAAGAAAGGATGAGAATGTTCCTCAGGAGGTTTCAAACCTGATAGGACAACTAAGACTACTCAGGACTCTTGTGGACGACACACAAAGTTTATTGATTTGGGACAAAGTATCCCCAGCCAATGCTAGTCATCTAGGAGATTATACTACGATTGTCCCTGAAGTTGATGATCATATCTTTTAGGTCACCAGTAAATATGGTGGGGGTAATATTATTATTACAACTCTTGTATGTCTATGCGACTTTGGATACTTGTTTTCTTTACAAAGATTTGTAAGGGATGTTTTAAGGTACTACAACCTTAGTTTTGCTCAAATTCATCCTAATGGATGGAATATTTGATCCTTATTTGAAAAATTATTGAGGATTTTGAACAAGGAGACTTGGGTTAGGGTATTTATACATTGTTATACCTTGATCAGTAGCACTGAAAGGGGGCCTTCATTCCTTTCATCAATAAGCAAAATGGATTAATGAAAAATACCATGAGGTGAAAGTCCTCTCGTTCAAAAAAATAAAGGGCGCAACGGGTAATAATGAGGTATATTGGCTTAGCCAGACCTCAAGATGGGTATAAACCAATCTGGGACTGTTCTTATTATTGGAGGACACCCCTAGCGGGTGTAAATGAAAAACCATTATTGGGCTCAAAGGAGGAGAGGGTTTGCACCAGGTTGGATAATCTTTATACTAAATATAACATCAATTGTATAGCCAAATGGCTATACAATGTTTTAGCTAATTTCGCTTTCATATGTTTTTTTTTATTTCAATACCTTTCATTCCCTGATCGTTTCTTTATGCAGGGTCTTTACCTAGAACTATTAGATTCAAATTTAGTAGGTCTACCCAATCTATGCCTAGTCACGTGTCTACGTCCTCTCCTAGTGACTACTCCTCTTCTGAAGAAAGTCAACCATTAGAGCGAGACAAAGGGTTTAGGTCTTCCATTCAAATGAATATTAATGAGATTCTTATAATCTAAGTTTAAGCTGAGGATGTTCTTGAAGACACACCTGTAACTGATCTTTATGCTGATGAGGTTTGTTAAGAGGCTATAGGGGGTTCTCACTCTCCCCTATCAGGGGATCTCGGGGTGCTAACACTAACCTCGATCATTCTGGAGGCTGCTTCTCATTGGAAGTGAAGAAGATTCCCTATTCTTTTAGATTTTGATATAGAGATTATTCCCTCTCCACATAACGGTCCTACTCTTTCAAGTCTAGTTTACCTGTTTCCTAGGTTTTCTAGTTAAGCTTCTCCACCCTTTAAGGCGGATGACATCTTCTCCAATCTCAAGTTAGACCATGCCTATATCCGTATCCCGACTCTAAGTAAGGAAGAGAGGGGGATAATGGAGACTATTCTTTAAGGGAGGTCTATATTGGGACCTGGTGGGTTGGTCGTGATGGAAACATTGGGAAAAATCTGAAAACTCCTCACCTTTCCTTCTGATGTGGAAGGAATGACCAACCCAATCTTCCAGTGCCATCTGGCCATTATTGGACAGATGGCTTTTTAGGTAAGATAACAAAGTAATTTAATTTTTATGTTATTTTTAAAGATAACTTATACTATCTCTTTTATTACTTAGACCTTCATAATGTGTGCCCACTCCAAGAGTATGCAGGCTTAATAGATAAGGGTTATTAAGAAGGTCATGAAGGAGTATCATGCAGATAAATATATAGTACGCAGACTTAGAGAAGAAAATATTGCTTCAGATATTGAAATGTCTCTTAGGACTGAGTATTCTAGACTGTAGAGGCAGATGACAATTTAGACCCATGTCTTAGAGTCAACTGAATAATGGCTAGTGGAGGTTTACAATCGTATTGACCTCCTAGAGAGAGGGATGACTGACTTAGAGAAAGAGGTAGTTGAGCTTAAGAGGGTAAGGGACACCCTAAAAGAAGAGCTAAAGATAGTGAGAGAGAAGGTTCAAAACTCTCGTTCAAGAATGGAAAACCTGAAGATTTCCTCCCAAGCATTTTAGTTTGAATATAAGGAGTCCATGTCTCTAATGGAGACAATAAAGGATAAACTCTTCTTGGCCATGTCAAAATTATATTTCTTTAACCTGACTAGAGCGGTACAAGTTGACTTTAGCTAGAGTTTTCTAGATGGCCAAGTCCTAGACTTCGTTGATATTTTTCCTAGTTAGAGTTGCCTTAACCATGGGTGGAGTTTATCTAGCCTAGGAACCTGGCCTGAAGATGTAGGTTCCTTTAGGGTTGTTTGTTTTTTATTACAATGTATTGAATACTAGGGTTTTTCAAGCCTTGAATTTGGTTGTAAGGCTTGTGCATTACTTACATTATTATTGTATTTGAGTATGCTAATAGGTTGTGTTATGTATCTAAACAAGTCTAACACCTACTATTAAAAACATAGATCTCTAATACTTAGAAAAATTCTTATGCAAATGATAACACCGACAATGAAAGTTTAACATTTTGAAATAATCAACATTCAACAAGGGCTATATCGCAAGAACCTATACTTAAATTTTGAAATAATTTACATTCAACAAGTTGCTCCTTGGACTGGGGTGGAGATGGGTTCTCTATGCTAGGTGGTAAGCTACATGTTGTTGAGACCTAAGATGTTAGATAATAGGGTGTTCATTGTAGTCAAGAGTGTTATCCTTAGGGAAGTAGTTAAGATTTTTATCTGTTGGGGGACCATTGAACAATCCTTAGAGATTGCTTTTAGGGAGAACTCATACTAGTCCTTAGGACTTTATAGGGGCTATTGCCTTTAGGGAGACCATGTTCATCATTTAGAGAGTGGTGTATATAGCATTAGGGAGACCACGTTTATCCTTTGAAGAGTGCCCATGGGGAGAGCACATACCATCCTTAGGGACTTTATAGGGGCTATTACCCTTAGAGAGACCAAGTCTATCCCTTGGAGAGTGGTGCATATAGCACTAGAAAAACCATGTTCATCCTTTAAAGAGTGTCCATAGGGAAAACACATACCATCCCCTAATTTGTAGGGGCTATTGCTCTTAAGGAGACCAAGTTCATCTATTGAGACATATGATATTCTTCCAAAAGAAAGAAAACATTAAGGAAAAATAGTCCACGACCACTAGGACAAACTGTCTCTTGTCTGTGGCCTTAAGGAATTGACCTAAAATGTCCATTCCTCATTATGAAAGCAACCAAGGGGAAGTTATAGCTGTCATTTTCACATATGGTTGTTAAGGAACTAAAACAAATCTTTAACACTTGTCACACCTCTTTGCTAAGCTTATGGAATCTTGAAGTATAGTTGACCAATAAAATTTTACTTGTGTTACCTGAGCTACAAGAGCCCTGAAGCCTATATAAATACCACATATGCCTTCATGTATTTCTTATAAAATATAAGAGCTCTCTTATAGGGACAAACATTTTAGTAATGAGGCTGAGGTAGATCTTTTGTATAAGACATTGCCAATTATGCAATATCCATATGTTTGTCCTATCAGTCGAATAACTTCATTTCTGTTTGAGGATTACTCTCCTATTTACAAATAGTTTGTAAAAGGGATCCTTCAATCATCTGTTATATTGATGGGAACAACTACACGATCATAGGTTATTCCAAGACTTCTACCCAAATATTGACAAGAAATTCCACTGAATTAGAACTTTCTAATTTAGACAAGAGGTCTTCTCGTTGATTGTCTTCTCTAGAAATATAAGTGATTGAAACATTTTTTTTGTTCAACGTTGAGATTAGGTGACCTTTTGAAGATACAACTATATGGTGGGGTTCTCTTGCATCATTTGTTCTTTGGCATTAACTAACCACTAACTAGGAATCACTATGAGCTTGGAGGAGATAAGTATTCAAAGCTTTTGCAAGACATACTCCAACAAGAAAAGCTTTATAATCTACTACATTTTTGGTAGTAGGGAACTCAAAATGAACACTATATTCTAATACATGTTCTTTAGGACTGATAAGTACTATCCCAGCTCCACTTCCACTTATGTTGGAAGGATCATCTACATATAATTTTTAGGAGGGAAGTAACACATGTGATCTTATTAATATTTCTTATCCAACTGGAATTTCTGTCGTTGAAGGTGGATGATCAGGGGTATCCACATGTTCTGTAAAACAACATTTAACGATGAAATCTGTCAAGGCCTGGCCCTTTATCATTGGATGAGGTTTGTATTGAAGTCAAAATTCTCTTTGCTTTATAGCCCATTTAACTAGGCGCCCAAATAATTCGGCTTGTGAAGAATGCGCCGAGTGGTTGGTTTGTTAATACGGTTATTTGATGAGCTTGAAAGTATGGCTTTAACTTTTTACAGGCGTTTACCAGCACTAGTGTTACTTTCTTCACCTATAAGTATCTTGTTTATGCTTGATGGAGAGTTCGACTAGAATAATACATAGATCATTGTATGCCATCATCTTCTCTTACGAGAATTAAACTCATTGCTGAATCTGTCACCTTTAGGTAGAGAAATAAATCTTCTTTCTCCTATGGTTGAGATAAAATATTAGGGGATGACAAATAAATCTTAAACTCTTTAAAAGCCCTTCGAAAATCCTCAGTCCATTCAAAGGTGGCTATATTTCTTAGTGTTTTAAAGAACAACATAGTACACTCCCCTAAACGAGCAATGAATTTGTTAAAAGCAGTCAATCTCTCTATAAAGCATTGTACTTCCTTCATATTCTGTGGGGGCATCATGTCTAGTATGGTTTGAATTTCTTTTAGATTGGGCTCGATTCCTTTGGAGCTTACAAAAACCCAAGAAATTTTCTCCTTTGATAGCGAAAACACATTTGGAAGGGTTGGGTTTCATTCGGTATTTGACTCAAGATAACAAAAACTTCTTCAAGGTCTAGGAGATGTTGCTTAAAAGTCATGATATTTACTAATATGGCACGTTTCTCAAAATGAAATGAATCAATTGAAAGTAGTTAATCAACCTATAAAGCATTGTACTTCCTTCACATTTCGTGGGGGCATCATGTCTAGTATGGTTTAAATTTTTTTCTGGATTGGGCTCGATTTCTTTGGAGCTTACCAGAAAACTAAGAAATTTTACTCTTTTGATGGCAAAAACATATTTGGAAAGGTTGAGTTTCATCCGATATTGACTCAAGACAACAAAAACTTCTTCAAGATCTAAGACATGTTGCTTAAAAGTTATGCTTTTTACTAACATGGCATGTTTCTCAAAATGAGCAATGAATTTGTTGAGAGTAGTCAATCTTCCTATAAAGTGTTGTACTTTATTCACATTTTATGGGGCATCATGTCTCATATGACTTGAATTTTTTCTAGATTGGGCTCAATTCCTTTGGAGCTTACCAGAAAACCGAGAAATTTTCCTCCCTTGATGGCAAAAATATATTTGGAAGGGTTAAGTTTCATCTAGTATTAACTCAAGACAACAAAAACTTCTTCAAGGTTTAGGAGATGTTGCTCAAAAACTTTAAGTCTGACATGTTTGCCAGACCTATGTTTCCTTGGACTTGACTAAGTGTCAAGTCCAAGTTTCTTGAGTCTGATATGTTTGTCAGATCCAAGGACTTGGGTGACTGTCAAGTCCAAGTTCCTTGAGTCTGATATTTTGTCAGATCCAAGTTACCTTGGACTTAGGTGACTGCCAAGTTCAAGTTCTTTGGGTCTAGCATGCTCGCCAGGTTTACGTTACTTTGAGCTTAGTTAACTTTTAAACTCAGATACTTTAGGTCTGACATGTTTGTAAAATCTATTTTATCCAAGAAGATTTTTATTTCTGAAAGTTAACTCATCAGCTTATGTGTACAAGGATACCATGTTTTTCATGGTGTTGTTTTTAAAACTTCCTGCCATAAACTATAAATATGAAAAAGATCTTAATCCAACATGTAAGCATATAAATTTCTCACTAAAGACAGCCCCTTAAAAGCTTTTTATGTTAAACGCACACAAGGTTTGAAGAATGCTCTATACACCTTTGACCATTCCTCCAATTTTGAACATACATATTTTGAACCAAGAGAGTCGGCCTAAAAAATAACCCCTCCCCAAATCAAAGTTACTTGTGTAAATTGAATCATAATGATTGGAATAAAGTATTTTATTATAGGAAACACATACTAACCTGTATGCTGGGAACCCTATCCCCATAACAACAACAACATTAAGGTCAAGTGCCCTGACAATAATTCATTTTTCAATGAGGCGACAAGCTTCATTCATAACAGGAAAAAGCATCATTTCGACTTTGTCTTGATCAGACAACTTCATTATCCATGTACATGTTCAATGCCACAACAACAAGAAAGATCACAACTAAGATATTAATGATTAAGAAATTGAGATAATCTAGTAAGTTAGGAGTGGCAACGACCAAAATAATTTGATATTTTTGTAGTGCATTTTAAAGGAGGAAGACACAGGGGGGAAGAAAAAGACCTCAGAGTCAATGGTAACACTAGTTATGCTCCTTACTTTGTCAATATAATTCAAAACCTCAAGGTCAGGGAAAGCCTTACCCTTGTTGTCATATATATAGAAACCCTTACGAGTAGTTTCACCTCTATAATTAATAATTTGGTTTTTAGCCTATTGGGATTTTAAATATCAATCGTTCAATTATTTCCAAAACATTGAAAACACATGACTTGTTGGATTGCCATCCAGCTTAACCACCATTATCTCTCTGGAAAGTTCTCAATAAACTAGATTACACTAGTAATTGCAACCTCAAAACTGACAAAATCCATCATCTTGCTTTGAAAAAAGAAAAATTTGTGCAAATTTGGAAAAATTAAAATAATTTGCAGCAGCAAACTAGAGATGAACTCTAGAATCAAGAAGAAACTCGTATGAAAACCAACTACTCCAAGTCTTTTATATTGGAACCCAAAATGCACTAAGATTAATCTTTGTGGGCATTAAAACATGAATCTAGACATCTTAGATCTTTTCTCCAAATGTATCTTGGGCTGCATTGCATCTCTGACATGCAATTACTAGGTAACCATAGGTTTAGTTATGAAATTATATCCTGTATATATACTAAATTGAGTGGGGTAACACAGGTTTTATCCCAGAAACTATGTTTAGGGCCCAAAACATATCACAAAAACACATAAACTAATTCTACGTTTGAAAAACTTGTTTGTTTCTGTATTCCAGCATAAAAGCAATTCTATTTGTTCTCACAAGATTTCTGAATGGTAAGGAGTTTAAAATAACAACAAGGAAGTGCCTAAATAGCCCCATTGACATTTCAAACTTTGTAACTGTCTGATCAATTTGATAGATATCGACGCCATGTTCAACAAGCATCAATGTTGCTTGTGTGTATGCATAGAACATGCGATTGACAACAAAGGCTATGCAATTGCCAACTATAATTGGAGTTTTCTTTATCTTCTTCCCAACATTTAGCAAGTCATTAATAAATTGAGAAGATGTCCTTTCTATACGCACTATTTCTAAAAGCTGCATCATATGAGCTGGACTGCATCATGATCTCATGTTAATGTTGGATCTATAATTATAATAATAACAAGCATGAGGCATGCAATCATACATTACCTAAAAAAATAGGCACATGTGATATGATCATGAGAATTTATCATTTCACAGATAAGTTTATTTAGACTAAGATTCAGATAAATATTTATAATTTACTATTTTTAGTCTTTTACAATTAAACATTCATGTAGCTTTTTATAAAAAAAATTAATTGTTGAGAAAAAAAACAAAATTTTACTCCCCCTACTAAAATTCTCACCCTATTTGGAGGTAGAGGGTAGATTACTAGGGAAAGAGAAGAATCACTTCAAAATAATAGCATAAGTAGTGACAGTCTAGGCAAACCTCTATAAATATATCCACATCATCAAAGCTTTCATAATTAAGGACTCCATTAAAAAGAGAGAGAGTTTCACCAAGCTCTTTTAGGATCATATTTCTTTTCTTGACACGACTTTGCAAATTTGCTAAAAAGATGAGAATACATTGTAAATATATGAAATTCAAAGAAACAAATTATTTTTAAGAGAGAATTTCTAAAACAATATTTCACTTTGTGGCCTCACCTTTGATTCTTTCAATCCCAGCTGTTATAAATTTATTGTTTACTTCTTTCAAAGTAACCAGGTACTTGCTTAGAACAAGTGTTGTTGCTATTTCAAAGCCCATCAATCCTCCTCCAATAATAACAACCTTATTCACTTTTCTGGGTACCAATCCCATGTCAGAAATCTCAAGAACCTGTTAAACATTGAACCCATGTTTATCTATTAAAAATAGGATAATCTAAGTGAGATACTTTGTACTGTGTCAAATTTACTATTTGAATAATAAGAGTTCCAATCTGGATTTGATCCAGCAAGAAGTATAACAAACTGTTACTAAAGAAGTAACTTGGATAGGAAGGAAATGAAAGTATTGCTCTCAAGAAGCAATAATGAAAAATAAAGATGGTTAACAGAATAGGGCCAAAATGTTGGGATTTCCCAAATTTCAGGAATGCATTCAATTCATCATTTTTAATTCTCATAACATCCTGATAAAATTTGTTGCACTATATAACCAAGATCATTCATTCTAGATAATATGCCCTGACAAACAAAGGAAATCCTTGAGTGACTAAGAGACTGAACAAAATAAAACAATGTGTACAAGACTAAAATAAAGCTAGATAAAACCTCGTGTACAAGCCCCAATAAACCATCCACTTAAACAAAACATTGTGCATGAGATTGATACCAAAACGCTACGAATCACTTAGAGTGTGTTTTTGTGGTTAAGATTAAGGTTGAGATTGGGTACACCTAATTATGTACAAAACTAAACCACAAAAGCTGGTTTTTTCTTGCTTTTTTGGTGGGCTTCATACACAAAACTCAACCTCAACCACAAAAATAAGCATACCCTTAATCAAACGGTGTGTTTAGTAACAGTTTTTTTACGCATCGATCCCTTGTTTAAATTCAAATTGCCATTGTTACTCATTATTATTCTTTGTTTAGGACTAGGATAATTACCTCCATTACATATTAACCTTGTCCTTAAGGTTGAAACCTTGAAACCTGAGCTTGAAGTCATCTATGAATTCCCAAAGTAGCGTCCGAATAAGAGTGACGCTTTCAATAGATAAAAACTTGTGTCACAACTTTATTTCCTTGCCTTCCCCAATGCCTGTCCAAAATAGCTTGTGGTTAAAGGTCCTGCTGGAGAGGAATACTAAGAGGATCAACCTGAACAACATGGTTGCCCATATGTTTCTTCAGCTATTACACGTGGAACATAGGGTGAATTCTTGCTAATGGAGGTATTTAAATATGTAAGTGACCTTGCCTATCTTTTCCTGTATTAAATAGGGTCCATAATACTTTGTAGCTAACTTTTATGATTCCCTTGTTGCCACTGATTTCTATATATAAAGTTGTAGTTTTAAGTAACCTAAATCTCCTGTGTTGAACGATCTTTCACTGTGCTTATAATTAGCTTGCTGGACCATTTTGTGTTAAGCAGTTAATAGATTGCCCTTGATTTGATTGAGCACGTTTTCCTTTTTAGATAAGAACTCATCTATTGTTGCCACTAGTGAATCATTGGAAACATAATGAATGTGAATAGGGGGGCTAACCCCAACGGATTTCATTGGGAGTAGATTGTGTTGCTGAGTGAAAATTGGTGTTGTACTACCATTTTGCAAGTAAGAACCAATTAAACCACCTTGTACGATATTCACCAGTCATACACCTAAGATAGTTCTCAAGAAATTTATTTACTAACTTAGTCTGCCCATCAGATTAAGGGTGGTAAGCTATGGAATAGTGCAAATCAACCATTTGCTAATTGAAGAGATTCTACCAAAATTGACTCAAAAAAACTGGATCCCTGTCACTCACAATTGTAGTTGGAAACATATGTAGTTTTAACACATCATCCATAAAACCCTTAGCCACATATGTTATTGTGTAGGGATGAGTTAGGATCATAAAATAGGCTTATTTTTAAAACTTGCCAATTACCACAAAACCACTATTGCACCCTTAGATTTAGGCAGACCCTTAATAAAGTCCATACTAATGTTAGAAAATAGGGCACATGGAATTGGTAGTGGTTGTAGCAACCCTAGTGTCAAGACATTTTCATTCTTGTTCTTTTGACAAATGGAACATTCCCTGACAAATTGCTTAATGTTCTTTTATTGCTTTCTCCATAAAATAACCCTTCAACCCTCTTAATAATCACTATAAAACCTGAGTGTCCCCTAATTGTTAAGCTATGATACATGGTTATGAATTCTCTTTGTAGGTCACGGTTGTTTCCAATTATAATCTTTTTTTTTCTACAAAAAAGATTGTCCCTCCATTGATACTAAGGGTAAGAAGCAGAGTTTGTCACTAAATCTTGGATTAGGAACTTCACACCCCTATCCTCCTCTAAAGTCAATAAATATAGTCGCTACTATTAAAACATTTAATTCACTATTGGATACCCTAGACAAGGTATCAATTGCTAAGTTTTCCTTCCCATTTCTATATTTAATCTCATAGTCAAACCCTAGTAGCTTAGACAACCATAAGTGTTGAGATGGAAAAGTTACCTTCTAGTCTAGCAGGTATTTGAGGTTGTTATGATTTATATAAATTTTGAAATGCCTTCCCAAAAAATAATGCCTCCATTTAGTTATTGCTAGTAGAATTGACATCATCTCCCTTTCATAAATAAATAGTGTTTATTATTTAAGTCCTAGTGGCTTGTTGATGTATGTTATAAGGTGCCCCTTTTACATCAGCATTACTCCCATATTATCCTTAAAAACATCCGCTTCCATCACAAAAAAGCTTATTGTGATCGAGTAAAGCTAGGACTGGTGGATGTGTCATGACTCTTTTGAGATGGTTGAAAGCTTCTGTAACATCTTCATTCCACATAAAAAAGTCCTTCTTTAATAATTGAGTTAATGTTCTGCAAATAGATCCAAACTCTTTACAAACCTTTTATAATACCCTGTAGGACCTAAGAATCCCTTTAATTGTTGATAGTCTTAGGTGTTGGCCAATCTAAAATTGCCCGTATTTTTTAGGGATTTGTTGTCACTCATTTTCAGAGATCACGTGGCCCAAGTATTCAATCTAAATGCTCCTAAAAACACATTTTCTTATCCTTGCAAACAAGTTATGGTCCTTGAGTAATTGAAAGACAACCTGTAAATGTTTTAGATGATATTCCCATGACTTATTGTAAGTAAGGATATCATAAAAGAATACAAGGATGAACTTCATTAAATACTTTATGAATATGTCATTCATTAAGTTTTGGAAGGTAGCAGGTGCATTTGTTAAATCGAAAGGCATTACCATAAACTCATAGTGTCCATTATGAGTTATGAAAGCAATTTTGTATACATCATCAAGAACTATACGAATCTAATGATACCCTACCTTGATATCCAATTTGGAAAAGAGAGTAGCCCCAACTAGTTCTTTCAATAACTTTTCCATTATAGTAACAAGGAATTTATCTTTAACAATTAGTTTGTTAAGGGCCATATAGTCAACACAATCTCCACGAACCATCTTTTTTCTTGACTAACACTATTGGAGAAGTAAATAGATTGCTACTTTGTTGGATTATACCTGATTGTAACATCTTATTGACCATCTATTCAATAACATCCTTTTATAGGCCATGATACTTGTAAGCTCTCAAGTTCACAGGTTGAGTACCCACCTTGAAAGGGATAGAATGGTCATGCCCTCTAGGGGGTAAGCTTTGAGGTTCTTTAAATATTTATTGATAAGTGGTTATCAAAGCTTTAAGGTCAGGATTCTCCTTCTTCTACCATGGAGAGAGAGTAGTTGATGAACTCAACTTCTTATCCTATTCTTCTAGCATCTCGAGGCTACACAAACTAATTACAATTACTTGAGTATTGTTATCATGCAAGCCCTGAAGTTGTTCAAGTTTAATAGTTTGAAATGGAACAGGGCTATCACCTTTAAGCAACATTTCTTGCTTGTGTCAATTAAAAGACATTTATAGCTCTTTATAGTTAGAGACTATATTGCCTATCTAGTGGGTACCAAGTATCATATCACAGTTATTCAAATCTACCATAAACACATCTGCTATAAAAACTACTCCTTGCATTTTTTATAACAGTGCAAATCATAGTACCACCATTAATAGTTTTCACTATCATAGACTTGATAGACTTGAGGTTGCACTATAATTTGTTTTCCATTTATGTATTAATGAAATTGTATGTGCTTCTAGAATCCACCATAATGAATAGGAATGCTTGTCCACCTTTCTTGTGACCTTAAGAGTATGAAACTCTGCAGTACCCTCCAATGCATTAAGAGATAGATGAGGTATTATGGCTTCAAGGTTAAACTTTTCCTTTTTATTATCATGCTCTTCAGTGTCATCTTTATTATATATTATACATATGAAATACAACCTTTTAGTTTTACACTTGTGCCTTGAGACAAACTTCTCATCACACCAATAACATAATCCCTTAGCCATCTTTTAATTTAACTTTTTATTATGTATCGATTTGGTAGGTTTTGTGCTGGTGTTGTTTAGGAAAGTTTGGGTTATAGTGGTCCCTAGTTTGTTGCGATGTGTGTTTAGGGTAATAGTGACAAGGAAAGATGGATTTCTATGGAATGTTTGGGAGGGATAATTTTTGTTTGGTTGGTTGGACTAAAGGTTAAGGTTGAGTATTGGGTAAGACCCTATAGGGAGTGTCTATGAGAAAAAGTATTACCTTGTAATCGAGCTAGGTTGTAAGCTTGATATAAAGCCTTGGGTTCAAGCATTTTTACCAAGTTTTTTTTATCTTTACTTTGAACCCTCCCAAGAAAAAAATTAAAGCCCGCTTCTCAGTAATACCAGCTCTATTCCAAAGTATATCAAAATCCTAAATATATGCCTCTAAGTTACCCTCTTGTTCCAAATCCTTAAGTTGTTCTAGGGGATCCTTTTGACCACCAAATCTACAGTATAAGACCTCAATATACTCATTCCATATAACACCCTAGTCTCTCATTCTCGTAAAATTTTGGTGCCAATATAATTCCATCCCATCTAAATAATAAGTTGCTAGTTTGAGTTTAACAGCCTCTGGAATCTCTTCAATCTCAAATAATTGATTACATTTATAAAGCCACTTGTAAACATCATCACCATCAAAACTTGGGAAGTCTTGCTTAGGTTTAAAAACCTTGTAAGGTTGGTGATTATATCCACAGTTACAACAAGGTTCTGAGCACCACGAGTCTTCATGTGTGCACTTGATTCTCTAATAAGTAGTTGCAACTTTTGCAGAAAAGAGCTATGTTGGAATGATGATCCACTAATGATGTTCTTCAACTCATCAATCTTTATTTCATGATTGGTTCTGGTGCTTTCCAACTTCTGGCCATACCCCTCCAATAATTTCATCACTAGTTCATATTTCAGAGATTGCTCCTTATTAACTGACTCTAGAGAGTTCTCCAGCTTTTTAAGATCTTGGAACCTCATGTTAGGTGCCATCCTTTGAGTCCAAAGATTAACTTTGATACCACTTTGAGCGATTTGAATATTAAGAGTTCCAATCTGGATTTGATCTAATAAGAAGTATAATAAATTGTTACTAAAATAGTAATTTGGATAGGAAGGAAATGAAAGTATTACTATCAAGGAGCAACAATGAAAGTTAAAAATGGTTAACAAAACATGGCAAGACGTTAGGATTTCTTGGATTTCAAGAAAGCATTCAGTTCATTATTTTCAATTCTTATAACATCCTGACAAAATCTATTACATTATATAGCCAAGACCATTCCTTCTAGTTATTGTGCCTCAGCAAACAAAGGAAATCCTTTAGTGACTAAGAGATTGAACAAAATAAAATGGTGCGTACAAGACTGAAAAGATAGATAAAATTCTGTGAATCATTTTATCAAATGGTGCATTTAGCAATGGTTATTTGTTTAAATTTAAATTGCCACTGTTGCTTATCCTTCTTCTTCGTTTAGGACTATGACATATTCTTAATCATAACTAGAATATGACCTAAACGCTATACTTTAAGACAAACACCAATTACTCAAGAGTCGACTCCTTATTTGCTCAAACATGAGTTTATACTCCTTTAGAGGACCTATCCAAACATAGTCAAACAAAAAACAGTATTGAAAAAACATGTGTATTCAACATCATTTCATTGAATTGCACATGTAAATTAAGTTACAAGATGCCAAAAACATTTTACCCGTTTGCTAATTATAAAACATTTCTTTTGTTTCAATTTGATTAATAAAATATAGCTATTTTTTATTTTGTTCAAACCTTCACAGTTTTGCATTGAGCAAAACAAAAAAAAACCAAACTCTTGCAAGTGTATGATTATCGAAGTTCCAAAAGAGAGCCTCTAACTCCTGCCATTAGAACACAATCATGTAATGTGCAATGTCTAAGCAATCAATTTGAATGAAAACCAGAAAAAAAAAGGAGAAAGGAGAAATAGTTTTGAGGGAATCAATTGTGATAGAAAACAGGGTTATAAAAGAAAGATAAGAAGAAAGAAAGAAAAAAGAACCTTTCAGAGTCCTACTTCGAGACCAAAAACCACACCCTCTTCAATGACATCAATGCAAACCTAAGGGTGCCTGAGGTTTGGAGTCCTTTTTTAGGCCCAAAGTCTGGCAAAATTGAACATCATCCTAGCTTCTCTCAGGGGCTCTAATTTATCAGTTCTGTATAGACAAGGAACCCAAGGTTTCTTACAGTTGTATATATCTAAGGCCCAGCTGTGAGCAATATCAACCATCTCTTCTAGAGTAGCTAAGGCATCCACTAGGCCTGAAATCTATGCACTGTCCCTATTCACTAATTTTGACATCTAGAGAGAAAAGAAGAAGATTTAGAAAACTTTGTGGGTAAAAGAATAAATCAAAGTAGCATAATATGAAATGTTTAAAGAAGAAAATGAAGATTTAATTTATATGAAGGTCATTGCCTTTTCATTTAAAGAAAGAATGAGAACAGTCTACCAGTATTATCTCAAGAGCCTTGAGAATGTCCACAATGTAAGGGAGTCGTTGTGTCCCTGAAACAAGAAGTCAGTTAAAGAAATATGAAAATTTTGAATTTTATATTAAAGAAAAATGTTAGCAGCTAAATGCATCCCATGTACATAACATGCACCATTTGCATTAAGATAGGTTTACTTATACTCATTCTTTTTTTTCAGTGAAACTCCAATTCATTCTAATGAAATACAAAAAGAAAATGGCCTATAAGAAATTTTAACAAGCAACAAGTGACAAAAAGTGAGAGTATAGTTAGTTGGGTTACTTGGATCTGTTAGAAGGATAATTATTTTTGCTTGAAAAAACATTGGAGGATTAGTTGTCAGTACACCTTTCTAGCAATTTATAGGAAGAAAAATCAAATTAAAGGAGTTATCTTGACAATATTGTAACTTTTGTCTCACTGATCTCTTTTCCAGGTTTCTCCCTCTGGATTTTAATTCTGTTTTTCATATTTAGATTCTAAATTTCATCTGCATTCTTATGTAACTTTTTTTTTACGATTTGTAATTGAATTTTAATCAATAAATGGCTTCAATTCCATATCAATAGTCGATTTAATGATCTTTATTCACACTTTGGGTTGTAGCACTAGATCATAATTCATCAATTCTCAATAACTGGTTATTTCGTGTAGAGAAACAAATTTACCTCCAAATCTAGGAAGAGTTCCGTATCGAAGTTCAGGCAGGCCCAATTGAGTAGAAGAAATTGATATGCATGCACGACAAGCCTGAAAAAGAATTATGTCATCTATAAGAAATATCAAAATAATAAAATAAGCTAAAGTTTTGTAGATATACCAGTGCTATCTCTAATCCACCACCTAAAGCAAGGCCACTTATAACACCAACTAATGGTTTTCTTCCAGCTATGCTTCATCCGAATCATAACAAAGCATCCTAAGAATTATCATATGAAATATAGGGAAATAATATTTGTGAGAGAAAAAATCAAATGAAGTAAAAAAGTTGAAGTACCTTTAAAGGTGTTTGTGATGATATCTATTTAAAAAAAAGCCTACCTTTTCTCGCTCCGCTACAACAATATTCAAGCTAATATTTGAGAAAACAAATTTATACCTACAAACTATGAAGCTATATGCACTTTTACATATACTGATTGTAATTCATCTTATGGTGGTTTCAAGGCTATTGAAATAAGACATACAAAAGTGTAATCCAACCTTTTTGTCCAAAAGTTGTGACATTAAAGCCTTATGAGAACTTGCCATTTGAACCTCCTTAAAAACTCAAGATAATAGTCACACTTATTAACAATGTCATTCGATGAAAACAACACACATCATGATTTATTTGAGTCTACCAGTAATAACTATTGCTTTTACATCATATCTTTGCAAAGCTTCCTCGGTGTTCTCCTTAACTGAAATAAAAAGTAAGATGTAACCAAAACTACCAAGTGTTAAACATCCAAAGCTACATGTAATAGATTAAGAAAAATTCATGCCACTAGCTAACTGGCCTATGCTATAAACATATAGCTCACAGTAGCAAGAGGGTACTAGAGTCAAAATTATCTAATCTCTTTGTCTAAAAGTAATTTATGCATTCTGAAAAGTAGAATCTTAATGAAACCAAAGTTTATGAAATTTGTTTCCTTGCATATTTTGTAGAACACATTTTGCTAAATTTCCCAAAAAAGCAAGAAAAGATTAGTAATGAACCAACTTTCAACTATTTGAATTGAAGTTTCATGTTTTTTTTCTTTAGGAAGGAATCCATTTCCATTATCAAAAAATGAATAACATGAGTCAATCCCTGCTAGAAAGCATGAATCAAAAGAAAAACAAATTTCAAAAACATCCAATCCAATCCAAGTTAGATCAGGTTTAAACTACAACACACTTCATACGGAAGCAATATGATTCTAGGTCCAGTTATCTATTGTATTAACATTACTATTTCTATTATATCATGGTCCATTATAACACATGTACATAATGAATGATAAGAAAATCTTTTTTTTTCCTTCTCTTTATTAGTTTTCTTTTCTTTTCTATTATGGTATCAGAGCCAGATTTCTAAAACCTTTGAATTGTTAATCTTTGTATTAAAATAGAATCGATTTACAACAACAATCTTTTTTATTATTATTTCTTTTCTTCAATTCATTATACAACTACTATTTTGAGCTTATTACATAATTGCACACATGGAAACTTTAGAAAACATGCCCTCCATATTACAACCCATGGAAAGTCCTTTTCAGCACCGCCACCATTTATCAATCCTAATGGTGTCGGTCTTAACTCTATCAACCCTAATGGGTTGGCAGATTCAACCTTTAACATGCTCACCATTATCTCTATTTGAAAGTTAGAAACAAGAACTATATCTTTTGGAAAGCTCATGTTCAGCCTTTCTTAACTGGCTTAGGATTATTTAAATTTATAGATGGTAAGGTATGATGGCTAACCTACCAAAACCATCATCATTAATAACACCATAGAAGTCAATCCAACCTATACCATGTGGTTACAATATGATCAACTACTTGTGAGCACACTAATTGCCTCTCTCTCTACTGAGGTATTGTCTTTAATTATTAGTTGTACAACATCTCATATTGTTTGGACCATTCTAGCATCAACATCAGTCTTTTCCTCTGCAACATGTATAATGTTCATGTAATCTGCCTCTATTGTTGATCTAAAGAGAGTTAGAAGTGGCCAGATGATCCCAATTACCATATAAATGAAACCATGAACATGATTGCAAGTTTGACTAATTTCAAGGTTATCATGATCCAAAATAATGATAAGTATTGTGGTTGGACCTCTACCATGATGATTAAACTCCACAACCACTAAAGAAAATATTACCAGAGTGGTGATGTTCACCACTATAGCAGGAGGAAGATTATCCTAGATTTTGTTGTGGTGCAATGGATCAGGCAAAGTATGTTGCTAGATAGAAGGTCTCAACATCACTATCTCGTCGAATAAAATGGTGATGAAAAGTGTTGCTAATGTTAAACTCATGGCTTAAAAGTAAGGAGTACAGTTCAGTAAGGGATACCAATTTTTTGAATAGATAAAAGTTGAAATTTAGAGATTTACCAACAGCTGCGAGTTCACCACTAATGGCTTTGTATAATGAACTATAACATTATAGATATAGTAATGTTAATACAATAGATAACTTTGGCAAAAAAGTTATGTCTTACTTCAATACTTTAAAGAAAAGAATCTGTTTGTCTCACGATAATTTTGCAAAGGAAAGAACCCCATAATCTATCTATCTTTAACAATAGATTGGATAATTTTATTAATAATAAACATTTCTTGCCAAATTAAATAAAGATAACAAACACATCATGAACATCTTAGTAGCACCGAAACAAAATAATCTACATAAGAAACTTGTTAATTCTTTTTGAAACATTATATATTTGGTGAATGGATGTATTGGATACCACACATACCATTAATAGAAAGTAAATTGAGAAGTGGGTTGTTGATGATTGTAACGTGTTATGATTGAAATAGAAATGTTACCAATAATTAAAGAATCCAATAAGAAACTTTTTATTAAACAAATAGTTGATGAAATCAGGCAACATGGATAGAACAAAAAGAAGAATAAAAAAGGAAAAAAAGTGGATAGAAATGGAGAGATTCACCTAAATCTCTTTCTCTTCATGTACTCATTATATTTTTGCACTCTGATTTTCATATTCTATTACAACCAATATATGCATACAGTAATTGATTACCCCAGAATTGTAGGAGTAGCTAACATTATTACATATGTTCCTCAACAACACTAAAAAACAGGAAAGTTAAATGGTGCATTTTTTTTATGCCTAAGTGGAATCTAACAAAACATTGTGTTTTTATTCCAGCAACGGTCATAATTTTAAAATGTCTCAGCCTTTATCGTCTCTTGTTCTTTGTCTCATACCATATTTATAGTTGTAATACGTGACAATTCTTCCCCCATCACAACCTTTTTGTCCTTAAGGTTGAATTGAGATAAACACAATGCCATTTCCTTAGTAATTTCTCAGGTAATATCTGCAGGTGAGAGTCCCTTCTAATGAATTAACACTTGGGTAATAACTTGATTCTTTTTCTTTATAATCTTTTTATCTAGTATTGCTTGTGGTTGCAGGTTAGAAGCCTAAGGTAGATTTAGCAGAGTACTTTACACTAGTTGGTTCCCTATGTGCCTCTTGAGTTGGGAGACATGGAATATTGGGTAGATGGCAAAGAAGGGTGGGAGTTCCAGCTTGTATGCCATATTTTCGATCTTTTTTATCAACAAGTAAGGCCTAAAAAACTTAGCTAATAATTTTTGTGCTGATCTATCAACCAATAATTATTATTTGTATTGTTGTAGCTTAATATATACATAGTCCCTGATAGAAAAACTCATTTCACTTCTCTTTTTATTGACAAGTTGAGTCATCCTGTTTTGTGCAGTTCAAAAATAGATCTTGATTTGTTTAATCATCTTTTCCCTTCTTGTCAGCACATCATAAATAGATTCTATTATAGAGTCTTTAGGAAAATAGTGATCATGTATAGGAAGAGGAAACCCATACAATACCTCATAAGGTGTCAGCTGGGTAGAAGAATGAAAGTTTGTATTATGCCACCATTTTACCAATGATAGCCATTTTTCCCACTAGTTTGGGTTGTCCTCAGTCATACATCTGAGATAGTTTTCAACGCATTTATTAACTATATTTGGTTGGCCATTGGTTTGAGGGTGGTAAGCAAATGAGTAGAGCAAATTAACCCCTTGAATATTGAACATTTCCTTCTAAAATTTGCTAAAAAACACTGGATACTTGTCATTAACTATTGATATTGGGAGGCCATATAGTTTGTACAAATTGTCCATGAATAACTTAGCAATAATAGGGGCTAAATACATGTGGTCTAGGCTTATGAAGTGAGTGTATTTGTTGAAGTGATCTACTACTACCATAATAACATCTTTCCTTTCAAATTTAGGTAGCCCTTTTATAAAATTCATGCTAATGTCAATGAAGGGAGTATAGGGAATGAGAAGGGCTTGTAGTAGCTCAGGAGTGACCATGTTTTCTTGTTTGTTCTTCTGGCAAATAGTGCATTCTTTAACAAACTGAGGAATGTGCTTCTATCACCCTTTTTAATAGAACAAACTCTCTCACTCTCTTCGCAGTAGCTGTAATTCCTGAATGTCCTCCCATAGTTGAGTTATGATATGATGAAATTAACCTGACTTGTAGTTCTAAATCACGTCCTATAACAATTTTACCCTTCCTGTTCAGATGTCCATTGACCCATGTGTAATGAGGGTATAACCTTATAGTAGTTTGTAGGTCTTGAATGATGGTTTGTATATATGGATCTTTTTCCCAAGACCTTTTAATCTCATCCATGATATTAAAAGAGACTGGGGAGACAACTATTATGTAGAGTTCCTGACTAGAAGTTCTTGAGAGGGCATTTACTATTGTATTTTCCTTTCCCCTTCTATATTCTATCTCATAATCATACCTTATCAATTTAACTAACCACTAATGTTACATAAGAGTAATTATTTTTTGATCCAAAAGATATTTAAGACTCACATGATTTGTGTGAATCTTAAAATGTTTTCCCTACAAGTAATGCTTCTACTTGGTGACTGCATGCATGATAACCAACATTTTTTTTCTTCATAAATAGACATTGCTTGCTATTTAGGGCCTAGAGATTTGCTGATATAAGTAATAAAATGTCCATCCTGTATAAGTACTGCTCCCACCCTTATCATGGACACATCTGTCTCTACAATGAACAATTTATTCTAGTCTAGTAGAGATAAGACCGAAAGCTTAGTCATCAATTCTTTAAGCAAGTTGAATGCTTTGGTAGCTTCATGATCCCACACAAAAACATCATTTTTCAATAGTTGTGTTAAAGGTTTACAAAACGAACTGTACCCTTTAACAAATCTTTTATAGTAGCTTGTAAGCCCTGAAAATCCTCCAATTTGCCTCAGGTTCCTAGGTAGTGGCCAATTGAGTATAGCTTTGATTTTGTTGGGATCGGTAGCAAATCCATATTAAGATATAATGTGACCTAAGTATTCTACTTGTTTGCTGTAAAAGCTATATTTACTTGCCTTAGCAACCAACTTATATGCTCTCAACAATTTAAAATTTGTATTTAAGTGTTCATAATGATTTGTAGATGTCTTGATGAGCACCAAAATGTCATCAAATAACACCAGGATGAATTTCTTGAGGTGTTCTCTAAAAACCTCATTCATCAAACTTTAAAAAGTAGCTGGGGCAGTGGTTAGCCCAAATGACATGATCAAGAACTCATAGTGGTCATTGTGTGTTTTGAAGCTATTTTGAATTCCTCTCTAGAAACCATTCTAATATGGTGATATCTAGATATAAGATTAATTTTTGAAAAAATAGTTGATCCAACTAATTCCTCTAGTAACTCTTTTACCACAGGAATATGATATTTGTCATTGATGGTGAGTTTGTTCAAGGCCTTATAATCCACACATAACCTCCAAGTATAATATTTTTTCTTAACCAGCACTATTAGAGAGGCAAAAGGATTATTGCTAGGCCTTATAATTCTTGTTCCCAACATTTTTTCTACCATTTTGTTTTTCTAAAACATCCTTCTGCAACCCTAAGTACCTGTAGGGTCACAAATTTACTGTTTGGCTCCCTTTCTTTAAAGGAATAACATGATTATGACCCCTGAAAGGGTAGTCCTTGAGGCTCTTTAAATATGTCCCGGTAATTCTCTAACAAGGATGTTAATGTGGTATCACTATTGTGATAAGAAGGCAGTTTAATTGTTAGAGAACTAAGAGAATGGTCATCCTCTTCCAGGATTCTTAAACTGTATAAATGGAATTTTGCCATATGCTTATGCTTTCCCAATAAATAGTTTAGTTGCTCAAGCTTAATAGCTTAAAATTTGATTGGATTCTCCCCCCTAAGCAATACTCTCTGGCCTTGTCAATCAAACGACATCTAAAGATGCTTGTAGTTGTATAAAATGTCCTCTAGTATAGATAATCACTAGATGCCTAGCACTATGTCATAATTACTTAAATCTATTATAAAAACATTTGCTTCAAAGCCCACCCCCTGTATTTTCCATTTAAGGCCCTTACAGACTAACTTACATACCATTTTTCCCTCATTTACAACTTGTATAGTTATGGGATTTATGACAGTTAACTCACATCGTAACATAAGAGCTAGAAAGGAGATGAGGAAGTTGTGAGTACTCCTAGAGTCTACTTTATGAAGGGTTTGTTTTTCTATCTTTCTAGTGACCTTCATAGTGTGGAACCCCACGGTTCCTTCTAAAGCATTCAATGAAATATGAGGTATGACTTCTTTAATAGGACACCCTTCTTCTTGAATCTCCTCTCTTACAGCCTCTTCCTCCTCTTTAAGAATACTCATGGAATATAACTTTTTATTCCTGCATTTATGACCAGGTATGAATTTCTCATTACTCCAAAAGCATAATTCCTTTAGCCTATGTTCTTTAAATTCCTGATTTTTAATAGATTTAGTAAGTTTAATGGGGTTCTTATTGAATGAGTTTTCAGCATTGTTATTGGGCCAATTGAAAGGGATTGTTTTGGGTAAGTTGGTTACTGTTGTAAAGTTATTTTTGGTAGAGTTTGATTGCTAAATGCTTTTAGGTTGAATGGTGTGATAAGGTATTTGCTTGCAATCTATCAAGGTTATAGGCTTGTCTAAGATCTTTAGGTTCAAACATTTTCATGGTGTTTTTTATTTCCATTTCAAGATCCCCTACGAAGATGACTAAGGCTTGTCTCTCCCCAATGCCAGCTTTATTCCATAAAATATCAATGTCATAAATATAACTCTCTAAATCTCCCACTTGTTTCAAATCTATAAATTCCTCCATAGGGTTTCCCCCCCTTCAAATTTATAGCAAAGAGCTTTTACATACTCTTCTTAACTCACCCTCTGATTACCTAGGCTTTTTATAAAATTCTGGTGTCAATAAAAGGTTATACCGTTTTAGTAATAAGAGGTAAATTTTAGTTTCTTTGAATCATCAATGTCCTTGATCTCAAAATACTGGTTGCATTTATACAACGATCTATGCACATATTCCCCTTCAAACACTAGAAAAAGATGTTTGGGTTTATGTACGTTATAAGCAGTTGATCTCCCTTCATTGGTATAATTAGTTTTGAAGGCCAATTCATGCTAGTGAGATGCTTGTTTATCTCTCCTATGACTGGATTCCCTTGAGACTTGAGGGAACCTTTGCATGACAAACTCTATTTGTTGTGTCAGGCTACTAATCATATTCTTTATGTCCCCAATCTGAGCTCCATAATTGTTAGTGGTATGATCCAACTTTTAGCCTTGTTTCTTTATAAGTGTTATTAGTTGATCATACACTACCATAAATTCGCTAAATACCAACGGATTTACCTACGGAATATTTCTGTTGGTAATTTGAGGTTGAAATTACCGACGACCACTTTTCCATCTGTAATTCAGTCAGTAACTACCGACGGAACATTTTCCGTCTGTAATTCAGTCGGTAACTACCGATGGAAAATTTCTGTCGTTAGTTACCGACTGAATTACGGACGGAAAAGTGTCCGAATTAAAAAAAAAGGCGAGTCGCTGACGTGGAGGTTTTGGCGGGTTATTTCTTTCCGATGGCATCACCGACGGATTCAAAATGACAGCCCGTACAGTGACGTGACCGGTTCGTCGTTTAAATTGCCGACAGACTCACTGAGGAATTTGAAATGGCAGATCCGTATGGTGACGTGTCTATGTTTCCGTCGGAATCACCGACATAATAAATGACAGCTCTGCCGACCCTCTCCTCCCCTGTTTCTTCTTCTTCTTCCTAATCCCAACTCTCCCTATCTGCAAACAACCAGCCCCCCCAAAAACAAATCTACCTCATATCAACACAACAAGTTATATTTCTTGAAGTTTTGTGGTCACACCATCCGTGTTCTGATTTACCGATGGATTTTATCAATTTTTGTAAGTAATTCTATCTTTTTAAATTTTAACATTTAATTAAATGTCAATTTTATTGTTTTTTTAGTATATGTATTTTGTTAGTAGATGTAAATGTTTTATTGTTATTTCTTAAACAAACTTGTAGTATATGAATGTATAATTCTATACCTGTTATGGTTTGTTTTAGATTTTGTAATATTGTATTTGTTTGTAAATTGTTAAAACTTTATGGAACTACCGAATTACATGTGCTATTTTGAAATAATTAATAGCTTGTTTAATGGGTCCATTTAAAGTTTTATCAATGGTATTGCGGAGTGGTAATTTCTGTAAATTTATATATTTTAATTCATATGGACGTTGATAAATGATAATGAATATTTAATATTTATGAGAAGTTGTGATTGGTTTGTTGGATAATCTCGAGGTAAAGTAATATTTTTGCAAGTTTATTTACCTAACTTAGTTAATTAATACATGCATGATGTCATCATAATTTTATAGAGGTTCGATATAAGTCATGGATGATCGTTCATGGATGTATCGAGATTCACACCAAGGATTGCGGAGGATGGATTATTGTAACGAGGTTCAGGGTTTTATTAATTTCACAACATCTATTCCCAGAAATTTTACTGGAGGTGGTATTAGGTGTCCATGCAGGAAGTGTGAAAATAAAAAGTATCTGCATCCAGATGTTGTAATGATGCATCTTCTACATAAAGGGTTTATGGAGAATTACCAGTGTTGGTATGCACATGGAGAAGTATTTGGTAGTAAGAGGAGAATGGAAGAAACGGTGGTTGAGTCTACTTCTAGTGCTAACAACGTGCATGAAGCGGCAAATGACAACACTAATCCTTACAGAAATATGGTTATGGATGCAATGACAATGAATCAAGGTAATGGCAGTCAATGTCCAATCGTAGAAGAAGAACCTAATACAGATGCAACTAGGTTTTTTGATTTGTTGAAAGATTCTGACGAACCATTATGGGATGGCTGCACGAACCACAGTAAATTATCGGCCGTAGCACAAGTGTTCACCATCAAGTCAGATCACGGGTTGAGTGAGGCCGGGTATGACAAGATTATTGAATGGGCAAGAAGCATTTTACTTGAAGGGAACATGCTTTGAAAGAGAACTTCTATCTTTGCGAAGTCCATGATGAAACCCCTCGGTTTAGGATACCAAAAAAATTGACATGTGCCCTAACTTCGCATGTTATACTACCTTGAAAATGCTTGAGATGACCGAGTGCATGACATGCGGGCATTCCCGTTACAAACCTAGAACTGCGCGGGGAAAGACTCTAGTGGCATATAAAAAACTTATATACTTTTCGATCACACCTAGACTATAGAGGTTATTCATGTCACCAAGGACTGCTGAGCACATGACATGGCACCAAGCACACCATGCGGTTGATGGAGTGATGGTCCATCCTTCTAACGGCGAAGCGTAGAAACGCTTTAACAGTGTTCATCTTCACTTTTCAAATTGAATCAAGGAATGTGCGTCTTGGGTTGTGTACAGACAGATTCAACCCATTTGGGTCAATTGCTGCTCCTTATTCTTGTTGGCTGGTCATACTCACAGTTTATAACTTGCCACTGGGAATGTGTATGAAGTCGGAGTTCATGTTTTTATCTATCGTCATACCCGGTCCAAGAAGCCCGGGCGTAATATAGATGTTTGTCTTCGACCGTTGATTGATGAGTTGGCGCAGTTGTGGTCCTCCGGAGCTCTGACTTATGATATATCAAGGAAACAAAATTTCCTTATGAGGGCGGCTTTGATATGGACTATCAATAATTTTCCAGCTTATGGAATGCTTTCTGGTTGGAGCACGCATGGAAAACAACAAGGCATTCACGCTAGCAAATGGAGGTAAATCTTCTTTTTTTTTACTATCACTGTCGCTTCTTGCCATTTAATCACAGTACGTAAAGAACATAAAAGATTTCTTTGTTGGCGAGTTGAAAAAGATGTTGCATCCCCGCGTCTTTCGGTGAAGAATTGCATGATATTGTCTCGAGTACGGTGACATTGTGTTTGGCCTTCAATCGGCAAGCAAAAGTTTTCTCGGTTTTGGTTTGACCCATAATTGGGTAAAGCGAAGTATCTTTTGGGAGCTTCCTTATTGGAAGACCAATCTGATCCGCCATAACCTTGACGTCATGCACATCGAAAAGAACATGTTTGAGAACATTTTCAACACCGTCATGGATGTGAAGGGGAAGACAAAGGACAACATCAAGGCTAGATTGGATATAGCTTTATACTGTAACCGTAAAAATATGGAGTTGGTTTATGATGAGTCACGGGTCGCAAAACCAAGAGCAAGCTTCGTGTTAGCGAAAAACGCACAATTGCTAGTGTACAAATGGCTTAAGAGTCTGTGTTTTCCGGATGGACATGCATCGAACATATCAAGGCTGGTTAATATAGAGGACTCGCAGATTGTATGGAATGAAGAGTCATGACTGCCACGTGTTTATGCAAACACTCATCCTATTAGCTTTTCATGATTTGTTGCCAAAGGGAATATAGGATGCACTCACGGAGATCGATCATTTCTTTAGAGATATATGCTCCAAAGCAAGTTGAATGTTGATCACATTGAGAGGCTTCAAACGAATATCGTCGAGACACTATGCAAACTTGAGATGATATTCCCTCCATCATTTTTTGACTCAATGGAGCATCTCCCTATACATCTACCGTTCGAGGCAAAAGCCTGGAGGACCGGTCCAATATAGATGGATGTACCCATTCGAACGGTTAGATATTACGGTTGCAATGTAATTCATATATAAAAGTATTTTATATGTTTTTCTTAATTGAAAATACTTGATTAATATTTCAATGCAGGTACTTGTTTAATCTCAAGAAAAAGGTTAAGAACAAGGCGCATATTGAGGCTTCGATATGTGAGGCCTATATTGTTGAGGAGATCTCAACATTTATCTCGTACTATTTCGAACCTCATATGAGAACGAGAATCAATCGCGTTCCACAGCATGATGATGGAGGTGAAGTGCCTTCCAGTGGGAACTTGTCAATATTCTCTAATACTGGACAACCCACACCTAAAAATGTCGTAAGAGGAAGATATTTGTCGGAAATAGAGTTCAAACAAGCACACAACTATGTTCTATTTAACTGTGATGAGCTGAGACCTTTTATTCAATAAGTTTATACTAATTAAACTTTGTTAGTGATATACTATTAATTATATATTGTAATATCATACACTCATTATCACTTGCAGGCAACATCATTAATATTTGCTCTCCAATAACTCACAACTGACCGAATCCCAGATCTTTCAATTACAAGATGAGTAGTTTGCCACGTGGTTCAGAACACATGTAAGCACTATCACAAACTCATTCTAACTTGCAAAATTACCGTACGTATGCATGTCATTATGAGATTCTTATTCATTTACTGTTTATTGATGTACATTACATACAAGGTTTATCAAATAGGAAGGAGTGCACCTAAGTCATTGTCTTCATTAAGCCTGGGGCCTGAAAGAAAATGTAAGTGCTACAACGGGTATTTTGTCAATGGATATGTTTTCCATATTGAAGAATACGGGCAAGGAAGAAAGACATACAACATCGGTGTTTGTGTTAAGGGATCCACTAGTAGTGAGTTAGAAGTTGACTACTATGGTAGATTAGAAGAGGTCGTCAAACTGCAATATCATAATGAGCAGAATATAGTGTTTTTATTCAAATGCTATTGGTATGACACGACTGACAGAGGAATCAGAGTTGATCCGCACTATGGTCTCGTCAAAATCAACTTAAAAGCTAGACTCCGCAACATAAATGATGTCTTTGTTTTTGCAAAGCAATGTCAACAAGTTTATTACACATACACCCCTTCATTTAGAAAGGATCGATCAAGAGTGGATTGGTTGTCCGTTTTAAAAATGAAACCCCGGGGTCGTGTCGAGGTTGTTCAGGATGAGAATGAAGACATAAGTGTGCGAGATGAAGTCTTTCAAGTTAGTGAGGTGGTTGAACCATATCGAGTTGCTCCTTCGATTGAATTGGAAGAAAAATCAAATTTTCGTGTTTTCGATGATAGTCTTGTTGATGTTGACGCAGAGGAGTTGAATTTTGTTTTGAGCTCTAGCGGACAAGCAAATATCGATGAAGAAGATGATATTCAAATTGAAGATTGCGATGAAGGTGATGACAATTCAATTGATGACGAAGAAGAAGAAAATTCTGACTAACTACCAAAATGAAGCCCTATGTAAAACCCCTTTTTTTATGTAATTTAGATTATGGATGATATATTTTGAAACACAAAATATTTATTACTTGAAATGCCATAATTACGAAATAATTACTTGAAATAATTATTTGAAAATGGATGATATATTTTGTGACTCAAAATAATTACTAGAAATGCCACCACATCACCAACGGCCGTACCGACGGACTACGTCCGTCGGCATTTCACAGAGAGTTCGAAAATAATTACTTGAAATGCCACCACATCACCGACGGCCACACCGATGGACGTAGTCCATCGGCATTTCACAGAGAGTTCGAAAATAAATACTTGAAATGCCACCACATCACCGACGGCAACACCGATGAATATATAGCCGTCGGTACGTTGTCAATTTTACCGACAGAATTACCGACGGACCGCGCGAATATCAAAGGGTTGTGCATTAAAAGCATCTCTGACCGCGTCAGATTGCCGACGGATTTACCGACGAATTGCGAAAAATATGGAGGGCCACTAAAAAAATTGGTGCGAAATTCAAATTTACCGATGAATTTTTAACACATCACCGATGGAATAAATTAAAATAATAATTAATTATATAGCCGTCGGTGAATTCGTCGGTAAAATTGGTATTTATCCTCCCCCAACCGCCTCTTCAGTTCATTTTCTCTTCTCCTCAGTTTTTCACCATTCTTTTCCTCTCTATTCTTCACTCCGTTCTTCAGGTGATCTTAAGCTTTTTTTTTTATCGTGAATCTCCATCAGTTTAAAAGGTTAGTGTTTCCTCTATTTCATTTTACTTTAATGGTTTTTTTTTTTGCTATTTTTTTGGTTATTTTTTTTTGGTGTATTGTTTGTAATGTAGATAAAGTCTCAAGCTTTTTTTATCGTGTATCTCCATCAGTTTAAAAGGTTAGTATTTCCTCTATTTCATTTTACTTTAATGGTTTTTTTTTTTGCTATTTTTTTGGTTATTTGATTTTTGGTGTATTGTTTGTAATGTAGATAAAGTATATAGTTTTTTTTGCATAATTCATTGCTAAAGTCTATAGTTTTTTTTTGCATAATTCATTGCTAAAGTCTATATATTTTTTTGAATTTATTGAATATTTTTTATTGTTGTATTGGCATAATTATTATTAATTAATTTGTTGAATATTTATTGTTAATGTTGAATTTACCATAGAATTAGTAATTGAATATGTTGGAATAATTATTAATTTTACTTTATTATTGCATGATTTGTGTTTAATTTTTTCCATTTATTTTGATTGTTATTCTAGAGTTTTTTTTTAATTTATTGTTTTGTTGTATTGGCATAATTATTGAATAATTTGTTGAATTGTAATTTTTAATGTTGAAATTACCTTAGAATTAGTAATTGAATATGTTGGAATAATTATTAGTTTTACTCTATTATTGCATGCTTTGTGTTTAATTTTTTCCATTTATTTTGATTGTTATTCTAGAGTTCTTTTTTTAATTTATTGTTTTGTTGTATTGGCATAATTATTGAATAATTACTTGAATTGTAATTCTTAATGTTGAATTTACCTTAGGATTAGTAATTGAATATGTTGGAATAATTAGTATAGATTGGGTAAATTGGTTGTGACTATTGTTAATATGTGCGAGGTTTGTGGATTTGGGTAGTATCCGGTATAGGGGAGGTAATTGTCAATTCTTTTTTTTACATTTGAATTTAATTATATAATTATTTGTATTAAATTGTGTAGATGCATAGAACAAAAACCGTAGAGCGGTCGCTCAAATGCGGTCGCGACTAGTTCATCTAGCAACTGATGATGATATTTCCTTAGGTGCCTCTCAAGAAGAGGCACCTACACCACTTGCGCCGTCAACCGATGTCGCCTCTTCCAATCGGTACTTCAAAGCGCAGAGGCAGCGTGCCTTCGCAACGGAATCAATTTACCCGCAAGTACGAGGCACAATGGAAGGACGACCTTTCAATGTAAGTTTGTTAAGGTTTTAGTTTTTTTTAAAAAAAATTACAACATAATTTATGAAGTAATCACTATTGAATTTATTTCATATATTTTCAGGTTCACAAACATTGAAGTCGCCTGAGTAATATCATCGGCGTTTAAATCGTCGATGGAGATTCCATTGTTTCAATGGAGTCGGATATCCAAGCATCCTAAATGGATGCCTCAAATCAATGCATGGTTTAACGGGTTTGAGGTTGGTATTAATTTATAATTTTCAGCTTATTAATATAATTGTAAATAAATTATTATTTTTATTTAAACTTGTTTATTTATACACAAAGACAAATTCTCTGGGGACAGTGAGCATAACACTGTTGTGAGGAGGGTGTGGGAAAATCACGTGACAACTAGGTAAGATCTAAAACAATACAAGATTTTTTTAGACAAAAATTTATGTTTCGAAATGTAATTTTTGGTTGTGTGAAGTAGGTTACGTGATTTTTGGTATGAAGCACAAAAAAAGGCAAAAAAACCCTCGAGGGATAGGGGTTTCCAAGGCTGGAACGATTTTGCGATTTGGAGGGATTTCAAACCGATATACATCCCGGAAGATATATGGCCACACTATCTTGAGCACGTGACGTCTGAGCGGTTCACACGATGCTCACGGTCCAGGCCGGCAACCAGAATCGACCAATTCATGGCGGGGTGACAACGCACACTGGCGGCTCCGTTCCGTTTGCTACACATGCGAAACGGATGGTAAGATTAATTTAAATGAAATATATCATTAAATTTAGTTGTTGTTAATATATCTTTTTTCATTATAGGCTGCGTCTCTTGGACGTGAGCCGAACCCGATGAAGCTATTTGTGGAGACCCACGTGCGGAGTCAAGACCGCCAGAAGGGGGCGCAACAGTTCGTTGATAACCGTGCTCAACATTTCGTGGTATGTTTGTTCAACCATTTTATTTTGTAAGTTATTTTGTAAGTTATTATGTTTATTGTATTGAATATGATGATTACTTTTTTATTTTTATTTTCAGGAGACCTATAATAATCGGTTGAGGGAGAGATATGGGGACGATATTTTGACCCATCCGAAGTCGATCCAGTTTGTGGATGGAGGTTGACTCGTCGGGTGGACCCGATAAAAATCGGGTTTACGGGCTCTCCAACATTACGACCGACAACTTGTGGTCGACCCGTAGTGTTTCAACCGTTGGGAGCTCCCAATCTAAGGAGTTCGTGGCCTTGCAAGCAACACACGGCTCGGCTCACCGAGAAATACGATAACCTATCGGCGGAGTACGCACAACTCAAAGCGTCTCATGCACAACAAAGAGCGGAGTCTCGAGCAAATCAAAGCCTCTCAAGCACAACAAAAAGCGGAGTATGAAGCGGCTTATGAACAACAAAAAGCGGCTTATGAACAGCTTCGCGAAATGATTATGAACATGGCAAATAGTGGAATATGTGTGCCTAATCTTTTTTGGCCGTATAACCACCAGCCTCCTCCAGGATCTCCTCCTCCTCCTCCAGCGCCACCTTTATATTAATTTGTAATCAACATTATATACCTTTAAAACTTCATTTAATATTTTTCTTGAAACATATTCAGTTTGTAATGAATATTATTTAAATATAAATTTTATTTGCATAATTGGTTTGTATTACAATTAATTTATATAGTTTTATATTATATATCCTAAATAATTTTTTAAAAACAAATTAAGAAAAAAACTATTACCAAGGATTTTACCGACAGATGAATTCGGTCGGTATTTTAAACACTCACCGACGGAATTAATCCGTCGGCATTTAACAGTAACCTGCCACCAGTACCGATAAATTTACAGACGGATATATTCGGTAGGTATTTCATACTCACCGACGGATTTACCGACGGATAGATTCCGTCGGTCAATCACAATATCACCGACGGAATAAAAATCCGTCGGTATATTTCAAGCGAGAATCTTTTTTTTTTGGCGCGCAAATTTCGTCTGTAAAACCATCGGCAAATGGTTTTTTTGTTTTTCCGACCGATATAGCGACGGAATGGGGAATCACCGACGAAGGTAAAGCCGACGGTCGTAATTCGTCGGTGATGACGTCGGTAAAAAAATCACCGACGAACTTCTAATCACACACCGACAGAATTGTTCCGTCAAGAAACTGTGAAATCTTGTAGTGATACTTTTGGTTGACTTCCTTTTTAGTCGAGTTAATGAAATCTTCAAGCCTTTTAATCTCGGTTATTATTATGTCTAGTGCCATGTTCCTGATTTAAGGAAGGTCTGCACTGGTATCATTTGTTATAATTGAAATAGAAATGTTTCCAACAATTAAATAATGAGAAACTGTTTTTTTCAACACATAGCTGATGAAATTAGGCAACAAGAATAGAACAAGAAAAAGAAAGAAAAAAAAGAAGAAAATTCACCCGAATGTCTCTCTCTCTCTCTCTCTCTCTCTCTTCCTTCGTATCCTCATTATATTTTTTTTCTCTTCGCTTTACTTATTCTATGACAACTAATATATTCATACAGTAATTGATTGCCCTAGAATTACAAGAGTAGCTAGCATTATTACACGTCTTCCTTAACAACACTAAAAAGAGTTAAACGGTGTGTTTTTAATGTCTAGGTGAAATCCTACAAAGCATTGTGTTTTGTATTCCAGCAACAATCATAATTTCAAAATGCCTCAGTCTGTATAATCTCTTGTTATATGTCTCCTGCCATATACTTTAGTTGCAATACGTGACATAATGGCCGCTCCATCAGCTCCAACTACCATCAATGTTTTTCTCTTCGCTCTGTTACTGCTCTCCATCTTCACTCTTCTGCTCTGCACTGCTCTCTGCTGAAACAAGTTCTGGACCATATAAGCGGAAGGAAAGAAAGATGAGAAGAATCTTCTCTCCTATCCTCTCAAAAAGTCCGAATTCTCAAGGATTTTTGTCGTTTAATCTGCCACGTGTTAAACGACATTATGTTTCCAGGGTCATTTTGTCAAACAATAAACTTCGGGAAACGACGCCGTTGATCACGTGGAATGAATTTGATGAACAAAAGAGCCCGGCCCAAACGTGTGTTTTTACCGAAGGGTCTTAAAACCCTAGCCTCTCTCTCTCTCTGCTTCTCTTCCCTTTCAAGGACGCTTGATTTGCCTCTACCCCAGCAGTCGAGCAGCAACAGCACAACAACAATGGTATCTATCTGCCTATCTCCTTCACCGGCAACAAAGATGGAAAAAAATGCTAAGAACCTTATCTTCTCTTACACACTCCATTGTATGTACGTAATTGCAGGGTATTGATTTGAAGGCCGGTGGAAAGAGTAAGAAGACTAAGAGAACAGCTCCAAAGTCCGATGATATCTACCTCAAGCTCCTCGTCAAGGTAGGGTTTTAATCTCTCTTTCCCTCTATGTTTTTCTTTCTGTTTCTCTTATATATATAAATTGATGATAAATAAGTGGGTGTATCTGTGAACAGTTGTACCGGTTTTTGGTGAGGAGGACAGGCAGCAAGTTCAATGCGGTGATACTGAAGAGACTCTTCATGAGCAAGATCAACAAGCCTCCTCTTTCTCTCTCTCGTTTGATCACTTTCATGAAGGGCAAGGTCCATCTCTCTTTATATACATACATCTTTCTGGTTTTTGGGCTTCTTTTTTTCTGTGTATATACATATATCTCTCTGTATATGCCAATAATGATATTATTGGTTTTGTCAATCAGGAAGACAAGATTGCCGTTGTTGTTGGGACTATAACTGATGATATTAGGGTTTATGAGGTCCCTGCTCTCAAGGTTACTGCCTTGAGGTTCACCGAAACTGCTCGTGCTAGGATTGAGAAGGCAGGTGGAGAATGCTTGACTTTTGACCAAATTGCTCTTCGTGCTCCTCTTGGTCAGAACACGGTATGCCTGCTTTTTTCCCTTTTGTCAATTATGTAATGGGCTGCATTCAGAATTGCAGTTTGGGTTGTCTTTATTCACAAATATGGTAGCTAAAAAAGTGGAAATTTGAACATGTTGGCATTTAATTGTGAACATAAATTAGGTTGTAGAGTTAAAAACTGCTCATACGAAGTTCCAATGCAGAGTTTTTTTTTAAGCTTGAGGGTCCCTAGTTTTATTCATTAGCGCCATCATTGTCTAAAGGTTTGGCTTATCTAAGATGCTTCTTGTACTGTTTATTGTAATTTGACAGGGGTGATATAGCCTAGTAGTGTTAGAAGTGGGGAGTTTATCCCAAACATGAATTGTGATTTACTAGATAAAATACATCCTTGATAGATGTATGTGTAAAGAAGCATTTGCTGTTTTCAAGAGATTCAATATTCTATAAGTTTGAAATACGGCTCTCTTGTAATGTATCACCTTTATGGAAGTAAGCGTCGTCAGTTCCCTACATCTAACCACCAAATTAATCCTTCTAAATTTTGGGATGAACTTGGATTGTCCTGTGATGCTTTGATGTTTGGATTATGAGCCTGGCATTGCTGGTGGGTTTTGAATTAAGTTTGTTTGCAGGTTATGTAAGTACTTTTGATGCATTTCTCATGTAGATTCAACGATTTCCTAGATCCACCATGTAGGTTACAAGATTGCCTTCCACCTCATTTACCAACCATATAGTTGTGGATGGTTCAATTCCTAGAGATGCCATTTCCTCTATCTGTGTTCACAGTGCAGATGGTTCTCTTTTATTTTAGCATTAAGCTCTGGTTGCACTTTTACTCCTCTTGCCTCCATTTTTTCTTAGGATGATATAAGATGATGCAAGAACAGTGGAAGGAACATGATAAGATATGCTTATTAATCTTGAGCTTTCTTTTGAAACATGTATATAGTTTCCCACTTTCCTAGACTCCTAGTTTTCAATGCCTTCCATGGTATGCATTATTTAATTAAGTATATTATTTGAGTAAGATACCAATGATCAATTTAAACTCCATGTTTCTATTTTGCATGTGCAAATGATTTTGTCCATTCCCTTTTGGTTTAACAAGAATTTGATTTGCTTGGAGCCTTGTCACTCTGAGGAATTAAGCATCATGGGCCAATTTACAGGTTCTTCTCAGAGGTCCCAAGAATGCACGTGAGGCTGTGAAACACTTTGGACCAGCTCCTGGTGTGCCACACAGCCACACCAAGCCCTACATACGGTCAAAGGGAAGGAAATTTGAGAAGGCTAGGGGTAAAAGGAATAGCAAGGGATTTAGGGTTTGAATGCAGTACCTCATGCAGAAAATACAGATCAGCCTTCCAAATTCAAGGTGGTGCATCTATAAGCCAATATGCAATTGGTTGTTTTATCTCTTTTTTTCCTTGTCTTCTCATGTTGAACAATTACATTGTCTTTAGAAAGTTAAAAAGGTTTCAGTTTCTTTTCAATATTTTGATCTAAGCAAATGATTTTGTTTGTCCACTGGTAATTAATGGTTTACTTCTGAATTTCAGCAATGTTACCGTGCCTGATGTCTGTATGTGGATTAGGTTGTTGAGATGATTCTTTTCATTTTAGATGGCTTATTGAATGCAAACCTAAGGAGTTGATATTGGTACAAAAATGGAGTTCTGTTAAATGCAAGAATTATGATTTCATAATTGTAGTTTGCTCTTAACGAACAAGGCCTTGCGGATCTATGATCTTGGACGGCACTTGGACACTTCGAAGTTGTTGCTAAAAGCTAAAACTAAATGAGCAGTGTATTACAATTTGAGTTTACTGGGGGGAATTTGTAAAGTGACCACGAAAACTTAAATACAAGATTTGCTCTTCGTTAAAAGAAAAGATGTACCTTCAGAAGAAATAGAAGATACAAGCCAACTTGCACTGTGCTGGGATTTGGATTAAAAGTTATTTAAAAAAAAAAAAACATGAGAATCATCATCTTGATTTTTAGCTTCAGGAAATTTTTTTATTAGGAGTTGAAAAATTGATGCGTGTGTTTAAAATAAAAATAAAATAAATTAAAAATTATACATGCAAATAAAATTATACATGCAAATAGATATTAGCAAATAAATGTTATGATTAAATTGGAAAGTTGAGTATATATATATATGATCTTGTTTTGTGAGGAATTATTCAAATTCTTTTATTAAAGTATATGTCAATAATTTTTTAAAAGTAATAATTTAAGTTATATCAAAATAAAATAATTTGCTAGTATAATTTTTTTGATTAGTCTTTTTTTCTCAACTAAAAAACATAGTTTTCTGAGCAATGTACATCATTTAATAAAAATCAAAGGCAATTAATATAAATATTCAAAAGACTCAATAAAAAATAAAAAAATCTCTTTCTTCAACACATCTTTTATCCTATTAATGCAATTCCTTTTTATGGCAATTAGTTTATCCTAAATTAATTAATATTGGTGAATTAGCATAAAAGGAAATTGTCATTTCTTCACTTTATCTCTATGATTTAGAAAATTACACTTTACATAGTTAGTCAACTTAAAATTAAAATTATATATAAAAAATAAATTTATTCTTATATATAATATAACACATATACAAAAATCTCAAGTCAATCTCTTTTCCAATCTTTTCCTCTTCTCTTCTCAATTAGGATTCTATAACTAATGAAGAGTTTTTTTTTTAGAATTTTCAAAAATCCTATGATAACACGTAATATTCACTTTCAAAAACCATGAAAGAATATATTTGCTTTAAAGTAATTTGTTCAATGAAACATCCCCGAATTGAAAAGATTGAAAGTACATAATTGATTTCAAATGATTGATGTATACATTAGAGTGAGATTAATGAAACTATTCACCTATTAGTCCACTTCTAGCAAGATTTGAAAATGATTTAAGGAACCAGTGGAACTAGAAAATGTTAAACAATACATTGGTAGACAAAACTCACCAATTCATTTACAAGAGTAGCTGACCGATCTATATGTTTTATACATTTTATTTTACCTATAATCCATGTTTAAATATAGGGTAATGACCCAATCTTTATGGGCTCAGCTATCCACTAAGCTTATATATATATATAGATCTGATGAACTGTCAGACCTAACAATCTCTAGGGTCAACTATGTTCTGAACAAATGTACATGTGGGTTTGGCAAATTGTCAGATCCAACAATCTCATGGCTTAGCTACGCGCTGAGCCCACGTACATGTGGGTCTGACGAGTTGTCAGACCCAACAATCCCTGAACTCGGACAATGTCCTGAACTCACGTACATGTAGGTCTGATGAGTAGTTGGACCTAACAATCCCTAGGCTCAGCTATGCACTGAACCCAAATACATGTGGGTCTGGCGAGCTATTAGACCAATATCTCTATGATCAACGTCTCACCAAGCTCAGATAGATGTAAAACTAATGATCTATTTAGCCCCATTATTAAGCCGCAAGGCTCTGTTTTTTTTTTCTCATGACCCTCAACATAAAATGTTAATGTCAATGCTATTCATCTCTATACACCCTTAGGTGTGTAAAAGTTTTTAAAATGACCTGCCACTTATCCCGTATTAATGATGTGTAAGGGATATTTATCCATTTTTAATGCATGTGTCAAGGATATTTTTCTCTCATTAATGCTATCAGGGCAATATGACACTCCTGCCCCTCTTCTCCACAAAAGAACAAGACTTATGGGCTATAAAGACCCTATGAATCATTCAATAAAAATAGGTTCATAATCTTCATTCTTCACTACATATTTATTTTCAAAGTCTCTCCCTAAATGGAGAGTCCTCAAATCCACTAATAGGGACCTTTTAAAAGTATTGACTACTAGTCATCATAGTTAATAAGAATGAGTCAGATTGTTAGAACCAAGAGATTAACTGATTATTCAAAACATAAGTCTTGCCTCTTAAGCTACTTGAATTTTTAAGGTATCATCAATAGTAGTTATCTTCTTCCCAAGCAAAATCAAATGGTCTAACATTATTTATGCATATCGAAGTGAATCGTCTACATTCTAAGTAATCAAATCTAGGGCATCCAATTCGACATCAAGATTCTCCTCATTATATGTTTTCCTCAACCTTACTAAAGTGGTACTTCTAACTTCGTGATTGTACAATATGAAACACCCAAATTTATTTCTATAATAACTCCATCTTTAATTTTGTTGAAGAGGTACTTCTGACTACATAGTTGTATAATATGAGGCACATTGTCAAGATCGATTGTTACAAATACAAACATAATTGTTGTTAGAAATTTATTTTAATTAACATTATTTAAATAAATTACAGGTAAATGAGAAATTAGTCTCAAAGAACTCTTAGTTTTCCTACTAAAAGAATCATTGATTTTTATAGATTTAATTCTTGATTTATGATGAATAATTAAAGATTGATAATGGTAGGAATTGATTCTTCAACATTTTAGCTTCCAAAATTCATTATAAAAAAGAGATGAAGGAAGAGTTTTCAGCTTGAATTTCTTAGATGTTTACATACTCTTCCTCACCTCATATTTTAGTGTTTTCTTCTCATTTTAAGCTTTGATTTTCCTCCCAAATTTATAGCTTAGGTTCATCTTGTTGAGAGATATTTGAGTTTCATATTTTTTTTTTTGTTTAAAGATCTTGTTTAGAAGTGCATCCAAATCAATATGGTGTTTTTGGAATCTTTGGAGATATATTGCAAACATTTTAATTGCACAAGTGAGAAGAAATAAAGCTTTAAGGATAAAGGATTCATCATTGATAACAAAAAAAATCTCATTACTTTAAAACGCTTCAACAAGGTAGTACTCTTATTTTTTTTATTTAAGCATAAATATTTTTTTTATTAGTATGCATGCTAAGGCTTTGAATTAATATCAATTGTAAGTTTGGATATATGTTTAGTTTGCATACTAGTTCTTTATTATTATGTTTTGTTGAATGCATGTTTGTCATGAGTTGCATGCTTATAGATTTAAACTTGCATGAACTCTAGGCTTTTCTTGAAAATATTTTTATGTTTGGCATGCATTATTATGATAAACTAAAACTTCATTACTCACTGGTCTAATAACTTTACAAATTTTGAATTACACTCTTTATGGTGTTTCTTTAAGAAATTTAAGAAGTGCTAACCACATCTTAGAGGACCTAATTATCTTTTAATTGTGGATTAAAAAAGTGTTAGGAATTCAAGAAATTTAAATTTAGATCTGTTATAATCCAAATTCTTTTAAGGTTTGGGTGGCCAGATTTCGACAAGTATAGTAGAGGTTAGTGACTAAGGTTTTATGTTTGGCAAAGAGAAGAAGAGTGGAAATTTTTTCATTTTAACATAGCATAGTTTTTTTTAGTTATTAATTAAAACAAAATGGCAATCTTGTAAATAATTTCAACTTTTTTGTTATTTTTTTGTGCAAATGTAAAGTTCTATACAACCTATAAACTATGAGATATAAAGTATAATTTTCCAAATCATGTAGGCAAAGTGAAAAATACGACTAAACTATATGAGACTCGATGTAATTTTCCCTAATCATAATTATAAAAGAAAATTTAAAAAAATAATGCTTTTATTATTATGTCCCAGACGTGTGTGTGTATATATATATATATATGAATAATACTCGTTGTCTATTTTCTTATTTTTCACCCACCGTTCCAGTGACTGAAAATCAAGCTTGAGTTTTTCGGACAAAAAAATCCATCTTTCAACTTATTTTTATCTAAAAACATCAAATAAACACCCTTATAATATCAATAAATTAATTTATCAATTCAAAACATCTCTAAATTAGTCCATAAACACAAAATCAAATACTAAAAAAAATCTTTCAACCTCAATTTATTCTCTTTAGTAAAATGAATTTCTAAAAACACTTCAATGAAACTCCTCTCATAATATGAAATTTGTTAACATAAAGATTGGGATGTAAAAAGAAAAAAAATAATTACATTATGATCATGTTTTAATATATTATAATTCATCAAAAACATATTTACCCTATTAATATACAACATCTTTTATCCTATTAATGCAATTCCTTTTTTGGAAATTAGTTTATTCTAAATTGATTAATATTTGTGAATTATCATAATTATAAAAGCAAATAAAAAAAATAATGTTTTCATTATTATGTCATATGTGTATTAAAAAATATATGAGTAATAATCATTGACTACTTTCCTAGTTTTTTACAACTATTTTGGTGGTTGAAAAATCAAGCTTGATTTTTAGGACTAAAAAATCTATATTTCAACTTATTTTTACATAAGAACACTTAATAAACATCCTTACAATGTTAATAAATAAATTTTTTAATTCATAACACCCCTAAATTGGTCCAAAAATACAAAATCAAACTGGAAACAAAGTCTCTCACAACCTCGATTTATTTTTACGATAAGATGAAGGTCTGAAAACACCTCAATGAAACTTTTTTTATTGAATGGAAGTGGATGACATCAAGATCAAAAACATAAAAAGGATAAAATAATTACTTTATGAATATGTTTTCATGTATCATAATTTTTTAATTAAAAAATAAAAAGATGTTATTTATGTTTTATAGAATTAATAAAGAGATATATGAGCTGATAAATAAAAAAGAGTTATTAATATTAATTAAATATTAAAGCGGGAAGCTAATCTTCATAACTGAAATAAAAGATAAATGCACTCGCAAATGTTTTCCACCAATTGTCCTTTTTTATTTAAAATTTTTTATTCATTTTATCTTAGTAGCTAGTTGTTGTTAATAACAAATATAGCTAATTCATATAAAATATAAGAGGAAAACAATTCAAGCCAAATCATACTGTTTTCTTTGAAATATAATGCAACTAAAAAAATATTAAAAAAATTAATCACTATTTAAAAAAATATAATTTAAAAGAAACAATTAATGGAATGGAAAGGGTTAAAAAAAAAGGAAGAAGAGGCAACGCGCTAATGGGCCAAGCCCATGTGCTTGGCCTTAACAAAAAAACTCAGGATCACACCTAGAGTATTTATCTTAGGTCATCCACTCCTTTTTCTTTTCTTGTTTTTTAAAGTAGGCCAACAAGTCTATTTTACAAGCACCTTTAGTGATCGAAAAACCGGATCCAAGTTTTTAGACCTTAAAAACTCAATTTTTAACTAATTTTTACTTGAAAACACCTTTAAAACACAATATAAACCTTGAAAAAAAAAATACTTACCAACCCTATAACACCCCAAAATCACCCTAAAAGTGAAAATCAAATGAATAAAACACACTTAAATGGATCTCGATCAACTATTTCTGGTATATTTAAAGAAAAAACCATCTTTATCGCACTCTTTCTTAGAATAGAAACTCATTGATGCCAAGATCATAATTTTTAGTAGTTAGAATTTGGCCAATTAATACATTTCTTTCTCCTTTGTTGTTTTTCAACAAGTTTCTCTCGCATCTCTCAAATATAGGGCCAAAAAGATGAATAAATGGACTTTTGAATCAAAGTAAAATTCTAAAAAATAAAGGGACTAAAATGGAGAAAAAAGAAAAATAGGTGAACTAAAAAGTATTGTTTTGTGTGAATTTGAGATTGGTCTTGTGATTTCTCCTTGTTTTACACTTTCATCTTTTTTTTTAATTTTCTTTCTTTAACAAATTATAAAAAAAATGATCATTAACTTGGTAATTGAAAAAAAAAAAAAGTTTGAGAACAAATTGCTATAGTTAAATACCTATACATTTTAGTATATTTTGTAATGTTGATCCCTAAATCTTGAATAAAACACTTAAAATTATAAAGACATAGGAACAACAATAACAAAGAGAAAAACTCCTATCTTTTGACAAGTAGGGCTCTCTATAATAGCAATTGATTGGATTATTTTTCGCACTATGCTATGGATCAGATCAATTTTTTTAATGTAAAAAAAAATATTCAGGTGCAATTAATGTGTTTTATAGTAGAAAAATATTTTAACTACATGGGATTAACCTAATGTAACCTGGTTAACTTGGCAGGTTCAAAGACAACCCAGACGACCAGTAAAAATATAGTTTGACTAAAACAAATCAAAGCAATATCATTTTTTAAATATTAAAACGACAACATATTAAATCAATTCTGATCAACTCAAGTTAATCTGTCAAATCCGCTACCCAGATCATGAGACCCTACTAACCCCATTGAAGGCAAATAAAAAAAAATATTAAACTTAATTCTCAATCAACTCAATGTTGAATGATGACATTGAAAACAAAATTCAACTAAAATAATGAGTTGAGTCACGAGTTAATCTACCAAACTTGGATCATGAGACCAGGATAATGTTGGAGGATGAAATTTAAAAAAAAACACCCGAGTCAACCGAAAAAATTCATGACTCGAGTATGAGACCAGGATAACCTCATATAATATAATTTTCAATCAATTAAATGTTGAAGGATAAAGTTGAGAAAAAAAATTATTTAAAAAACAATAAAAAATAACTTGAGTAAACACAGCTAACCCGCGAAACTCGCGACCCAGGTTAGGAAACTGAAATAACTTTATAGAAAATAAATAAATAAAATTATAAAGTTCAATTCTCAATCAAACCAATATTGAATGATGAAATAAAAAATAAAATCAATTAAAAAAATGAAAACAAAACCCAGTCAACCTAGTTAACTCACAAAACTCACGACCCGTGTCATGAGAACATGACAACTCTATAAAAATCAAATAAAAAACAATTATAAAACTCAATTTTCAATCAATTAAATGTTGAAGGAAGGAGTTGAGAAAAAAATTAATTAAAAAAGGACAAAAAATAACCTGAGTCAACATGACAAGCCCGTAAAAGTCACGACCCGAGTCAAGAGATTGTGATAACTCCATAGAAAGCAAATCAAAACAAATTATAAATCCAATACCTAATAAATTTAATGTTGAAGGATAAAATTAAAAAAAGATAAAAATAATAAAATCCTTAAAATTTAAGGACCAAAATAAAAAAGAACTTCACATTTCACCATTGCTATAGTAAAATGGTTAATATTAATTTACTGCCAGCAATACGACCAGAAGCTAAAACTGGAAGAACACGGAAAGTCTTGCACAAACACAATACTAGTGTCGCAAAAATTAATTTTCTAGTTATGATGGCCCTCAATCACCCGAAGACCCTATGCTTTTTGTTCGTCTTACCTATGTGTAATACATGAAATTATTTCTAGATGAGACTAAATAAGTTGCTCACGTGTTGCCGCGGGTTATTTTTAGAAACACGTGCTGCTTTTAATTGTGAGATAATTGAAAGAACAAAAAATGTTTTTTAAGCATACAATCAAGAGCTAGTAGCATTAAAAGGTATATGATTTGAATTTTAAGCATCGGATAACATGCAAAAAACTTAAACTGTCTTGAATTTCATATAAAAATCAAATTGTAAAATGTAAAGGGATATCAATCTAACATAGGTATTGTTTGAGCAACTCAAAACAAAAGGTGGCATGATAAAAAAAAGAGTATGGAAGCGCAACTTTTGAGTAAGAAGTGAGGTTCCAACAACTGTTAGCAAGTAAAAAGTAACAAATACTTGTAAACTCCTTGTTACTGTAAGGACCTGAATAACTTAGTTAAGTGTCTGCAAAAACATTTTATATATCCATATATGTGTGTGGACTCAATGTATAAAATGAGTATGGTACATACGTCAAACACTCGTCTTAGAAGGTAAATTTCCCCCCCAAGAAAAAGCAACCTAAAAGCACCTAAAGCCTTTAAACTTTCTTAGGCAAGCATTGACCAAATAGTTTTCTCCACCAGATTTTGCATAATATATATATATATATATATATATATATATATATCAAAAAATCTCCTAGATGTAAATTGAAAAACTTATAAAAGACAATGCAAGGTAATTTACCTAACATCGCAACACCGGTAATTTAACTGGTCATATTTAATAAATTCCTCTATCAAAATAAATTTATAATAGAAAAAACATATAAAATTTGTATTAGAAACTGACACATACATAAAATTTATTGAACAATAATTTAAAAAAAACAATTCAATGCTGCACATAAACACATCAAATTTATTGAACAATAATTAAAAAAAAAAGACAATGCAAGGCCCATATAAAAAATCTTATAAAAAAATCAATATTAAAAAAAATTAATCTATATAAAATTAAAAAAAACCATAGATGAATCATACCTATCTCTTTAAAAACTAAACACACCCAATATCATTTAAAACTAATCACAATCTAATTAAAACATAAACCAAAAATTTATTTGAAAAAATATACACAAATAATGCATTATTTTTTTAAAACTGAAAAAATATAAAAAAAGAACCAGGCTAGGCTCTTGTGGGCCTGGTAAGCCAAGCCTAACACCGAGCCCAAAAACTGACACGTCGCTTGCTCCAACCTAGAATCCGGCCACTATGGTGGTTGGAAAAACAGGGTCCTTTGTTTTTTCACCTAAAATCCCATTTTCAACCAATTTTTGACCCAAAATACCAACAAAACACTCTAGAAACCTTGTTAAATCAATCCATAGCCACCAAAAAGCCAACAAACTGCCCCAAAACCCGAAATCCACTCGAAAAAAATTCTTCCTGAGCTCAGATATGTTATTTTAGATGTTTTCAAAGGAAAAAAAAATCCTAAACGTAACCCCCCTCATCATATGAAACCTTTGGACACAAATTAATCGTTTTGGTAGCAACAAATCTTCTTCAACGATCACTTTCTCTCTCTAGGCCAGAATTCAGCAATTCCCTCTCTCCTCCCAACAGAAAAGGACTAAAAAAAAGGAAAATAAAGTTAGGTACCAAAATATTTATCTTGAAATTTAAGGGACTAGTCACATGATATCTAAAAAATACAAGGGATTAAAATGAATATTTCAATGAAACTTTCAACTTGCCTCCCATATTGCTCGAGATTTTCACTTCAGTCCCTTAATTTTCAATTCAATCCTCCCTCCTAAAAAAATATGGGCTAATTTGGACCTCTAAAGGTCAAATCATGTAAAATAAAAGTTTAAGGACTAAAGTGAAATTTTTCAAAAAATACACTGCATTCTAAAAAAATCCATGGTGAATTGTGAGAGAGTGTACACTATTCTTTGCTACAGTAAAAAGCTTATGCTTTTTAGTTTATATTATAATAAAAAAAAGACAGAGCATTCTAAAAGTATAATAATTCTATTATGGGATACAATAACTCATTAGGAATCGATGGTTTAATTCAATGTTAGCTTATTTATTTGGTACAACCTATATGCTAACTTTAAGGCCACCTCGTCGAGTTGAGCATGACATCTAATAACTTGAGTAAACACGACTAACCTGTCATAACCAATATTAAAAGATTGAGATAACTCTATAAAAAATTAAAAAAATATATATAAAGTTCAATTTCCAATCAAATCAATATTAAAGGATGAAATTGAAAAAAAATTCATTTTAAAAAAATAAACCTTACTAACTCGCAAAACTTGTGATTTAGATCATGAGAACATGACAACTCCATAAAAAACAAGTAATATTTTTTTTTATAAAATCCAATACCTAGTAAACTTAATGTTGAAAGATAAAATTAAAAAAAAAAAACTTAAAAAAAAATTCTTAAAACTTGAGGACCAAAATGAAAAAGAACTTCCCATTTCACCATTGCTATAGTAAAATGCTTAATGTTAATTTACTGCCAGCAATACGACCAGAAGCTAAAACCGGAAGAACATATAAAATCTCGCACGAGCACAATACTAGATGAGATGAAAAAGAGACAGAACAGTCCAAGAGTATAATAATCCTGTTATGGGATACAGTAACTCATCAGGAACCGGTGGTTTAATTCACTGTCAGCTTATTTATTTTGTACAACCTATGTGCTAACTTTAAGGCCACCCCGTCGAGTTGAGCATGACGTCCAGTAAAAGCAAACAATCAAGCCTTGCAGATTAAGAACTTGAAAGAAGCATGCATGAGATATCACTGCTGATTAAAACTTCTTGATGAAATCGTATATATGTTCGCTAACTTCCTCTGGCTTTTCTTGGTTGAGAAAGTGAGCTACTCCTTCCATTACAACTACTTCTTGCAAGAAGGGAACATATTTTTTCAAGCCACCTTTGCTTATGTATTCTTTAACTCCAGGAATATGATAGGTAAGGTCCACATCACCCACGATAAACTTAACGGGTACTTTAATTTGTAACCCAGTCCATGCTGCCATCAGCTCCCAGTTTCTGCAACAAGCAACAAAAATTGAATCGAGGAAATCAATTCCTTCCAGAAATGAAGTAGCAACTTATGATGCCTTCGGCAGTTTAAAGCTCGTCACTTAATCCAGAATGCAAAAGTCTATGCCAACACAAAAAATTGTTCAAAACATGCAAGTAGAAACAGTGAAAGAAATTGATTGCTCTGTTGAGGCTAACAAAGTTATTGAATTAGAGGTGAAATAGATTTGTGCACCAAACAACGACATGGAAGATTAATCCTGCATCAAGCGAAGTGTCTAATTACAATGAGAATGCACAAGAATCTTAATGTCATAGAGTTGTTTCACATATATTTGTATAAAAGTCAATAAAAAGAATAAGTAGACATACAGGTCCAAGCATCGATAGTAGTTCAATCCTCCAGTGAAGCCTGTCTGATTGAATTTGCCAGCATAATAGTTGATGTCTTTTTCTGACAGCCAAGAAGGCAAATTTGGATTGTCAGGTATACTTCTGAATCCTACTTCTTTAGGTATACAAGGCGGCTTTGGATCACGAGAGGTCAGAAATCTTGTAATTATACTTGCAGTATCCATTTGAGCGAAGTCTTCTTCAACCTCTCCAGGTTCCTGCATCACAATTTTTGCAACTTTTCTGATGGTTAAATCGGAAGACGGAACCATGAACAGAAACTAAAGAAGACAACTGAATATCAGGTGGAGAATGTATACTATATCATGATAAGAGTAGTGCTCCAGAAGGCTATACTATATCATGATAAGAGTAGTGCTCCAGAAGGCTATATGTCCAAGATAATTCTCAGTAAAGCCTATATAAAACTTTTAGCACTTAAATTTTCAAAGAACAAGAAATGGGGTAAGAGAAATCCTTATTTCAGACAACTCCAGAGTATGAAATGTGCAATGTGTTTGAATTTGCAAATGCAATTCTAGTGAAGCTGATGTTTTCACAATTATATGCAGTAACATGCATTGGATCCTTTAACCATGTCAGAAACTTCAAACTCGGAAGTTGATGTCACCAGTATATGTTTGTGATATTTTTTAATCAAGAAGAATAAAAATAAGAAAGAACGCATCTCTTTCCTTCAAACAAATTGACCTTAAATCCACCAGTGTGATAATTGGGATCTTGAACCTTAGCAACAATTCTTTTCAGGGTTCATTATACTACCATTACTTAAGCACTATTATTTTCAGTAACACAATTATACAAAATATCAACATGAAAAAGTAAACTAACAAGAAAAGGCAAGTTTGTTCCGCAAATGATGCTGAATACCACAAGTTCATCCAAACTTGAGCTCATCTGCTGGCAAGCAGACAACATTTCAGTCCAAGATGACTACTGAACTAAGAAAATGACAGTTTTTGCCAAACCTCTTCTAGTCTAGATATTAAAACCGTTTAGCAACCTAGCATGGGTGGTCAGCAGGATTATAAATGTGAGGTCTGAAACCATATGCTTAGAGTCCAAATTTCTTTTTCTCACATGAGGGTCGAGATGACACTAGCTTTCCACTCTACTTTTCACTCTGTGCTCCGAGTTGCTTTACTACTTAGAAATCAACTTTAAAGACCAGAATCCAAGGACAGCAATAGCATTAAGGGCATGATAAGAATCTAATTACTGCTAAAGTTAGGTACAACCATAATATTCCAAATATGAATCCAGTTAATGACACTACAGCTCAAAACTCCCACTTTAAAAACTATCAAATCAATAAAGCGATTCTATTCTAACCCAATTCCATGAAACATATGTGTAACATTTGTTATTAACAAACCACCAAACAAGAATAAAAATATAATTGAATAAATACCAGATTAACCTTTAACACCAAAGCCATTAATAATAATAATAAAAAAAGAGTTGAATACCAGCCAAAATAACATAATAAAACCATAGAGAAGAAGCTTCGAAGCTGGGAAAAAAATCAAATATATTTTAAAAAAATATTCACAAACCTGAAACCTGCAGATATAAAAATCATCACCAAATAATTCTCTGCTAATCTGAACAGAACTCTTGTGTGGATTCCTGGGTTGAAACACAACACTCATGTTAACCAAGGCCTTAATTCTGTCAGGCCTCAACAAGCAAAAATACCAAGCCACCGTTGCCCCCCAATCATGGCCCACCAAAAATACCTTATCAATGCCCAGAGAGTCTATCAACCCTACAAGGTCGCCCACGATGTGGAATATTGTGTACTCTCTAACATTCTTCGGCGCGTCAGTATCACCGTAACCACGAAGGTCAGGGGCTATGCAACGGTATCCAAGGGAGGAGAGAGAAAGGAGCTGGTGTCTCCATGAGTACCAGAGCTCAGGGAAGCCATGGAGGAATAGGATTACTGGGCCTGTACCAATTGATGCTATGTGCATGTTTATGCCATTTGTCGCTACAGTTTGGTGCTCTATCTTATCCATCCTCTCTTTTGGCTTTTGATTTTGTTTTCGTGTTAGTGTTGGGTCAGTGATGGTGTTAGCTTTTATTTTATTTTATTTTTCGGAGTTGAAGACTACGGTGGGAGAGAGGACAAAAAGAAGCGAGCATCAGAGCATATCCAATGCATACGCTTAATTAAGAGCTAAAAAAAAAACCAAATATTATTTTAGCTCTTCTACGTTTATTTTACATGTTACAAGGAGTGCTAAATAAAATATTATTTTACTATTTTTTAATAAAAAAATATTATTCCTACATGCCTTATAAAAATACTATTATAATATTTTATCACTGGTTTTTTTTCATTTATTTTTTTAAATTTATATTTTTTTATTTGTTTTTTATAAGATTATTCTAGTCTCATGACCAGTATCATGAGTTTAACGAGTTCACTTAGGTTAAATCAGGTTTTTTTTTTTAATTTTTATAAATTTTATCATTTAATATCAGGTTAATTGAGAATGGTCGGGTTGTTTTTAGACCCGTCAAGTCAACCAAGTCATATTAGGTTGCTAAAATACTTGTGTATCAAATATATTAAAATACAATTGCCTCTTCTAAATATTTTTTTTTATCATTGAAGTGCACATAAACAGAAAAAGAAATATCTACGTATTCAAAAAGCAATATTATCAATTTGACTTTTCTAAATAGCATCTCTCATTGGAGATGCTAGTAAGAAAGTAGATTGAGATTGACTTAAGGATTTTTTTACTTAATTAAAATGTTATTAAGATATTGTTTTCTAATTATTAAAATTTAAAATTAATTCAAAAGAAATAGGAAGTGAATAAAAATTGAAGTTTTAAAAATTTTAATTATATTATTAAATTTTTTTGAAATAATATTTTTTATCAATGACTAATATCTAGAAAGAAAAACAATCGTGTGACTATTTTTTTAAAAAAATAAATTTGGTGATAGATAATGATAAAAAAAAATTGATTACCTTTATCCCACGGCCCATGCAGCTTTGCTGCGTCATGATCAATGAGTCATCAACTAATTATTTGGTTTAGGGTTACTGGGAGATCCAAGTAGACTAATCTTATTTGAAATTTCAGGGTAAATAACTGGTTGTGACTAAGAAATATATTAGCACCCCTAGTGTTGAAGATCATCGGCCTTAATCAAAGCCTTTCCATATATACACAGCCCTAATCACAACACAATCATATCTAATTCCTTCCTTTCTTCTTGCTCACAATAATGTATAACGTTACCTTCCTTTCTCATGTAAGACGTTACATACTGGATGTATATAAATACAAGTGCAGTCACCACCAAATGAGTGTGGCAGATTTTAAACATTCTCATGGTATCAGAGCTTTCATTGGATTAACATCCCACGATCCAAATGGCCTCCAGTTCATCCGATTCTTCTCCCACTCTTCTTCCTTTCAACACCATGATTCACATGGTTACAATCAAGCTCTCCTCCTCCAATTATCTTCTATGGAAGAGTCAGCTTCTTCCTCTTCTTGACACCAAGGTCTGCTGGGTCATGTGGATGGCACCCTTGTGCCGCCACCACCATTTGATCCTCCCACCTCTCAGACACCAAACAGCGGTTACCTAGCATGGAAAGCAACCGACCAGCGCCTCCTCAGCCTTCTCCTCTCCTCTCTCACAGAGGAAGCAATGGCTGAAGCTGTCGGCCTCTCCACATCCCATGAGGTCTGGACAGCCTTGGAAAGCACCTTCAGCCACCGCTCCAAGGCTCGTGAGATTCGTCTCAAAGATGACCTTCAATTGATGAAGCGTGGCACCCGTCCAGTCACTGTCTATGCCCGTGCATTCAAGGTTTTATGCGATCAGCTTCATGCAATCGGTCGCCCAGTTGATGAAACCGATAAAGTTCACTGGTTTCTTCGTGGTCTCGGGCCAGATTTCTCCACTTTCTCAACTGCCCATATGGCACAAGCTCTTCTCCCCTGTTTCTCGATCTCGTCTCTAAAGCCGAGAGTTTTGAAATTTTTCAAAAATCTCTCGGAGACTTTAGCGCCTCCAGTTGCAGCATTCACTGCCAACAGAAGCTATTCTCATCGTGGAAGCAGCTCCTTTCGCCAAAATCGTGGTCGTGGATACGGGTCCAGTAGCAACTCTTCTCATTCTGGACAGAGCCGTACTCACACCAACCAAGGTCGCCGTCCACCACGCTGCCAGATCTGCCGCCTGGAGGGACATTATGCTGATCGCTGTAAGCAGCGCTATGACCGGCATGAATCCACAGCATTCCTTGCTGAATCTGATTGGCTTTTGGATACAGGGGCTTCAGCTCACATGACTCCAGATAATTCCACATTGGAGCAGTCCACAACTTACACGGGTAAGGAATGTGTAATTGTAGGGAATGGTGCGTCCCTACCCATTACTCACACAGGCAATATTTCCCATTCCTCGATCTTAAATTATTAGATGTTTTGGTTGTTCCTCACCTTACCAAAAATCTTTTGTCCATCAGTAAACTCATAAATGATTTTCCTTTATCAGTTACTTTTGCTAATAATTTTTTCACTGTTCAGAATTGCCTAACGGGAAAGGTGGTGGCAACCGGTAGACGTGATGGAGGCTTATATGTGCTAGAGCGCGGCAATTCTGCATTTATTTCTGTCCTTAAAAATAAATCTCTTCATGCTTCATATGATTTATGGCATGCACGTCTTGGACATGTGAATCATTCTATTCTTGCTTTATTAAATAAAAAAGGACAACTTCATCTCACCTCTTTATTGCCATCTCCTAAATTATGTGACACATGTCAACTTGCAAAAAATCATCGCTTGCCTTATACTCGTAATGAACACAAGTCATCAAATGTGTTAGATCTAATTCACTGTGACATATGGGGTCCTTCACCCGTAAAATCTAATTTGGGCCATAACTACTATGTTTTGTTTATTGATGATTATTCTCGCTTTACTTGGCTTTATCCTTTGAAATTGAAATCTGACTTCTATGATACATTTATTCAATTTCAAAAATTTGTTGAAAATCAATATTCTTCTCGCATAAAATTTTTTCAAAGTGACGGTGGTGCAGAATTTACAAGCAATTGCTTCAAAACTCACCTTCGTACCTCGGGTATCCATCATCAGCTATCTTGCCCATATACTCCTGCCCAAAATGGTCGAGCTGAAAGAAAACATCGTCATGTGACTGAAACTGGTTTAGCCCTTCTTTTCCATTCTCACACTTCTCCTCGCTTCTGGGTTGATGCCTTTAGCACTGCAGCTTACATCATCAACCGATTGCCCGCACCGCTTCTCGAAGGTAAGTCCCCCATTGAACTTCTATATGGTTCTCCTCCCAATTATGAGAATTTTCATCCCTTTGGTTGTCGTGTATATCCGTGTTTACATGATTATATGCCAAATAAATTTTCCCCTCGAAGTATTCCTTGCATTTTTATGGGCTACAAAGACTTCTTATAAAGGGTTCCGTTGCCTTGACCCTTCTACATCTAGAATATATATCACTCGACATGCTCAATTTGATGAAAATTACTTTCCCTCTCTAGATACCTCTCAGGCTCAATCCATGTCTTCCCTTCAATTTTCCAATTTTTTGGAACCAACCCCTCCCTATCAAAACATGCCTGCTTCTTCCCCAACGCCACATTCCCCGCATATTACACGAGTCCGGATCTAACTCATGTATTCTTTGTAATCGGGTCCCGTGAATGAGCCTATGCGGATGGACGATTCTATTGCGGGTTCTTCTCTGCAGCACTCGGACCCCAGTTCAACTTCCCTTGAACCCACTGAACCGGCTCCTCCTCTTCCAGTTGCTGTCTCTCAGATGAGTTCTCATCCTATGCTTACACGAGCCAAAGCTGGAATTTTTAAAACTCGGCACCCGGCAAATCTTGCTTTTTTGGGATCCTCTGGTCTTCTCTCAGCTCTTTTGGCATCTGTTGAACCAAAAGGATTCAAATCTGCTGCTAAGAATCCTTCTTGGCTCGCCGCTATGGATGAAGAAGTTCATGCTTTGCAAAATAATCACACTTGGAATTTGGTCCCTCGACCAGCCGACACCAACATTGTGGGTTCTAAATGGGTGTTTCGGACCAAATATTTTCCTGATGGTTTTATCGATCGTCTTAAAGCTCGCCTTGTTGCTAAAGGCTATACACAAATACCTGGTCTTGACTACACCGACACTTTCAGCCTGGTTATAAAGGCTACCACTGTCCGTGTTGTCCTATCTCTAGCTGTGACAAACAAATGGCCTCTTCGTCAACTTGATGTCAAGAATGCATTCCTCAATGGTCATCTTACTGAACAGGTTTACATGGAACAACCTCCTGGGTACATTGATCCTCGCTTCCCTAATCATGTTTGTCAATTGAAGAAAGCACTTTATGGACTCAAACAAGCACCTCGTGCTTGGTTTCAGCGTTTCAGCTCTTTCCTCGCTCAACTCGGCTTTTATTGCAGTCGTGCCGACACATCACTCTTTGTCTTTCACAGGAAATCTGACATTATTTATTTGCTTCTTTATGTTGATGACATCATCATTACAGGCAACAACTCATCTCTTCTTCACAGTTTTACTTGTAAGCTTCATTCTGAATTCGCTACTAAGGATTTGGGTTCTCTGAGTTACTTCCTTGGTCTTGAAGCTACATCCACAACCGATGGTCTCTTTATTAGTCAACTAAAATATGCTCGTGACATTCTCACTCGTGCTCGCTACTTGATAGCAAGCCTGTTCATACCCCCATGGTTGTTTCTCAGCACCTATCTTCTGATGGTTCTATGTTTTCGGATCCTACTCTTTATCGATCTCTTGTTGGGGCCCTTCAATATTTGACCATCACGCGTCCTGACATTGCTCATGCTGTCAACTCTGTCGGTCAGTTTTACATTCTCCAACTAATGACCACTTTCTTGCAGTAAAACGCATTCTTCGTTATGTCAAAGGGACTCTGCATTTTGGTCTCACCTTCCGCCCCTCTGCCACTCCTACTACTCTAGTTGCTTATTCTGATGCCGACTGGGCCGGATGTCCTGACACTCGTCACTCCACCTCTGGTTATTCTATTTACCTTGGTAACAATTTGGTTTCCTGGAGTGCGAAGAAGCAACCTACTGTGTCTCGTTCAAGTTGTGAATCTGAATATCGTGCACTTGCTCTCACTGCCGCAGAATTGCTTTGGCTCACACATCTCCTTCGTGATCTGAAAGTTTCTCTTCCACAGCGGCCTCTTCTTTTATGTGACAACAAAAGTGCCATTTTCTTAAGCTCCAACCCTGTTTCTCACAAGAGGGCCAAACATGTTGAGTTAGATTATCATTTTCTTCGCGAACTTGTTCTTGCCGACAAGCTTCGCACACAATATGTTCCTTCTCACTTACAAGTAGCCGATATCTTCACCAAAAGTGTGCCTAAAGCTCTCTTTCAATTTTTCCGGTCCAAGCTTAACATCGGTTCCAACCCGACGATCACCTTGCGGGGGTGTTGAAGATCATCAGCCTTAATCAAAGCCTTTCCATATATACACAGCCCTAATCACAAGACACAATCATATCTAATTCCTTCCTTTCCTTTTGCTCACAATAATGTATAACGTTACCTTCCTTTCTCATGTAAGACGTTACATACTGGATGTATATAAATACAAGTGCAGTCACCACCAAATGAGTGTGGCATATTTTAAACATTCTCACCTAGTACATCTTACTTGAGGTAAGCTACATTGTGTAATATAGATATGGTTTAAAGATATTGATGGATTTCTAACCAGTGGTCCGTCTATGACTCAGAATAAAGATTTACGCTCATCAATAAATCTGACATTTTGAATTTATTATAGGCTCGTATGCCTAGGTAAATTCTTATAGGAAGAATCCATGTAGGTGCCATGACAAGGAACCTATCCTGGAAGGCGAAAGTGTTTTTCCACAATTCGTATATTGTAATGAAAAATATTTCCGATTAAAATTGGTGAATATCTAAAATAATTCTGAGAATTTTTTAGTCAACTCTTGGTACTTAAATACCAACCTACTGGTAGGTCCAACATTTATATCAAAATGTTGACAATTAATTTTCAGGAATTAAAATTTTTAGGGTTATTGAAATATTTGTCAAATTCTTAAGGAATTTTACACACTTGTTTTAAAATCCAAAAAAACAAAATGCAACAAAAACAATTTCTAAAACAATCCTAAAAATATTTTTCTTTTCATTTTATAAATAAAACCCAATTCTTTGTAAGGATTAGGCTGCATGCAACAAGTAAAAATTATTTTTTAGTTTTTTGTTTTATTTTATTATTATTTATTCTATAAGACCATGTTTAGCAAAACCTTATTTTATTTCCCTAGAAAATTGCCAAATGGACTTAAATGTGTATTTGTCAAACACCCTCTTGGACCAAAAAAAATCTTTAACAAAAAATTATCTAAACAAACAAAGCCTTAAGTACTTAACCCAAAACAAAACCAAACGGGTCGATCTAAAGACACTAGTTCAATCATAAACCGAACCAAAAACCAATGTTTGACCTAAAAACTAAACCAAAATAAAGGTTTAAATTAAAATAAAATCAAAGTTTAAAATTAACACAAAACATAAAAATATGTCACAAAAAAATGAATCAAACACTCAAATCATGAAGAATATGAAGAACATTCATCACGAACCCAACAAACGCAAATCTCAATCCAGACAAGTTTTTATGCAATCAAATGTAGGGTTTTATTTGAAGTTATGCAAGGATTCATAATCTAACATTCATTCACTTCAGTTATCAAAGAATCAACACGATTTTGTCAAAATAGGTTTCAGTTCAAAATTGAAACGCTGGGATTAAAACCCCTAGAAACTTATTATTAATGCAAATAAACTCTAGATTATCTACTAATCAAGTTGATTGAATGGTTTAGTGCAAAGAATTGGAACAAAGCTGATCCAAATCATAGAGCTAAGACAATGTTCTTTCCAAGAACATGAAGAAACTGAACCCATCAACTAAAAACTTTACAGCTTACTGTTAAACCCAGAACTAGCCTTTTAGGCTTCTAAAATATGTTGTTTTTGGTTCCCCGCAAACTAAATTACTAATACTAAGCTTAGTTGAATCAAAAGAACTAACAAATAATATTAAATTATCAATAACATGCATGAAATTCTAAAGTTCAAAACAATCAAAGCTAAATAGCAAACATATTCATACTATTTGGGTTCAAAAATTGATATTTTTAACATCTATATGTTAAAACATACTTGTATGAACTATGAACGTGCACTAAAATACATCAAATTGATCAACATGCTTCCAAAATCATTAACTTATAAACAAAAGCAACTCACTATTTTATTACAAAACAGATTCAAACACTAATCAAAATACCTCAAATACATCATTAACATGTTATTAAGTTAAAAACACATAATTAGACAAGCATTGAAACCAAGAATTATGCCTTTAGTGCAAGCCTTCCTAACACATTATTTATCAAAACTAAAACAAACAATCATAACAAAAGCTTGATCAATCTAAAACATGCTAAAAATAAGAACAAAAACAAAACAAACTTTACTGAAAAACATCAAATTAATCCAACACTAAAATCAAATTAAAAAAAATACAAGATAAGCTTTAACAATAGGTTTAAACATTAAGAAAACATGAATAGGTAGACCCCATGGATTCCACCGTTTAACTTTTATATGGTTGTACCTTCTCTGAGCTTGGTGACTATGGACTGTTGTTTTCACACCAGCATCTTTCCTTCTCTAAGCTTAGTAACTATGGACTGTTGTTTCTTTTCTTCTTTTCCTTTCACTATCTTTTCATTCCAAAGCTTGTTAGACTTTCTATGTTAGGCTCTTGAACCTTCACACCAGGATCTTTTCATAATATGTTTCTTCATATTATTCCTCTCTCTACCTTTTTTTTAGATTTTTTTTTCAAGGGGTATTTATAGAGTTTTGCTAGGGTTCTTGATGGATTTAAATATAAATTGATCAAAGTTTAACCCTTTGATCAAAATTAGAGGGTTTTGGACAAATGTTAATAGCTGGAACCTTTGTCCTTCAATGGTTTTGGGATGGTGATTTTGTAACAAATTTACCTAGGTGGTTTTTTTTTTTGCTTAAAGACAAAGGCATGCATCCCTCACCTTTTTATTTTGGATAAAAAATTTATGACCCTTGATAAGAATCCTCTGGGAATGTTTAGGTGTGAATTCATGAAAAAGTTGGCTGCTTTTGCACAAATGGATATCTCAATCAAGGTTGACTGAGTAAACCAATTTCAAGGCATCATTGGAGCAACTCCAATGTAAACATCGTCAGAGACGACTTGAACTTGATATAAGAGAAGCATACCTTTCGATTGGATCTATTCTTGCTCAATTTGGAGGTTTGTAGCTTCACATTCATTCATTTGAAGGTGCCAACTCGATTAGCTAAGAATCTGAAAATACATTGATGGTTGATAAATGAAAAGATGTTGTTGAGTTCATTGAAGAAAATAAGATGTAAATGTTTGATGAGAATAATTGATATTTATAGAGGGGATATTTTTCAATTGAATGATGGTGGTTATAGTTTTAGAGGTAGAGACACCACATTCATTCGCCTAAAGATGCCTACTTGATCAACCAAAACTATCAAAGAAGAAGCTAAACAGTGGCCAAATGACGCATTGTCTAGGCTACACTTTAGAAACTAGGGTTTTTAACTTGGGATTTCACAAATTTCATTTTAGTTTTGTTTTTCCAATTGCTTTTAATTGCACCCGTAATTGTTTCCCAAACTCTTACTTTCATGCAATTTCACATATGTCAAATTTAATCATCATCCCCAAAGTTCAGCGCCATTTTCATCTTGGTCATTGGTTTTTAATTTATGCACCTGGACCTTCAATTAACCATCAAATTTTCAACTTTCTTCAATTTTGCTTTTAATTTGGTCAATTTCAGCCCCAACAATCACATTCCTTTTTCAATTTAGTCCTTAGTTTTGGATTTTTTTTAATCAAGTCCCTAATTGCCCATAAAACTTCAATATTCTAACAATTAAACCTCCTAAAAAACAGTCCTTAGACTTTAAGTTATTCCAATTAACACCCAAATTAACTAAAAAACTAATTTTCTTTGCAATCAAGTCCTCAATAAGATTAATTAAACCTTATAAAATTCTCATTGAGTCATTACCTATCCAAAATTGTATTTTTTTATCCCAAATAAAAATATTTTCACCAATGGGACCCTTTGTCAATTAGAATTGGGTTACCCATTTTTCCAATCTTATATATTTGGGTCCTTCAACTTTTTCAGTAGTTATTTTGATCCTTCACCACCAACTTGGGCAATCTTCTAGGTTTTTTTCATGCATATCCTTTTGTATTTTGAAATTTCTTTTGTATTTTTTTTTCATTTCATGATTTTTTATGGGGTTAAAAGTGGGTAACAACTCTAATTACAAAAAAAGAAAAAAAATTGTATGGTTAGTTGTTCTTTTGAATATAAATATAAAAACATTTAATATTAAATTTTAATGTGGCAGGTGGCTCACTTATTTTTTGCAGCAAGCGTGGCCTATTCTGGTCACCATTAATGATATCTTTTGGTGTCGTTAAATTTATCTTTTCGAGATTTTTTTTATGGTACTGATGGTGTTTTAATTGGAGCTTTAATGTGTTTTCGAGTTTCTTTTCTTTTTCTCTCTCCTCTCTCCTTCCCCATTTAATAATTTTTTTAGATATCGCTATTCTATATAGTGATATGCTAAATATCTTGTTTTCCAATCGTAATGAGTACAAATTGTGCTATTTTGCCAATTCTTTTTTCAACTATGTTATTTTTCAAACAATCATGAACTTGTGGTTAGTTCCCTTATTTAAGAGCATTGATCACAACCAACCCACTTCTGTAATCCAAGTTTGAATCATGATTATACCTATGTTTATTTCATTTCATGTTCTATACGTGAATCATTTGGGCAGAAGCTCAAATTGAGTTTTTAGACCTTAACTTTTAGGGATTGTTTGGTTTATTAATTTAGATTTTTTATAATTTTATATAAATGGCTCATTTACATTGAGTCTTGATGAAGGTGTTTATGCTATTGATTTGCTACACATATGTTTAAAAAGAATATGAACAATATATAAGAGAAAGGTGACTTGTAATATATTTTGTTGATGTATTTGCAAATAAAATGCTTCAAAAGAAGTTGTCTATATGTAATATTTTATTTATAAGACACTTTGAACATTAAATTAATTATAATTATGTTTTTATAATATCTTTGGAATTTGTTTTGGATTAAGTTTGCACACACTTAACTCAGTATAAAAAGTGTTATAGCATTTAAATATTAGGAGGGTCGAGATGATTTTTCCTTAAATATTAATACTTTATATGATTTAAAAATAAAAAATTATTTTATTAAAACTCAATAATTCACCCTAATTAATGATTAATTTAATTCCATACAATGGTGGAGTCAAGACATAAAGTTTAAGGGCCACCTTAATTTACGAAGTTTGTAAATATATTAGACTAATGAGAAAAGATGTTTAGTTTATTATAACAAGAGCATACAAAATATAAAAAAATAATAATCATTTAATGAAATCTTAAAGTACATACAATTCTAAATTTGTAAACATGTAAAAATAAAACTCAAGACAAAAATGGTTTCAATACAAATATAATAAAAGAATACTAACATACATACTAAGCATATATTCAAACTTGCAATTGATATAAAATCAAAATTCTAGCATGCATACTAATAGTAAAATTAACTATGCTTAAATTAAAACAAAGAATGATATTTACTTGTTAAAACACTTTAAAGTAATGATTTTTTTGTTGTTGTTAGAGATGAATAATTTATCTTTAAGGTTTTATTGGTCATCACTTGTTTAGCTACGATATTTGTAATATACTTCCCAAGATTCCAACAACACTTCTTGATTTAATTCACTTTTAAACTAAAGTCTTTGAACTGAAATAAATGGACTCAATTATCTTTTAACAAAGTGAACCTAACCTTTATGTTTTTTAGAGGAAAATCAAAGCATAAAAATAATAAGAAAAAATATAAAAAATGAGGAGAGGAAGAATGTAAAGATTTGGAAAAAAAATTGTATTAAACTCTTCCTTCATTGGCCCTTTTTTTATAATGATTTTTGGAAGCTAAAAAGTTAGATAATTAATTTTAGTAATAATCATAATTATTTTCTACATTATCAATTTTTGATTAGCTACCATAAATCAAGAATTAAATCTGAATATAATGGTTATAAATCTGTATTTTTATAGCTGAAAAAACTGTTCAAATTTGCAAGGAAGAGATTGTTAACATTTATGAGCTAGATTGAACAAACAACGGGCTAGCCGAAGTCCAAATTTTAGTTCGCAAAAAATAATATTTTATGGTCCAAAATAATATTTTAAAATAAACTCAAACCCAGGCTCAGGCCTAAGCACGCGCACATGTGAGTTTGAGCTCATAACTCACTTTACCTATGATCTCTTCCCTTTAAAAGCTTGAGTGCTTTTTAGACATAATTTTAACTTTTCTGCCACCTACTTTATAAATACTAGGAAAGTTTTGTATTTTTTCAATATGGAATAAAGTTCTTTAAAGAGTTTTGGGTTTCACCAAAACTTGTCAACTAAAGGTTCTTTAAAATTAATTTATCATTCACTCACAATTTATTTTAATCATGTTAATATTTTATGTTAAAGAGCATATGTTGAAGATTAAATTTCAATAAAGTTTTAACTTTAAAAGTGAACTCTAATTAACCATGTTATTTAAATAAATTTCGAGCACACCTAACCCAAGTCATTTTCTATAGTTTACATAAATGAATTGAGTTATAAGATCAATGATTCATAGATAAGCTTCCTATGTTGAGAAGTTAGGAAGCTAGGATGTTTTATTAGATAATCACATTTATGAATGTTAAAAAAAATGTTTGTACCTGAAACTAAATTAATTCATGTTAAGGGTTTACTTGTATAAACTCTAATTAAATTTATTATTGTAATATATTTTATATAATTCATCAAGTTATCAATTCTAATAAATAAGAAAACATGTCAAGTTTTTAATGCAATAATTGTTATTTTAGATCTAGTTATTCATAAAAAAAAATTATTTGAGTTAAAATTGTAAATGAATCATTATAGAATGATTTCAATTAGTACATGTATGTATATGTATATATTTTAGTGCATATTATCTAAATAAGAAAAAATAGATGGTTTAATTATTTTTTTATCTCATATAAAATATTTCAATGTATATTAAACGGGAAAAAAAAAACATATATGGGAAACCACTTTGTTAAAAACCTCTTATTATATAAAAATCAGGAGGATCTAATTTAAAAATTTTAAGGGGTGTAAACTTATGATCATGCAACCCACAATCAAGATTGAGATCTGATCTAAAAAAACCAAAAGAGGTATGATAGGAATGTAACACAATAACAACCTGCTCCAAGAAACCAGTACTATCGAAATGAAGTCAAATGATGCCACGAAGTCAATTAATCTTTGATAAGTCAGATTCAGTTCGTTCAAGAACCAAAGAATGCAAGAATCTCTCTCACACATTAAATTGAAAAATTCAAAAGTATTATTCATCCTAGGTCCTAGAATTTAAGCTTACATGTGTTTAAATAGTTTCGAGAAATTAACCCTAATGAATTTACCCTTGTGGACTGAATTGATCCACTTACAAAAACTAATCCAAAATCTTTACTAGGAAGCCCAAACCCTAATCTAAACAAGTCTTGGATCCTAGTTGAAAATAAAGTATTAATTAAGCTCAAACAAGCCTTGTTGCTATAGTTGAGATAATAAAAATAAAACCTATAAGTTAGTTCCTTATGCTGTTGTGAGAAGAAAAGAAGAAAAGAAAATAATACAAGTTTGATATAAGACTTATTTATAGCCAACAATGCTGCCTAATGATCTTAGAAACCAATCTGTCATTAAATACCCCCAGCCCTACCACATCACACAAAACTTCATCAATATATTTCCCAATCGAAAACAAAACCACAACTTGTTTAGTTACTTTTATTCACCACTATCATTCAGTCATTGCAATCTATAAGGTCTAGTATGCTTAACAGTACAAAAATTCAATTTACTAACAAAGGTAGTATTAGCCATATTAGTACAACTTCCACTATCTATAATTAAACTATACACCTTGTTTTGTATATAATATTGTGTATGAGAGATGTTTTTCCTTTGCTGATAACTATCATCTTTCTTGACCTAAACCTAAAGTGTACACCTTATAACCAAGGACACCTCAACATGTAATGTCAATTCATTCTCAGTACAATCCTTCAATGGTAGCATGTCTTTACAATCTAATTTGTCACTCTCGAATTCCACATCACCATTGCCTCTCGTCACCATTATCTTCTTGTTTGGACACTCTAAAGTGTAATGCCCAAGCCCCTAACACATAAAACATTTAAAATCACGAGTACATTTAGGTTGAGTGTCATATTTACCTTTGAAACCCACAAAGGCTTCAACCTTAGCTTTAGGTAATTCAGATTTGGTAAGGACAAAAGGTTTTGGTTAGGCAACCTTCTTTTCCTCAAATTCATCTGCTAAGATGATGAAGAACTTGAATTGAATACTGGCTAAACATGTCCTTTCCTTCTGAGTCGTTTCTCCACTTTCATAACCATATGAATCATATCTTCTATCTTCATATAGTGTTGTAACTCAACAACATTAGCTATCTCTTTATTCAGCCCATTAAGAAACCTACCATAGTAGATTCCTTATCTTCAACCATATTAGCCCTGATAATTGCAATCTCCATCTCCTTGTGGTAATTTTTCACACTTTTCGAAACTTGATGTAAACTCTACAATTTCTAAAAGAGCTCTCTATAATAAAAGTTAGGAACAAATCATTTTCTCATTATAGCCTTCATGTTATCTTATGACTCAATAGGCCTTTTATCATTCCTCCTCCTGCTCAAAACAAGCCGATCCCACCATATTAGTGCATAATATGTAAACTTAATGGCAACAAGTTTTACCTTTCTATGTTTTGTGTAGTGATGATAGTCAAAGATCCAATTAACCTTCTTTTCCCACTCTAGATATGCATTTGGATCATTCTTCCATTGGAAAACAAACATTTTCAACTTAATGGTACCTAACTTTACACCTAAATCGTCACGATGCCCAAAATCTTGGGAATTCTCTCTTTAACAAAAAACTCCACCATATTCAAAACTTACATTCCTTCTTGCTCTATTCAACCCAAACCTATTTCCTTTGCCCACATATGCAAACTCATAGTCATCATCACCCACATCTGTGTTATCATCAACAAACTCATCAAAATCAGTTTTTTCATTCTATCCCTTCGAACATCACTTTTTCAAAGGATCAGCCCCACTATTATATTGCTTAATTGAGTCCACTTCCTCCTTCAGCTCCTTGGTCACCTAAGTTAAGAGTTAAATGATTAGCCCATAACTTGTATTTAGAAAGAGAATTTAGTGTTTCTTGCTACTGATATGTTTATGGATAGTAAAAAAAAATATATTTTTTTACTAGTATGCTGTAGACACAAAGAAGAAGAAGAGGATTGAGGAAAACACTAAAAATAAACTTAACGAACACTAGGAAAATGAAAAATTCAGAAGGATATGACATGTTCTTGAAACCTTGCTTTAATACCAACTAATACAAATCTTGTGATCACGTGGTCATATAACCCACAAAAATTCCTGGAAATGTAACGCTAATTTCTCTATGCATGATTCTGGTTGGTTAATTTTCAAATTCTCATATGAAATGGACATGTTTGAAGTGCTTAGTGGAGGCCCTTATTATATTTTTCGCCGGCTTTTGATTCTGAAAATTATGTCGAAGTTTTTTGACTTCACAACTACTGGAATGATAAGGATGCTAGTCTGGGTTATGTTTCCTAATCTGCCTTTCCAATGTTGGTCTCCCATTTGTCTTTCTAAGCTTGCAAGTGTGTTTGGGAAGCCTGTTCATTCATAGACACCAACTGCTTCCATGACCTGACTCTCATATGCCAGAGTGCTTGTTGAGATTGACTTGCTAGCTGACCTGCCAACCTCTATCAATCTTGTCTTGCCCAACGGTGTGCCTTTGTCCCAATAGGTTGTGTATGAATCACTGCCTTGATTTTGTAAGCAGTGCAGGGTCCTAGGGCACACAATCTCCTCTTGCACCAACAATTCCAGCCACAAATGTAAGAAGCACTCCCAGACAGTTCCCTCTCACTCTGGATGTTCTAGCCTTTTATTGAAACTGAAGCTGTTGAGAAGCAGTCTAACAGGGATGAACCTCAAGTAGAGCCAGGGATTGATCCTATGTCTGCTGAAGCCGCAGTGGCTGTGGAAGAGAGAACTGTTGGTTCTGAGCGCAAACGGCCCAAACTAGCTACATCAAGGGCTAGTCCTCCTGGTGCTACTCCTTCGCTTCTCTAAAGGTTATGTAAGTCTCTAAAGGCCACACTGATGTCATAGCTGAACTGCCTCCTAGAAGGCAATATTTGACACGAAGTAGAGCTGCTGCCTCCTCCATCTTTGGCCATCAAAGGAACCAGTTGGAATAGGTTGCTGCCCCTTCAAGAGCTCCTCTACGACTGATTCAAGGACTTAGGGCAACACATCTTCTGCTTCCCCATCCTCTCGATGATTTTCTTTGCTATTTTGGATAGTGTTTTTTTTTTGTTAAGGAGTCTGTTCCTTGTGTTATTTCTCTGTATGTCTTGTGAATATTCAGCTTAGGATTGCTTGCCTTTTACTGGTTCTGTTGCTATATTGTTGCCTTTTATAGGACTGTTTTCGGTTTGTCGCAGAGTTATAGCTTCTACTTGTGATCTTTCTATGTTTGGTCCCTATTGCCGTTTTGCTGGTGCTACAACTGCTTCCAGCTCTGGTAGTAGTTGCTGGTCTGTTGCCTTATTGTTGCCTTTTGCAGGTCTGTTTTCTTTATTACAGAGTCGCTTGTTCAACCTCTGCCTGTGGCCTTGTTGTGCCTGGTTCTTTCCTGTTGCAGTACTGTTGTTGCTGTTGTTGGTGCAATGCTTGTTTATCTCTCAACGCTACCATGGTTTGGTAGTAGTTGGATGGTATGCCTTTAGCAGTTGGATTGTATGCCTTTAGCAGTTGGATTGTAAGGATGCTACTGCCGCTGACTGTTGGGTTTATGTTTCTGCTCTACTTCGGCGTTTATGTTTCTGCTCATTATTGTTACTACTGACAGTGTTGGCTGTTCAAGCTCTGGCTTGCTTCCTGATCTTGCTTGTCATGGGTTGTCATTGCCATTGCTGCTCATTTGCTTGTTTCTAGTGTCTTCCCTACTGTTTGGGAGGCATGCTTGTTCTTTGCACAACATTTTTCTTGGCTGCTTCACTAGTATGCTGCTAAGTTTGAAAGAGCTTCACTTACTCCTATTGGTTCTATTCTTTGCTGTTGGTTTCTGTTATTCACACCAGGTTGCCCATGCTATTGCATGTGTTTGCTGGCCTGATGGTTGGATAACATGTCTATTGCATTGTAGCTTACTGCAGAAATCCCCTTGCTACACTGGATTGCTGGAGTTTGCCATGCCTATACAAGGCATTGTTGCAGGTCTAATTGATGGCCTTATCCTCTATGATATGGCGTCTGACTACTGATTTTGTTTAGCTAGCCGGTCTTGTTTCTTTGTATCAGAGAGCATGTTCCCTTAGCTTATTCAAGGGAGCCTGTTCCCTTTAACTGGTTTGTATATGTCTGTATATTTTAACTTGTCGGTTTCCAACTGTGTTTCACTTTTGATCTATACAAATTCTTACATTTGATAAAAAAAAAAAAGATTGAGATCTGATCCTAAAAAGACAAGAGATCTTATAAGAGTGTGACACAATGGAAACCTGCTCCAAGATACCAAAGACTATTAGGATGAAATTGAATGACGCCACGAGCTCTCTAAATTGACGATGATGCAACTAAGACTTCTAAAGTGATCGCTAAAACAAAAGGGACAATAATAGAAAGTGCCTGTGAACATAAAGAGTTGGAATCTAGCACTTAAGGAGACAACCTTTTCGATTGTATCTTTTAAAAAGGAAGTAGAGGAGATGGACCTTGCATCACTTAGCAATGCCTGCTCTACAACAGTAGGTGTTCTTTTTGACTTGGTCATTTTAAATATAGGATGGATGCCTTCCATCTTTGATTTTATTTCAGGCCAACATTAAACCTGAAAGCAACACCATTAACTCTGAAATCAATCAGGTTCTATAATAAATTTCACTTTAAAGCTTCCTCTCCTTGTCACATGAAGTTGCTAGATTGATAGGAGCTAGAGTTGATCATAGTCTTCATCTATTCTTCCCCAATAAACACATGATGATCTACTCGAAAAGCAACCAATACGTCAAAGGATCTATTTATGGTTTTGATGTTATACAACAACTATAAACATCAAGGCAATGACAATATTTCTTTCTTCAAGATACTTTCTTAACGCACTAGTGTCTTTTCCAATGATAAACTTGATGATACTTTTGTTTGGAGTGCTTGGAGTTGTAATGGTTATATTAGGATGTGTTTAACAAATTCTAGTTTCACTTTACACGGGTAAAGCTTGGTCACACATGCTTTTTGTTTATCGTAACACAAAATATAGGCTTACGTTACAGTAAGCAACATTGACAATATGAAATAAGTGATGAATTAAATGAATTGGCTATTTCGATGCTGAATAAAATGCATGGCATGAATAAAAAACATAGCATGAATAAAAGGCTGGAGACTTTTAGGCGAATAAAACTTGCATTTCAAAGTGGTTTTGATGAGGCAAAGCTCAAGAGCTATATATCTTAGTCATCTATGCATACATGACATTAACAGGTCTATGATAATGGATGATTCTAAATAGACAGTTATGAGTTTGCTATAACTAGAAGGGGATCTGCACCAAACAGATTTCTTGAATGACCTAATAGATGTATTTATGGACTAGTAGGATAGGTATATGAAAATCCAAAATCACCATTTCTCTATGCCAATTAGCCACCCCACAAATTCAAGTTTCAGAATTGTTTATAGTAAAAACTCTCTAGGTCCACATTGTATAAAAAAATGCACTTTCACAATCACGACAAATTAATATGGTGAATCCTTCCCTTCGTGTCCCTTATTTATTACTTGTATACAAAGATGCGGGGGATTTTAACTATACATTTGTCACTGTGCAAAATTTTGTTTTTTTTTTTTTTCAGTTTTGTCCTCAAACTTTGCTTTTAGGCAAACAAGTCCTATTTAAGTAGCAATTGATTTTAAATTCTTATGAAAGGGTGGAATTGAAAGAAGGGGGACCGAAATGAAAAACATGACAAATATAGGTGACGTACCATAAGTTTCGCAAACATTCACTTTGTTCCTCCAACTTAAACAATCACACATATTATACAATTGCAGTCCCTCAAAATTGTTCCAATTCCATTTTCGTACAGATGTTTATTTTTGTTATTTTTTGATCTCTAGTTGAGAGAGAACAGAGAGAGGGGTTGTCGGATTCCGACAGTAGAGAAAAAAACTTGTCGTTGGCACCAATTTAAGCCACTGGAATGAAAGATTTTTGTGTCAAATTGTTTCATTTGATGCGGAGAGTTCAAATTAGGTGTTTTTGTACCTTAAAATTTTGTGAAAAAAAAATGAGCTCGGGTTGATTTTTGGTTTTGGGTTGAGTTCGGTTTTTGGGGTTGTTTTTTTTTTGGATTTTTTAGGTCATGAATGAGTTTGTCATGGTTTTTAGGGTGTTTGGGTGAAAAACAGGTTGCAAAATAGGTTTTTGGGTCAAAAGAGTACAGGCCTTGATTTTTCAGCAACCACATTGGTTAGAATCTAGGCAAAACAGGTGACACGTCATCTGCCTCGACAGGCGACGCTTTGTCTATTGCTGATATAGCTGTCAGACCCAAGGTGCCTAGGTCTGGCATGCTATTCCTTACTCTAATACCAACATAGTTTATCTTTGATATAATAAACTATGTTTTTTAAAATAAAAAATATTTATTTTTAGATGATATTTTTAACAAGTGTAGCCTTACATGTTATTTCTTTATTTCTTTTTATTTTATTTAATCAATTTAATGTTCTATTTTTCAAGATTAAATATCTTGATCTATATTTGTTCCTTGGTTTTTCAAGTTTTGTTTTTAGTTGTCATTAATAATTATTTATTTATTAGCGCATATAACTCTTAATTTATTTGATTACATGTTTGCATAAATTTTTTGATTTATTATATTTTTTGAACTACAAAAATGCTTTGAAAAAACTGCATATATATTTTTTTTATAAAAAATAAAAATATTTAACTCGTGGTGGAGCGCGAGTTACGCAGCTAGTCTCATTCCATACTCTGAAGAAAGAAAGGCAAATATGTATGCAGCAAGCCCTTATAGCAAGCTTCTTGTCATATTCAGGGGATTTCACTTTCTCAATCGAGATAATACGTTTTCCTCTTCATAAATAAATTCTTAAATTTGCTGTAACAAGTAGGAGAGAGCAAACTATATATATAAAAAAACCCATGAGCTGTTCCCACATGGTATGCGAAGTATCTACCATCAAACCCTCCATGAAAAATGATATTCTGTTTTGTTGGTCCATCTTTTTGTCCCTAAATCATTGCATGTCCCGACAGAAGGGGCAGAATAATGCAAAAGTGGCTTATCAATGGAGATTTATATATCATGTTGATTTCATGCATTTGAATTAATGTGAGTAGACAGAACCAGGCGAGAAATTTGAATCTCATGCAAGGCTCTATGGGGTCCAAGATGTGAGTGAAGTACCCTCTTAACTTTTATGTTGTATTAAATGATCAAACCAACTCATGGGTTTTTTGACAGCCAAAGTCATGACCTTCGATAGTGTGTCATGCTCTCAAGGATTTTTGACAGCCTATAAAGAGGGTTGTGTTGAATGGATTTCTTAGTGGGAGAGGATAATGCCATTGACATGGTGGAGTAGAAGAAAAGCCAGGGCACGTAAATTTCATGGTTGACTAGAGAGAAAATGTAGATCAAGTATTGACAAGTGAAATTAATAGGAACCAATCAACTTTTCTGTCTGAGGTTTGAAAGATATATTGAACAGGCTCCATATTTTTTTCCAAATAACAATAATTCCATGCATGTGCTAGCCCCGCATGACTTTTTTCATCCCATTAATGGGGTTTTGGAAATTATGGCAACATCAAAGCTATGTGCTTGGTGCAGATCCAACTTCCAAGTCCCATCCATAATAGAAAGATTGTCATGTAGCTTTTTGAAGTTTTTAAGCCTTAAAGTCTTGATGCCCCAACATGAATTGTCTCACGGAGCTGTCTGTATTAGAGCCAGTGAGAGAGGTGGCACCCATTTCTCGTGTCCTTGAACCTGGAATTAAGACTTTAAGGAGCTATGGGTTCATCTATCTATTTCCATGGGTGGAAGAATGGTCTTCTTGATTAGGGAAAAAGATACAATATTTGAAGTAGTTTGAAGTTGAAAGTGCTGTAATGGACTATGATTTCCAGCATGAAAACAATGTATATAGCTTAGGTCTATGATTTTGAAGACTTCTGGTGGAGCAAAAGAAGACTTGTCCTTGGTTCAACACGTCTAAACGAAAGTGAACGAAGCTCACAATTTTTTACCAAAATATGTGAATGAAACACAGCCACTTAGTCCCCACAAAAACTGGAGTTGTGTTGCATATAAAGATAGAAAACAATGTGTCCCATTAAACTTGATGATGTGAAGATACCTGCTCAGAGCCTTGTGTACTCGTCAAGGAGACCCCTTATTTACCATGTGAATCTTGACCTAGTTCCTATCAAAATGAAGTTGTCGCCCCAAGATGTCTTTTTAGAGCTCGGTTGGCTACATAATAGCATTCGTATTTCTTTAAAAACACATGAAATAGCTTTTGGTTACATATTGTTAAACAATTAAAACACATGGATCCTATCATTTATATGCGGCAGGACTATGATTTTTTGGAAGCAGTAAAATACTGTTTTCTTACAAGTTTCAACATGTACTTCACGAGTGAATTGCACTGTTCACGTGAACAGTTTATTCTTTTTAAGTGTGTTAATTTTTTTAACAGTTTTTTTTTTAAAATCTAGTATAGAGTGAATTAAATTCACTCGCACTGTAATATCAATTTTATACCTGATAATATTTTATCTAATTTTATTACACGCTCACAAAATTATAAAAACTGTAGTTCTTATCGGCTGAATTTTGTACATAATGGAATTATAAATAGTTTAATGGAATAATAAAAAAATATTTTATATAAAGTATTATTTATTTCATGATGTAATATAAGTAGTTAATTCTACAATATTTAAATTTAAAATCATCAATATTAATATATATTTTTAAATTATTTTATAACCTCAATTTCAAAAGCATTCTTAACCAAACACATTAAACTACTTTTTCTTCAATCTACCAAATACATTAAACTACTTTTTCTTTAACCTCAATTTCAACCACAATTTTAACCAAACATCTATTTTTTCAAACCAATCTTAATTAAAAGTATTTTTTATAAAATAACTTTTTTCAAACTATAACCACAATAATTACCACAATACCAAATACACTCTTGGTCTTTATATGATGACAGCTCCACTGCCCTTCAGTACTAAAACTAAACAAAAAAGAAACTTAAAATGTACAATAAAAATCAAAACGGAAGCATGGATTATAAATATATATTATGTACATGTTATAAATAAAAAATCAATCCATTGGCCTTGCCACTACACCATCTTCGTTGGATGCGATGGTTTTTGAGTATCATAAGCTTGGGAGTTATGTTGATTCTTTTTCATCAACACCCAATAAATTTCTTAAATTATTATGTAATCAACCTTGCAAATCAATGTAATTAATGTACCCATCACTTCCATCTTCATAAAATTCAAAACTAATTTTTCATACTTTACACTATGCATTGTTTAGGTACATTTAAAAAAAATTAATTTGTAAAGTAACATTAACGGGAAAATAATTATGAATTTAGCATATTCAAGAAAGTTACAAAAGACATCTATGACACACAGGTTGCAGATATCACTAGTTAGGTTCCTGTGTTATGTGGCAGGTTCACTTTGTATTTTTATAAAAAATATTATAAAAATTTATAATACAAAAAATAATATTTTTTCAACATTAATAATAATATTTTTTTCAAATTTATTAATTATTTTATTAATAATATTAATTATAACAAAACTAATAATATTAATAATACAAATAATAATATTTTTATTAGAATATTATTAATTATAATAAAAATAATAATATTTATAACACAAATTATTATATTAAAAATTCAAAGAATATTTATAACATAAATAATAATATTTTTATATTAATACTTTGAGTTATAATAAAAATAATAATATTTATAACACAAATAATAATATTTTTGATATGAACACTTTGAATTATAAGAGAAATAATAATATTTATAACACAATTATTATACTAAAAAACCAAAGAATATTTATAACACAAATTATTTGGGTCCTGACGAGGATCCACGCGAATTGGGTCCTTAGACAGGACCCATTAGACTTGGGTCCTGTGCAGGATCCATTACCATTGGGTCCAACGCAAGACCCATTAGACCTGGGTACTTGAGTCCTACGCGGGACCCATTAAACCTAGGTCCTGCGTAGGATCCATTAGAAGGATAAAAATATAAATTATTATTTTTATTATTATTATTGTCATTAATAAATTTGAAATAAAATATTATTACCACCAAAGAAAAATCATATAGTTGATTTGAATGATACAATTAAAATTATTATTAGTATTTGTGCTATAAATACTATTATTTTTATTATAATTGAAGGTATTAATATAAATATAATATTATTTGTGTTATAAATATTTTAATAAATAAATAATAATATTTTTTTAAAATGGTATTAAAAAAAATATTTGTGTTTAAAAAGCGTGGATTCAATTTTTTTTTCTAAGCTTTTATAGTTTGTAATTTTATGTTTGAAATCAAATTAATGTTTTTTTTTTTAATAGTAACAAAGTCTTAGCACCTTGTTGATTCTTTTTGAAAAGACAAAAAATAAAAGCCCCTAACCAAATGTCTAAAAACATATGTTAAAAAACAACATATTCTATGATTGAAATATGTAATAGATTTTGTTGATTTGAAAATAAGATTTAACATTTTTACTGCATGATACAAAGTTTAACCCCAAAAGGGTTGGGGGATGGTTAGGTGCCTGTCCAGGCCCAACCGGGTTGGGGTTTGGGTCTGTGTCCTGACCCAAGAGGGATGGGAGTGGGTTCGAGTCTGGACCCAAGGTGGATGGGGATGGGGATAGGTCTATGCCGGACCCAAGAGGGTTGGGGGGGTGGGTTCGTGTCCGGACCTAAGGGGATTACAGGTTGGGTCCACGTCTGGATCCAAAGGAGTTAAGTCCATGTTCGGACCCAAAGGGAAGAGTATTGGGTTCGGACGCGGGACCTAAGAGAATTGGGTCCTGACGCTGGACCCATGAGCCTTGGGCAGACCCAGCACCACGTGGCGCACGGGTCTGGTTAGCGTCCAAAGCAAACCAGCCCCAGCACCACGTTTGCGCGCAGGTCTGACCTGCGCATAGGCAGGGTAGCCCAAGCGCCACGTATCTCTACGTGAGGCGCGAGTTTTGCTCACGCCTAGGGCAAACCACCCGTAGCCCTAACGTCAGGTGTCCGCATCCCAGGGCCCCTAGCCCCACCAAAACTTGAGCTGACCGTTTTCTCCTCAACCATCATTTCAATGCCAAATACATCCCAATAAAAAGACAACCTCACCCTTTCCCTACTGCCCTTACAACTCTCTGTGGCAAGGGCTGGTATACCATTACACTACCCCAATCCACAGTGCTTTGTGTATAGGTAAACAGTAACAGTAACACTAATCTCTTTTAGTATATTGTATAATATGTTACTTAATTATTGCAGATACCATTTGCAACTCGTGTTTCATTGATGGATTCTATGACTTATCTAATAGAGATGTCCAAGGGTAGTCTATTCTACCATCAACTCCCTGAAGAAGAAAAAAATAGCAATTCGCACAATCACAAATAATCAGTTTTCCACCATTAAAACACAATTTACATAAGCAACACATAATATATTAAATCACAAATAATAAATGTAAATCGACATTTAAAACAACATAACATTTTATTAAAAAATAAACTAACTATACATCTATCCACAATTATCATAATATATAATAATATGTAATTATATCTAATAATCTCTCAATCTCGTCTAACTAGAGGTCGGTTCTGTAATATCCATGTAGGCTTTCTCCATTATAAGTGATATCATTGTCGGTATTGACAATTATACCACCATGAAAGCATAATATTCATAAATTATCAGATATTTTGTCAAACAACACAACCAACAATTATATTTTATTAATATTTTGGGATTAAATAAAGTCTATCAATTATAAACAAAACATAAATTGATCTGCGAACACTTACATTCATCAAATTAATCGACGAACATCTATATTCATCAAATTCCAGTACCATAACAAAATTATCAAACGAATTCATATATTTTCTAGCTAGTATTATTATTTTATACAAAATTTGATATAATTCATAATTTAACCTAAATCAACACTAACTATCTAATTACATAATCTTTTTAATTCACAATCAATAATAACAAAATAAACATTGATTAATTAACAAAATAACCAAACTATCAACTAAAAATATATCTAATTAATATAATTCATAATTTAACCTAAATCAACACTAACATTTCAAACACATAATTTATATTTAATATCTAATTTACAACTTCAATTACATCTAATTAACCTAATTTCTAAATCAAACCGTAACATTTAATAAAATCAAATTAACACTAATTGAACATAAATTACATCAAATTAAATGAAGGAAAGTGTTTAATATACCTCTAGGAGTAAAATATTAGTAGTGAGGGTGACCGGTAGTGGCTAGTTTGGCCGAAAAATCCAACACTCATAACTGGTAGATAGAGAAAGCTTTGTTACATCGGGTTTTGCTAGAGAGAGAAAGATGAGTGTTTTAGAGAGAGAGAAGAGTGTTTTAGGACTCTTAGGAGTGTTTTTGGTGGTAAAGAGAAAGATCTTGACCAATAGTGAGAGGGGAGAAGTGGAGGAAAGAAGAGAAATAAAAAAATGTCAGTTTTTAATTCAAAATAAGTCCTAGATGACCCATATCTACAAATCATTTAAGTGTACTAGTTTATCAAATATTTTTTTTAACTGTTATTTTATTAAGGTTTTTTTTCTATGTTAAAAGAAAAAAAAAACTCTTGTTTTTAAGATCATAAATAATCGACAATAAATGGTTCATCAATCAACCAATTTGACTCATTGTTTTTAATTTATTCATTTATTACAAGGAAACTAGAACAAGAAACATATTCGGCAGAGCACAATTGCTTTCAAAGGATACAAAAGCAAGTCAGCTGAAGCAGACAACACTGTTTATTTCCATCAAAACAGATACGGAATCAGAACTTCTTAACGAAGTCATAAATGTGTTTGCTGACCTCCTCTGGCTTTTCTTGTTGGAGAAAATGAGCTACTCCTTCCATTACAACCACCTCTTCCAAAAGGGGTACATCTTTTTTGAAGCCACCATTGTGTATATGGTCCTTGAGACCTGGAATATTGTAGAGAAGGTCCAGATCGCCAACAATAAACTTAACTGGAACTGTGATTGGTGACCCTGTCCAAGGCGCCATTAGCTCCCAGGTAATGCAAGAGGAAACAAATAAAAAAAAGTAATGGTGTTCAAAGTCCTCACACTAGCCAAATTTCAGGTAAAATTAATTAATAAGTTGAATAAGGCATACATGGCGGTGGCTCGATAATAATTCAGTCCTCCAGTGAAACCAGTAAGGTTAAATTTCTCAGCATAATAATTGATATCTTCTTCTGACAGCCAAGAGGGTAGACTTGGAGGATCTGGGAACGCCTTGATTCCTACTCCTTTAGGCAAAAGAGGTGTATTTGGACCGAAATTCGTAAAAAATTTAATCATCAGCCTTTTAGTATCAACTTGCGCAAAGTCATCTTCAGCTTCGCCAGGTTCCTACATCATGTAAGCAAATAGTGTATGGATGGTCAATGTTTTTTTTTTTAAAAAAAAAAAAACATTAACATTTTATAACGAAAACCATCACATAGAATGAGAAAATTGAGTACTAGTGCATGTTGTTAGACAACTAACCCAAGAAATTACTGATGAATTAAAGGGCTAGCTTATAATACTGGGGTAAGATTATAGTAAAGCATGAACTTCACCTGTATAAACATATATATAAATGTGGTTCCGCTTCAAATAAAAACAAAAAATGTGGATAAATTTTGTATATATTCGAGAAAACAAAGAAGAAGCACAAGACCAACAACATAGTGCTCAAATTTGGTGAATTCTTAAAGAACAAATTAGATAAATGGGTGTATCTTGTCCGGTTTGAACATTAATAAATCAATGTTTAAAGCTTCATATTACATTAATTTAGTTAAAGTCTTAAAGAGTTAACACAGTTAAAGGTTTAGTTCGAAAGACATCATTTTAATATCATAATCCATGCGGGGAATGACAAACTCAAAGGGTTAGATTATAATACTAAAAGACTTAAGGATCGAACTAGGAAGAGTTTTAAGATGTTGAAGACCTAATTGTAAAGAAAGAATTTAGAGATTTATCTTTGTAAAATATCTAGTTGACCTATATAAGGCATATTGTAACACCTAGTTTATGTCATTATTCAGACATCCAGTTTAGAAGCTTATGTTTATACAGTGTATGTTCTGTTCCAGAGTTTTTTTTTTTTTTTTAATGATATTTGGTCTAAAAATCACACACTTTGATGAATTCATTGAATTTCTTTGGACAAATAACCGAATATTAGTTATTGGCTGTTGAACACTATAAATATATTAGTCATTTGGTTATTTTAAAACGAGATTTTCTTTCACTTAGTTTTTAATAAAATCTAACCAAATTCTTTTTTTAAGAATTCTTTCTGGATGAGTACTAGTTCCAATATAGCATCTGCAAATTATCCTTTAACTCATGTGTTTCGATCCCTGTTTCTGAAAGCCTAATGTCTCAATAAATCTGCAAACAAATTTAAGTGTTTATAAATGAGAAAGAAGATCAAGATATAATTTTCTTCCTCAAACATATTGCTAACTGGTCGCTACTCCTAGATCATAAAAAAAGGGGGTTAGACCGCCGAAGGAAAATATGCAGCATGGAAACAAAATAAGATGACTCCCACCGCCCTCCTCTCCTTTTCCTATCATATTTCTTAGATGAAATCTGCTAAAAGCACCGGGACGAAATAGAGAATGAACACTATTGTAATGACTGTCTCATGAACATTAATATTAGAAACACAATATTTTTTGTTTTGTTTTATCTTTCTATTTTAAAAAATTACATTTTACTTCTTCATTTTTAGTAATTTTATAACAAGTTATATTCTTTAGCTTCGGCATTAAAAAAAAATATCAATAAAAATATCACAATATTTACATATTTATCATTATTTTAATTTAATGATTAAAAAGCTCTTATATATTAACTATTATAATTTTGTCATCATATTAAAAACCCTATAAAGAAAATATTAATCAAACACGTGATGGATATTATTACTAGAATTTTTAGATTTATCAACAAAATTTTGTGTTGGTATTTATACTCTTAGTCTCGCGGTAAACTTTTTATCGATGGGCTCATGGACTGAAATACTTAGTTGGAAAAGCTCTCATTGGTGATTTATGTTTTGTTAGCGTGTTCGTTGGTAATAAAATTACTGATGAATTTATTGATGATAAGAGCATGCTAAAAAATTTACTCGCTTCATTCTCGTCATATTTTCATTGGTGAATATGATATATTGCCGATAGAAAAAACCACATGTTATTTCATCAGTGGTCTTTTTTCACCATCGGTATTTCACTTGGTGAATTTGATATATAACCAACAAAAAGACCAGATGCAATTTCGTCGGTGATTAAACAGTGGCAATGAATATTGCAATAATGTTTTTCCAACTTCTTGAAATATACCGACGAACTTAATCCGTGGGTAACACTATCAGTAATAATTTAAAAATATTTTTTAAAAGAAAAATCTATTAAACAAAAGTAGAAAATAATTAAAATAAAAATCAAATATTTATTACAAATTTAAACATTTATAAGTTTAAATACAATTGATCTAGAATGGAGGCGTTGGAGGAGGAGGAGGAAGCAGGTTTTTGTAGTGACCGTGGAGCAAATAAGAGGTAGAACATGTATCACCCATCTACGATTTCATCTCCATTACCAATTAGCAAAGTTCAGTTGTCTCATCATTGAGTCGTGCATAAACAACAATAAGATGGGTCATCTGAGCTTGTACTCTAGAGTTTAAGTGCTTGTACTCGTTGATCTAAAATTGTCTTAAACTCTAGAGTTTAAGTGCTCAGAATTGATTGCGAGCATTAAACGATTGAAACATTATAGGTCATCCACAAGTCCTTGGTCATAGTGTTAGAGAGACCGTACACCCAATTTATATTACCAGACGATCTTGCCTCTAACCACAAATTCGATCGAGATCCGGATGGGTCGAAGGATCGTCCACATGTCTCTCCTTCAACCGGGTGTTACATGTACCTTGAAAAAAAGTCAACAAATTCAAAAAAATAATAACTTAAAAAAAAAGAGTTGAAAATCGATATACCACAAAGTGCTGAGCTTGGTTATCGACGAGCTGTTGCACACTTTTTAATGGTCATCACTTCACATGGGCGTTTCCATAAAAAAAAAAAACCTCCATCGAGTTATGCATCCAAGAACCGTAGCCTGCAAGAGAAAAATGTTGTTAGTTAAATATATTTATAAAAAAAATAAAAAATGGATGTAAAAAAAAGAATCTTACCATCCAATTCGCATGTGAAATGAACTAAACTGAACCACCGATGTGGGTGGTAACGAAACCATGAACAAGCTGGTTTTGATTCTCTATTCCAAACCGTGACTATCGAATGAAATGCTTAGACATCATGTGCTAAATATATTCCACCCATATAGCTTTCAAGACATACGGTAGTTTGAAATCCTTTCAAACCACTGTATCCTTCCAACCTGAAAGCTCCTTTTCTTTCGTATATTCTTTGGCTTTCTTTTGCGTTTCATATAAAAAATTACACAACTTATATGATACAAATGAATTATCTGTTAGTAAATAAAAAATAAAATTGAATAAAAGAATTTAAAAAAATTATTTTGATTTCAATCTTATATAGTTGCAACGTAATTCTCTAAAACCCTCTTTGCAATAACGTTGTTAGCTTTATCCCATTCAAATTTTTCTTTGCAATTAAAACTTATAAAATAAAATTTTCATTAATATTAATAAACTAACCAAATTAACAAAATAAAAAAAATATTTAAGTTAATACTAACCTTAAACATTTCCAAACATGCGTCAATCATAGGTTTCCATTCAAGATATTTAGAAACCTGACTCCATTGAAACAATGAGATTTCATCGATGATTTTACCATCGATGTTATGGTTCTGGCAGCCTCAATATTTGTAAACCTAAAATTACATTCATTAATTGAAATTAATTTTTCAAAAATTATTAACATGTCGATGTGAAGGAAAAACAAACTTACATTAAAAATTCATTCTTCCACTGAGCTTGGTATTTTTAGGTAAATGGATTCTACAACAAAGGGGCCTCCCTTTGACATGGTGGCATCACACTCAACAAGCCCATGTTGAGAGTGGTTGTCTAGGTCTCGGGTGCCTATTCATGGTCAACACCTAACGACACATAGTCATTAGAAGCACTACTAGAAGAACTACTAACGATTCTATCCATACGAAGTGTTATTGACTTTTTTCCTAGGCATTTACATAAATTAAATGATTAAGATACTGTAAACCATTCATATTTTAAAAACACATTCGGCAACACCTCCTTTATATGAGAGACTACTCAAAATTTTTAAACCAACAAATATATAACAATTTAAATTCAATTGTCACAAACTAGTTGATTTTATTCAATTTGTTTCCTTGTCATTGACTGAAAACTTCACTCAGCTTGTACTCAACCTAGTTCTTGTATTATTTAAAAAACAAAATTAGAGTTTGTCGGTATTTCCATTGATGTACAACAATTTGGTTAATTTTTCAAATTAAATAGTAAAAGTGTCTTGTTTTTGCTCTTCCATAATATTATTAACTTACCTTTCATAATTCCACATTTCAACATTCATACACAACTCATACATTTCTAAACACTATTCAAAACATCAAAACCAACCCAATTTGACATATAAAACAAAATTTTGACAAACCCTTAATTTACAATAACTCAAAATTATCTAGATTAACTCTTAATTTTCAACAACTTAAAACCTTAAACCATAAATTATACAAAAACAAAATTAATCACTAAATTAAATAGTATATTTAACAAACTAAACCCTAATTTACAAAAATCCAAAAAAATAATTAAAATTAATACTATATATTTAATTGAAATTAAACAACAAAATTAAAAAAAAAAACTAAAATTCAACAAAATTGTTCTCATATGAAAAAAAAACCTCCACAACAACATTCATATAATTAATGAGAACAAAAAAATTTTATTTTTTTAAAAATACAATGCAAATAAGCACAAGAAAAAAGAAAATTTCTTACCTTATTTTCATTGTGAATTTTGGCTAAGAAGAGAAAACAAATAACAAAAAAAATAGGAGATATACATTCATTACCAAAAAATAAAGGGAAAATGAGAAGAGAAAAAAAGAAGAGAATAAAAAGACTTAAGAAAGGGAGAAGGGGAGACAGAAGAGAAAGAGAGAGAAACATTGATGGACTGTGGGTAGAAGAAGAGAGAAAAAGAGAGAAACTCGTTTAATATAATTTTAGAGATTCTAGTTTTTTAATTTTGAGATTTTTACCAACAGTTTTATCGATGGACAATTAAATATTAATATTTTCTTTGGTGTTTTCATATGTAACATTTAATTGAAATTTTAAATTTTATAAAAACTTTGCAGAAGCCCCCCCAAATATCTCTAATGAAATTTCAGTCTGTCGATGAATACGTCTATAATGAACAATGACATTGAGAAGTAAATAGTTCCATTCTAATTGGAATATACCGACAGATGAAAGCTGTCGGTGATACTGTATGAATGGAACACAATTAACAATGTCAGGGAGACATGAACAGTTGATTAGTGCTTAAAAGTGTATTTTTATCAAGGTTTTATATCATCATTTTGCACTTGAAGTATCAATAACTCCTTAACTAAAGCATGTTTTATAATAACATATCTAATAATATAAGATACCTTTAATTTATGGTAAATATTCATCTTAAATGCAGGCCTATCACATAAATGAAAGAATTGATTGATGAGTTGAAGTACCGAAATTGAAAGGACAAAAAGATGGTCAAACTTAGAAAAGAGATGCTTGGTGCAATCAAACTGGAACACTGTTCGGTAATCGGGTCATATCCGGAGCCGTAGATCTCGGATTTAGGTCTACTTTATATGGATGGAAAGCTAATACATAGGCCTACAACTTTCATGGGAGCCCAAGATTTAACAAGGTCGTTTTCAAGTCCAAATTATAGCAACAACAAAGAAGTCCGAATCTGTCCTGCAGCCCAGACACTATTCAAGTTGTTCAGCCCATATCTCGAGTTCTAGAAGTCAAAATGATCTCAAATTTTTACCCTGGAAAGATGAGAAAATTGCCTATAACTTTCATGATTGAAGTCTGTTCAAAGTATAATGTTATCAACGATGTTTTTGGCAGACAAGAAGATAAGAATTGTCATCAAGTCAAGATGTGGCCACCCATTCATCAATTAGTCAACAAATCAATAGTTCCGAATTTTGGCCTATAAAAGGAGGCATTTGCCATGTATTTAGGCATCTTGGTGTTCAGATCAAGATCATGCTCTTGCTCTCTCTTTATATTTTGTAATGCTTAAGTTTTGCTTATATTAATTTCTTGCTTATGCTTTTCATTTCCTTTCCTTGTTTCTTTATGTTTCTTTCTTTCATTATGTTTAACTAAGTTAATTATGTCAAGGTGAAAAGGGTACACTAATGGTGTAAGAATAAGTATAATATAAACTTAACATGGACCTTAATGTTGAATACTAACATGCTTTATATTTGTTATCTTGTTCACTTTTAATACTTTGCTTGTTAAATGGTTAATCTAGATTTATGTTGTATAACACTTGGTACAACAAATACTTGGCACTTTCATAGCCCATACTGTATGGTATAACCGACACCTGAGCTATGAAAGGAACTTGATTTGTTGTTAGCATAAGTTATAATCATGAATGTCTGACAACATTTACAAGTATTAGCATTATTCGAATAAGATAACTAATGTAATCATGTTAACAATTTATAATCCGATTGGAACCTCCTTTGTGTGTGGTTTCCAATTGAATAAAAAGAGTTTATACTATACTTGTTTGAAATACCATTAGTGGATCCTCTAACCTTGAGATTTGTTGTTATCATTGTTTAATCCTTACGTTAATCTTCCATCTCAAAGTTCTCATCAACTTCTTCTTCTTCATCATCTTTATTATTATCATTAATAATAGTATTATTGGTATTATTATTACTACTACTAGTATTATTATTATTATTATTATTATTATTATTATTATTATTATTATTATTATTATTATTATTGTTGTTATTATTGTTACTATTGTTGTTGTATTATTGTTGTTTATAATTTATACAATTAACCTCCCTGTGGTTCGACCTCGGTCTTGCCGGGTTATTTATTACTTCGACACTCCCGCACTTGGGAGAAGACATCAATCTTTTGGTCGTGTCAAGTTTTTGGCGCCGTTGTCTGGGAGGTAAATTCTTGTACAAATTATAGTATTTATTTTATTTTCTCTTTTTTACTTTTCTTGTATTTAACTTTGTTTCTTTTGTTTTGTTTCTCTTTCTTTTGTTTTCTTCTTCCTTTTATTCTCTTCTTACACGTGCATGAGAGTGTGGTCACGTACATCAAGTGGTAGACTTTGTAGGGTATCCTCATCATTTTCGGAAAATATGGTCAAGAAGATAACCAATCGCTTCATAATGAGAATAATGAGAATATTCGGGTTAGAACACTTAGAGACCACATGAATCCCACAAGAACAAGTGCACCCTCATGCATAGTTTTTCCACCCGATGCATCTCATTTTAATTTTAAGACAGGCATTATTCAACTTTTACCATCTTTTCATGGCTTAGATTTAGAAAATCCATACTTGCATTTAAGGGAATTTGAGGAGGTTTGCAACACGTATAATGACTCAAATTGTAGCATGAACACCATTAGATTGAAGCTTTTTCCTTTTTCATTAAAAGATAAAGCTAAAACATGGCTACAAAATTTGAGACCCGGATCCATTCGTGCTTGGGATGAAATGCAACAACAATTTTTAAAGAAGTTTTTTCCGTCCCACGGAACAAACTCTTTCAAAAGACAAATCATTACTTTCTCTCAAAAACCGGGAGAAACATTTTATCAATGTTGGGATAGGTATCGAGACTTGCTTAATACTTGCCCCCATCATGGTTTTGAAACATGGAGATTAGTTTCACATTTTTATAAAGGGTTAACTCCTAGAGATAGGCAAATGGTTGAATTGATGTGCAATGGAACTTTTGAAGATAAAGACCCTAATGAAGCAATGGAGTACTTAGATTTGCTAGCTGAAAATGCACAAAATTGGGACACCACAGTACTTATGAGGCACCAAGTAAAACCCAACCTCATACATCTAGTGGAGGTATGTACAACCTTAGGGAAGATCATGACCTTCAAGCCAAGTTTGCATCTTTAGCTAGAAAAGTCGAAGCGCTAGAATTGAAAAAGAGTGGTCAATTAAAAATCTGTTCAAGACATTGCATGTCAAATCGTGAAACCAACGAACATTCAACCAATGATTGTCCAACCTTACCTTCTTTTAAAGAATGTCTCCATGAACAAGCCCATGCATTAAACAGTTTTCAAAGGCCCAACCATAACCCATATTCGCAAACATATAACCCTGGTTGGAGAAATCATCCAAATTTCAAGTTGGAAGAGTGAGAACAATAATGCACAAACTTCACAACCACCGTTTCAAGCACACCATATTTTCCAAAATTCTCATGGATATGCACCTCCTTATGCTCCACCTCCTAGAAGAAATCTTGAGGAAACATTGCATGCATTTATGGAAAAGCAAGAGGCAATTAACACTCAACTTGCTCAAAGCATGACAGATTTTAAAGATACTCTTGCAAAGTTCACATCTGCTCTTAGTTTCCAAGAGAAAGGTAAGTTTCCATCTCAACCACAATAAAATCCCAAGGGGCAATACAATGCGAATGCAAGTAGTTCGGGAAGCCAACACATGGATCACGCAAAATCGATCATCACTCTTCGCAAGTGGTAAGGTTATTGAAAAACCCATTCTTGAACCTTGTGAGAATGATGATGAGTCAATCTCTAAGGGTAAGGAAGGGGTTGAATCTTATCATTGCAAAGAAAAGACTGATTCTCCGCCAGCACTTCCATTTCCTCATGCCATGACCAAACAAAGGAAAGTCAATCACAACTCTGAAATCTTTGAAACCTTCAAATAGGTAAGGATCAATATACCTTTGCTAGATGCTATTAAACAGGTTTCTTCTTATGCTAAATTTTTGAAAGATCTCATGCCTTGTGAAGAGAAAACCGAATGTGAAAAAGAAAGCCTTTTTAGCCGAACAAGTAAGTGTTATTCTTCAAAACAATAATGCTTTGAAATATAAAGACCCTGGTTGTCCTACAATTTCATGCTTTATTGGACAACACAAAATTGAAAGAGCTTTACTTGATCTTGGAGCTAGTGTGAATTTACTTCCATATTCAGTTTTTAAAGTCTCAATCTAGGTGAGTTAAAACCAACTTCGTGACTCTTTTACTTGCCGATAGATCTGTAAAAGTGCCTAGAGGAATAGTTGAGGATGTGTTAGTACAAGTTGATAAATTCATTTATCCTGTGGATTTTATTGTCTTGGACATACAACCTGATGAAGCATGTAATTCATTTCCTGTTATTTTAGGGCGTCCATTTCTTGCAACTTCTAATGCATTGATTAATTGTAGGAATGGACTGATGAAGCTATCTTTTGGAAACATGACATTGGAGATGAATATTTTCAACATTTGCAAGCAACCTGGAGATGATAATGATTTACAAGAAGTAGATTTTATTGAAGAATTGGTTTATGATCAATTTGAATCTACTTTGAGTAATACTGAGTTTGATGAATTTGAAGATTTGCAAATGACTTATTCTCGGGAAGAAATCACGGATGAAAAAGGCATTGAAAATATTGATGTGAATCTTTTGTCAAGAGTGACAACAGATTCGATATCTGACATCACACCAACCGATGATTACTTTCCTGACAAATCCTTACTTTCTCTTAGTTCAATGCCTTGGTTTGCTAAAAATATCAATTTTCTTGCTACAGGAGATTTGCCAACTCATTGGAGTACCGAAGACAAAGGTAAGTTTTTGAACGAAGTGAAGAAATGTTTTTGGGATGACCCTTACTTATTCGAATATTGTCCTGATCAAATATTTTGAAGATGCATTCCTGACAATGAGGTAAGTAATGTCATTAAATTTTGTCATTCGAAGCATATGGGAGTCATTTCTCGTCAAAAAAGACAACTTAAAAAATCTTACAAAATGGATTTTATTGGCCCACCATGTTCAAGGACACACATGCATTCTGCAAAACTTGTCAAAATTGTCAAAAAGTTGATACTGGTCAAAAAGTTTTGCTTTATAATTCTCGACTCCATTTATTTCCTGGAAAACTAAGATCAAGATGGAGCGGTCCATTTATTGAGAAACATGTGTATCCTTATGGGGCCTTTGATATTGAGAATCCAAAGAATGACAATGTTTCTAAGGGAAATGGACATCGTTTGAAAGCTTACTTTGATAATTTTCCTAGTGAAAATGAATCCATTGGTTTGAATGATCCTGTAGATAAAGGTTGATTATTTTGTTTTTCTCACATTGTTTTTGTGTTTCCTTTTGGTGTGACTCTTGTTTTGCTAGTCTCTCATCCCAGTCAAATGGCGGATAACGGTACTCCGTGACTTCGGTCGGTTCTTTCAGCTTCCCATAATAACCGATATTTGTATATATTTGTGCAATACTTTGCTTTTTCTCCCTTCTTTGACTCTCTTCTCCAATTCTCATTTGAAAATGGACACCACTCTTGAAAAATTAAAAAAGTACTTTCCCGCTCTGCCTCGAATGCGATTACAAAAATTTACCATGCTAAGTGTGCAAGATTGAAGTTGTTAATGAATCATGGAATTCCCGAAGATATTCGCTGGCGATTGAAGCAAAGGTTCGATTATCGGGTGAGTCCTCCAATTCTTTCATTTCACACATGCCTGGAACAGGTAAAAGCACTTTTGCAAAGAAACGTCGTGCAAAACGACCGGAAGTCTCACGATGTGCCGATGGACTTGTAATGCAACATGTCGTTCTTTAGGAATGGTATCTATAAACCGTGAAGATAAAATACAATTCATTAAGGATGGCCCGAGTAAGGGGTCTTTAGATAATCTTCTATTAACCCTTGAGACGCATCCTAGTGGAGATGTGCATCATGCTATTCATGATTTATGGCCCCATTTTCATAAAGAACATGATCGACTTAGTCTTGGGAATCTGACTAAAAAAGACCCTATTTGCCAGTTTTTAAGAAAACTGGATGGGAAGCATATCCCCGATCCATAGAGGGCGTGTAAGCCGTTCTTGGACGTAAAACCAAGGGAAGATGTGAGCCACAATCACAACTACCTGTACATACACATGCTTTTTCAAAATAAATAATTAAATAAATAGAGAGAGAGTGTGTGTGTGAGACTCCAGCTGGTCTACATATAGGGGTATGATTGCATCTTCAATTTCTCATCTATAAAATCTTCTCTTCCTTCCCCTCATTTCTACTCAACCTTTACATTAGATAGATATAGAAGTGTGTAGAAATGGCAGGTCCCTCAAGTTATGACATAAAAAATATTTGTGTTTTCGGTGGATCCAGATCTCGGGAAGGAAATAGCATTTTTAGAAGCAAGAAATCATCTTGGTCGGGTCCTAGCTGAGAGAAAGATTCATTTAGTGTATGGGGGAGGCAGCCTTGGGTTAATAGGGGGTGTGTCAGTAGCTGTATTTTTAGGAGATAGTCAAGTTTTGGGGGTCGTCCCCAAAGCTTTAGCAAAAGGGAACTTCATTGGGAAAACAATTGGAGAGGAACTACAGGTCTCCACAATGTTTGATCGAATGAATACAATGTTTAACCATGCTGATGCCTTCATTGCCTTACCAGGTGAGTTGGGCACATTGGAAGAGATCTTTCATATTTCCTCTTGGGCCCAACTCACATTCACCATAAACCTATAGGTTTGCTCAATGTTAATGGTTTTTATGATAATTTGTTGTCTTTTCTTGATCAAGCTGTGGAACAGAATTTCTAACATCTTCAACGACGACAAATCATAATCTCTCGCATCACTTGAACAATTGATCGACCAACTACAATCTTTCACCCCTATAATTGATCTTTCCATGAGTCGTATAAATTGGTCAACTAAGGAGAGCCGTAAAAAGCTTAGATTGGATTTGAGCCTTCGTTTGTGAATCCTTGTGTCTTTTGGTTTTATTAATAGCCTATTATTTTGTGTTGTTATTTCTTATATTTGTTTAAGTGTGTTTCAGGTTTGTCGGTGTTCGTTGTTTCGTGTGATGTCTTCTATACTCTATCTTTCTATCTTATGACATTGAGGACAATGTCTTGTTCTGTTAGGGGAGAGGGTAGTAGTTGACATTAAAAAAAAAAACTAACTTACTAACTTTTTTTTCTATTATTAAAGCCATTTGACAAAACCGTTATTACTAGGATGGCGTAGTAAGGAGGAATTTTAGTGACTCTTGAGACGCATCTTAGTAAACATTTTCCAATGGTTATTTGCAATATTCATAACAAGGCCTATTAGAATACTTCTTGAAATATTCGGGTATACAAACTCTCGCATTATTATCACTTGATTCTCGCTCATATACTCATTTAACAAGTATTCTTAAACCTTCATTTTCACACACACACTTGTAACATATGATTGTGGGTTGCACATTAGATTATTATATTATTTATGTTCTTTTGTTAAAGGTAACAACTAAGGGATAGGGATAGTCTATGCTTTTCAAAAAAAAAAAAAAACAAAAAAAACAAAAATGATGATAATAAAAACGTAGATAAGTTTGATTTCGTAGCCTCCCTAACCTAAGCAATTAAGCCCGAAGGGGTGTTTTAACACCTAATACCCTAAAGTCAACTGACTTGGGAGCTATTGGCCCAAAGCTTGTTACATGGGTTAAGGAGAAAAGCTTAAGGGAATCAAACATTGCACTATCTACGTATTAGTATCTGCAACCCGAGTTACTAAGCTCGTAGGGGTGTCTCAACACCTAATGCCCTAAGACCAACTGGTTTGGGAGTCATTAGCTGAAAGCTCGTTACATGGGTTAAAGATGCATTGTGTTTTAAGTATATGTATATATATTGAAAAAAAAAAAGAAGATAATAATCCCAACCCAAGAAAGTTAACCTTGAACATTAGAACAAAATATTGTTTTCTTCCAATAAAAGCCCCATCATCTATGTTTTCATACATTGAGCACATAAAAAGGAAGGTTTATTAATATTTTGTTTAAGAGATATTGAGCAGATATATAAAATTTAATGAGAGTTTGTTTATCTGGATAGATTAATGGAAGTTGAATGATGAATGCCTTGCTTTGTGGAATTTGCAAATTGTTTTTCTATTTTAATGCTTTGATTACTAGGGACTAGTAATAAGCTGGTTGGGGGGTGTGTGATTAGTATTTAAAAGTGCATTTTTATCAAGGTTTTATATCATCATTTTGCACTTGAAGTATCAATAACTCCTTAACTAAAGCATGTTTTATAATAACATATCTAATAATATAAGATACCTTTAATTTATGGTAAATGTTCATCTTAAACGCAGGCCTATCACATAAATGAAAGAATTGATTGATGAGTTGAAGTACTGAAATTGAAAGGACAAAAAAATGGCCAAACTTAGAAAAGAGATGTTTGGTGCAGTCAAACTGGAACACTGTTCGGTAATCGGGTCATATCTGGAGCTGTAGATCTCGGATTTAGGTCTACTTTATATGGATGGAAAGCTAATACATAGGCCTACAACTTTCATGGGAGCCCAAGATTTAACAAGGCCGTTTTCAAGTCCAAATTGTAGCAACAACGAAGAAGTCCGAATCGTCCCGCAGCCCGGACACTCGCTCAGTGTTCAGCCCATATCTCGAGTTCTAGAAGTCAAAATGATCTCACATTTTTATCCTGGAAAGATGAGAAAATTGCCTAGAACTTTCATGATTGAAGTCTGTTCAAATTATAACGTTATCAACGATGTTTTTGGCAGACAAGAAGATAAGAATTGTCATCAAGTCAAGATGTGGTCACCCATTCATCAATTAGTCAACAAATCAATAGTTCCGAATTTTGGCCTATAAAAGGAGGCATTTGCCATGTATTTAGGCATCTTGGTGTTCAGATCAAGATCATGCTCTTGCTCTCTCTTTATATTTTGTAATGCTTAAGTTTTGCTTATATTAATTTCTTGCTTATGCTTTTCATTTCCTTTCCTTGTTTCTTTATGTTTCTTTCTTTCATTATGTTTAACTAAGTTAATTATGTCAAGGTGAAAAGGGTACACTAATGGTGTAAGAATAAGTATAATATAAACTTAACATGGACCTTAATGTTGAATACTAACATGCTTTATATTTGTTATCTTGTTCACTTTTAATACTTTGCTTGTTAAATGGTTAATCTAGATTTATGTTGTATAACACTTGGTACAACAAATACTTGGCACTTTCATAGCCCATACTGTATGGTATAACCGACACCTGAACTATGAAAGGAACTTGATTTGTTGTTAGCATAAGTTATAATCATGAATGTCTGACAACATTTACAAGTATTAGCATTATTCGAATAAGATAACTAATGTAATCATGTTAACAATTTATAATCTGATTGGAACCTCCTTTGTGTGTGGTTTCCAATTGAATAAAAGAGTTTATACTATACTTGTTTGAAATACTATTAGTGGATCCTCTAACCTTGACATTTGTTGTTATCATTGTTTAATCCTTACGTTAATCTTCCATCTCAAAGTTCTCATCAACTTCTTCTTCTTCATCATCTTTATTATTATCATTAATAATAATATTATTGGTATTATTATTACCACTACTACTACTAGTATTATTATTATTATTATTATTATTATTATTATTATTATTATTATTGTTATTATTATTGTTACTATTGTTGTTGTATTATTGTTGTTTATAATTTATACAATTAACCTCTCTGTGGTTCGACCCCGGTCTTGCCGGGTTATTTATTACTTCGACACTCCTGCACTTGGGAGAAGACATCAATCTTTTGGTCATGTCAACAGTTCCAATGTTTTTTGGAATATATAGACGGTCACAATCAATCGGTTATGCCATATGTATTGAACACAAATACTACCCAAATATTACTGACGACTTTTCTGTCAAAAAATTAAATGTTAATTGTTGTTACCCATTTTTGGGTTCACATAAAAATGAGAAAATACAATATATATATATATATATCAAAAGAAATCCAAAAAATAATAGGAGCGGGAAAAGAATTATTGGAATGCTGAAAAAAATGCCAAAATTGGTTGAGGAGATTCAAAAATGCAAAAGGTTGAAATTTGACAGTGAAAGCCCTGTTGATGAGGAAAATTCAATTTTAAGGAAGAAAAGTCCAAAATTTGACGTTTGTGGACTCAATTAAATTTTATCCAAGGTTTAATTGAATTTATAGAGGGTTTGATTGCAAGAAAATTGATTTTGTAAGTCAATTTAGGCTTTTATCGGAAGAAATTAAAGTTCTGGGGTCCAATTATAATTTTAAAGAGTTGATTTGATCAAATCAGGGGCTTAATTGCATAATTATTGAAGTTTGATAGCCAATTAGGAACTTATTTGAAACAATTCGAGACCAAGGATCAAACCAAAAAAGACGCTAACATTAAGGGATCCAATTACAATTTTGTCGTCGGGGGGGGGGGGGGGGGGGGGGGGGGTTATAAAACAGCAAAACCTTCAAGGGCTGAATTAGAAGAACCCAAGCGGCGCCGTTTCCACCATTAATGGTCTTCAAACAGCTGTGAATCGGTGACGATAATGGAAGGAGACGTTAGCAGTGATTATGGAAAATATTCTCGATTCAATAGGGCGGGTATCGCGGCTCACATCCCTCGTCACCGTGATGGGCGCCGGCTTACCAAAATTGCTGGCGTCCTCTGGCTATAATAGCCAGAGGAAGAGCTGCACAAAAGGGACAGAGAGAAAAAGGCAGAGAGAGGAGAGGCTACACTGAAAAAAAGAGGAGTGAAACAGCTTAGGGGAAAACGTAAGAAATAGGAGGGAGCAGAGAAATATTGAGAAAGCAAAAGGGAGAGCAGAGGAATCAAACCGAACAGAAACAGAGGACACGGCGAAGCAGAGAACCCAGCACCACCATCGTCTTCGTCTTCGTCTTCTCAAAATCAGGTATGTTCGATGCCCTTCTCCGTTTCCCTGTAAAATGAGATGATGCATGTTAGTATGTAAAATACAGAAAGAAAACATAAGGAAACCGACACCAGAAATCGCCAGTTACAATGCTCTGTTTTGTTACAGTTAACAGAGCGAAGGTAATTTAATTACCTTCACCCTGTTCATGTAAGCCTAAAAATTATTATGGTGCCATTATTTTAAAGTATGCCTCGCAGTCTAGATGGTCAGCTTACCCGGCTCTCATCCGAGAGAACCGGTTTCTCAAGCCCTAACAAGGGAATTCCTTTTTGAAGGTGGTCACTGGCATGGGCCAGTGACCATGCTGGGCTGGCTGAATCCAGCCCAGCTACGCAGGTTGGCTGGGGCCCAGCCCAGCCATATGGGCCGGGTTGGGCCCAGCAAAAAAATAAAATAAAAATAAATAAATAAATAAAAATATTCAAAGAAATTATTTAAATATCTGTGATTTTCCGTCAATTTTTACTGCATTTTAATTAATACCGGTTTGTATTTTTATACTGTAAAGATACAAATCTGGTATTAAAATACCATGTTTTCATCCAGACATTAAAAAAAATATATATTTTTTTCATGCATACGGTCAAGTCTCATAAAAATAAAAAAATCATATTGTATTTTCATACAACAAAGAAAATTTTAAAAAAATGTATTAGCATGCATTTTGGCTTTAATAACCAGGTTATTAAAGTCATGAGAACTAGGCCAATATTTCAAAAAATTCTAAAAAATTTATTTTGTTTTCTTTTAATATCTGGGGTTATGATATTATACGTAAGACGTATTCCGGATATTAAATTTTCTTTGTTGGCATTAAACTAGTTAGGTTTCACCTGATAAGATAAGGATTTCTTTACCGAAGAGAACTTTTCTTAAACAATAGACGGACCAACAAATAGAAAGCACGACATGACCTTAGATTTTATCAGACAATAAAACAATGCAGCTTACCTTAGGTAGGGCGTATTCAGGGTGCTAATACCTTCCCTTTATGCAACCAGTCCCTGTACCCAATCTCTGAGACCAGTTAGGGTTCCTAGTGACCAAAATACTAGGTGGCGACTCCCATTCTATTTTTCCACTAATAAAAGACAAGAATTCCTTATCTCCTCACATTTGTCACATAAGATAGATTTTGAGGGTGGATGTTTTCGCCGCAACGCCGCACACGTGCGACAGAATGACGACTCCACTAGGGACCTTGTGGACTAAGCTTTTGTTTTTGTCTGATAATTGTGTTTTGTTTCGTTTGCCTGTTTTTTTTTGTTAATAAGCTTATTTTATTTATTTATTTATTACACGTTTGAATTTTTGTACATTTATGTTCATGCATTGTATAGAACTGTCTCATGCATCACATACTTTAATTTTTAGGAAGCACACACAATCTTATTAAGTTAGGAGGGGAATTAGCGATCTGCCCTATGACTATTGGTCGGGGTTCAGATGCGTGAAACACTCAACTCATATCTGAGTGCCTGCTTGGTAATGGTGGGCATACGTGCCTTAACTGTTCCTTGCAACGCCCCCATACTGTCTTTATGAAGACCGTCACTGGACAGATATGAGACCCTTTTTGAGACTTAGATAGTTAACCTACCCTTTTTGTTTCCCGAGATATATACTTTTATTTGCATCAAATTAATCATGTTAAATTTATCACTCCAGGTTCTAAACTGAAATCATGACTAAATACCTATTTTTCCAAGAGTTTGGGCAATAATCTGAGTTGAACCAGATAGCTGAAGGAAAATGTCCAAGAATCGATGCTAATAGGTTGCCATGCATTACCAAGATAAATCACATGGTAAATGACTTAGGGAAATTGTTGTCTATAATGGGATATGTGGATGAAATTCTCTTTGAATGGCGATATGGGAGAATAGCGCAACTAATGAGGCTACCCATACAAGCGACAGGAATCAAAGCCCTCCTGAACTTTTAGGATCCTAGTTATCGATGCTTTACTTTCAGGAACATTGATATGACACCTACCATGGAGGAATATGAAAGGGTCCTAGATTTTCCAAATAACGGCAGAAAAATCTACCTCAGACGAAAATTTGAAGACACAGCTTCAAAGGTAGTTAATTTATTAGGCCCGGAAAAAATCGATCAATGTAGGGTACCGATGGGGGTTTTAAATGGAAGGTCATTGAAGCCAAAATGAAGAAGAATGCCGAGGAAGGCAAGTTGGGGGATGAACGATACAGGTTAGTGGCCTTCGCCATCTTTGGACTAGTATTATTTCCATCCGAAATTGGAGTCATCAGTTTAGAAGCCGCAAATGTCTTCGTAGAATATGAGTATGACCGAATTAATCCTTCTTCAGCAATTTTGGCCGAAACCATGTTGTCGCTTAACCATTGTAGAATGCATGGAAAAAGAGCCATGAGATGTTACAACCCTATGTTGTATTTATGGATTGTTAGTCATATTGAAACGCCAGGGGACATCTTCAATAACTTTTGGTGGTTTGACCTCCGACCATTAAAGGTTACCATAGAGGAAACTTGGAAGAATTGGGACGAGACGGTTTGGATAGACAAGTATGCTGCACTACCTCAAAGCAACTTCAAATGGAAAGCACCATGGATGAATGACCCTATCTGCACCATGAGTTGTGGAAGCAAGACATGGGTCCCCTTGATTGGTGTAACCGGATACATCAATTATGCACCTGTACTTGTAGCAAGACAATTAGGTGGAATGCAGTATGTACCAAGGACTCTGGGTTTAGCAGATTTCACAGGTTTGTTCAAGCATCAACCATTCCTTGAAGAGATAGAGCTTATCCAACAAGACTGGAAAAAGCCCCTGTTAGTAAAAAAGGAAGAAGGAAGCAGATTTGAATCGTCATGCACGTAGTTATACAAGTTGGAGAAATCAAGAGCTTTCCGAAGTTGTAGCACCAAAATCGGCAACAGTCTGAACAAAAAAAGGAAAAGGATTGATGATGAGGAAGAGTTGAGAGAGCAGCTAGAAAAATATATAGTTGATCTCAGCAAAAGCAAAGGGCAACAACAACTCCTAGAAAAGCAATTGGATGAAGAAAATACGATGAGAAATTACTTGAACCAACAGTTGGAAAACAAAGATAAGCAGTTGAAAGAATGGTAGAAAAAGGCCGAGGTAGCAGAGGAAATAACCAAAGGGATCCAGGATGAGTTAAGGAGTCGAATAAATGAATGTAATGAGTTGGCTAACAAGAATGGGCTTATTGAAAAAGAATTGGCCAAGATCAAGAGATCAGCAAAAGGCAAAATGAATACTGATAAAGAGACGACAGATTCCTTGAAGAAAGAAAGAAACGGTCTTACAAAGAAGTTAGAAGTTGAGAAGGAAAAGAATCAGCTAGCTGAAATCGATATAGAAGGAGAAAGAAGGATCAGGGCTCAGTATATAGTACAGCTTGAGGAAGAAAGAAGTGCAAGGAAAGCCGCTGAGTCTGATATGAGAGATTACCAGAAGAGAGCCGAGTCTTCAAAAGGACAAAGAATAGCTTTGCAATCCGAGCTTAAAATACAGGAAGAGGAGTTGAGGGAGTTGAGGAGCCGTTACTTTGAGATGGAAGAAGGTTTTAATGAGATTAAACAAGAACGCGAGGAATGTCAGGATTATATTGACAGCTTTGCAATTCAGATTAACTCCAAAATAGCCGAGCTAGATATCGAGAGAGAAGAGCTACAAAGGGCAACAAATAAGATGGCACAGTTGGAGGCAATGGTCCGAGTATTGGAAAGAAGTAATGAAGTCTTAGGGAACAACAATGAAGTAATAATCGCTGATAACACCTTGTTCCATGATAAAATAAGATGTATGACAAAACAAGTCGAGCAAGTAACCCGCTATGCGGAAAGGCTGCATCAACAAGCTACCCAAGTTAGGAATGATGTTACAAAGTATCGAGAGTACATGGGGGCTGTCATCTCTTTTATTGGGGACTTAGCTAATGGAGGGAATGCCTTTTAGGGTAGTGATGTATAAGGCCCTTTTCTATTTTTACTTTGTATAAGCTACCCTTATTTATAAGAAAGGCCATGACTTTTTTTTCTTTCTAATATATTTTGGTAACCAACCATGATAAGAACTTGGCAAACATTCTTTTACAAAGAATCGGTTCGACTCGTAAATCTTGCCTAAAGGATTACGAAGGTCATGAATCAGTTCTAACAAAAAAAAACATTAGAATCAGTTTTTAACAAAGGCCATCGCATATGCATTGCATTTTCATCACGCATTTGTTTATAATTTATCATGTGCAAATCAGATCGTGAAACATAGGTCCCCCCTCCAAAGTCTATCACACCCGACTAAGATCAAGAATGGAGAACGAGGAAAGAGCTCACTTAGAGTCACATTATCAGAATGAGTTGGAATCCGTAAAGAATGAAGTTGCTCGCATGACCAATTTGCTTGAGCAACTTTTAAAAGCCAAAAACAGGGAGGGAACGTCTACCCAACCAATTGTGGGAGCACCAGCAGCTCATATCCAAGGGACCTCTCAAAACTTGGGGGCAGATTCAACAGCAGAACAACATTTTGTACCTATCACCTCTATTCCGCCAAGTCAAGCTCCATTCACCGTGGACTTAACAGCAGATGGACCTCCCGGCAATAGGTCCACTGATAATGTGAACTACGACAAGTTGTCAGCTCTAGAAGAAAGATTAAGAGCAGTTAAGGGTAATGATTGGTTTGATCCTATGCGAGTAGCAGAAGTGTGTGTTTGGTACCAAACATCATAGTACCAAAGAACTTTAGGATACCAGAGTTCGTCAAATACACTGGATTAGAATGTCCAAACACTCATCTCCGATCTTACTGCAATAAAATGGCTGAGGTGATTTATGATGATAAGCTGTTAATCTATTTTTTCCAAGATAGTCTGGCGGGATCTGCCCTAAGCTAGTACATGAGGCTGGACAATGTTAAAATTAAGAAATGGAAAGATTTGGTGGAGGCCTTTCTTAAGCAATACAAGTTCAATTTGGAAATTGCTCCGGATAGAACAAGCCTTATATCAATGGAGAAGAGGAGCCAGGAGTCAGTAAGGGCTTACGCGCAAAGATGGAGAGATGAGGCAACACATGTCCAACCCCCTTTGATAGAGACAAAAATGGTCAGTTTATTCGCCAATACCTTCAGGGCACCTTACTATGAGCATCTAATGGGCAGCTCATCTCAACATTTCTATGATGTACGTGTGGCAGAAAGGATAGAGCAAGGGATTAAAGCGGGGCGTATAACGAAACCGTTAGAGAAGAAAGGTTTTATAGGAAGGAAAAGAGAAGGTGATATTAACAATTTGGAAGGCGGGTACAAAGGCAAGAATGCAAATTACCAGAACCCACAAATGCCCACCCCTCATTCCACCAACATAAACTTTGCTAAACCTTTTCAAACCAATTGAATAAATTACCAACCAAACAACTACCAAAGGCCAAATACAAAGTATCCTTCGAAACAGTTGCCACCTTGACCCATGCCCTTAAAAGACTTGTATGCTAAATTATTGAGCATAGGACAAATAGCTTCAATTCTTTTACCACCAATTGAACCACCCTTTCCCATATGGTACAAATCAGAATTAACTTGCGAGTATCATGCTAGTAACTCGGGGCACGAAATTGAAACTTGTTATGCTTTCAAAAGAAGGTTGCTAGAACTCATCAAGATGGGGTGGGTGTCTTTTGAAGATATGCCCAATGTTAATTCCAATCCTTTGCCTAAACATGCTGCAAGTGGAGTAAGCATGGTAGAAGTTGGGAATCGAAGTAAAGGGTTGAAAATATCCATGAAGAAGTTGTATAGTATGTTGGTACAAATCGGGGTTTCTAAAGATAAATAATAAACATAATCTAGAAGGGAGTGATTATTGTGAGTTCCATGAAGAGGAGGGACATCATATCAATGATTGCATGGAGTTTCGCAAAACAATTGAGAAAATGATGATTATGGGAGAACTGAGGATTGAAGCCATGGAGAACGGTGATGAAATAATAATGATGGAGGGCCAAGACAGGTTGTCAGAAGTATGTAGAGTCCAACCAACAGCTTATAGGCCGCCAAAGTTAATCCTGGTTAAACCTTCCTATACAAAGAGAAATCACAATGCAATGCCCTATAATTACGGCTATGCCTCCAATGTTGGAACCCCTCTTCCTTTGTTCCAAACTGAGGTTAGTGGGTTGACTAGGAGTGGCCGGTGCTTCACACCTGAGGAGTTAAGGAAAGCAAAGGGTAAGGAGGTGGTAGACCTAGGCAAAGAACTGGAAGTTAATAAACTAGTAACCGAAGAAGAGTCAAATGAATTTCTGAAGTTGATAAAGCATAGTGAATATTGCATAGTAGATCAATTAAAGAAAACTCCAGCTAGAATCTCCCTTATGTCTTTGATACTCAGCTCTGAACCGCATCGAAACGCCTTGTAAAAGGTATTGAATGAGGCATATGTACCCCAAGATATTGAACAGAAAACCATGGAACATTTGGTGGGGAGGATCCATGCGACTAATTATCTGTACTTTACAGCTGACGAGTTAGATCTTTGAAGGAACTGGACATAACAAACCCTTGTACATCACCACTAGGTACAAGGATTGCCTCATAGCAAAGGTGCTCGTCGATAATGGTTCGGCTCTTAATGTGTTGCCAAAACACATGCTGAAAGAAATGCCGGTTGATGAATCTCATATGAAGCCTAGTACCATGATGGCAAGAGCATATGATGGCTCACCAAGACAGATAATTGGGACTTTAAAAATGGAGTTATATGTGGGACCATAATTGTTCCTGGTGACATTTCAGGTTATGGATATCCATCCTTCCTATAGTATGTTGTTGGGAAGACCTTGGATTCATGCAGCTGGGGCAGTAACTTCATCGTTACACCAATGTTTGAGGTACATCATGAACGGGATGCTGGTAACTGTCAAGGTTGTACCTTTCATCGAGGCGGAGGATTGCAAAGATGAATATAGCCATGCTTTTGAGATTGTGAACACTGACTAGGTGCCAGAAAATACAGTGATAAGAATGCCAAGGATCTCAAAAGCAGTGAAGAGGGCCGCTCAATGTTTTTTGGATTGTAAAATTCCATTTCAAAGATAACCCTATCATTGAAAATCCAAAAAGGGTTAATTTAATAATGATGAAATGTGCTAATCAAAGATTTGGGTTGGGGTATGAGCCTAAAAAGGAGGTTCATCGATGGGCTGCTAGTAGAAGAAGGGAAAGAAGAATGGCTAGGATTCAAGGAAGAGAGCCTGAAGAAGAAGAGCTAGAAATCCCTCCTCTAAGGGTATCGTTCCCAAAGGCCGCATATGTAATGCAACCTGATAAAGATTCAGAAAGCCTTAGTAAAAAACTATCAACCATGGACATAAACACCTTGGAGAAGGATAAAGAGGAAGGAAGTGGCATGAATATGGTATCGGGAGTGGAAGATGAATCACTGCCACAACTGACTGTCCATACTCTAGAAGAAGTCTCCACCACGACCTTTGTGCGAAAATTGGCCATGGGCGAGAAGTTTCAGAACTGGGTGACCCAAGAAGCTCCTGTAGTGTTTAAAATGTAAACCAACTTTGTTTGCATTTACATGTTTCTATCATTGCTTTTATTTGCTTTTACTTGCTTTTATATCCTCTGGTTGACAATCAAGGCTCATGAGGTCAGCCAGATTCTATCCTTGTCATCGAGCCCACCCTTTGCTTTAATGAAATCATGCATTTTTCAAATGTTGTTTATTTATATGCATATTTACACTAGACACCTTCCGCTTTCAGGAATCCTGAAAGCGGATCTTCCACAACATCACATACACTTAACATCAAGAATGAATGGCCAAACTTTAACGAACATGTGATTGCGGTGGAAGAAGAAGAATGGGATGAAAGCAATATAAGAGAACTCGCAAAACTGGTGGAACAACATGAACAGACTTTGAAGCCCGCTGTAGAAGAACTTGAAACCATAAATGTGGGTAGTGATCAGTCTAAGAAAGAGTTGAAAATAGGGACCTTAATTACTCTTGAGCAAAGAACAACGATGATCGCCTTACTACAAGAATATACAGATGTTTTCGCTTGGTCTTACGAGGATATGCCTGGTTTAAATACAAATATCATAGTATACAAGATCCCACTGGAGGAAGGTTGTAAACCAGTCAAGCAGAAATTAAGGAGAGCCCACCTAGATGTCTGGATCAAAGTCAAAGCAGAACTCGAAAAACAGTGGAATGCAGGCTTTCTAGAAGTAGTTAAATATCCACAATGGGTATCCAATATTGTTGTTGTGCCAAAAAAGGAGGGAAATATTAGAGTTTGCATGGATTTCCAAAACTTGAACAAAGTTAGCCCCAAAGATGATTTTCCACTACCACACATAGATGTTTTGGTTGGCAATGCTACACGTAGTTCCACATACTCCTTTATGGATGGTTTCTCAGGATACAACCAGATAAAAATGGCTCTGGAAGATAAGGCGAAGACAACTTTTGTTACACCTTGGGGAACATATTGTTACAAAGTTATGCCATTCGGTCTGAAGAACGCAGGGGCAACCTACCAGAGAGCCATGGTGACTTTGTTTCATGACATGATGCATAAAGAAATTGAGGTGTATGTAGATGATATGATCGTAAAGTCAAAGAAGGGAGAAGATCATATAAAGGTTTTGAGAAAACTATTTGAGAGGTTGAGGAAATATGAACTAAAGCTCAACCCTGCAAAATGTTCATTTGGGGTTAAGTCCGGAAAGCTGCTAGGATTTATGGTAAGTGAAAGAGGTATAGAGGTAGATCTTGATAAAGTAAGGGCCATCCAATCTATGCCGTCCCCAAAGACCGAGAAGGAGGTAAGAGGATTCTTGGGAAGATTGAACTACATCGCCCGATTTATAGCTCAGTTGACCACAACATGTGAACCTATTTTCCGGCTTTTAAGAAAAAAGAATCTTGGGACTTGGAATGAGGAGTGTGAAGTGGCATTCAATAAAATCAAGCATTATTTACAAAGTCCACCTTTGCTTATTCCTCCTATATCAGGAAGGCCTTTAATACTGTATCTAAAAGTGACTGAGGTAGCTATGGGATGTGTATTAGGTCAACATGACGAAACCCGGAGAAAAGAAAGGGCCATTTATTACTTAAGCAAGAACTTCACTAAATGCGAGTCTAAATACACGGTGATAGAGAATCTTTATTGTGCATTGGTATGGGCGACAAAAAGATTACGACATTATATGTTGTATCACACCATTTGGTTGATTTCAAAAGTGGATCCATTGAGGTATATTTGTAACAAACCCTATCTTTCGAGTCGAATTGCAAGGTGGCAGGTTTTGTTGGCAGAATATGATATAATGTATATGACAAGGAAAGCCGTGAAGGGAAGTGCAATTGCTGATCACCTAGCTAATAACGCTGTGGAAGATTATGAGCCATTAGATTTTGATTTCCCGGATGAAAATGTATTATCAATCGAAGAGGAAGAAGGGAAGACAGATTGGTGGACCATGTTTTTTTATGGGGCGATAAATGTATATGGTAATGGGGCCGGTGCGGTAATAATCTCTCCCGATAAGAAGCAAGATCCGGTGCAGCGTTAAATTACATTTCGAATGCACCAATAATACAGCTGAGTACGAGGCTTGTATCCTGGGTTTGGAGGCCGTATTAGAACTAAAGATTGAAAAAATAGATGTGTATGGTGACTCAATGTTGATTATCTGTCAAGTGAAAGGAGAATGGCAAACCAAAGAAGAAAAACTAAGGCCATACCAGGAATACTTATCCACGCTATCAAAAGAGTTTAAAGAGATAAGGTTCACCCATCTAGGGAGAGAAGGAAACCATTTTGCGGATGCTTTGGCTACATTAGCTGCTATGGCTACGATTGATCTTGGACGAAAAGTGCAACCTGTACATATTGACATCAGAAATAAACCAGCTCATTGTTGCTCGATTGAAGGAGAGATAGATGGAAAGCCTTGGTAGTACGATATCAAGAATTTTGTGAAAAATCAGGAATATCCAGCAGGAGCATCAAGGATGGATAAGAAAACCCTAAGAAGATTGGCCAGGGATTTCTATTTAGATGGAGAGATTATGTATAAAAGATCATTTAACGGAACCTTGCTAAGGTGTCTTAATGAGACAGATGCTAGAAGTGCGTTACAAGAGGTGCATGAGGGGATTTGCTCAACTCATGCTAGCGGCCATATGGTAGCAAGGAAAATACAAAGGGCCGGTTATTTCTGGATGATGTTAGAGAAAGACTGCATCGATTATGTCAGGAAATGTCACAAGTGTCAAGTGCATAGTGATAAGGTCAATGCACCTCCAACTCCGTTGTTTAATCTAGCATCTCCATGGCCATTTGCAATGTGGGGAATCAATATGATTGGGCCTGTTAACCCAAAGGCCAGCAATGGGCATAGATTCATTCTCGTAGCAATTGACTATTTCACAAAATGGGTAGAAGCCAGTTCATACGCCCATGTGACATAAAAGGTGGTTAAAAAGTTCATTGAAAAAGACTTGATTTGTCAGTATGGTCCGCCTGAAAAAATAGTGACTGATAATGCACAGAATTTTAATGGCAAAGCAATTGTGGAGCTCTGTACAAAATGGAAAATCAAGCATTCAAATTCCTCCCCATATAGGCCGAAGATGAATGGTGTTGTGGAAGCTGCCAACAAAAACATCAAGAAAATTATTCAGAAAATGGTAGTCACTTACAAAGACTGGCATGAGATGTTACCATTTGCTCTCCATGCATATCGCACTGCAGTGAGAACCTCGACAAGAGCCACTCCGTATTCTTTAGTATATGGGATGGAGGCGGTGATGCCTTTGGAAGTAGAAATTCCCTCGTTAAGGGTGTTGATGGATTCAGAACTAGAAGAGGTTGAGTGGGCCAAAGTGAGATATGAACAGCTAAATATGATCAGTGAAAAGAGGTAACTACAATATGTCATCATCAGCTTTACCAGAAAAGGATGGCCAAAGCATATGATAAGAAGGTTAGACCTCGTATGTTCCAAGAAGGAGATTTGGTACTAAAGAAGCTCTTAGCTTTACCAGGGGAAAATCTAAGCAAATGGGCTCCAAATTATGAAGGTCCTTATGTAGTGAAGAAGGCTTTCTCGGGAGGAGCTCTACAGTTGTCCAGAATAGATGGAGAAGATCTAGCTAGACCTATGAATTCCGATTCTGTAAAGAGATATTATGTTTAACTTTCTCCTAAAATCAATAAAGTGAAGTTCGGCCATGATTTCTTGGTGTAAATAATCTTTTCTCCCACTGCATTGATCTTACAAAGACTTAATCTTTTTTTAAAAAAAAAATCTGGAAAGATCTGGCTTTATGCATGATTACAAGGAATGTATCATAGGACAATCGAAGGTGAATTTTAAGCATTTCCCGGTAAAGAGGAAACCAAGTCAAACAAACCAAAGATAAAAGACAAAACTAGGTCTTTAAAAGCATTTGGAATCGCATAGATAAAATGTATGGGTAATCACTCTATAATCACGTGTAATTGTCAGTCAGGATGAGAACAAAAGTTTATCAATCTTAGTAAATATGCGTTTGAAATAAGAAAAGGCCATCTTTGTTAAACTGTCACTTTCTAAAGATTATATCCTTTGTGACCCCCATTTGAGCTAAAAAAAAACCCAGACTAGGACCACACCCCATACTAGGGGGCAATGAGAGATCCTTTGTTAGAAAAGATGAAGACAATGGTAGAATCAAGGGTGAAAGGAGGGCTAAAAATGAAAGCCTCATGATTGATAAAAGGCTAAAAAGGAAAAGAGTTTGAGCAAATTGCCAAAAAGAACACAAGGATTTTTACAAGTCAGAACCCAACACTTGGGGGCAAAAAAAAAAAAATCCTTAAGGCAAGTTTCTCCAAACACAACCTACGAGACAGCTTCACAAGAACAGGAGATAGAAGAAGAGTGGTCCTAAGTCTTTAAACCCTTAAACACTTTTTGAGCCTTAAAGCATCCTTTTTCTTTTTCATAACCCACAACTATAATCAACATTACAAGCCCTTTAAAAGTCCTTTCTAATCAAGCGCGTATAACCTGGGTTGATAAACATTGGTCTTACGATTCATTTGACATGATAAATGAGTGATAATCTGTTTTTTTCTATCCATGCAAGAAAAATGCTAATATGAGATGATTTTTGAAACCTATCGAAAAGATCAAACAAAAGATTACCTTGGAGAAAGTCTGATCTAAAGTCAAAACCACATTTTGGAAACCGATAAAACCTTTTTTCGGGGATTGCTTAAAATAACTCTTGATGCATATGTAGAAAGTTTTAGTTGTCATGAACAAAAGCCAAGACTTTTAAAGATTTTTTTGTTTGAAAAGATTTTTGTGCTGAAAAAAAAAACCCTGTAATTGGAGAAAAGACAAATTAAAGTATTGATAAGAGCATGATAAAAAGCAATGACAGATCATGCATTTTTGAAAAAAGTCACTAAAAAGGGGGTTGGGGATTTCCTCTTCGAGATGGGATGGGTAAGAAGGACAATGTGAGAGAAAGATCTCAACACATGATTTCAAACACATGGATAAGGTCATACTAAGAAGGAGTTCTACAAGATGGGGGGGACCTATATTTCAAATCAGGTAAGGATGCATGCATGTCATCTAACCTCAAAGCATTGCACACATATTTTTTATTCGTTACAGGAAAATCCTCAAAAAAAAAAGAAAGAGTCCAACAAGATTGAAAGAAAAAAAGAAAAAAAAGAATCATTGAGCTGATAGTAAAAGAGAATCATTGTTGTGACCTTGGAACGGGAAGAAAAATGAGAAGAACCATACCATTAGGAAATTTTTTTAAAAAAAAGAGAAGGGAGAAGAAAAGGCAAGTTCAAACCTTGCCAACAGGAAGAACATAGATTTTGGTTCTGGTTAAAGGGGATCGCCGTAAAAAGGATCTCGGTTAGCCTAACCACACAGATTTTGGTTCTAGATTGCCAGATAAGATCTTAGGTAACCCAATCAAAAGGGCAGGTCGCCCTTGAAAATAGACCAAAGTGAGTATGTGTGGGCAGGTCACCCGTGAAAATAGACCAAGATGAACATGTGTGGGAGGTCGCCTGTGAAAATAGACCAATATGAGTGTGAGGGCAGGTCGCCCATAAAAATAGATCGTGTGAGTGTGTGGGCCGGTCGCCCCTGAAAATAGACCATGATAAACATGTGTGGGCAGGTCGCCCCTGAAAATAGACCATTATGAGGGTGTGGGCTGGTCACCCCCGAAAATAGACCACGATGAACATGTGTGAGTAGGTCGCCCTCGAAAATAGACTATGATGAACAAGTGCGGGCAGGTCACCCCTGAAAATAGACCATTGTGAGGGTGTGGGCCGGTTGCCCTTGAAAATAGACCAGGATGAACATGTGTGGGCAGGTCGCCCCTGAAAATAGACCAGTGTGAGTGTGTGGGGCCGGTCGCCCCCGAAAATAGACCACGATGAACATGTGTGGGCGGTCGCCCCCGAAAATAGACCAGGATGTGCGGGCAGGTCGCCCCGAAAATAGACCAGGATGTGCGGGCAGGTCGCCCCTGAAAATAGATCATTGTAAGGGTGTGGGCCGGTCGCCCTTGAAAATAGACCAAGATGAACATGTGTGGGCAGGTCGCCCCTGAAAATAGACCGAGTGGAGTGTGTGGGCCGGTCGCCCCTGAAAATAGACCACGATGAACATGTGTGGGCAGGTCGCCCCTGAAAATAGACCAGTGTGAGTGTGTGGGCTGGTCGCCCCTGAAAATAGACCACGATGAACATGTGTGGGCAGGTCGCCCATGAAAATAGACCAATGTGAGTGTGTGCGTCGGTCGCCCCTGAAAATAGATCAGGATGATCATGTGTGGGCAGGTCGCCCATAAAAGTAGACCAGTGTGAGTGTGTGGGCCGGTCGCCCTTGAAAATAGACCATGATGAACATGTGTGGGCAGGTCGCCCGTGAAAATAGATCAGTGAGTGTGTGTGGGCAGGTCACCCGTGAAAGTAGACCAATTTTCTTCAAAAATGGGCAGGTCGCCCAAGATAATGAGATCATTTCCTTTTCTTTTTCTTTTTCTTTTTTTTCTTTTTCTTTACAAGCTTACTATGCAAGACATTGATGATGTTTTTGTTTCGTAAGCATTGTAAAGAGGAGGCATCTATTGTTACCCATTTTTGGGTTCACATAAAAATGAGAAAATACAATATATATATATATATATATATATATATATCAAAAGAAATCCAAAAAATAATAGGAGCGAGAAAAGAATTGTTGGAATGCCGAAAAAAATGACAAAATTGGTTGAGGAGATTCAAACATGCAAAAGGTTGAAATTTGACAGTGAAAGCCCTGTTGATGAGGAAAATTCAATTTTGAGGAAGAAAAGTCCAAAATTAGACGTTTATGGACTCAATTAAATTTTATCCAAGGTTTAATTGAATTTATAGAGGGTTTGATTGCAAGAAAATTGATTTTGTAAGTCAATTTAGGCTTTTATCGGAAGAAATTAAAGTTCTGGGGTCCAATTATAATTTTAAAGAGTTGATTTGGTCAAATCAGGGGCTTAATTGCATAATTATTGAAGTTTGATAGCCAATTAGGGACTTAATTGAAACAATTCGAGACCAAGGATCAAACCAGAAAAGGCGTTAACATTAAGGGATCCAATTACAATTTTGTCGGGGGGCGGTGACCATGTCAATTTGGCCGAATCCCAATTTCTACGCGCAGTTGGCGGGGCCCGGCCCAGCTATATGGGCCGGGTTGGGCCCAGCAAAAAAATAATAAATACATAAAAATATTCAAAGAAATTATTTAAATATCTGTGATTTTCCGTCAATTTTTACTACATTTTAATCAATACCGGTTTGTATTTTTATACTGTAAAGATACAAATCCGGTATTAAAATACCATGTTTTCATCCAGACATTAAAAAAAAATGTTTTGTTTTAATGCATACGGCCAAGTCTCTCAAAAATAAAAAAAATCATATTGTATTTTTATACAACAAAGAAAATTTCAAAAAAAATGTATTAGCATGAATTTTGGCTTTAATAACCAGTTTATTAAAGTCATGAGAACTAGGCCAATATTTCAAAAAATTCTAAAAAAATTATTTTGTTTTCTTTTAATATCTGGGGTTATGATCTTATACGTAAGATGCATTCCGGATATTAAATTTTCTTTGTTGGCATTAAACTGGTTAGGTTTCACCCGATAAGATAAGGATTTCTTTACCGAAGAGAACTTTTCTTAAACAATAGACAGACCAACAAATAGAAAGCACGACATAACCTTAGATTTTATCAGACAATAAAACAATGCAGCTTACCTTAGGTGGGGCGTATTCGAGGTGCTAATACCTTCCCTTTATGCAACCAGTCCCCGTACCCGATCTCTGAGATCAGTTAGGGTTCCTAGTGACCAAAATACTAGGTGGCGACTCCCATTTCATTTCTCCACTAATAAAAGACAAGAATTCCTTGTCTCCCCACATTTGTCACATAAGATAGATTTTGAGGGTGGATGTTTTCGTCGCGACGCCGCACACGTGCGACATTAATATTTTTAATTTTTTTGTTGGTGTTTCCTTTTGTAATGTCTAATTGAAAATTTCAATTTAAATAAATTTTTTTAAAAACCCGCCAAATATTATCAACGACTTTCCCGTCAAAAAATTAAATATTAATATTTAAATATTTTCGTTAGTGTTTTTGTCTATAATGTCTAATTGAAAAATTCAATTGAATAAAAATTTTTCAGTTCATTAATGATGTCGTCCCGAAAAAAAAAAAAAACAATAATTAATAGTGCAATTTAGAAGTAAACAAATTCAAAGCTATTAGGAAAATATCGATGAACATTAACCATCGGTGATCCTATATTTAATGGATACCATGAACAATACAATTGAGAAATGAACAATTCCAAAGCTCTCAAGGAAATATCAATGGACATTAACAGGCGATGAACATGTATGTAATGGACAACATGAATAGTGCAATTGAGAAGTGAAAAGTTCTCATGTTCTCTGGAATATACCGATGAACTTACTTCGTCAATGATACCCTTTGTATTGAACATAATGAACAATGCCAGGGAGAAGGGAACAATTGCAATTCTCTCTAGAATATATCGACAAACTTAATATGTCGGTATAGTTGTTGGTATTTTATAGTCTGTCGGTATTTTCATTGGTGTGCAACAGTTTTATTGCAAAATTGTATATGTATTCTTTATCTATCCATCCTGCAACTACTTAAAATCACAACAACACATATAACACAATAATAATAGTTCTATGTATAATTTTCAAATCATTTAAAATTAATGTTTCCTTGTCATTTAATAATACATTAACATTATTATCATTATATTAAAGTTAATTTCTTCCAGAAATATTATATTATAATTTATAGCATTGCACTTTTGTGTTGTTCAAATTAATCAGAAGTATTGACGGAAAAATTTTGAATTTTCTTCTAAGTCATCAGATGAAGCAACTCGATATGAATCAACAAACTCATCAAGTTGAAAGTTATCATCTCTCATAGTTAATTCATCAACGCCATCCTGAACAACTTGGACACGACCCTTGAGTTTTTTTTTCCACTACAGATAACCAATCAACTCTTGAATGATCCTTTCTAAAAGAATGAGTATATGGTTATAAACTTACTGGCATTGCTTGGAGAAAACAAAGACATCGTCGATATTGTGGAGTATAGCACTTCTATTAATTTTGACCAAACCATGATGAAGATCTACTATGATTTCTCTAACAGTGGTATCATACAAATACCATTTGAATAAAAAGACTTTATTCTCTGTCTATGATATTGCAATTTAATGACATCTTTTAACTTCTAATAATAGTTAACTTAAAACTCATTAGAAGTTGATCACTTAACACAAACTCCACTGTTATATATCTTTCTACCCTAACTACACTTTTTAGTATGAAACACATAACCATTGATGAAATACCTGTTATATCACCTCATCTTTCTTTCAAGACCCAACTTAGTAAATTCAAAGCATTCTCTTCTAATTGATAAACCTGATGATACATGAATTACAACCATTAATATTTAACAATAAATGTGTAATAAAATTGAGTATCCTAAGATATATGAATAATTAAATAATCCTTACATGTGTTCTGAATCATGTGGAAATTATTCATCTTATAAAAAGATTTGAGATTCAGTTAGCTGTGAATTTTAGGACAATAAAAATTGACGATGTTGCCTATAAGAAGTTAAACAATCTATTAGTTTATGATAGTATAAGAGATAAGTTTTTTGAAAGTAATGATATGTTTATAAGTATGATACTTACTAAATAAAAAGTCTCAGTTCATCGCAGTTGAATAACACATGATTATGTGCTTGTCTGAATTTTATTTCTGTCAAATATCTTCCCCTTATAAAGTTTTATAGTACGATTCATCCAGGATGAAAGAATATTGACAAGTTCCCTCTCAAAGGCAATTCCCCATTGTTTTCATGCCTTGAACATGGTTGATTTTTTTCCTCAAGCTAGGCTCGAAATAGTATGAGATAAATATTAAGATCTCTTAAACAATATAAGCCTCTCATATCGAAGTCTCAACATGCGCCTTGTTTTTTTTTTACTTTTCTCTTAAGATTGAACAAGTACTTGTATGGAATTAAATGAATATTTTGAATTAACAAAAGAAAATAGAAGTTTAATTATGATGTATGTGTAATCACTAACCTCTTGAATGGATACATCCAATTATATTAGATCAAGTCTCCAACTTTTGCCTTAAACAATAGATGTATGGGTAGATACTTCATTAAGTTGAAAAACAATGGAAGGAATATCATTTCAAGTTTGCAGATTTTTCAGACAATATTTGTTTCAAGCCTCTCTATGTGTTGTATCTGCAACTTGTTAGAGCATTTATCTCTAAGAAAGTGACTGATCTTCATGAGTGCATCCCATATCCCCTGTGGTAATAAATCTTGGTAAGTTAAGGAATGAGTGTTTGCATAAACACGTGGCAATCATAACTCTTCATTTCATATAATCTATAATTTTTCAAATTCACCAACCTTGATATATTTGAAGCATATCTATGAGAAAAATGTAGACTCTTAAACCATTGGTAAACAAGCAACTATGCATTCCTGTCTAAGGCAAAACTGGCTTTGTGCTTTGCAACCACTGACCCATCATAAAACACATTCCATATTTTTATGGTGACAAAACAAATATATGTTTATTTTGATTTTGATGTTGTCCTTTGTTTTTCTTTTCACGTCCATAACCATGTTAAAAATGTTTTCAAAAATGTTCTTTACAATGTGTATGACATCAATGTTATGATGGAGAAAATTGGTCTTCTAATAAGAAAGGTCATAGAAAATACTTCGCTTTATCCAATTATGAGTTAAACCAAAATCAAGAAACCTCTACTTACTAGATTGAAAACCAAACACAATGTTATTGTTCTACGACACCACATCATATAATTATTCATCCAATAATAACAGCGGTGCAACATTCATTTTAACTCTACCAACAAAGAAGTCATTTTTGTTCCTTTTTTACTTGTGATCCATTTACAAAAACCGTCAGTAGCAATAAAAAAAGATGTTTTACCACCATATATTATTATGAAAGCCTTGTTATTTTCTATACAATATGGACATGATAGTTTATCTATGCATGCTCCAACAAAAAATCATTCCATATACAGGAAAAATCATTGATAGTCCATATCAAAGTTGCCTTTATCTGAAAATTGTATTTCCTTGGTACATCATAAGTTAAAGCCTTGGAAGACCATAACTATTTCAACTCATCAATCAACGGTTGTAGAAAAACATCTATAATCCTACCCGGACTATTAGGAACGAGTATGATTGTAGATAAAAGCATGAACTCCAGCCTCATACTCCTAAGTGACAAGTTATAAATTGTGAGTATCACCTATAACAAGAATAAAGAGCAATAAATTACCTAAATGGATTGAATTTGTTTGTATATAACACAAGACACATGCTCTTTGATTTCACTAAAAACTGAGGATGCACCCTATTAAAATATTTATAGGCTTCACCATTGAAATGGTGCACCATCACTCATTCACCGCATTATATGAATGATGTCATATTATGTACTCAATAGTATATGGTGATATGAATAACATTTATAGTCTGGGTGTGATTAGAAAGTATCTAAGTTTTCTATGTGTGATAAGAGTCCTTCCCCGCTAGTTCTGGATTTATAACGAGCATGCACATATGTTCTACACTCTGTCAATTTTACATTTTTAAAGAAGTACAACATGCAGAAGTTTAGACACATGTCAATTTTCTGGTATTTTTGGCCGATTGGTTTCATTATGGATTTAGCAGTATGGAAGTTCTCTTTCAACCTATTATTTTCAAGCAAAATGCCTCTCACCAATTAGAAAATTCTGTTATAATTGGCCTCACTCAACCCATGGTCTGACTTGATGGTGAACATCTGTACAATTGACAATAATTTACTATGATTTGTGCACCCATCTCATAATGGTTTGTCAGAATCTTATAAAAGATCCAAAAACCTAGTTACGCCTATATTAAGTTCTTCATCTATGATTGGACATCAATATTATAACAGCCTGGCCCAACATGTCGTATATTGTTCATTTTGGGCCTTACCACCCTCACGGTTTTGTTTTGGGTGACGCGAGCCCACTTTTGAGCTTAACGTTCCACATGTTAGCACCCAGCACTACTAATAAGACTGGCTACCAAACCCTCACCCGCCGATGTGGGATATTACAATCTACCCCCCCTTAAGGAGCCCAACGACCCCGTCGGCACAACCGGACAGCTATTGAGGCCAGCTCTGTTACCAAATGTAACAGCCCGACCCAACATGTCGTATATTATCCGCTTTGGGCTTTACTGCCCTCATGGTTTTGTTCTTGGTGACGCGAGTCCACTTCTGAGCCTGAAATCCCAAAACGCGTACAACATGTTAACAACCAAAGACTACTAATAAGGCTAGCAACCAAACCCTCACCCGCTGATGTGGGATATTACAAACATGCATAATCCTAATTCATTCTCATTGCATCCATAACCATATTCTTATAAGGATTACTATTGTCATCTACAACTCCATGCACATTGCTAGAACTAAAATTTGACCCAACCATTCTTTTTACCATGGTCTCGTGAGAAATATATGGTTCTCCGTATGCAAACCAACATAGATGTTTTTCCATGAACCTTTTCTGTAGAAGATGCATCGTTACAAAGTCTGGATCGATAAACTTTTTTTTTTTTTTACACCTCTTACATGGATATCTAATACTGCCTCCACTAATATTTATTAGATTAAATAGTGCATAATTATTAAAACCCTAAACCCCATTACAATAATCCATCTTATGCAACCCTTTAGTTGAATTTTGATACATCCATGAAAGATTATTCATTATTTATATCAAACCTATATAGAATATCAATGACAACATGTATTAATTAATTACGTAAACTAAATAAGTTTACAAACATTGGTTTAACTCAAACTTATTTAATCTATTTTAATAGTACTCTTAATTCATTATCAATTATCTACATAAATTCAAATTTCTATATATTTAACAAAAATTTCAACTCAACAACAAAATTAACAAAATATAAAATGACCCATTTAAATAAGTCATTATTCATTTCATCACAAAATACTTCAATCACACTTTTAAAATAAATTTTATCAATTTACAAACAAATATAATTTTACAAAATCTCAAACAAACCCTAACATGTACAAACCATATATTTATAGAACAAATTTCTATAGAAAAAAGCTATAAAAACAAGTAAACACAAATAATATATATACTACAAAATTATGCAATAAAAATTAACATTTTAAAATTTAATTCAAATAAAAAAATAGATAATTTTGCTTACTTGAAGCGGAGAATCCTCAATAAAATTTAAATCATAACATAGATGCTGACAAACTGAGTGTTAGGGTGGCTAGATTTGTAATGGAAGGTTGATTTATGATAAAATGAGGGGGGGTTTGTTGTTTGTTGCAAAGCAAAATGGAAGAGGAAGAAAAAATAGGGGAGGGGGAGAGGAAGGTCGCTCACTAGGTCATAAATTAAATATTATAAACATAATTCACCGATGAAATTAACTTGTCGGTAATTTTGTTTGTAAAAGTGAAATGTCATTGTACTTTTTAGCTTTTTTTAATTATTTCTTTTCCCACTGTAATTCTCTTAGTATGTGCCATTGAAATATTTTTTTTGGTGTTTACCAATGAATACAATAAATGAATAGTTTGTCAGTAAAGTTCATTGTAATCTACCAATGAAAAATTTTCATCGTTGTTTTTTTTTTCCTGTATTTGCTAATTTTTTGGTAGTGCATCCTTATTACTTCTATAAAAAAATCTTTATTTCCCCTTCCATTCCCATTTTTTATGCAATTGAATTTAAACTATTTGAATTCTTATGATTATTTATTTGGATTTTTTATGTTTTTATTCAAATAATCATGTTGTTAATAAAAAATATTTTTCATTAAAATAAAAAAATACCTGAATAAAAAAATGAGACTTTGGCTAAAGAAGTACATTTTTTACTCTAGAATTTTAATTATTTGAATTTCAAAAGGATTTATTTTAATAGCCTCAAAATTAAATTAAAATATGCTTTTAGAATGGACCCAATCACGCAAGAAAAAAACTAGTCTTCAACTATATAGGCATCAATTTAATCACCAAATAATTTTTAGCACCAATTTTATACTTAAATTTTCAGAAACTTTCAATTAAAGACTTTCATCTATTTTAAATATATTTCATCCATATTTTCATCAATTGTTTTTTAAAGAAACAATGTCATTTTGTAGAGAATGTAATGATTTTTGTTAAGTAAAAGTAACATAAGTCATAACTGAGAAATCATAATAATTTGAAAATAAAATTGATATAAAAAATAGTTTAAATGCAAAACTACCCTAATAATTTGAAAATGTATTGATGTTTGCCCAAGAAAAAATTTGTGGAAGTATCGATCGAGAACGCTGGAATCATAGATTTTACTTCAATCATATCCGATTAACACAACAAGCTTACCTAATACCTTAACAGACAGTTGAGACAATTGTTAAAAGCCAATGTTGCCAGATAAGTTTCTTTTTGGAGTACAGGATGGTTGTGACTACAATTTTATGATTGTAGCTTTAGTTATAGCAATGGTCAAGAAACATTTGGTAAAAATACTTAATGAAATAAACGTTGTTAATAATACAGGGTGATGAAGTACTGAAAAAACATCATGTGTATGTGTGTATTTATATGTATATTTATGTATATGTATATGTATAAATTAGATTTTTTATGGGTTGCGATCGTAGTTCTAGGCTTACAACGTAGACTTTGTAACTACACCTGGTTATTTGACTTGACCAGTGGCTGGGTGTTCACCTGAAAAAACAACCTCCTTATAGAATAAGGACTATCTAATGTATATGAGAAAAAAAACATATGTAATAGCGAGTTATTGTAGAATAAAAAATATTGAATATGAGAACTTGTTATATTTATCTGGTGACTTAAGATATTTATAGATTTTCTTATACAAACCTTATGAATATAAAAATCAAGAAACCCAAGTCAAATCAATCCTTTCCAAAAAAAACTAAATTTAGGTTTGGTTTGAGCTTATCATAATGATAATTTATACCAAGAAACCAAGACTATAAGTAACCAACCCCCCCACCCAACACCTATAATCAGGATGAGAACGAGAAGTATAGAAGATGCTACAAATCTTAGTTAATTCTTTGATAAGTTATAGTAGTTCCATAAGAAACTAAGAATAAGAGAAAACTCTCCCACACAAATTTTATTTCTAAATAATCAATCCATCTCTTTTTTTATTTCAAACCTAAATATAAACTAAATAACACTATTTATACTAGGTAAAACTTTCTAAAAAGTCTGAAAAAAGTAACAAAAGGGTTTTAAATAAAAATAGAAAAAAAAGTCTAAATCAATTAGAAAATTAATGTAATTCCTTCACGGTATCTTGTAGATCTTATTAAAAGGCCTTGTTGATGTTTGATTGAACTAAAACTTTAACCCAATATTAAAGAAGACCTCAATGAACTTTTGCTGAAATTTCAACCTGATTCAACTGTTGAATTAAAAATTATATATGTTAGTATAAAATTATACATTAGAAAAAAAAAAGCTCAATCAGCGAGTAAGTAAGAAAATAAGTTAAATCCACAAATCTTGTAGGAAATAAGACCTAAATATATTAAATATCCCATAAATACCTCGTTAACCTTATTAGTTCTTGACCTCATAATAGACACAATTGACACATGTAATAAATCATTTGATTTAGTTTGGATCACATTATCTTGGTTCATGTAACCTCGGGATATGGACAATTATACAATAATTGATTGATGACAATATTGATGCCCACCATTGGTTATAATACCTCTATTATTGGTGGAGAATTTGATGATTATTAGTGTCATGTTGGGTGGTGTAGGAAATATGATGGTGGATTCATTATGCCATGGGTAGAAATGGGGTGCTAACCTTGTATAAAAGTGTGGACTTGTATAGAATTTGTTAGTAAAGCATATAAAACTTTGTGTGTGTGGACGATGAGCGGTGCATTGTTCTTTCTCGTGACTTGAAAATATGTTGAGGAGTGTGCTCGAGTACAAAATGTATAGCTTGTATAGTGAGGAGGAGAGGAAACAATTTGGGAGTATGAGAGACTTTAGGCAATGCTAGTTTAGTAGTTTGGGCCTAGGCTCAAACAACTAGATTAATTTTTTTAAAAAATAAAACGTGCACAATCATTTGTCTTCCTATTTTTTTAAACAAATATATTTGAAAAACTTAACTAGCAAAAGTGCACGAAGAAAACTTACTTTTTTATTTATTTGGATGTTGTATTTTCTGCAGTTGCACAAAAGTTCTTATAATTTTCATAGCATTTCTTTTTATATAAATGCATATGCTAAGAGTTGTCATGATTTTGATAATGTTACTTTTATGTGGATGCGTTTGTATGAGAGTACTTGTTATTTTGCTAACATTTCTACAAGAAAGAGAAGATTTTAATTATTTTGTTTGTGATAAAAAAGGCAATAAAAAAAAAACAAGTATAAATATAAGTAATATGATTTGTCTATAAGTTTAGAAACATATTTTAGAGGGAAATATCCCATGAGAAATCAGGAGAATGATCCTTGATCCTTTTTGGAGACAAGTAATCGTGCAGACTTGGAGAAGGATTCCTGATCCATTTTGAGATAAAATTGGTCATGGCGACCTGAAACAGATCTATGATCCTTTATGGAGATATTGAGACACAAATACTTAATGAAGAAATAGAGATCTTGTTGTAGAGATTTTTCATAGAGATACGTTTGGAGAAGTGGAGATATCACCATGGAGTTTTTTTATCGCCACTTGATATAAAAATGGGACCCCTAAAATTAGAAGAAATATTTGAAAAATAGAGTCACCACCTAGTTTTTAAGGAAATTAAGAATGCTAAAATATGCTTCAGTTTAAGAGATTTGAGTAAGAGGTTGGTTATACTTAAAGGAAGATAAACATCACCATTAGTGCATCCTTTCTGAAGAAAGACTACCTTAGCTATGTGTGTTCTCTTAAATCTATTTTTATACATGTTATTAATTATCTAAATATTTTCTGAGCTTTTTCATAAGTAATTTAATATTGATCAATGTTCGTCGAAGTTAGTATTAGGCCCGCCTTGAATCAAGAGTCTCATAACTTGATTTTTTTTTGTTTTCTTAATTTTTTTTAATTTTTAGTTTTCAATAAAAAAACATTATGTTAGGCTTATGTTGATCCCTTAGATTATGAGACTCATCGACCTAGATGTTAAAATCCAAGCTATGTTCAAAACATTGCCAACTTGACAAAATCTTGATGAAAACTCATCGATGCCTTTTAGAGCCAAATTTAAGGTTAAAAATGTCATATTAAGCTTATATTGGTCTCTAAAACTAGAAGACTCGTCAACCTAGCCACTAAAAAAACAAGCTTAAATCAAAACCCAATGCTAACTTGAAAAAAACTGGTCGACTTATTATGAAACAAAGAGACACATTGACCTAATTATTAAAAATCCAAGTTTAAATCATGATATGAAACAAGCTTGAAAAAAACTCATCGATGCTATTTTTATTCATTTTTTTAGAAAAAAAATTTTAAATGCAATAACAAGTCAACAACAACATCAATACACATATAGTTTTACATCAATACACATATAGTTTTATTCCAAGACCAAATCATTACATCTTAGATAAACCTATTGCAACTCAGTCTCCCAAGCCAATTACAAGGTAATGAATTTGACCTTATTCCACTTTGAAAATAAACCCCGGGCAACATCATAACTATGGGGTTGTCATTTTATTTTTCATTTTATAGAGTGATGAGTACAAAGTAATTTTTAAAATAGTTATGTAGTGATGGTTGATTAAGGATAAGATGTTGCAAATATCATAGGGGAATATAGGGTGTAAACATTTGATTTCAAGGACATAGGGTTGTAGAGAAGGTGTTTCTTAGTTGAATAATAATGGTTGCAATCTTTAAAGTGGCCAGAAACACTACATTCACTCATTTGAAAGTATCCACTTGATCAGCCAAAAAGTAAAAAAGAAGATGCACGGTATCTTGAATGGTGCCATTTTAGCTAAACCCTACAAATTAGGTTTTTTTATTTATTTAGGATTTGGCAATTTTTAATTTGATCCCTATTCTTTTAATTTTGTTTAATTATACTTGTAATTTCTCCCTAAACTCCTAATTTCATGCAATTGCATCCATGTTAGATTCAATTGCCAGCCTCAAATTTGAGTGTCTTTTACAAGTTGGTCCATAGTTTTTGATTTGTTTAATTGGATCTCAGATGACCATCAAACTTTTAATTTTCTTTGATTTGACTCTCGATTTCTTTGATTTCAGTCCCCGAAGTTACGCACTTTTGCAAGTTGGTCCTTGGTTCATGAAATATTCATTTAAGTCCCTAACTACTCACTAGACTTTGAATTTTATGCAGTTAAGCCCCTGATTTGATCAATTAAACTTTTCAAAGTCCAATTTCAGTCCCGAAACTTTGATTTATTTCAATTAACATCCAAATTGACTCTAAAAATTGATTTTCCTTGTGATTAAGTCCTTAATAAATTTAATTAAACCTACCAAAAATCTAATTGAGTCTTTAAAAACCCAACAAAAAAGCATTTTCACTACTGGGCCCTATTGTTAATCAAAATTTGGGTTGCTAATTTTGCTAATCTTGAAAATTTTGGTCTATCAACTTTTACTTCGATTTTTGGTCTTTCACCAACATACTTAGGGGGTCCTTTTTAGGCCTTTTACATGCGTATTCCATTGTATATTTTTTTATTTGTATTTTTCTTTGTTTTCTCTAGCTTTTTTGTTTTTATATAAAAAAAAGGTAACAACAATATATGTCATAGTAAGAATAAAAATTACTAGGATATCTAATAATTTAATATTGTTCTAATCTCATCATGTTGAGAAAAGTTTTGACAACTTTTTTAAAGGTGAAAATAGCAGTATCAATACACCAATTGATATAAGTGCACATCTATTCCAAACTAAAAATATAGTAATAAACCAAATAGAATATACTTGAATAATTTGGAGTTTGATATATGTTATGAACCATATAACACCAAATAATCCATACTCGTAATCTAAGATGTACTCAGACATTGGATACCTAATAACATTGGAAGGGTATAGTGATGCAAATTGAATATCCAACACTAAGAATCCAAAAGCCACTAGTTAATATATCTTCACACTCGGTGAAACAGTTGTGTCATAAAAATGTTCTAAGAAAATGTGCATCACAAAACCCATGATGAAAAAAGAGTTTCTTAATCTTAATAAAGCTAGAAAGGAAATGGTTTTGAAATTTTTTAAAGGATATTCCATATTAGTTATAACTATGGCTAATAATAATTTGTGTCAATTGCAACAATTAGTTAGCAATATAAAAGCATAGAGTAGCAAGTATAAAGGTAACTCTAGACATAAACATTTAGGTATAATATTTTTAAACACTTGCTATCTAATAAGATAATTTTTATTAACTATGTAAAGTCATAGGTATATATTACAAATTTGCTAACTAAAGGTTTGAAAAGAGAGCTTGTGTATAATTTATTAAAGAAAATGAGCTTAAAGCCATCAAATACAGAGTGTAATAATAGTAATCCTACCTTGGTGAATAAAGATCTCAAGATCTAGATTCAAATGAAAAACTAAGTCATATGACATTCTCAATAGCACTAAAAAAATATATTTTTTGCTTATTCATATGATGAAAAAATGTGTCACCTACAGTGCTCTTAGATATATTCATATTTAGGTATATTGAATGGAGTTTAATAGAATATTCCTAATGAAATATAACCAATATGAGTGAAAAACATGGTTATTTCCTTGAGAATTTTGAAAAATATAAATTCTCTAAAACACTTATGTATTGAGAATTGTTTTGGGGGAGAAAACACAATCATGCGAACCAAAAGAAATATCAAGATAGAGAACTCTGTGAATACTATTGTGTGAATTTACACAACAAGTCAAATAATTCAAGATATTGTGTCACTAATTAGTTGAGTAACTTTGATAGTATTTCACTAAGAACATTCATGCGGAAGATTGTTAGAACTTTCTTTTAACATGGCTAACAAACACATTCAAAGCCAAATTAAAAATGGAGTTTACTCACTTTTAGAGTTAAAATTTTATTAGAAATTGCTTCCCAACATTAGTGCTTTAATATGAAACATTAATATGACTAAAACAAATTATGGATAAAAAAAATTCTCATAAAACCCTCGGTTAGCATGTTTTGTGAAATCCAAAACTCTATATTCCACATAGAAAGAAGATAAATTGTTTTTTTTTTGTAGCTGATATAATAGAAAGTTTTTTTTAAAAAATGAAAATGAGCATGTATGACACCAAAGCATTTAAAGGGGATAGGCCTTAAGTGAAGTGGGCTTTGGGCTTAAACTTTACACATATACTTACTTGGCTCCACTTGGCACAAAACAACACTACCTGGACTCGAACCTTGATCCCTACGTCTAAAGTCTTAAGTCTTGAGTCAAGATTTGGACATGATCTTGTGCTTGAGTTTGAGTTTGAGTTTGAAGTAAAATAATTTTTTAATTCATAATTGTTTTTGCCATCCATTTTTGTTTAGTTCATCCATAAATAAAAAGTTTGAACAATTTTATTTTTTAAGTAAAATCATCTAGTTTTAAAGGCAAAAACTAACTTTTTATCTTTTATGGTGGATAATTAAGGTAAAATGGCAAGAACTTTCTTTAGTTTTGGTTTTAAAAGTCAATATAAAAAGGGGTTGAAGGGGAGATAAAAAAGGGTTAAAGGGGAGGTGTTCTGCATATCTTATTGTAGCTCTTTTGCCTTTTTCTTTATTATTTTTATTGCCTCTAGTTTTGCCTAGTCTTTTGCTTTTTTCTCTCTTTATTCTAGAGTTTAAATTTTAGTACTTTGTAGAGAGATATTAAGTTGAATTATTCATTTGATTTGTAAACTTTTAAAGAAAGTGAATCTTTAATTTTATTTTTTGGGAATAAGATCTTTTAAAAGTTAAGTTATTGAAATCTTGAAAGATTATTTGCAAGAAAATCATTTAAGTGACAATTTTAATCTTAAAAATAAAAGGTTTAATTATTGACAACAACATTTTCATTTCTTGGTCCAAATATGTTCTGCATTAATTTTATTTCAAGTATAATAATTTTTTTAAGTACATGTTGGGATATATGCTAGCATCTTGGTTGATTCATTTTGAATATTCTATTATATGTTTAATATGTATACTAGGATTTTGTTCTTGTTCCAACGCAAGTTTAAGTACTTATAAAATTGTATGCAATTACAACCAAACAATTACAACCTTTAAATATCCTACAAGAAAAGGACAAAAGAAAAGAATAGAAAAAAGAACTAGTAACAATTTGTCATAGAAGCTGCTCATATCAGGCCACTAGAGAAAGGAACTGCTGTTTGAGGTAGCCACTCATTCCCCAGCAAGAAGCCAGAAACAGTGAAATTAGCAGCATCAGTGGCGTTAATAACGTGGAAACCTGGCCATGTTACCCTGTTTGTAGTATCAGATCCCGGTCCAGTGTTATTATACTCTGCATAATATGATGTATTGAGTGCGAAATCTCCATTCCATATTTGCCAACCAGAAGGATTTATCGATGTATCCATGAAACTTTGCATGTAAACAGTTCTTGAATATTCCTTCCATGGTCTCCCAAGATATGTTTGGACCGTCATATTGCTTGAAGCCAAATCGTCAGCAGCTGCAATATTACAATTGTGTATAGAAGTGCCTGTGTTTTGGTTCGGGTCTTTTCTACCTTGGGCAGTGATGGCATTGAATTGGCCACTCATAGGTAGCCGCGGATACAAGTTGCAATTCTGGAAAACAACAGCAGCATTGCCAAATATAAAATCAACAGTACCATAGATATCACAATCCCTGTAGAATTGTCTCAGAGAATGGGTGTATAAGGTATCCTGGTACCCTTCAAAACTGCAACTATAAAATGTGGAAAAATCAGCTCCACTTCGAAGAGCTACAGCCTGATGCTTGACTGCCCCAGCTGTGTTCCGGAATGTTATGTTCACTGCAACAAAGTTTTGTCCAACTACAGCTGCAACATGGATCACAAATCTGATTAATTGGCTAGATTAAGTCCATATAATTGTTTGGTAATTAAAAATTATAAAATTTGCTAGTCTACTCTAAGACCACGTCGAAGGTATCAAGCTCTTACCAAATGTAGCAGAATTGAAAGTAGTCCACCCATCAGCAACACTACGATTCCCAGTAATCACCGTCTGATTTATGCCATCTCCTACCATCATCAAATATCTCTTGTTCTTTGCAATGGACACATACTCTTCATAAATGCCAGCGGTGACATAAATCATGAAGTAGCCATTACTGCCGTTGGTTTTATTTGGAGCTGCAGCAATAGCATCATTGATGGTTGTGAAATTCCCTTGTCCGTCCTGACGCACCGTCACTATATCACTAACCTCTACATCGTTATTCTCTGCCTGGAGAAGCTTTCTCCCACTGACTGATTCGTAAATTGCATGGTTCCTGGCAGACATTTTGAATGGCAATCGTCCATGTCTGAATGCAAGCTGCTTGCTTTTAGGCTGCCATGTGATCCTTTTCTTCATTTTAGGAACCCAACCTTTGGTGAAAAAAGCAAGAGAAACACTATAAAGTTTTGCGTCATCAGACAAAGGGACTGAGAGACCGTTCCTTACACTCCAGGCAGAAGATGTGGCCTGCAGGCCATCTAAACAGGTTTCCTGGTTTGTTAGAATGGCACTTAGCAAAGTTTGTACATCATCAGCTTTCAAAGCGGGCAAAGTTTTACTAGTAGCATTGACAGTTTGAAAGGAGCTCAACAAAAACTCTATGTTTAAATTAGCTAGAAACCGGCAATCCTCAAGAGCCCTAGTTGCAGTAATAGACAAACTGGAGCGGCGTAAGAGATATTTATCAACTAGGTTCAAAAATTTACGGGATTGTGATAGAGACTTGCGGACGCAAAGTCGGGCAGAGTCATAGACATTGGTAGACTGCTTAGGGAGAACAGATTTGCAATAGGAAGGGTCTGGGGTGTCGTTGCAAAGGGTTCCAGGGCTGACAGGACTACTTGGAGAGACATCTGCTAAAGATGGAGAGAAAAAGAAAGGAAGAACAGCAGCTATTACTAGTAGAGAGATGAGTTTAGAAGCCATTATTTTTCGGACAAAGGGGAACTATAAGTAGCTAGTTTGAGGAAATTGTGTAAATGGGTTCGCTTTATTTATAGACTGGAAATTAAGTGGTTTATGACTGGATTCATATTACACCATGGCTGTTAGTGATATTTGTCTGGTATGCAGACAATCTTGTATTTTACGAAGTCAATTTTCATGACTTTCTGAAAAACGCGTAGGTCTCCTATGCTGCCTAAGGATATTTGCTGAATATTTTTTAATTTTTCCACGAACATTATATTGTTATCCATGCAGGTTACTATATAGGAGTATTCTGAGTAAACGTAGTCTATCCCTAATTCCACTTGCTATTCGGTGCTAGTCGTTCTTCAACGGTTCTCTACATGCTGCTAAGTCTATGATCTCACTTTCTTTCTTTAATCAGCTGACTAAGTCTATGATCTCACTTTCTTTCTGTAATCAGCTGGAATTAATTTTTATTATCATCTCGTTTACAGTAACGAGTTGCTACTAGAATGAGTTACCGTAGATATAATGAGAAGAATCTGAGTGTCCAAGTGCTCTTCATTCAAGGAAGGCAGCAATCAAATTGCAAACAAAAGTTAAGGGAGAGTAAATTGTCAAAGAATTGATTTGTTCTCTTTCTCCTTATAGTCAAATCATTGGTTTGGCCTGTCTCATAGTTACGATAACAAAGCTGGTTGCAGCAACACGGCTCCTAGATTTGAAAATTATAACTATATTTATTTTTATGTTTTAAAAATATTTTTAAAAATATTTAAAACAATTTTAATTTTATTTTAAATTAATATCTTTTTAGTGTTTTTAAATTAATTTTGATAAACTAATTTCAAAAATAATTTTATAAAAATAAAAAAAATATAAAAATATTTTAAAAAACAATCATAACTTTTTTTTTTTTGTCTATAAAGCTGTAAAAACCTTAAATTCCTCTTGGAAATTTAGATTTTTAGGAGAGCTGGGCCCAGAAAACTCCAGTTAATGACGGTCCGATTGCTTCTAGTTACATTATGCAAACTTAAATGCACATTAAGCTGTAAGATCTTCAAATCTCACGGGAGATAATAAAAAAAAAGTATATTTAAAATGTGGATGATTCATGTAAGATGTAATCATAGAAAAAAAATCTTAATATGTAAAAACGAAGAAGAAGACACTACCATCTCTCTCTCTCTCTCTCTCTCTCTCTCTCTCTCTCTATATATATATATATATATATATATATATATATATATAATTACTAAAACTCTACGCTACTTAAAAAGAAAAAATAAGAATTGTATAGTGCTTTACTATTCATATATAAAAGTGAATAATTAAAGTTTTTTATCTATTTTTTTATTTTTTTTCTTTTTATTTTTTTCAATTTTATCCTTCAATATTTTATTTATTTTCAATTCATATAATTTATGTTTATTTGTTTTCTATGATATTATTATAGTATTAATAACCGTCCCAACATTTAATTGGTGCTTAATTTTTAAAAAAATATATTTTGTTATCATATGATTAAATAAAAAATATTTTTAAACTTAGTGGGTCCATGATCCCAGTTATGAGTTTTGCGAGTTAAACCGCGAGCCTGAGTTAATCCAATATGTCGTTATCTTAGTGATAAAAAATATCATCTTGATTTTTATTTTTTAAGCCAAGACACTCTTTTATCAGTTATCCAAGTTACTTTTGAACCAGTGATATCGACTAAGTCACCTAAAATCAACCCCCATGCGGGTTAATTTTAAATATGGGCCAAGCAAGAAGTGGGGTTAAAAGATTTCAAGGTTAATCCGCAAGGTCAGATTTAATAACAATGACAAATAGTTTTATTTTTTAAATTTCATCTTCCATTTTTTTCTTTCAATTGAATTCTTTTTTACTTTTTTTTTATCAATTTTATCCTTCAATATTTTATACGTTTTGAATTGGTATTCATAATTTATTTTGGTTTGCTTTTTATGAGGTTAATTTAGACTCAAATCAACATCCTGGTATTTGATTGGTTCTTAATTTTGTGAGTTTCTATTTTTGTTATCATATCATTAAGCAAAAAATAATTTAAGAAAAGAAAGTTCTTAAACTTAATGGAATCCATGATCTGAGTTGCGGGTTTGACGAATTAAATCACAAAGCCCAAGTTGATTTAATATGTTGATTAAAAAGAGATATTATCTTGAAATTTTTCAAAGTGAAACCACGTTTTTACTAGTTTTCTAGATTGTTTTTTTACCAATCAAGTCAACTAAGTCACCTCGAAGCAACTTTCACATGATTCAATTTGAAACCGAGCTAGGTAATTTTTCATAATTAGTAGTGAGTTGTTCATATTTATCATCAAAATGAGTCGTCTGATCCTATACCCGTTGGTTTAACATTGCCATGAACTTTGAAGTTTGAATGCTCAAAATCGATTGCGAGCATCCAACTGTTAAAGCATTACGGGTTATCTATAAGTTCTTAGTTGTAGTGTTAAAGAGTCCGTACATCTGATTTCTATTGGGCCCATTGGATGATCCTACCTCCAACCACAAATCTGGATCAATATCTGGATGGGTCGAAGGATCATCCCTATATCTCTCCTTTGAAGTTTGAATGCTCAAAATCGATTGCGAGCATCCAACTGTTGAAGCATTACGGGTCATCTGCAAGTTCTCAGTTGTAATGTTAAAGAGTCCGTACATCTGATTTCTATTGGGCCTATTGGATGATCCTGCCTCCAACCACAAATCTGGATCAATATCTGGATGGGTCGAAGGATTATCCCCATATCTCTCCTTCAACCAGCTATTATATGTATCCTAGAAAGAAAAAAAAAATAGATTCATCAAATTCAAGGAAATAATAACTTAAGAAAAAAAATGATTGAAAACCATCATACCACAAAGTGTTGAGCTTAGCTATCAATGAATTATTGCGTCCCATTTTGGTGGTTATTACTCCGCATATACGTTTCAACAAAAAGCTCTATTGGGCTAGACTCATATCCAAGAACCATAGCCTGTAATAAGAGAAATATTGTCAGTTAATTATATTTATAAAAAACAACTAATAAAAAAATAGATGCAATAAAAAAAATCATCCCATCCACTTTGCATGCAAAATGAATGTAATGAAGCCACTAGTGTGCGTGGTAATAGAACCATGAACACCCTGGTTCTAGTTATTTGTACCAGATTATGACCTTTGACTGAAATGTGCAGACATCACATGTTGAATGTATTCCACCTATACAACCTCTAAGATGTATGACAGTCTGAAATCCTTCCAAACTATCATGTCATTTTAGCTTGGAAGCTCTTTTTTTTCATATATTTTTTGGCTTTCTTTTATGCCTCGAACAAAAAATCACGAGTAAATGAAAAATAAAATTTTAATATTTGGAATAAAAAAATTATTTTAAATTCGATCTTACCTAATTGCAGCGTGATTCTTCCAAACCTTTGTAACATTATCATCAGCTCTCTCCCATTCAAATTTTCCTATGAAGTAAAAATTTATAAAAGGAAAATTACAGTAATTTAAATAAACTATCAAAATTAACATAAAAAATATTGAAGTTAATATTAACCTTGATCCTTGAAAACCATGCATCAACCTGTGGTTTCCATTCAAGAAGTTTGGAAACTTGACTACATTAAAACAATAGAATTTCCATCGACAATTTAAACATCTATAGAAATCTCATTGTTTGTAAACTTGAAATTGCATTCGTTAAATGATATTATTTTTTCATCTATAAATATTATAATATTATAGTTTATGGCAATACACATTTATGTTGTGAAAATTAATTAGAATTCTCTTCTTCTTCGTTAATTGACTCATCATCATCTCCATCACAATCTTGTATGTTTATTTCATTGTTATTATCTTCATCGACTTATGTATGTTGGCTAGAGTTTAAAACATCATTCAACTTCTCAGCATTAACATCAATAAAAATATTCTCGGCGATGCAAAAATTTGAATTTTTTTAAGTCATCAGACGAAGCAACTTAATATGGATCAACTAACTCACCAAATTGAAATACATCATCTTCCATAGTTAATTCATCGTTGTCATCCTGAACAACCTCGACATAACCCTTGGATTTGGTTTTCACTATAGACAATCAATTAGCTGTTGAACGATCCTTTCTAAAGAAAGAATTGTATATGCCATAAACTTGTTAGCATCGCTTGGCGAAAACAAAGACATCATTGACGTTATAAAGTCTAGCTTTTGAATTAATTTCGACCAAATCATGATGGGGTTCTACTCTTATTCCTCTGTTAGTGGTGTCATACCAATAATATTTGAATAAAAATACTTTATTCTGGTCGCTATGATATTGCAATTCAATGACCTCTTCCAACTTTCAATAGTAGTCAACTTCAAACTCATTAAAGGTCGATCCCTTAACATAAACTCCATTATTATATTTCTTTCTTCCATACTCATATTCTTCAATATGAAACACATGTCCATTAATGAAATATCCATTATGACACTTCACCTTTCTTTTAGGACACAAACTTAGTAAAGACAAAGTAACACTAGCATTCTCTCCCGATTGATAATCCTGGTACATAAAGTACAACCATGAACAATTAATGAGAAATGTGTAATGAAATTAAGTATCCCGAGAGATAAGAATAATTAAACAGTACTTTACATGTATTCTAAATCACGTGGAAAATTTAATCAAAAGATTTGAGATATAGTTAGCTATGAGTTTCGCAACAGTAAATATTGACGATGTTGCTTGCGAGAAATTCAACAATGTATTAGTTTATGATATTATAAAAGATAAATTATTATAAAATAATGACATGTTAAATAGTATACATATTGAATAACATGTTAATTATATGTTTTTCTTAATTCTATTTCTAACAAATATCTTCTCCTCATAACATTTTTTGGTACGGGTCGTCCAGGATGGGAGAATATTAACAAGTTTCCACTCAAAGGCATTTCCCCATCATCGTCATGCCTTGGAACGCAATTGATTCTTGTTCTCAATTGAGGCTTGAAATAGTACGAGATAAATATTGAAATCTCTTCAACAATATAGGTCTTACATATCAAAGCCTCAACATGTGCTTTATTTTTTACTTTTCTCTTAAGATTGAATAAGTACCTGCATGGAATTAAATAAATGTTTTGAAATATGCTAAGAAAGACAATAAAATTTTAATTATGATACATATATAAACATTAATCTCTTGAATGGATACATCCATCTATATTGGATTGGGCCTCCAACTTTTACCTTAAACGGTAAATATATGGATAGATGCTCCATCGAGTCGAAAAACAATGGGGGAATATCATCTTAAATTTGCATATTGTTTGGATGATATTCTTTTCAAGCCTTTTCATGTATTGTGTCTATAACTTGTTAGAGCATATATCTTTAAAGAATTGATTGATCTTCGTAAGTGCATTTCATATACCCTTTGACAATAAATCCCAGTAAGCTAATGGAATGAGTATTTGTATAAACATGTGGAAGTCATGGCTCTTCATTCCATACAATCTGCACTCTTCCAAATTCACCAACCTTGATATATTTAAGGCATGTCCATCAGGAAAACTCGAACTTTTAAGCCATTGGTATACAAGTAACTATGTATTCTTGTCTAAGACGAAGTTGACTTTGGGATTTGCGACCCGTGGCCTAATATAAACAAACTCCATATTTTTACAGTGATAAAACAAAGCTATATCCATTCTAGCCTTGATATTACCTTTGTCTTCTCCTTTATGTCCATGACCGTGTTGAAAATGTTCTCAAACATGTTCTTTTCTATGTCCATGACATCAAGGTTATGACAGAAGAGATTGGTCTTCCAATAATGAAACTCTCAAAAAGTACTTTGCTTTACCCAATTATAGGTCAAACCAAAACCAGGAAACTTTTGCTTATTGGATTGAAAACTAAACACAATGTCATTGTACTTCAACACCACGTTATACAATTCTCTACCTAAAAGAAGTGGAAATGAAACATCCCTTTCAACTCTGCCAACAAATAAGTCATTTTTATTCTTTCTACATTTGTGATCCACTGGTAAGAACTACCAGTGATAGTAAAAAAGATGTTTTACCGATGTTTTTTAACATGAATGCCTTGCTACTTTTTATACAATATGAACATACTAATTTTTCATGCGTGTTCCAACCAAAAACCATTCTATAAGCTGGAGAATCATTGATAGTCCACATCAAAACTGCCTTCATTAGAAAAATTTATTTCCTCAATACATCATAAGTCAAAGGCCCGAATGACCATAACTCGCTTCAACTCATCAATCAACGGTTGAAGACAAACATCTATATTTTGACCTGGGCTATTATGATCGGGTATGACCATAGATAAAAACATAAACTTCAGACTCATACGCATCCCTGGTGGCAAGTTGTAAATCATGAGTATCATCGGCCAACAAGAATCAGGAGCAAAAAATGACCTGAATGGATTGAATCTGTCTGAACATAACCCAAGATGCACGTTCCTTATCTTAATTGAAAACTGAGGATGCACACTGTTAAAGTGTTTCTAGGCTCTACCATCGAAAGGGTGCACCATCACTTTATCCATTACATCTTTTGATTGGTGCCATATTATGTGCTCAACAATCTTTGGTGATATGAATAATCTCTGCAGTTTAGGTGTGAATGAGAAGCATCTAAGTTTTCTATGTACGATAAGAGTCTTTTCCCTGTCAGTCATGAGTTTATAACGAGAATGCTCACATGTTTTACACTCAGTCAACTCTGTATTTTTAAGGTAATACAACATGTAGAAGTTTGAACACATGTAAATTTTCTGGTACCCTAGACTAAGGGGTTTTATTATGGACTTGCAACATATAAGTTCTTTTTTAGCCTTTTTCCTTCAAGTTAAATGCTTCTCATCCATTCAACAATTCTATCATGACCGGTTCACTCAACCCATGATCTGACTGGATGTTGAACACTTATGCATTGACAGATAATTTATTGTGATTTGTGCAACCATCATAATGGTTCCTTGTATTCTTTTAAAAGATCAAAAAATCTGGTCGCATCTGCATTAAGTTCTTCATCTATGATTGGATATTGACTGATATGACCCTGATTCATTCCCATCACATTTATAACCATATTCCTATAAGGATTACTATAGTCATCTATAACTCCATGCACGTTACTAGAACTAGAAGTTGACCCAACCATCCTTTCTATGATGGTATCGTAAAGAACATATGGTTCTCTGTATGCATACTAGTATAAATGTTTCTCCATGAACCCTTTTTATAGAAGATGCATCATTACAACATCTAGATCAAGAAATGTTTTATTTTTACACCTCTTGCATGGACATCTAATACTCCTCCACTAATATTTTTCGGATTATATAGTGCATAATTAATAAAATCTTGAATCGCATTACAATAATTGATCATCTGCAGCCCTTGTTGTGAATCTCTATATATTCAGGAATGATCATCCATTACTTATATCAAACCTATAAAATTAATGATGACAACATGTATTAATTAACTATGTTAACTAAATAATTTGCAAAAATATTGATTTAGCTCAAACTTATTCAATCTATTTTCATAGTACTCTTAACACTACAAGATTTCATAGTTTTACCGATGGACCAATTCCGTCGGTGTGTGATTAGAAGTTCGTTGGTGATTTTTTTACCGACGTCATCACCGACGGATTACATCCGTCGGCTTTACCTTTGTCGGTGATTCCCCCTTCCGTCGCTATATCGATCGAAAAAACAAAAAAACCATTTGCCGATGGTTTTACAGATGGAATTTGCGCGCCAAAAAAAAAGATTCTCGCTTGAAATATACCAACGGATTTTTATTCGTCGGTGATATTGTGATTGACCGATGGAATCTATCCGTCGGTAAATCCGTCGGTGATTGTATGAAATACCGACCGAATATATCTGTCTGTAAATTCATCGGTAGTGGTGGCAGCTATCTATTAAATGCCGACGGATTAATTCCATCGGTAAGTCTGTCGGTGAGTGTTTAAAATACCGACCGAATTCATCCGTCGGTAAAATCCTTGGTAATAGTTTTTTTCTTAATTTTTTTTTTAAAATTATTTAGGATATATATTATAAAATTATATAAATTAATTGTAATACAAACCAATTATGCAAATAAAATTTATATTAAACATAAAAAAAAACAAAGTTAAATAATATTCATTACAAACTGAATATGTTTCAAGAAAAATATTAAATGAAGTTTTAAAGGTAAATAATGTTGATTACAAATTAATATAAAGGTGGAGTTGGAGGAGGAGGAGGAGATCCTGGAGGAGGCTGGTGGTTATACGGTAAAAAACGATTAGGCGCACATGTTCCACTATTTGCCATGTTCATAATCATTTCGCGAAGCCGTTCATAAGCTTCTTTTTGTTGTTCATAAGACGCTTCATACTCGCTTTTTGTTGTGCTTGAGACGCTTTGATTTGCTCGGACTCCGCTCTTTGTTGTGCATGAGACGCTTTGAGTTGTGTGTACTCCGCCGATAGGTTATCGTATTTCTCGGTGAGCGAGCCGTGTGTTGCTTTGCAAGGCCACGAACTCCTTAGATTGGGAGCTCAATATTGATTGGGAGCTCCCAACGATTGAAACACTACGGGTCGACCGCAAGTTGTCGGCCGTAGTGTTGGAAAGCCCGTAAACCCGATTTTTATCGGGTCCACCCGACGAGCCAACCTCTATCCACAAATCCGGATCGAATTCCGGATGGGTCAAAATATCATCCCCGTATCTCTCCCTCAACCGATTATTATAGGTCTCCTGAAAAAAAAAAAGTAATCATCATATTCAATACAATAAACATAATAACTTACATAATAACTTACAAAATAAAATGGTTGAACAAACATACCACGAAATGCTGAGCACGGTTATCAACGAACTATTGCACCCCCTTTTGGCGGTCTTGACTCCGCACGTGCGTCTCCACAAACAGCTCCATCGGGCTCGGCTCACGTCCAAGAGACGCAGCCTATAATGAAAAAAGATATATTAACAACAATTGAATTTAACGATATATTTCATTTAAATTAATCTTACCATCTGTTTCACATATGCAGCAAACATAATGGAGCCGCTAGTGTGCGTTGTCACCCCGCCATGAATTGGCCGATTTTGGTTGCCAGCACCTGACTGTGAGCGTCATGTGAACCGCTCAGATGTCACGTGCTCAAGATAGTGCTGTTATATATCTTCCGGGATGTATATCGGTTTGAAATCCCTCCAAACCAAACATCGTTCCAGCCTTGAAAACCCCTATCCCTCGCGGTTTTTTTTGCCTTTTTTTGTGCTTCACACCAAAAATCACGCAACTTACTTCACGCAACCAAAAATTACATTTCGAAACATAAATTTTTGTCTCAAAAAAATCTTGTATTGTTTTCGATCTTACCTAGTTGCCGCGTGATTTTCCCACCCTCCTCACAACAAGTGTTATGCTCACTTGTCCCAAGAATTTGTCTTTGTGTATAAATAAACAAGTTTAAATAAAAATAAAAATTTATTTATAATTATATTAATAAGCTGAAAATTATAAATTAATACCAACCTCAAACCTGTTAAACCATGCATTGATTTGAGGCATCCATTCAAGATGCTTGGATATCTGACTCCATTGAAACAATGGAATCTCCATCGACGATTTAAACGCCGATGATATTACTCGGGCGGCTTCAATGTTTGTGAACTTGAAAATAAATGAAATAAATTCAATAGTGATTACTTCATAAATTATGTTGTAATTTAAAAAAAAACTAAAACCTTAACAAACTTACATTGAAAGGTCGTCCTTCCACTGTGCCTCATACTTGCGGGTAAATTGAGTCCACTGCGAAGGCATGCCGCCTCTACGCTGTGAAGTACCGCTGGAAGAGGCAGCATTGGTTGACGACGCAGGTGGTGTAGTGCCTCTTCTTGAGAGGCACCTAAGGAAATATCATTCTCGCTGCTAGATGAACTAGCTGCGACCGTACTTGAGCGACCAGCTCTGGTTTTCATTCTACGCATCTACACAATTTGATACAAATAATTATATAATTAAATTCAAATGTAAAAAAAAAAATTCGACAACACCTCCCCTATACCGGATATTACCCAAATCCACAAACCTGCACATATTAACAATAGCCACAACCAATTTACCCAATCTATACTAATTATTCCAACATATTCAATTACTAATCCTAAGGTAAATTCAACATTAAGAATTACAATTCAAGTAATTATTCAATAATTATGCCAATACAACAAAACAATAAATTAAAAAAAGAACTCTAGAATAACAATCAAAATAAATGGAAAAAATTAAACACAAAGCATGCAATAATAGAGTAAAACTAATAATTATTCCAACATATTCAATTACTAATTCTAAGGTAAATTCAACATTAAAAATTACAATTCAACAAATTATTCAACAATTATGCCAATACAACAAAACAATAAATTAAAAAAAAATCTAGAATAACAATCAAAATAAATTGAAAAAATTGAACACAAATCATGCAATAATAAAGTAAAATTAATAATTATTCCAATATATTCAATTACTAATTCTATGGTAAATTCAACATTAACAATAAATATTCAACAAATTAACTAATAATAATTATGCCAATACAACAATAAAAAATATTCAATAAATTCAAAAAAAAAAACTATAGACTTTAGCAATGAATTATGCAAAAAAAACTATAGACTTTATCTACATTACAAACAATACACCAAAAGAAAATAACCAAAAAAATAGCAAAAAAAAACCATTAAAGTAAAATGAAATAGAGGAAACACTAACCTTTTAAACTAATGGAGATTCACGATAAAAAAAAGCTTGAGACTTTATCTACATTACAAACAATACACCAAAAAAAAATAACCAAAAAAATAGCAAAAAAAACCATTAAAGTAAAATGAAATAGAGGAAACACTAACCTTTTAAACTGATGGAGATTCACGATAAAAAAAGCTTGAGATCGCCCGAAGAACGGAGAGGAAAAGAATGGTGAAAAACTGAGGAGAAGAGAAAATGAACTGAAGAGGCGGTTGGGGGAGGATAAATACCAATTTTACTGACGGATTCACTGACAGCTATATAATTAATTATTATTTTAATTTATTCCATCGGTGAGGTGTTAAAAATTCACCGGTAACTTTTGAATTTCGCACCAATTTTTTTAATGGCCCTCCATATTTTTCGCAGTCCGTCGGTAAATCCGTCGGCAATCTGACGCGGTCATAGATGCATTTAATGCACAACCCTTTGATATTCGCGCGGTCCGTCGGGAATTCTTTCGGTAAAATTGACAACGTACCGACGGCTATATATTTGACGGTGTTGCTGTCGGTGATGTGATGGCATTTCAAGTAATTATTTTCGAACTCTCTATGAAATGCCGACGGACTACGTCCGTCGGTGTGGCTGTCGATGATGTGGTGGCATTTCAAGTAATTATTTTCGAACTCTCTGTGAAATGCCGACGGACTACGTCCGTCGGTGATGTGGTGGCATTTCTAGTAATTATTTCGAGTCACAAAATATATCATCCATTTTCAAATAATTATTTCAAGTAATTATTTCGTAATTGTGGCATTTCAACTAATTATTTCAAGTAATAAATATTTTGTGTTTCAAAATATATCATCCATAATCTAAATTACATGAAAAAAGGGGTTTTACATAGGGCTTCATTTTGGTAGTTAGTCAGAATTTTCTTCTTCTTCGTCATCAATTGAATTGTCATCACCTTCATCGCAATCTTCAATTTGAATATCATCTTCTTCATCAACATTTGCTTGTCTGCTAGAGCTCAAAAAAAAATTCAACTCCTCTGCGTCAACATCAACAAGACTATCATCGAAAACAAGAAAATTTGAATTTTCTTCCAATTCAATCGAAGGAGCAACTCGATATGGTTCAACCACCTCACTAACTTGAAAGACTTCATCTCGCACACTTGTGTCTTCGTTCTCATCCTAAACAACCTCGACACGACCCCGGGGTTTTGTTTTTAAAACGGACAACCAATCCACTCTTGATCGATCCTTTCTGAATAAAGGGGTGTATGTGTAATAAACTTGTTGACAATGCTTTGCGAAAACAAAGACATCGTTTATGTTGCGGAGTCTAGCTTTTGAGTTGATTTCAACCGCACCATAGTGCGGATCAACTCGATTCCTCTGTCGGTCGTGTCATACCAACAACATTTGAATAAAAACACTATATTCTCGCTCATTATGATATTGCGGTTCGACGACCTCTTCTAATCTACCATAGTAGTCAACTTCTAACTCACTACTAGTGGATCCCTTAACACAAACACCGTTGTTGTATGTCTTTCTTTCTTGCCCGTATTCTTCAGCATGGAAAACATATCCATTGATAAAATACCCGTTGTAGCACTTACATTTTCTTTCAGGCCCCAGGCTTAGTGAAGACAATGACTTAGGTGCACTCCTTCCTATTTGATAAACCTTGTATGTAATGTACATCAATAAACAGTAAATGAACGAGAATCTCGTAATGACATGCATACGTACAGTAATTTTACAAGTTAGAATGAGTTTGTGATAGTGCTTACATGTGTTCTCAACCACGTGGCAAACCGCTCATCTTGTAATTGAAAGATCCGGGATTCGGTCACTGTGAGTTACTAGAGAGCAAATATTGACGATGTTGCCTATAAGTGATAATGAGTGTATGATATTACAATATATAATTAACAATATATTACTAACAAAGTTTAATTAGTATAAACTTACTGAATAAAAGGTCTCAACTCATCACAGTTAAATAGAACATAGTTGTGTGCTTGTTTGAACTCTATTTCCGACAAATATCTTCCTCTTACGGCATTTTTAGGTGTGGGTCGTCCAGTATTAGAGAATATTGACAAGTTCCCACTGGAAGGCACTTCACCGCCATCATCATGCCGTGGAACGTGATTGATTCTCGTTCTCATATGAGGTTCGAAATAGTACGAGATAAATGTTGAGATCTCCTCAACAATATAGGCCTCACATATCGAAGCCTCAACATGCGCCTTGTTCTTAACCTTTTTCTTGAGATTAAACAAGTACCGCATTGAAATATTAATCAAGTATTTTCAATTAAGAAAAACATATAAAATACTTTTATATATGAATTACATTGCAACTGTAATATCTAACCATTCGAATGGGTACATCCATCTATATTGGACCAGTCCTCCAGCTTTTGCCTCGAATGGTAGATATATAGGGAGATGCTCCATTGAGTCAAAAAATGATGGAGGGAATATCATCTCAAGTTTGCATAGTGCCTCGACGATATTCGTTTGAAGTCTCTCAATGTGATCAACATTCAACTTGCTGGAGCATATATCTCTGAAGAAATGACTGATCTCCGTGAGTGCACCCCATAATCCCTTTGGCAACAAATCACGAAAAGCTAATGGGGTGAGGGTTTGCATAAACACGTGGCAGTCATGACTCTTCATTCCATACAATTTGCAGTCCTCTATATTAACCAGCCTTGATATGTTCGATGCATGTCCATCCGGAAAACGCAGACTCTTAAGTCATTTGTAGACTAGCAGTTGTGCGTTTTTCTCTAACTCGAAGCTTGCTTTTGGTTTTGTGACCCGTGACTCATCATAAACCAACTCCATATTTTTACGGTTACAGTATAAAGCTATATCCAATCTAGCCTTAATGTTTTCCTTTGTCTTCCCCTTCACATCCATGACGGTATTGAAAATGTTCTCAAACATGTTCTTTTCGATGTGCATGACGTCAACGTTATGGCGAATCAGATTGGTCTTCCAATAAGGAAGCTCCTAAAAGATACTTCGCTTTACCCAATTATGGGTCAAACCAAAACCAGAAAACTTTTGCTTCCCTGATTGAAGGCCAAACACAATGTCACCGTACTCTGAGACAATATCATGCAATTCTTCACTAGAAAGACGCGGGATGCAACATCTTTTTCAACTCGCCAACAAAGAAATCTTTTCTCGTTCTTTCGTACTCGTGATTAAGTGGCAAGAAGCGACGGTGACAGTCAAAAAAAGAAGCTTTACCTCTATTTGCTAGCGTGAATGCCTTGTTGTTTTCCATGCAGTATGGACATGCGAGTTTCTCATGCGTGCTCCAACCAGAAAGCATTTCATAAGCTGGAAAATCATTGATAGTCCACATCAAAGCCGCCCTCATAAGGAAATTTTGTTTCCTCGATATATCATAAGTCGAGCTCCAGAGGACCACAACTCGCGCCAACTCATCAATCAACGGTCGAAGACAAACATCTATATTCCGCCCGGGCTTCTTGGACCGGGTATGACAATAGATAAAAACATGAACTCCGGCCTCATACACATTCCCGGTGGCAAGTTATAAACTATGAGTATGACCGGCCAACAAGAATAAGGAGTAGTAAATGACCCAAATGGGTTGAATTCGTCTGTACACAACCCAAGACGCACATTCCTTGATTCAGCTGAAAAGTAAGAATGAACACTGTTAAAGCGTTTCCACGCTTCATCGTCAGAAGGATGAACCATCACTCCATCAACCGCATGGTGTGCTTGGTGCCATGTCATGTGCTCAGCAGTCCTTAGTGATATGAATAACCTCTGCAGCCTAGGTGTGATCGGGAAGTATCTAAGTTTTTTATATGCCACTAGAGTCTTTCCCCCGCTAGTTCTAGGTTTGTAACGGGAATGCCCGCATGTCATGCACTCGGTCCTCAGCATTTTCAAGGTAGTATAACATGTAGAAGTTAGGGCACATGTCAATTTTTTGGTATCCTAAACCGAGGGGTTTCATCATGGACTTCGCAAAGATAGAAGTTCTCTTTCACTGTTCCCTTCGGTAAAATGCTTCTTGCCCATTCAATAATCTTGTCATACCCGGCCTCACTCAACCCGTGATCCGACTTGATGGTGAACACCTATGCTACGGCCGATAATTTACTGTGGTTCGTGCGGCCATCCCATAATAGTTCGTCGAATCTTTCAACAAATCAAAAAACCTAGCCGCATCTGCATTAGGTTCTTGTTCTACGATTGGACATTGACTGTCATTACCTTGATTCATTCTCATTGCATCCATAACCATATTTCTGTAAGGATTAGTGTTGTCATTTGCCGCTTCATGCACGTTGCTAGCACTAGAAGTAGACCCAACCACCGTTTCTTCCATTCTCCTCTTACTACCAAATACTTCTCCATGTGCATACTAACACTGGTAATTCTCCATAAACCCTTTATGTAGAAGATGCATCATTACAATATCCGGGATGCGTATACTTTTTATTTTCACACTTCCTGCATGGACACCTAATATACCGCCTCCAGTAAAATTTTTGGGAATAGATGTTGTGAAATTAATAAAACCATGAACCCTGTTACAATAATCCATCCTCCGCAATCCTTGGGGTGAATCTTGATACATCTATGAACGATCATCCATGACTTATATCAAACCTCTATAAAATTATAATGACATCATGTATTAATTAACTAAGTTAGATAAATAAACTTCCAAAAATATTACTTTACCTCGAGATTATCCAACAAACCAATCACAACTTCTCATAAATATTAAATATTTATTATTATTTATCAACGTCCATACGAATTAAAATATATAAATTTACAGAAATTACCACTCCGCAATACTATTGATAAAACTTTAAACGGACCCATTAAGCAAGCTATTAATTATTTCAAAATAGCACATGTAATTCGGTAGTTCCATAAAGTTTTAACAATTTACAAACAAATACAATCTTACAAAATCTAAAACAAACCATAACAGGTATAGAATTATACATTCATATACTACAAGTTTGTTTGAGAAATAACAATAAAACATGTACATCTACTAACAAAATACATATACTAAAAAAAACAATAAAATTGACATTTAATTAAATATTAAAATTTAAAAAGATAGAATTACTTACAAAAATTGATAAAATCCATCGGTAAATTAGAACACGGATGCTGTGACCACAAAACTTCAAGAAATATAACTTGTTGTGCTAATATGAGGTAGATTTTTTTTTTTTTTGGGAGGGGGGGGGGCCGGTTGTTTGCAGATGGGGAGAGTTGGAATTAGGAAGAAGAAGGAGAAACAGGGGAGGAGAGGGTCGGCAGAGCTGTCATATATTAACTTTTTCCGACGGTTTCACCGACGGATTTTCCGTCGGTGATTCTGACGAAAACATAGACACGTCACCGTACGGATCTGCCATTTCAAATCCCTCGGTGAGTCCGTCGGCAATTTAAATGGTGAACCGGTCACGTCACTGTACGGGCTGTCGTTTTGAATCCGTCGGTGATGCCATCGAAAATAAATAACCCGCCAAAACCTCCACGTCAGCGACCCGCTTTTTTTTTAATTCGGCACTTTTCCGTCCGTAATTCAGTCGGTAACTACCAACGAAAATCTTCCGTCGGTAGTTACCAATTGAATTACGGACGGAAAATGTTCCGTCGGTAGTTACCGACTGAATTACAGACGAAAAAGTGGCCGTCGGTAATTTCGACCTCAAATTACCGATAGAAATATTCCGTCGGTAAATCCATTGGTATTTAACGAATTTCTGGTGGTGTAATTTATTATCAATTAATTACATAAATTCAAATTTCTACACATTTACTGAAAATTTCAACTCGACAATAAAATTGATAAAATATAAAATGGACCCATTAAATAAGCTATTATTTATTTCATCACAAAACATCTAAGTAAAAAATTCGACATAAGTTTCATCGATTTACAAATAACTATAATTTTACAAAATCTAAAACAAATCTTAACATGTATAAATCATAAACCCATACAACAAATTTATATGAAAAAAAACTATTAAGCACTCAAAATATATATATATATATATATATATATATATATATATTACCAAAAAAAAATATACAATAAAAAAATAAGCCTTGTCATATCAGTTTAAGACGTGAACACGAAAAGGCCGACTCCAATATGAGATTTTTGTAACTTCATCAGTGTTATTCCTCGATTATATTATATATAGAAGCATATGTGTCAGCCGGTGCTAGATTAAAAATAATTATCCGCTGTCGAATAAGGTTGAGTCGGAAAATTAAAAATCGTTGAAATGTCGAATAAGGTTGGGGGCTGGTAGATGACTGACTGCTTGTATTATGCATCCAATTTATAGATTTCAGATTAGATTTGCCATAGGACGTATCCAACACGACCAAACTGGAAATTCATATGAACCAATAATTTGAAGGCAATATAAACATGAGGATTGGTTAGCTGTTTGACAAACAGAGAACGCCGGAATAAAGATCGGAACTCCGTTTCAGAACAGCGGCCTATATGCCAGCCGTCGGTGATTGAAAGAAGATTTTTAATTAATTGTCTTGAAAAAAGAAGGACAAATAAGCCTCACTTCCCTTTCCACGTTGACGAATTGTGCAGTAGTTTCAATACCTGTTGGCTCCTTGATAACGAAGCATGAATCCACGCTGACTAGCATTATTCAAACTTTTATTAATCTGGGCCATGCGATGGAGGGAGATCAGTATGAGTCCAAACTTTTGCTCGGATATTAACATTAAAGACGCATGATTTCCCTCATATTATTTACACAGTTGGACTATACATTCCATGAAGGTGTGCAAATCGGGTATGCCATTCTATTTCCTAATGCTAACATGGACAAAAATATTTGACCGACTGAAAACAACGTACAAACGCGTGAAAGTTTCTTCATTTAACTACTTTTCAGCAAAATCCTATACTTCCAAAATACACGGTGGCTATAATTAAACCTGACTCGATACGTTCCTGAATATTTCTGGAATGCTACGGATAACAAGTTGGTTCCACAAAACCTTGGGATTTGAGTCACCACCATGTGCGACGAAAGAATTAAAGCTTCGCCCAATAATTCATCAACTCTCAAACAACCAACTTGTGACTTTTTTGAGCACATTACGAGGAAAAAGATAACAAATTTCATAAAATATTTAGAGAAATAATATTAAATAATATTTATGATTTGTGAGTTGCAAATGTTATATATAACCTTCTAAAATTATAAAATTGCTAGATATAAGATTCAATAAAAAAAAAAAAGAGAGAACAAAAAGAAAGAAAGAAAGAAACATACCTCAAAAGCACAGTGAATCTCCAATGACGACATCATTGGTATCATTGCAATGATATTAATGAGATAAATCAAATGACACCAAGAAATGTCACTAACAGTTAACAAAGTGTGTCACACGAGTTGTCTAAAGGTGTTAGACTTACTTGCTTTTTGAAGGCTCGTATAGCACACTCCGGTCACCATTGGTGATCTTCTTTGATGTTATTGGATTCATTTAATCGATATCTTTTCAACGATATCAATGGTGTCATCATAAAAAAATTGGTGTGTCTTTGGGGTCTCTTTATTTCTTTCTTTCACTCTCTCTTCTCTCTTATTTATCTTTATTGAATCTGATGTCCAACCATTTTGTAATTTGAAAGAGTTGCATATGACACTTGCATGACTCGCGAATCTTAGATGTCATTTGTAAATATCTAAACTATATTATTTCTCTAAATATTTTTTGGACTGTGTTATTTTATCATTTTTTTTCATATTATGCTAGAGTCTAAAAGAACTCCTTAACTTGTCCTATGGTTATGGTAGGGAACACATATCCATTATAATGCTTCAAACGAATGACCATGTACTTCCTTTATGTCAAGATTGATGACCAAAGATGAAACCAAAATTATTATAGTATATATCAGTTTAATAACTATTAATTGATTATAAAATTGTCAAAGAATTGGTTGTGTAAATGTCAAAATGATTGGCTTTGATTAGTGAATGATTATTTGTGTTGATGAAGATGAATTTGTTTAGATTGTTAATTTGTCCAAATTATCTAAAGAATTAGTCAACCTTATCTTATAGGATATAACGTGATTATTTATGTTATTATCTAGTATGTTTGGATAAATCATATAGGAAGTTCAAATGAGTTTTATAATAAAGATAATTATGAGTTATCTAATGATAACTATCAGATAAGTGTTTTTGTGAAACACATTAGTAGTCTGTTAAGAATGCAATATACTGAAAGCTTGAAAATATTGTTTATCAAATGTTCTTATTCTTATCTCATGAATGTGTATATAAGAAAGGATAATCATAAGTATTTTGTAGAGCAACAAGACTAGTAGCGAGAGCGAAAGTGCCCGACCAACTAAGAAGTTACATAAAGTTTCGCAACATTTACTCTTGATACATAAGTAGAGTGTGAAGAAAATTCCTAAGGAGAATTATTTGTTGAAGAGTTGGAGAGTTCATGTGTTAATTGTTAGAAACTGAATATTCCAGTTATGATGACAACAGTTTGAAGATCGTTAGGTGTTTTGGCAAGTTATTGTGTTAAAAGACAAAACAGAGTGTTTGTCTTAACAAGTAAGATATTATAGATACAAATGATTTGTAGTTGAAAATGCTCATCTTAAAATTTTCTAAACTAGTGAAAGTTGTCTATCATAGGTTTGGTTACCCTAGAGGGGTTTCGTTTTTTAAAAAAAATCTTCAAAGGGTTTTCCTTTCATAACCACATAACTTGTTCATTTAAGTTTTCATCATTTATATTTATTTAGTTATTGATCAGTGTTTGTAAAGTGTTAATAGATTGCTTCTTAACATACAAGGAATAAAAACAGGATTGTCAAATGGTATTAGAGCTAATTCACTCATTCTAACAATGAGATCTAATTTCCCTATTGAACATGTCAATATTGACTTCACCACCTCATTGAATTCAATGGTGAGAACTATGCTTACTAAAAGTTAAGGATGAAAGCTTTCCTCAAATAACTAGACGAGAAAGTCTAGCACTCAATGGAGTATGGATGAATTAAGCTTGAAACTCATTTTAGTGAATGGACCAGAGACGAACCCATTGATTGTAATTGGAATAATAAAGGCGTGGATGCTATATTCATGGTAATGTCTCTTGATGAATTTAAAATAATCTTTGTGTGTGAGATAGTTAAGGAAGCTTGGAATATTTTTGAAGTTACTCATGAGGGAATCAAGATGGTGAGAATTCCCACATTACAAATGTTAACCTTAAGATTTAAAGAGATAAAAATGTTGAAAGATGAATCTTTTAATGAGTTTTATACAAAACTTAACAATATTATAAATTTTACCTTTAATCTAGGAGAAAAATTGGAGGACTCATGAATTGTAAGGAAGATTTTAAGATCTCTACCTTAAAGATTTCGACCAAAAGTAACAGCCACAAAAGAAAGCAAGGATCTGGACACTATACATGTTAAAAAATTGATAGGTTCCTTACAAATCTACATTGCCTTATCAAAAGAAATATAAGTCCACTGCACTTAATTATATTAAAAAAAAACATGATTTTTTTTTATGATGATCTTAATAGTGAAGATAATTCTCTTGTAACTAGGAAATTAAGAAAATTCATGCTTAAGAAAAAAAGGATGGTAAAGAAAAAAAAGGCAAATATTTTGCCAAAAGAAATGAGTAAAAAAAGTGGAAGTAAATGTAAAATTGAATCTAAGAAAAGAGTTAAAATTTTTGAATGCTCATGATATGGTCACATAAGAAATAAATGTCATAATTTCAAAAGAAATAAAGAAAAAAGCCTTTAATGTTACATTAAGTAATTAATCTAATTTTGAAAATTTTAATTCATTATCTGATAATGAACTTGCTTTTTTTTCTCTTTCTGGTCTTGTTGATGGATGTATTGACATGTACCAAACTATCAATATATTAAATGACTTTGATAAATATCAAATTGTTAATTCAGTAGTTTTGACATAAATCAAACTATTAGTTATTCTAGTGATTCAGATATTATTTTTGTTACTACTGATTATAAATTAAATTTGCAGGAAGCTTATGATAACTCATATAAGTCATGAAAATCAAGAAATTGAACAAGAAGTTGTTTGACAAGTTGACAGTTATGGGGAATGAGAAGAAAAATCTAGATGAGACTCTAAAACTGTGAGAAGTAGAGATATCCAAATCTCTCACTAAGCTCAAAACATTTAAGAAAGAACTAACAATGTGCAAATAGATAAAGAAATAATCAACAACACAAACTTTGATGGATTGTTAAAAGCTTAAAGGATCAACATTGATTATACATTTTTAGGATACACAAAGCATGAAAAGTCAATTAACAATATATTGGTAGCCTCCTTTTCCAAAAAAATTACCTTTGTAAAACGTAAACTAGAAGAGATTGTTATGCCTAGAGATGAGTAAAAAAAAAATCCAAATATGTAAGTTGAAAGGTAAGTCTATTCCTACTTGTTAACAATGTGGAATTGTAGGACATGCAAAAATGAATTGTCTCAATCTAGAAAATAGATTTATTAATAAGAGTTAAGATCTAGAATATAAAATTGACTTAACATTAAATCAATTATGTATTATAGAAACAAAACTTGGTAAGTTAGCAAGTTATAAGAAATCTCAAGAGTTTGAAAATTTTAATAAAATAAATGTAAAATCAATGGGTAGTTTAGAAAAAGCTAATATGTCTAGTAGCACATACAACACTAAAAATAATGAATAAAAATTTATGATATTTAGATAGTAGTTGTTCTAAACATATATTGGTACCTTTGAAAATGGAAACATAACTACTATAAAAGGTAAAAAAAAAAGTATTAATGTTCCTAGTTTCCCTACATTTCATAATCCATTATTTGTAAATGATCTTAAAGATAACCTACTAAGTATAAGTCAATTTTGTGATAAGAATTATAGTGTGCAGATTTCTAAAGATAAATGTAATATCTACAGTCGTACTAATAAATGGATTATAAACAGTACTAGAACCTTGGATAATTGCTATGGAGTTTTAACCTTGACAACTTTAGGTTGTAATAAGGTAACACTGGATGATACATTGTTGGTATCAACATCTTGGTCATATCAACTTTTAAGACTAGTCAAAGATGTCTAAAAGGGAAGCAATATGTGGTCTACCACATCTGTAAACAATTAGAAAGATGGTGTGTTGAGCATGTTAAGAAGGAAAACAAACCAAGGCTTAACACATGAAAACTATTGACATTCTAACCTTAAGACCCCTTGAATTGTTACATATGGACATAATGTGTCCAACTGAAACTGAGAGTCTAGGTGAAAAAACAAATATCATGGTTATTATCGATGACTATTCAAGATATAGTTGGGCTATTATATTAAGATATAGTTGGGCTATTATATTAAGAGAAAAGTTTGAATCCTTTTATCTTATGAGCAAACTGTTGCAAAGAATTTAAAAATATTAATTTTTCATCTTTTTATGATGACTAGAGTATACATAAAGAATTATTTACTTCTATCACTACTCAGCATAATGGTATAGTTGATAAGAAGAATAGAGTTATACTAGAAATGACTCGAATTATGCTGAATAGTAAGAAAATCGCATTGTACTTTTGGAGGAAGCTGTCAATACTATTGTACACATTTTGAATCGTGTTATGTTTAGAACTGGAACAAAACTCATGAGTTATAGAACAATAAGAAGCCCACAGTCAAATGCTTAAGAGTGTTTAAAATTTCTTGCTATATATTGAGAGATCAATAAACCTTACATAAGTTTATTAGCAAAAGTGATAAATGAATCTTTTTTCTATATTTATCACACAACAAAGCATATAGAGTTTATAACCTACGAATTCAGACTGTCTTGGAATCAATCAATGTGGTTATTGATAACAATTTAAAGCAATATGTCAAGAAAGATCTTTATAACATCATTGAGATAATTGAAGAAAAGTCATTAAAAAAAGATGAAAAATACAAGAAAAGCTCTTCATATATCTCATTGTGCAGCTCAAACCCAACCTGCCTTCCCATGAATTAATGAAGTTTAGCTCAAACCCAACATAATGAGTTTCAAGAATAACTTAATATTTGCCTAGCGGTGGTAGGGACTTGTTCCCTTCCTCTACACCTGGGTTCGAACCTCTCTGTATATGTCTGTCACCCCCGCGGTGTCTTACATGCTCACTGGATTTGCAGGATGTTCAGTGGGCTGTGAGATTAGTCGTGGTGCGCGCAAGCTGGCTCAGACACCCACGTAAATAAAAAAATAAAATAACTTAATATTAAATTTCTTCATTCGTACACTTGCTCTAATTTTAACTTTTTTATACTCATATTTAATTTGATTTAATTTTAAGAGAGATAAAAGAGCATTGATGCCTATAATCACCTGATCAAATACGATTTAATATTATCTAAAAAGAAAAAAAAATGTAAATTCGAACACTTGAAATGCTGGTTGAGAATATAATAATGGTTTTATATTAATGAGTTAGAAAAACAGGTGTTCAAAATGTATCTTAAGATGTGTTTCAAAGTCAAAGATCGAGTTTCAGCTACGGGTGACTGAAAGTCTGAATTCAAACAAAATGTAGGGTACTTAGTTGACAGTCGATGCATGGAGTTTTGAAATACAGGCTGGCGATGTTCCATTATTACACGGTTCCAAGTCACCTACCCGTTAGTTTAAGCCCATAAACCACCGATTTCGACGACTTGCAGAAATCATAATTTCGGTTAGAAATCCATGGAATTGAACCATTTGCTGAATTTAGGAATAGATGTAAGATATTGGAGGAAGGCATAAAACGACTATATGGAGCAGTTAGGTCCTTTTCATGATCCTGGTGAATTGTTTTGAAGTTCATGTAATTGAATTGAAACGTTAATTCATGGAACTCTGAATTTTTTTCATTTATTATGGAGATTCATTTATCTCATCATTACCCTTTGTTTTGGGTTTTTTTTGCCTTCCTTAGTTAAAAGAATTTTGAATTTCAAATCTATGCATTAAGTTTGGTATGAACAAAAATATTGTAACTTTATATTTAAATTTTGGATTTAGATTCTAGATTATCCTTACAATTCTAGACTTTTAATTCCAAACTTATAATCATGGTTTTTAAACCGGGTTTTGACCGGGTCACCAAGTCGCCTAAGTTAATTTTGTTTTTTAAATCAAAACGACGTTATTTTAGTAAAAAAAACAAACGTCAACGGGTTGCAACCAGGTTTTTGACCGGGTCTTATTAGGTCAACTGAGTCGCCGGGTCATATTGAGTTTTTCTTTCCCATGTTTTTCTTGAACACAGCCTGGTTCCAGTCCTGGGTTGGCCGAGTCCCTAGTCGATCCAGATTTTAAAACTATGCTTATAATAACATCACTTTAATATGAATTTAAAACTTTACACTCATTTTATAAACATGAGAAGTAATAAAATAACTTGAATACTTTTGAATTTAAGGAATAACTTATCACTTAAACATCAAAGAACTTACATTATTCTCAATTTGATTATAATCACGTACTGAAAATATTTGACAAGAGAAATGGATTAATGTATTTTTGTATATTTATATTTTTGGATAATAAAAACAACAGTCATACTGAATTACAAATCTATTGGTTATTGATTACAAATTATCTTCCTATAAGTTATCAACATCTACAAGTTATCTACTTACAAGGTATCAGCCTACAAGATTACAGGTCTACTAATAAACAAGTTTTGAAAATCCTGCAAACTTAGTTAATTGTAAAGCAATCGTAGTTGTTGATTCATTGAATTGTTATTGTGCGTCCTTCTTCCTCAAACCCTAGTTCATATAGAAAAGATCATGAGCAACTGCATGTTAACCACCCACCTTCTTTATTCCTTCCTTGTTTCAAAGGTGTACGATTGAAACTGTCTAATTCCAACACCTTGCTTGCTTAAGGTAATTAGTTACTTACACACAAGTGTTTAGTCCAATACACAATCAAATTCCCACTTCTTTTCTTCTCTAGCTTAAACTCCTGACTTCTCTGATTAATTTTAGTGGATGAGAGACCTTCATGATAACATAAAAATTAAAATAAATCCATAAAGCTTGTATAAATACCCAAAGCTTAAAAATTCAAAATTGTTTCACAATTATATAACGAAATTTAATTACTAGTTACAATTACAAATTACAAAAATATAATGGCTTAGCAAAAATATTGTAGCCCAAAAAAGAAACAATATGGAGTATGGATTGGTAATGGTATTTTTTTTTTTCTAGTAGCTAAACTACTTTTTTTAATCTTGTTCTTATACACTTATCGCATTGAATGAAATTTAAACCTCATAAATTGTTTTAATTAGTTTGTTATAGGGTTTTCAAGGTGAAAAAAAAGTCCTAACATTAAATTAATGCTTAATTTGGTAAAATAGAATTAAATTATATTTTTATGATCAAATTTAAATTTTAGAGGCTAAATTTGACATTGAAACAAAAACGCAACCTTTTTTTATATACATTATTCATGAGGCATGTTTTTAAAAAGTTTGGTCCCATATTTTTTATGTTTTTCATTTTATTTGTTTTGCTTTTTAACCTTTGGATTTAGTAAAGAGAAAAAGTTATCAAGAAAGAAAGTTGTCTGTTTTCCATATTTGTATACAATTGTACATATTGCGCATGCGTAATCAGCTTCGTGCCCATGCCAAGTCTGTACATATTGCTCATGCGTAATCAGCTTCGTGCCCGTGCCAAGTCTGTACAATTGTACAAGAAAAAAATATCAGGTTCAGTCCGTTACTTTTATAAGATTTTGAACTGTCTTCAGTTTTCAAGACACCACTTCCTTCAGCTTTTTGCTTAGTAAAGGGTCAGAATAGTAAACCAGCATGGAGGCCTTGGTCTGTTTCCTTTTGTTATTTTGGGCTATTTTTCCCTTATGTTTTTGGGCGGTTCTTAATGGGTTTGGACTACAATTTGTTTCATGGGAAACTTCAAATATAGACAACTTAAAAAAAGAGACAATAACAAAAGCATAACAAAAAAAAAAATTATTTGATTTATTTTTTATGGAAAAAGTTTTTTTTTTTAATATGTTTGTATTTTTAATCAAAATATATAATACAAAAAAATATAGGAAAAAACAATATTTTCATGATTTATAATTATTTTGCATGATTTAACATATTTTAAAAATACCAAAAACTTAGTTTTTATATTTCGCATACATCTTGGATTTAATAACAAATTTATTAAATTTATGGAGACTTAGCCTAAATTTTAAAAATACCAAAAAACCAATCTTTTTTTATTTTTTAATGTTTGAATTTATAAACTTGTACATAAAACATATTTTCAATATTAAAAAAAAAGTAAACTAAGCCCATGAAAAATAAGTATAACCTCATCCTTTCTCTTTTCATTTATATTTAATATCCAGAATTATAAACTTATACGTAAGAGTATTTCTAATATTAAAAAAAACAAAAATGTAAAAAAAATTGTTATGGTTTTAAAATGGTTAGGTTAGACTCATAAAATCATGATTCACTATATTAGGATTGATTTATTTTAACAATAGACAGATCAATGGATAGAAAAACACAACAGTATCTTAATAATAATCAGACAAACAAATAATATAGTTTATCTTAGATAGAGTGTACTAGGGGTGATATTGTCTTTTTTATGCACAACAAGCCCCCTTATCCAGACTTTGAAGACTAGTTAGGGTTCTAATAACCAAAATATTAGGTAAAGACTCCAAACATTTTTAAATCATGAAAGGACAAGAATTCTTTATTCTTTCCATACCACCAAATCCTGATTTAGAAGGATGATCGTCGTACACGTGCGATGGAATGACAACTTCATTAGGGAGTTTTTTGTGAACTAAGCTTTATTGTTTGTCTGTTTGTTGTGCTTTAATTTTATTGGCTTGTGTATCTTTTTTTCAACATACATTTTTATATGCTTTAAATCTTTGTACATATTGCTCATGCATTTGTATATTACATATAGAATAACACCTCATGCATCACATGCTTTAATTTTTTAGAGCATACGCAAGCTTCTAGGTTACATAAAAGATTATCGATTTACCCTATAACTATTGGTCAAGATTCAAGTTCTTAAAACACCCAAATTATATTTGAGTGTCTGCTTGGTAATGGTGGGCATACGTATCTTAATTATGTCATTTGTAAATTGCTTCAAGGAAAACCTAACATGTAACATATTGAATTTCAGGACTTTTAGGTGGCGAATAGTCGACATATAGATTCTATAAGAGTCTGAATTATTACAAATCGACTAAGATGAACATGGATTCCCTCGTCAATGTAATAATGACATCAGGTTTCTAAATTTATAAATGATGACCGTTGTCACCCCTAGATGATGAACATGTATTCAATTTACTTTACCACAAACATCTCATATTTATTTTCTTTGCAAACTTGCATGATTTTTATTTGAAAGTCTAGAATATAGGTCCTTTTTTAGAGTGAACCTATAACACCAGATTCCTGATTAGTACTTAAAAGTGTATTCTCATTAAAGCTTTATATCATCATATTACACTTAAAGTATAATTAAATTCCCTAACTAAAGCATGTTTTATAATAACAAGTTTGATAATATAAAATATCTTTAATTTATGGTAAATGCTTATTTTAAATGCAGGTTTATCCCACAACTCAAAGGATTGATTGATGTGATTAACTATTGAAATTGAGAAGACAATGAAAGGGGTAAGAGAAGAGATGTTGGTTCAATTCAAACTGAAACACCATTCGGTTATTGGATCATAACTGGAGTTGTAGACCTTGGATTTAGGTCTGGTTTATATGTATACAAAGCTAAGACATAGGCCTAAAACTTTCATGGGAGCCCAAGATTTAAAAGTGTCATTTTTTAGTTCAAATGGTAGCAACAACGGAGAAGTCAAAATCTGTCATGCAGCTCAAACACTGTTCGGTTTTCAAATTCATATCTCGAGTTCTAGAAGTCCAAATGAGCTCCGGTTTTTTTTTTTTTTGAAAAGCTGAGACAATTGCCCACAACTTTTATGAATATAATGTGCTGGAATTCTGATGTTAACAATGATGTTTTGGCCAGCCAACAATATTAATAATCAGCCACCAATGTCAAAAACCAGCCACCAAGTCAATGGTTGGCCACCAACTAAATAGTTTGTCAACCAATCAATAGTTCTGAATTTTAGCCTATAAAATGAGGCATTTACCATGTATTTAGTCATCTTGATTTTTAGATCAAGATCATGTTCTTGCTTTCTTTCTTTATATTTTTGTAATGCTTAAGTTTTGCTTTCATTAATATCTTGTTTATGCTTTTCATCATAACTATGTTCTTATCTAGTTTATTTATGTTCTTCTTTTTCATTATGTTTAGCTAAGTTTATTATGTCAAGGTAAAAAGGTTTCTCTAATGGTGTTAGAATAGGTATAATATAAACTCAACATGAACTTCAATGTTTATATCTACGAACACTTGCCATTAACATGTCTTATCTTTTTATCTTACCAATTTGTAATACCTTAATTGTTAAATGGTTAATCTAGATTTATGTTGTATAACACTTGGTACATCAAATGCTTGATCCTTCATAGTTTTCGGCCGACATCGTTGTTATGAGAGGAACTTGATTTGTTGTTAACATAAGTTAGCATCATGAATACCTGATAATATTTACAAGTATGGTATTACTTAGATAAGATGATTAATATGATCATGTTAATAATTTATAATGAGCTAATAATGATAAATCATCCGATTGGAACCTCCTTTGAGTGTGGTTTCCAGTTGAATAATAAAAAGATTTTATATTATATTTATTTGAAATACCATTAGTGAATCCTCTAACCTTGACAACTATTTTTATCATTGTTTAGTCTTCACATCTCAAAGTCCTCTTTAAATCATCATCATCATCATCATCATCATCATCATCGTTATTATTTATAATTTATATAATTAACCTCCCTGTGGTTTAACCCCAGTCTTGCCGGGTTATTTATTACTTCGACACTCCTGTATTTGGGAGAAGACATCAACTCTTTGATTGTGTCAATTCCAAAAGAAATTGATGAAAAACAAGGAATGAGCCTACTGGGAAGATGAAGTTTATAAAAAGATGGAAAGTGATTTGAACCCTAGTGGAAATTTTAATTGAATTCGTGAATCCAAGATCTTCCCAATTCAAGCTTGAGATTGATAATTGAACTTGACATAATGGATGATCTGTCCCAAGGCATTAAGACTATAATAACTACCCTCACACAACGTCCTCACCTAGAGATGAGCAAAAGATGTATAAAACCACAACAAAGAGTAATCAATTCTTTAAATAGTGTAATTCAATCAAGAACCATGCAAGAAAATCCTTATTTTTTATGCTACAATATACGACAACTTTATATAAAAATTAAGTCTTACCAAAGAGCATTTATACTTTTAGAGATAAACCCCTAAGATAACTTAATAGCCTTACTTGACTCAATTTGATATTAAATCCAAAATAACCCAAAAACTAACTAATTAACTTGACAAATAATAAAATAAATATTCTAAAATTTTTGTCCTATGGTGCCACTGCTAATACCTAAAAAACAAGAGAAATAATTGTTTGGATGTAAAATCGCTCCATTATGCCACTTCTCTTTGAAAAATAGAATAAGAAATTTTCTTGTCCGAATAATCTTAGTTTGCCGCCACCTTTAGCGTCCATGGTAGAGTAGGATTTTTCCCCCATTAAATATTCTTATTAGATTAGACTCTTTGCTAGATTAGACTTTCTTTTCCCAAATAATTCATGATTTTCTTGTTGGATTAGGAAATACAAAATACTTGACAAAACAAGCTCAATGATGTTGAAATTACTCCCTTAGCTAAAACTTGTGGTCCTCAAGCCCATCTTGAATATGAATCAAGTTTATTAAGGCTTGTTCTTCTTGAGTTGTTTTTTTGAAGTCCATCTTAGCTCATGTGTCTTGCAAAACCCATTAAAAGCTTCCTTAAACTTATTTACTCTAGCTCTTGTGATTGCGCCTACTAGAAATACTAATGGATCCTTTGGTGTGGGTTGGATCGCATCATCCCCTCTATCCTCAAGAGGATTCAACTTCGAATCATCACCTACATCAAACAAAGAGAGATTGGATACATTAAAAGTAGCATTAACTATATACTTACCTGGAAAATTCACTTTATAAGCATTATCATTGATCTTCTCAATGATCTGAAAGGGACCATCTCCTTTTGGCACCAACTTAGATCTTTTTTTCTTAAGAAACCTTTTTTTTCGCATATACACCCAAACCCAATTTATTGGTTCAAATCTCACCAATTTCCTTCATGTATTGGTTTTGTATGTATATTGCTCATTCTTTTTTTCTATATGTTGTTATACCTTAGCAGTCAAATCTTTCACCACATGTGCTTTTCTATTACCATCAAGACAAACATTTTCATCAATATGTAAATGAATCAAATCTAACAGTGCCAAAAGATTAAAACTACAAATAATCTCAAATGGTGAAAAATTAGTACTAGAATGCACACTACAATTATATGCAAATCTAATAAATGGTGGGAAATCTTCCTGATTCAAGTTCTTTTGGATAATAGATGTTAACAATTGAATTGAAGTCCTATTCACTACTTCAATTTGTTTATCAGTATGTGGATGACAAGTAGCACAAAATAACAATTTAGTACCAATTTTCCCCATAATACCTTTCAAAAGTAACTTCAAAATTTAACATCTTGATCTGACACAATGCTTTTAGAAATACCATGTAGAAAAAAAATATTTTTTATGTTTGTTGCATCATCATTTTATTACAAGATATAAAATGAGCCATCTTAGAAAACCTATCAACAACTACAAAAATTAAAACCCTACCTTTCTTTTACCTTGGCAACCCTAAGACCAAATCCATAGAAATATAAACTCAAGGTTCTCTAGGTACGGGTAAAGATTAAAATTAGGTAATTAGAGCATTTTTTACATTAATTAATAGTTTTTACAAGCCTAAAAAAAGTCTAAAAAAACCTAAAAAAATAAATAGGTTTTTCTAGTTTTAACATCAATTAACCAAACCAAATTGAATAAAAAATTATCAGTTTGAACCCGTTTCAGTTCGGTTTCGTTCTTGAATCAAAAAAAATTAGTTTGGTTATTTTTTAAGTAAAAACCGAGTCGAACTAAAAAGCTCACCCTTAAAATTAGGCCTAGAGACAACTAATGATTTTAGAGTAAAGAGGATCTAGGCTAAGTGGATTTTGAGATTTAGCCCTACGTGCTCACTCAGCTCGACTCGACTCAACACTGCTTAGGTCTTAGGCCTGGTATAGGGCTTGAACTCAAGTTTACTATAAAGTAATTTTTTAGCCTGAAAATTATTTTTTGCAATCTCATTATTAGATTATCTAACTAGTAACCTTCCTTTATTTGAACAATTTATTTTTAGATGGAATAATATTCAGTTTTTATTTTTTTATGACGGGTTATCAAGACAAAATGATAGAAATTAATTTTGATAATTACTATAATTAATTTTGTATCAGTTTTTAGTTTTAGAAATCAGTATAAAAAGGAGGTTTAAAGGCGATGTTATATACACCAAGTAATGTATATTTTTATCTTCTTCTCATATGTTTTTCCAACCATTTGTGCTTAATTTTTCTTTAGTTATTCTAGAGTTTAAGTTTGAGTGATGAGATTCAACAAGCATTACCAAAGAATCTATTAGAGGTACCAATTAAGCCTTTTACAAAGTCTAAATCTAAGAATATCAAAGAGGAATTTAATGACCTAATTTAAGATGTTTGGGTTATAAAGCTATGAAATATGCTAAATTGGATCATCGTGTAGGTGCCATATTTGAAGTTACAAGTGAAAGTTTTTTGTGATTCAAGTTGAGCTAAAAACTATTTATCTCAAGCTTTCTATCCACACATGATAGGCTCAATAACTCATCCCAAATAGTGAAAGTTTGTTGAAAGTTTGTTGTGATTCAAGTTGGGCTAAAACTATTTATCTCAAGTTTTCTATCCACACATGATAGACTCAATAACTCATCCCAAATAGAGAACGATATATTTGAAGTCAGACTTGAAATATTCCACAAAATAAAAAAAGATAGAAAATAAATGTTTTCCATATGATTTTATGGATTCTTGTAAGGCAATGATTTAATTACATGTTGAATCCTTACTTTAGAAGGATTTCGTACTTCCTAAGAAGATCAATTAGGCAACAATTTTTTTTTTAAGGATTCCTTATGCAACAACAATCATTATTATTCAAAGACATTAGAGACCATTTTGGGCTTATTTTTTAATATGTAGTTTTACGCAAATAAGCATAACTTTTAATTCGATCGTTGGATCAAGTAGGATTTTGCCAGACATTTCTAAAGGTGTTTTTATATAGTTAAAATTTAATAACAATAGGACATCAAGAAGACTTTTCGATAAAAACCCATAAGCTAATGTGCATAAATTGCATTGTTTTCCCAAGTGGTCTAGGATTGTTTTTTCTATTTTTAGAAATATTTTGTCATTTTTTCAATTCTATTTAAGATATTTTACCTAGTATAAACATGGCTATTTAGCTTGTATTTAGGTTTTTTTAAAAAAAGACTTGGATTATTTCAGAATAATATTTTGTGTGTAGCAAAGTTGCTCATACTCTTGGTTTTTTTTATTAAAATCTTCAGGATTTATCAAAGATTAATGATTTTTGTGGCGTTCTTCCTTATACTTCTAGTTTTTTATTCATTATAATCAAAGGGATGAGGTTTTTTATCCAATAACTTTGATTCCTTAATTCATGTAATAATTGGATTAGGTTCTTTTCAATTTCATTTTAACTTTCTTAGGATTTCTATCTTGTTTATGGGTTCAAGGGTTTTTACCCTCCGTGTTCGCATCATTAAGTTTTTTCATATTAGTATGTTCTTCTAAGTTTGTGGACCTTGATTTGTATTGCAACTAATCAAGATAGTGTTGTTGAAATCCTATAAAATTGATTGCATTCAATCTATTTACATCAAGTGATTAACAATAAAACTTGAAGGATAAATAATATAATCCCTGATAGCAATATGATATGCATCCTTTATATAATCTAAATGCTTCAACAAGTGTACTTAATATTATCTTCATGCATGATCTGTATATAAAATTGTAGTTTTAATCTTTAAACTTATAAAGTTATTCTATGCATTTTCATGTATATGCTAAAACATATTTAGATAACTTTGTTAAATCACTTTATATTAAATTAATCTTTAAAAACTCCAATCAACTTTTAGTAATTTATTTTTAAATTGTTGGTAATTTGCAAAGTATATAGAATCAAGGTTTTTTGGAATTTTTTCATGCAAGTTATATCTAGTAAAAATTAAATAAAAACAACACAACAATAATCATTCAAAAAGCTATACATAACTCGGATCAAAATAGTTTATGTTAATTAATCTGATTAGTTTTTACAGTTCATGTGTGTGTGTTAATCTCGATAAGAAACATTCTTTTTTCTTAAAACTTCATGGACAACTTTAGCTTAATACTCATGTATCACACATTAATTATGTACATAAATTGAAAATTGGATTTTTAATTTGTTGGAGTTTCAGTAACAAATAACTAACTAATAGCATATTTTGTAAAAGATATTAAGTTATGAGAGTATTTTATGTAAATAAAATAAAATGAAAATTTTATTTAAGATTTGACCGGATCATATATTAGTGCTTGATAATTTTAATATAATATCTAGCTCAATTTGGTTGTAATCGAGCCATGTGATACTTGACATTTGCTCCCACATTACCAAAATATGGAGATTTATCTATGCAAAAAGATGTAAATCAAGCTACAGATCGGCTAACAAGAGCTAATAGACTCTTTGTCCTATTAACCCCCAAAGGGCTTAATAGCATTTTTGTTTGTGATGAACTAGTTCAACGATCATGGTCCAATTAAAAACACCAATGCTCGTATTGATTTAAATTGGGTTTGTGATGGGCATAGTTGAAATTTACAGTACCCGATAGTTTGGGCCAACACTTCAATAAGGCTTCTTAGCCTCTTCATATTAGGCTGCAACCTTATTTCTTTTATGAATTCAAATTCCATTTTTTTGTTTTGAAAAAGAACTACAATATATTTGTGCCCAGTCACATATCCACATTTGCAAATGTACTGCAGGGTAGAACACCATTGATTTTAAAGTTATTAAAATCAGCCCTACGCTTGAGTAATGAGTTGGATGATTAACTCATGTTGACCTAATTTATTTAAAACAATGTCATTTTAGTTTTTTGTTTAATTCAAAACGATGTCGTTTTGTAAAATAGTCAAATAGAATTTTGATCGGGTCCACCCGAGACAACTTTAGGTTGATATTTTTTACACTTGACTCGGGTCAATGGACTAGGGTTAGTTAGGCCCAGGTTTACCTGTCAGGCTAAGTCGAGTTTAATAATTGTAGTTGGTTTTTTTTACTAATTAATTATGGCACCATAATAATGATATCAAAAGACATGGTGGTCATTTTCCATTTAGCTAGTTATATTAGGTTACACGATGTTTAAAATTAAAAACTTGTCTAGTTATTGATAAGAGATAAAATTTAGGATCAATTATAGAAATCATTGAATTAGACTTATGATGTATATAGAGTCTAACAAGACTACCCCTAGATTGACTGTATACTCTCTTGAACTAAAATTCAATCCCCTATTAGGGGACTGACCACACGTCATTTTAGACTAACCATGTGTCACTCTTGGGGATTACCTATAAGTGCCTTGATCTCATATTGACCAAACATGTCTTGAACGCGTGTGTTTTGAAAGGTTTTATCTCCACAATGATGAACCTGGATAGCTATAATGTACTTATAAACTTAAGAGAGCATATATAGAATGTGCGTAGCATTCTAGAGTTGATCGTGCAAGATACACACTTCATGTGCAATATTGTTCCTACCATGGTTCGAGGGTTAGTCTGGATATGATATCATAACTTCAATCCGGGATCAATTCTTGGTTTCAATAATCTTTATGTAAAACTTATAGCCTAATTTAGCCCAAGTATCTTGACCAAGAATACCTTAATTTAGTTTCTAGAACTATTTTCCACTAAAGCTTTGATAAAAAGGATCCATAGCCCGACTTTATGGAGAGAGTTATACACTTGACTTGATAGGACCCAGATGAAAGTGAAACAAATCATGAAAACCATATATGGGTAGAAGAAACGATAACATTACCTTCATAAGATTATCCATGTGTATTATTCCCTATTAGTTTTTCTCCACATATATTATCTATAAAAATTTCTTCAAATATGTTCACCATGAAATATTCCTTATACATTGTTCTCCATAAGACTATCTTTATTTAATACTCTTTATGAAATTCTGTTTACATGGCTCTTCATTAGTTGTTCAAATAAGACATTCTCTAACCTAGGTACAAGAAAAAAAAATTCTTGGGTACAAAAACATTCTCCATTCTAGGTACAAGAAACAATTTTGCTATGATATAAGAACATTCTCCAATCTGAGTACAAATCCATAACTTTGCTCAAGTAAAAAGACATTCTCTAACTTGGGAACAAGGCAAAACTTTGCCTCAAGTACAAAGGAATTCTTCCTCCAGTCCAGGAACCCACCTTGCCCAAGTCTAAAGGTTTAAATCCTCTTCGGGTATAAGGGACCACTTATAAAAGCACCTATTTTTCCTAAGATTCAAGACAATCTCCCTTTGGTCATGGTAAATAACCTTGTCCAGCCTCTATCTTTGATAAAGTCTTATTTATGGTTATGCGACCCCTTGAAGGTATCTAATCCCATGTCTTTTTTTTAATAGGATTAAGCCATATATCCCCTCTTAAAGAGACTTGGATGCACCACTCTTTTAATGGGACTTGATTGTGCATATTCTTTGCATGACTGACATTCCATTTTATCCTAAAAGAAATACATTTTAGTAAAGGTTTTTCACGACCTCATTATGATGTGTAAAGATAACACTCATCCATAACTATATGGTAACTCCATCATAAAGTATAAAGGAACCACACCATTTAGTATAAAAGGGGTTTTACAATAAGATTTTAAAGTCATCCTGGATATCTCCTTAACAATTTTAAGAAGCACCTTAGCTCATCAAACAACATGGCTAAATAGTTTAAACTTGATAAATCACATCTCCAAATCCCTAGTTTACTCAAATTACATCATATAAGAAAATTATTTAGTCTTAAACTGAGTAAACCTCACTTTAACAAAGAAGGGAAACTAATGATGGGTGATATTGTATTTGGGAAGGGAACCATAGCAGCTGATAAAGGTTGCTGGTGGAGCCAGAGAAGAATCGAGAGAAGGGTTGGCAAGCACTAAAACTGCTAAAGCGGCTGTCTTAGCCCATGAAGGAATCAGAATCTCGCTACTTCCCCTAACTTTTCTAAAGCAGGAGAGAGTGAATCTACAAGCAGGGAATCAAAAATGTAAAAGAATAGGCATCGCACAAGAGCATAACATGGTAAAATAAAAAATTGAAAGATTTCGTTGAAATTGTTTGTCTGGAAATTTCCCGGATTCAAAATCTTAAAAAAAAAACACTAAATTGGACTTGGGATGTCTACAAATCAATAAGATAATTCTCCTGGACCAATCGTGTGTCCCCACCCTTAACAAACCAATAATGTGTTTCCCTGAATTGACCTTACATCCTTTCATAGAGGACTAGTTATGCCTCCTTTTGGATATAGGTTATACCCCTAGATATGTTTAAACTCTTGAATCCAACTGCTACACCCAGATACACCATCATTGGGTAGCATTTGAACTACTGCATCTACCTTTCATATAGTTGATACCAAGCATTAAATAATCACATATACCCTTTCCATAAGTGGGTCTATAAAATGGCATTATGGCATGCTTATACCTAGTGGATGATCATCACGATTTCATGCTTTCTACTTAACTATGAACTACTAAGCATTATAGGTTAATATCCTAAATTATGATCTCTACGATAGGTGAAAAAGTGTTTTCCCCTCTTTACCCTAATCTAATTGCAAGTTGGTATGGCTTATGGCTATATAAATGTCTATAAGTTATAAAACAAACAATTCCAACCTAAGAGCTCACTTTTTCTTTATCTTCAACATTTAAGCATCTTTTTCCTTATACCTTCTCTTCAAACACGCACAATACAACCTTTAAGACTTTATTTTTCTTACAATTTTGCTAACTTATACACTAGATGGTTCCTTAAACCCAACTAAGGTCTTATTTTACAGGTGTTCATGAAATCCAAGTCCAGCAGTTTCAATCTCATAACCCTTATACCTTGAAGAGACCTTGATCTTATAGTGTTTTTCATGAGCCTTATCAATAATTAACTTGATTCATTAGTTTGATCATTGAGTCATCGATGCAACCATTGAGTTAATGGGTGAACCTTTGAAAAATACATACATAATGTGTGATAGTAGATTGTTGCAAATTGCTACTATTGATGCCATGTGCCATTTTATTTTATAGATCCTAGGCTTTTTTAATCACTTGTTTTTTTTTTCTTTTCTCTTTTCTTTTGCCTTTTGCTCTCCTTTTACTACTTTGCAGCAGTTTTAAGCTTTTAAAGCATCTCCAAAGGATGTGCTAAATTGAAAGCAAAAAAAATATATATTAATTTGGCTTTTCAATGCTTGTTTTACGTGCTCCAAGGGGAATACTAAATAAAATACCAAAATACCATTTCTCTTTACAAAAATGTTATTCCTATATATCTTGCAAAAATATCATAACCTTACAAAATACTATTCATTGCAATAGTGTTTTCTTCTTCACAAGTTTTTTTTCTTTGATTTTTTTTTTAAATCTATGTTTTTTCGGTTTGCTTTCAATAAGATTTTTTTGGTCTCATGAACCATGTCACGGATTTGACGAGTTCACTTGGATTGACTTGTGTTATTTTTTGTCCTTTTTTATTGAATGTTTTTCAATTTAATCCTTTAATATTGAGTTGATTGAGAATCATCTGAGTTATCTTTATACCCTCCAAGTCAACCAGGTTATATTAGATTTTTAAAATAATTGTATATCAAATATATTAAAATATAATTGGCTTTTCGAAAAGGCTATTTACTATTGGAGTGCATATTAGCAAAAGAAAAAAAAACTTTATTTATACTTTTTTTAAAAACCATATTATCAATTTAGTTTTTCTAAATAACATCTCCAAAGGAGATGGCTTACTGAGTTTCTTTCATTGATAAAAGCAATTCATTTTTATAAAAAAAAAAATGAAAGAAAGAATTAGTTCTGGCTCTTAATTTTTACTCCCTTTTAAATCAAAATTCGGCTAGTCTTTTACTTTTGGTCCAGCATCTCCAGGCCCAAACGCAATATACTTCCCTTTCATGCTGTCCATGTGAAGTCCAAAAATAAAGATCATGCTCCACGTAAGAGGCTTCAGCCATCCTCATTTTAAGACGCTTCTCTAATCCTTTCCCCTTCCAGTCTGAAATTAGCATCCATTCTTTCAGCATTCGACACCATGTATCCCACCAGAGGAAGAACTAAACACTTGCTCTTTCTCTTGCCCATTTCAATCCTTGTTGTAACTCTACTCTCCTTTAGAAGACCTGCTAAATTTAGCTCAAAAACCATAGAAATCCCACGATTACACATCCACAAACACATCCAAATTGCCCACTCAGCGTGTAAAGGCACACTATACCCTGAACTTTGCGTCTCAACTCTTGTATCTCTCCCAGATCTCGCCTCTAAGTCCCTTCAAGAATTTATCTCTGCAACCTTAAACAAAACAATGGACGAGGTTAGAGCCTCCTCCGCAGACTGCAATGCCATCAGAAACAAAATGAAGCTAGGACCACTTGAAAAGGTAGCTCTCAAAGACTGTATCGAGCTCTTCGATGACACCATTGCTGAGCTCAAATCAGCCATCTCTAACCTCGCCCCAAGAAAATCAACCTCAAAGCATTACCACGACTTACAAACTTTATTAAGTGGTGCCATGACGAACCAGTACACGTGCCTTGATGGGTTTGCTCGTAGTAAAGGAAAAGTTAGGAAAGCAATCAAGAAAGGCCTGTATAACATATCTCACCATGTAAGTAACTCCTTAGCCATGCTCAAGAAAATCCCTGGCGTTAATGCATCTAAGTCCGAGGTTTTCCCTGAGTATGGTAACGTAAAACATGGGTTTCCATCTTGGTTGTCAACCAAAGATCGAAAGCTCTTGCAGGCTTCCGCCAATGCAACCAAATTTGATTTAATAGTAGCTAAAGACGGTACAGGAAACTTCACTACCATTAGCGAAGCAGTGAGAGCAGCTCCAAACTCAAGCGATACAAGGTACGTACACATTGTTTTTTATACCATTTTCCTTAAACTCTGAAAATAAATATCGGTAGCGTATATATATTTAAGACGACATTGGTTATGTGTTGCGTAGGTTTGTGATACATATAAAGGCCGGGGCATATTTTGAGAACGTGGAGGTGGAGAGAAAGAAGAAGATGTTAGTGTTCATTGGGGATGGCATTGGAAAGACTGTGGTCAAAGCAAACAGGAGTGTTGTTGATGGATGGACTACTTTCCGGTCAGCCACTGTCGGTGAGTCTAAATTTTCTTTCTTTTTACTTCAGCATTTAAAACTTTTTATGTTCCGTATGGTCATTGGAGAGGTAAATGGTGATCATGCTGCACCGTTTCGGTTCTTTCATTGTCTCCTCGTGAATCGTGATCATTGTCAAATTCAGACACTGGCAACCACTGTGACTGGAGGAGCCATGTATACGCGGGACAGTAATTATAATTTAGTTACTTTAATTTTGAAAAAGAAATTAAATAGCTCCTTTGGTTTCAAAAAATCAATTAGAAATCCTTTGACTAGTGTTGATAAGTTAAATTTAGTTATATTTTGTTCTAAAAACTATCCTGCTTTCATTAATCTTTCCATGTTGTCTACTTATAATCTTTTTTCTGTTTCTTATATTTTCTAAAGTAGGAAAACAAATTAATATAAAAAAAAACATGAAATGGATGAAAATGATTAGATTATAAATGGGTTTAAAAACATAGGGATTAAATACAAGTTTCTGAAACTATGAGGGCTAATTAGTCAGTTTTGATAAACTAAAGGGTGTAAGTTTACAATTAACGCTATGTGGGATATAAAAGTAATGGTCAAATATAACTCATGAGACCGCTGTAGTGGCCGAATCACAGCGGGCAGATTTTGTGGATTATTTTAATTTCGAGGAGCCATGTTGCATCCACTTCTCTACTGTGAGGAGCCAGAGGGTTGTCTCGCGTTATCGACAGGTCCTGTTCCTTGAATTATTTGGCGTGTTTGTGGGCAGCTGAAATCTCAGTCTAGAAGGGGACAACTCATGAAGGTTGAGCTCTCGAAATTTAATAGTTAACTACAGTTTCTTGTCTTTTTTTTCCTTACTCTGGATCGATCCCACAAAAGACACCAAAATGGTGAAAAAACTGGTACCAACTTGGGTGGGGGACCCGATTGGCTTTGCTTAGATCAAAAGATATACCCACCCACTGAAAAAAATACTCATGATAAAAGTAGGTAGATGCTGATTCCGATCGTGAAATGTAATGAAGAATTACATTGCATTAATTGGTGTACAAATATGCATTCAAATCAATCCAAGTACATAATGCATTATTGAAATTAATTGCAACTTTCTTGAGAAAAGCGAATTATATTCAACGTCGTGCTAAGTCCATCTGGTAAAAGGCACGCAATCACCATGGAGAAAACACCTTGTAACTTGGTTTATCGACGCGGACAAAGCACAACAGATGCGGCTCACAAGATGCTTCATTCTTATGATTAGTGATTACTCTCTCATTAGTCTAAACAATGATTGTCATTAGAGTGAAGTAGATACTTTTATTGCTTTTACATTTTTAGACCCTGTTCTGTTATTATGGTGTTTTTTAGCCATCATTACTTCATTGGTATTATACAAGTTTTGTCCACATGTGTAATTAATTTCTATTTTATCGATCACTTGGAGACTTGCTAGGTTTTGAAACACGTGTACACATGATATTAGAAGATAAATACCCTTATCTTATTCAAATAAAAAAATAAGAGATTTTACTTGTAGGGCAACGACTATCATTCACTTTATTATTTATAAATTATTTGGAGAGGCTGGAGAGCACCAACGATCGAGTTAGATAGATGAGATTTTCTTCTTGTTGTTAACGAGAAGATGCATGAGGTTTTTAGCGATCTTCAGAGTGGGTCTCGCAGCGTGGCCACAGGATCCGCTCGCATCTCTAGTTCAGCGTGTCTTGTGGGCCATTGAAACGCGTTTAGCTACTCATTTTTGTCGGGAAAAGAGCGCTGTCTTTTTGACATTTGGAAAGTTGAAATTTTGGTCAAAACTTTGATGATTTTCTCCTTTCCTTCTTCACTGCATGACGCATAAAAAATGGAGTGCACAACTACACATCCAAAGCTCTTTGTGAGACCCCATACAATTATGTAACTTTTTGCATGATGCTTAAAAAAGAAGACTTGATTTTTTTTTTTCGTAGATAGGCATTCGATCCATCCAGACACATATATGTTCGAAGGATGGAGCAAAAATACTCCATGCACTGATAATTGCTACTACCTTTTTGCTCCCATCTAAATAAATAAATACTCTTGTCATTTTATTCAAAACATATGTTTAATCATTTACTTTACGAATACGTAGCAGTAGATTTTCTGAAATAATATTTATTGCTGTCGCAATTTGTATGCGTACATTTATAACAAACAACTAACCCACCCCTTTTAATTTGTTTACTTACTCGCAGCGGTGGTAGGAGACGGGTTCATTGCCAAGGGCATAACCTTCGAAAACTCAGCAGGGCCTAGTAAACACCAAGCAGTGGCCTTAAGAAGTGGCTCGGATCTCTCTGCATTTTATCAATGCAGCTTTGTTGGTTACCAAGACACCTTATATGTCCATACGCTTCGACAATTTTATCGCGAGTGCGACATATATGGCACGATTGACTTCATTTTTGGTAATGCAGCTGTGGTATTTCAAAACAGCAACTTGTATGCTCGCAAACCAAATTCAAACCAAAAAAACATATTCACTGCCCAAGGTAGAGAAGACCCTAACCAAAACACTGGAATATCAATCCTCAACTGCAAGGTTGCTGCTGCTGCTGATCTAATTCCAGTTAAATCATCGTTCCAAACGTTTTTAGGACGGCCATGGAAAGAATACTCAAGGACAGTTTTTCTTCGATCATATATTGATGATCTGGTCGATCCTGCTGGATGGCTGGAATGGAATGCATCGTTTGCATTGAGTACCCTTTACTATAGGGAGTACATGAACAGAGGTCCAGGTTCAAATACAAGTGCAAGGGTGACATGGCCTGGTTACAGGATCACCACAAATTCAACTGAGGCCAGTCAGTTTACAGTCGGGGCATTTATACAAGGAAATACCTGGTTGAATTCTACAGATATTCCATACTTTCTCAATCTGAATTAAGGCAATTGTTAATTTTTGCTTTATTCTTCTTTGAGCTGTATGTTAGAATTTGTGTAAAATAAACACACTTAACAGGCACAATTGAGGCCAAATTTAAAGTGGAATATTTCATTAACTTTTAGGATTAAAATTTTGTTAAAAGTTATTCTCCTACATAAGTTCATGTTAACATGAAATATTATCATGATTAAAACAAATTATAGATAAATAAAAAATTAATATAAAAAAACTACCGTTTAACATATTTTTGTGAAACTCAAAATCTTATATCTTATTTGTTAAAATAGTTAAGATCAAACACAAAAAGAAAACTAGAATTCTCAATGATGTGTTTATTATGAGTGCTTAGTGTTAACCTAAATACAAATAAAGTATATATAGGTTAAACTGAAAATACTATTTTACCCTTAATAAATAAGTCTACATAAATATTATTTAACATCTCCCCTCAAACTCACAATGTGGCAGCTACAAGCATCGAGAGTTTGCCAACTAGAAAACAAAAATAAGAGATGAAATGCATCTTGGTAAAGAAATCTGCAAGGAAGAAGGAACAAAAGGCAAAGTAATGGTGTCATGCTTGAGATGATGACGAGTAAGATGACAATCGATCTCAATGTGCTTAGTTCGCTCATGAAAAACCGAGTTGTGAGCAATCTGAATAGAACTCTAGTTCTCACAATACATAGGAGTAGGATGAGAAAAGGAAACTCTCATATCAGCAAGTAACCAACGTAACCAGACAATCTCTTTGGTAATAGATGTCATGGCACGATATTCTGCTTCGGTGGATGATTGACAAACAATAGATTGTTTCTTGCTCTTCCAAAAAATAAGAGAATCACCTAAAAAGATACGAGAACCCGGTAACAGACTTGCGATCTGTGGGATCACTACCATGATCAGCATCGGAGTATGCACGCAACTCCAAGGAAGAGGTGGATGAAAGTAAAAAACTTTGAAAAATTATACTTCGAAGATATTGCAAAATACGAAGAACAACTGTCTAGTGAACAATAGTAGGAGAAGCAACAAACTGACTAACAACATGAACAACATATGCAATATCTGGAAGAGTAATGGTGAGATATACCAAGCTCCCAACAAAGTACGGTATAAAGTAGGATCTATCAGAGGTAAACCATCAGATGAAGAGTACCTTGTGTTAACCTCAATAGGAGTGTCTACAGTCTTGTTATTAGTAAGTCTAGCCTGCTCAAGAATATCTACAACATATTTCGACTGGGAAAGAAGGTAACCTCTAGGTGAGTATGCTACCTCAATACAGAGGAAATATCAAAGATAACCCAAATCCTTCATTTCAAATCGTCTAGCCAACTCTGTCTTCAAAACTAAAATACAATCAATGTCATCACCAGTAATAATCATGTCATCAACATATAAAGACAAAATGATACAGTCTGTATCAGTGCACTTAATAAAAAGAGCAGAATCATGACTACTAGAAACAAAGCCAAGATACGAGATCACAATAGAGAATTTCTCACCAAGCACGGGGTACTTGTTTGAGACCATATAATGCTTTCTTAAGCTTACAAATATTTCCAAAGTCATGTGAAATACCAGGAGGGAGTGCCATATAAACGTTTTCTTGAAGATCTTCATTCAAAAAGGCATTTTTAACTCAAGCTGAGAAATATACCACTGACGAATCGAAGCTACAACAATTAAAGTACGAATAGTAGTCATTTTTGCAACAGGAGCAAATGTCTCCTCATAGTCCATATCATATCATTGAGAGTATCCTTTTGCAACTAGCTTAGCTTTGTATCACTCAATAAACCCATCAGAATTAGTCTTGATCTTATACACCTAACGATAACCAACAACACTCTTACCAGGAGGTAGAGGAACCAAATCCCAAGTATTTGTCTTATGTAAAGTAGAAAGTTACTCATCCATAGCTTGCTGCCAAAGCGGATCAAGAATTGCCTCTTTATAGGAAGAGGGCTCAAAGAGACAATGAATAGAAGCTAAAAAGGAAGTAAATGATGAAGAATAACAAGAATAAGCAAAATCTGGTAGTTTTATGGACTTATGAATGCGGATGGACTGACGTAGAGGTGGATCCACAATCTTAGATGAAGGTTGAGGGGCTGTAGATGAGAATGGAGCTTCAGGTGTGCTAGAGAGTAAAGTATCAGTACCTCCAGAGTTATGAGTACAAATTGGTCGAACATGGGGAGAGGTATTATTATTAGAATCCTCAGAAAAGGGGTCTATACGAATAAGATCAAGTTTAGTCAGGCTATGAGTAGTGGATGAAATAGAAAAAAAAGGTAAATACTCAAGAAAGACAACATGGTGAGACACATAAAGTTTTTGAGTTATTGGATCAAAACAACGATACCCCTTTTTACCTTCACCATAACCTAGAAAGACACAAATAGCAGATCGAGAAGATAGCTTACTGCATTCTACATGAGGATGAATAACGAAACAAGTACAACCAAAACCCCTAAATGAAGAATAATCAGGGACATACCCATATAACTTTTCAAAAGAAGATAGACCCGAACTGTGAGAAGATGGAATTGTATTAATTAAACTTACAACAGTAAGAACAACTTCTCCCCAAAACTCACTAGGAACAAAAGCAGACAACAATTGAGAATGAGCAGTTTCAACAATGTGCCTATGTTTTCTTTCAGCAACACCATTTTGCCCAGGAGTATCTATACATGAAGTTTGGTGGATGGTTCCATCTAAGGCAAGCAATTGACAAAATTTATTAGAAGTGTATTCTCCACCCAAATCACACTTAAAACATTTGATCACAATGAGAATGTTGAGTTTTGATAAGAGCTCGAAAAGCTGCATATATCTTAAAGAATTCAGAATGATGTTTCATTAAATAAACCCAACAATAACGAGTATGATCATCAATAAAAGAGACATAATATCGAGACCCTCCTTTTGTGGCAATAGAAGAAGGTCCCCATACATAAGAATGAATCAAGTCAAATGGTGAAGAAGAAACAGAAATACTTCGATTAAAAGGTAAAGCAGAAAATTTTGCGAGTTTACATCCATTATAATTAGAAATGTCACAAGTTTTCAAATTTCCTAAAGCTTCTATGGATGCCAAAAATCTCAATTGAGAAGACGAAACATATCTTAGACGAGAATGCCATAAATAAAAACTAAAAGATGAAGGACTCAAATGAAAATAAGACAAATCAACAGTAGTAGTAGCAGCAGTGGGAACTGACACTTTTAACTCATCCAAAATGTATAGTCCATTCTCCCTACGGCCTATCCCAATCAGCTTCCGAGACTGCAGATCTTGTACATAACAAAAAAAAGAGGAAAAAATGACTAAATAATCACTAGAATCACATATTTGACCAACAGAAGCAAGATTTAATTTGAGGTTCAGAATAAGATAGACATTAGGAAGAGACAAGTGAGGTGTGACAACATAACCAACACCTGCTAAGGGTATGGGAGTGCCATTAGCAGTCATAACAGGAATGGAGGGCGAAGGGGAAACAGAGGTAAAGATGAAGAATCTGGAGACATATAATGTGAAGCACCAGAATCCAAAACCCATTTAGAATGTGACATACCTGAGGAACTATGAGGCAACTGACCTATGGAAGAAAATGCAGACATTGCTTATGGCTGCAAGGAGAGAAACTTCTGAAATTGCTCAGCCAAAGTACTAGGATCGATAATAGAGCCTGAAGAAGCTACTGCTGCGATATTGGTGTGGTGGTTTATAACCCCGAGGTGGTTTATAAGTATTAGATTGTGACTGGCTATCAGGCTTCCAAGCTTGATTCTGTTGTCTCAACTTAGGACACTGAGCCTTCCAATGACCTTTCTGCTTATATAAAATGCACTCGTCAAAGCCAACCCTTATGTACGGTTTATGGTGGTGATTGGGGAATTGCTTAGAGGGTACTGCTAGTACAGAAGGATTCGTCAGAAAGAATACCCTTTTCAGAATACGACTGAAGACGTATTTCTTCAGCCAATAACTAACTGACAACCGAGTCAACAAAAGGTAGTGGAGAGCGATGCAGTATTGAACCTCTAAGTCCTTCGAAATCACTACGAAGTGCTCTTAAAAATTATATCAATCATTGTTGCTCTTTATGTTCAATATAAGCACCACATGCTTTTAATTCTGCCGATTCTGTAAGAGCTAATTGATCCCAAAAATTTGTCATGGCGGAATAGAACTCCCGAATACTCATATTCTTCTCGGTGAAGAGCTCGTATGTCATTCTCTAACGATACTTGTTTTGCAAAATTTGATTGCGTGAATAACCGTTGCAGATGATCCCAAACCTCTTTTGCTGTCTCATACTTCGCCAACTACATACCTATAAAATGCTCAGCAGAATTGTTGATCCAAGTAATGATCTTTGCATTATTTGCTTCCCATGCATCTATCGAAGTAGTATCTCTTTCTTCAGTATTCTTAGGTACCACATAAGTTCCACTGACATATCCCCACATCTTCTTACCCTTAATAAAATTTCTCATTACATAGCTTCAATACGAATAGTTCTTCCCATCCAACCTCACACTCACGGACTAAAGTGAAACATCTCTTTCAGTAGCCATAATCAACAATCACAGAGAACCAGAATGCAAAAGCAGCGGAAAACAAAATACTAAATTGCAGAAACTGAATAGAGATTACAGAAACTAAATAAATATCTTCTTGAAATTATATAATTACTCCAAAACACAAAATAAAATTGCAGAAACTGAACGCAAATACCAAATTACAGAAGCTGAAGGGAAGATGAAATACCAAAATAATTACAGAAACTGACGAAATACAAAATTTTTTAGGCTCTGCCCCGAACCCGAGCAGGGGCGCGCTGCTCATAAAACCTTGTTCCATAAAACCAGCTCTGATACCATGAAAACAGTTGGATCCACGAAAACTATGTCCGGGATTAAGCCTCGTTCCATAAAACCAGCTCTGATACCATGTTAAAATAATTAAGATCAAACACAAAAAAAGAGGCTAGAATTCTCAATGATCTGTTTATTATGAGTGCTAGTGTTAACCTAAATACAAAGAAAGTATATATAGGTTAAACTCAAAATACTATTCTACCTTTAATAAATAAGTCTACATAAATATTATTTAACACTATTATAGAATGTATATATAGGAAATATTATAGGCATTACTCTAGTGTTGTAATCTCTACCTTAACTATTGTATATTGTCCTACACATATAAATAGAAAATGATTGGCTAACTAAAAGTTAAGCTTCTTAATTCTTCTCAACTTGATATTAGAGCGTTCTGCCATCAGAACTCCTCTTTTTCTCTCCCAAATGGATTCTACTACTGCTATTGCTGACTTCTCCCTCCACACTGACATTGCAGCTCAGTCGGCCAACCACCTACAAGCTGTTGTTGGTGGTTTTGTTCCACAGCAGCAGCCTCATTCGCTTACAAAACACATCAATGACTTTTTTTCCCATGTTTTTGTAGTTCCTCTGTATATTATGGGAACACAAACTCCAGTTATAGTAGCTTTGTCCAACACCTATCAAGTTGTTTCGTTGAAACTTACGAACACAAATTATCTCTATTGGTGAATGCAGATGAAGCCATATCTTCTAGGTCAAGGTGCTTTTCACTTTGTTGATGGCTTAGTATCGTGTCCAACATCTCATGTTTCGATAGTTTTGTTGGTTCCTCCTCGACAAGCAACCCTTCTTTTCTTCATTGGAAGCAACAGGATCAACTTATTTTAAGCGTATTACTTTTCTCTCTTCATGGATGGTTGCGCCTCGTGGTAGATTGTAATACATCGCAAAGGCGTTAGGTGCACTCTTGAGAAAGCTCTCGCATCTTCGTTTACCTCTCGCATTATGCAACTCTAAGGTTCCTTTCAAGATCTTGGGCAATATGATACATCAATTACCATATACATGCAAAGAAGAAAAATCATTATTTGACAAATTAGTTGTTGCTAGTCGGTCCATATCTCTTGAAGATTTTAATCTATATGTGTTTCGTGGCCTTCGTAGCGAGTTCAAAAACTTGGTAACTAGTCTTGTAACCAAGGTAGAACCGCTGTTATATACCGACCTTCACAGCCACCTCCTTACCCATGAATTTCTGCACAAGAACTCCCTTCATTCCATGAATGCAAACTCATCTCTAATGTCATCACCTCTCGCCGCCCAGCCACCACCGTTGTCAACACCACAACCCTCTGCCCATCTTGCTACATCTCATCACAACCCTAATTTTAGTCATAATAGGGGGCATTCTCGTGGCAACTAGTGTCCCAACAACAACTATTACAATCATTAGAACAGGTCCTCAACTGCTGCCGTCTGGAGGTAGAATAACTAGCAGTAGAATAGGCACAATACAGGGGTTGGACAGTAGTCTGGACAACAGAATGTCAAGTGTCAATTATGATCAACCTTCAGCCACACAGCTCCACATTATACCTAGTTTCACGGTAGTACCTAATAGCTCTCTACTCATCTTGCTGTTGGGAATGTTTCTGCCACTATTTGCCAACACATTACACCTAATCTTGCTACTATGACCGATTCTGCATCCTATCTTGGTAATGATCATTTTCATGTTGGTGATGGTAAGAGCCTTGCCATATCACATATTGAACATACCACCTTACATTTCCCAAAGCACATTTTTAAATTATCTAACGTTCTTCTTGTTTTTCATATTACCAAATCACTATTCTCTGTTCAAATATTTTGTCATGATAATCATATTTATTTTGAATTTCATGCTTCTGTGTTTTATGTCAAGGATCTCATCACCAAGGAAGTTTTCCTTTCCAGTCAGAGTAATGATGGTCTCTATATCCTATCCGAGTTTTTACGCCATGTCAATCCCTCAAGTGTTTTGGTCTCCTTGCATCTTCGCGACTGCTGATCTGTGGTATCGTCGTTTGGGTCATTCTATTTCTCACATTTTAAATTTGTTAGTTTCCAATAATAAAATAGTTTGTACTTTTAGACGCTCTCTTGCTCAATGTCAAACATGTCCACTAGGCAAGTAGACGCATTTATCGTTGCAACCTATGAGTCACAAAACTACTACCCCACTTGATTTAATATTTAGTGATGTTTGGGGTCTTGCTCCTATGTTTTCTTCTGATGGTTTTTGTTATTTATTTATCTTTATTGATGCGCATACCAAACATATATGGTATTACCCTCTTATTGCAAAATCTGAAGTGTTTTCTATTTTTTATCGTTTTCAAACACTTGTTTAGCATCAATTTTCACGTAAAATTAAATCTGTTCAAATTAATTAGGGTGGTGAATATCATAAGTTACATCAGTTCTTTCAGACTATTGGTATTCTTCACAGGTTAATCTATTCTTATACCTATGAATAGAAAAGTAGTGTTAAGTTTCGTCATCGGCATATTGTTGAAACCAGCATTGCTTTTCTAGGCCAATGTAGTGCATCGTTATGATTTTGGAACTATGTTTTTGAATCATCGGTATATCTTATTTATCGCATGCCTACTCTTGTTCTCTAAAATAAATTTATGTTTGAGTGTGTGTTTTATTGTACTCCTGATTATAATTTTCTGTGTACTTTTGGGTGTCTTTGTTTCTCTTTTTGCGTCCATATCATGCTCATAAGTTGAATTTTTGTTCAGCCCCATATGTGTTATTAGGATATAGCTCTTCTCATCTTGGTTATTGTTTGTCTTGACTTAGCATCTCAATGTATTTATGTTTCCCTTCATGTTCGTTTTCATGAAGATGTGTTTCCTTTTGTGAAGTCTGAACAAATAGCACATAAACCGGTTACCTACACACAACCTACATACCTCCTAACCTTGAATACTCCCCAAAACTTTCAGCCTACTACCCCCACAAACTCGCCAAACCAGCACCCCTGACCTACCATCTGTCGCATCCCTCCAAACCTACCACTTGCCCATCGAGTCTGCAACCATTCCATCACCGCCAAACCCTGTCATATTGTCACCATGTGCTTGTTTTTCTAATAATCATTACACATGAACATGTTTTCCCTCCACAAAAGTTCATGATTCCAAGTCTGCTACTGTAGAACAAACATGTTCTGCAGCAGGTTCTCTGTTGTCTACGGTGCAGTCTAACCTCTCAACAGGTTCTCCAGTCGATCGACACCTCTGTGTCGATCTCTCCTTGTATCCTCTTCAATAACTCATAGGTACAAGTTCTTCTCCTCCTTGACCTGTTGCTCTTGTCAACATCACATGGTCCTCCATCTTAGGTGGTAAAAAATAGCACTGTTAACAGCAATTGCCACCGCCACTGATGTTTCATTATGTCGAGTAGTTTCTCCTCCTACCCATGAACCCGTTGCTTTTACTAATGCTAACAAGTATGAGGTTTGGCATAGTGCTATGCGTAAGGAAATTCAGGCCTTGCGCGTTAATGAAACTTGGATCTTAGTTCATTTTCATCATTCGATGAATATTGTTGGTAGTCATAGGTGTACAAGATACAACATCGGGTTGATGGCAGTATTTAGAGGTATAAGGAGCGTATAGTTGCTAGAGGTTTTACACAGTAAGAAGGTGTTGATTACTCTGAAACCTTCAATCCTGTTATCAAGCAGGCGATCGTCAGACTAGTCTTCTCCATTACGGTTTCATGTGATTGGAAGATTCGTCAACTTGATATCCATAATATTTTTCTCAATGGACTTCTTGATGAAGAGGTTTACATGAAACAACCTCCAGGTTTTGTTAATTCTGCCCTTCCCTATCATGTGTGTAGATTGCACAAGTCTCTATATAGTTTAAAACAGGTTTTGCGGGCTTGGTACACTCGTCTGAATGATTTTCTGCCATCTATTGATGTTTGCGCTTCCAAGGTTGACACCTCATTATTTATCTTCTCTGCTGGTTTATATTGATGATATTCTGCTTACGAGTAGCAACTCTACTATGCTTAAACACCTAATACAACTACTGAGCTAAGAGTTTAAGCTTCACAACTTAGGTACTGTTCATTATTTTTTTAGCATTGAGGTTCAGTCCATTAGTATGGGTCTGATGTTACGACAATATAAATATACGCTTGACATCCTCACTCAGGCTGGTATGGTATCTTACAAACCTGTTGATACTTCTATCTCTACCTCTAAAGCTATCATATTGCCAGATCCTTTATTTTCTAATCCTATATGTTTTCATTAAATTATGGGTGCTCTTCAATATCCCACCTTTACGAGACCAGATATTTGTTTTGCTATTAATAGAGTCTATCAGTTTATGCATGCTCCTACAGATTCTCATTGGGCTGCAGTTAAATGCATTTAACGTTACCTTCAGGTTATGGCAACATATGGCCTACATATTACTCGTAGTTCTTCTTTTGCATTATGTGATTTTACGAATGCAAATTGGGCAGGTAGTATTGATGATCACAACTCTTCAGGTGGTTATCTTGTTTTCTTTGGTCCGACGCTGATTTTATGAAAATCAGGTAAGCAACGTACGATTGCTCACTCCTCTAATGAAGCTGAGTATAAAGTCTTAGTAGATGACACTGCTGAGATTATCTAGCTTCAGTATTTATTGATAGATCTCTAGATTCCTTTTGTTTATGCTCCTACCATTTAGTATGATAATCTTGGTGCCACTTACTTATCTGCGAATCTTCTTTTTTTTCATGCTCACACAAAACATATTGAGGTTGATTATCATTTTGTACAAGATAGGGTTATGAAGAAGGAGATTCAAATTCATTTTATTTCCTCTCAGGATCAACTTGCAAATGTCTTCACTAAGCCACTTCCTACTGCTTCTTTTGCTGCTTTTCGTTTCAAGCTTCGAGTCAATCCTCCACCCTCAGCTTGAGGGGGCATATTATAGAATGTATATATAGAAAATATTATAGGCACTACTCTAGTATTGTAATCTCTACCTTAACTATTGTATTTTGTCCTACACATATAAATACAAAATAATTGGCTAACTAAATGTTAAGCCTCCTAATTCTTCTCAACTTATCCCTACTTAAAAAAGATTCAAGATTCTCTTGTATATTTATTTAGTGGAAAGTTGAAGGGTCATAAATAAGCCTAAGCATAGTATGGGTTGAACTCACACATGTGTACTAGGCTCAGGCCATAAACCCTAGACCGCGGTCCTCGATTGCTATTTCGAGTTTGTTTTTTTTTTTCTATTCTATTTTGGACTTGAATTTATTATAAATAATTATTTGGCCCATGAGAAATTATTTTTTTGTCATCTTATTAACAAGGAATCTGAAAGATTAATCTTCTTCGACTTCTTAAGCTATTTATTTTCAAAGAGAACAAGTATTGTTTGTAAGGCAAAAAAATCATCAAATTTTTATTCTTTCTATGGTGGGTAATTAAGACAAAATAATGAAAATTAATTATGATAATAACTTGAATTAATTATGTATCAGTTTTGTTCCAAAAATAAGTGTAAAAAAATGAATTGAATGAGAGATGTTTTGTAAACTTTTTGTAATGACTCATTTACGGCTCTCCTCTATTATTTTTCTCAGCTTGTTTTGCTTCTAATTTAGTTACCATTTTGTTGTCATAAAACTTAGGTTCTAGTATTTCATAAGAGAGATTTTGAGTTCATTTATATATTTGGTTCGTTAACATTTGAAAGGAATGGTATCATTTCAAAGTTAAATGATTGAAATCTTAAGAAACTACTTGTAACAAAGATCATTTGCACATGTAGACAAGTAATTTAATCTTAAAAATTAAAGATTTAATTCTTGACAACAACATCATCGATTTCTAATGAACATGTTTTCAACAAAGTATCTCATTCTTACATTGGTTCTAGTTTAATATATTTTATTTGTTAGGAATTATCTCAAGATCTTAAAATAATATTTTTATAAAGTGTAAATAAAAAAAGTAAAATGAGAATGAAGGAAAATATCATACAAATTTACGTGCCTTTGACAAATTGCCTACTCTAATTACGTACGAAGATAGATCTATGACTTCATTGTCAACAGATGAAGTTCAAAGCCAATAAAAATAATATATATATAACCCTCACGCAAGTAGCATCAAACTCTTTGGCGTAACAACTTCCAAATCGTGATAATAAAATAGGGTATATATGTGGCAACCAAAGGCTAACAAAAGTTGTGGCTTGAATAAAAACAGAATAAAGTAAAAGCACAACTCCAATGCTTATGGACACGCATTCACAGACATATAGCTAACGTCGGTTTCCATGTATTTGGCACTGTCTTTCAAAAATATTTCAGAAAAAATTTAAAATTTTTTAATTTTTTTTAATTAATATATTTTTTATGTTTTCAGATTATTTTGATATAATAATATAAAAACTAATTTTTAAAAAATATAAAAAAAATATTATTTTAATGTATTTTAAAATAAAAAACACTTTAAAAAACAACTATTATCACAATTTTAAACACCCTCCAAGCAATTGACCCTTTGATTTAACCGAAACAAAACCATAAGCATTAATGCTTTGGTAATAAAATTATCCTTTGTAGACTTTTCATGTATTTTTTATTTTATTTTTATTTTTATATCGTGTTTCTTAATATGTCCTTCCATGTAACAATAATTACAAACTTATTTCTACTGTTAAATGGCCCTTACTCGCAACCAAATCCTTTTAAGAAAACATCATTAACCTCATTATTAATGCGCTTATCGATTGTTTTTTAGACAATAAAGCAACCTTAACTTCTTCAACTGAAATGGTATGATCTCTACCAATCAAGAAAGTTTCTCTAAGATGTTTACATGAGTGGTAAATAACACAATAACATAAAGGCTTCATCCTCTTCTTCAATCTCAACATCAATAAAAATATATAATAATAGAGAGTTCATCAAGATGAGTCTTAATTAATATACAGCTTGGTAGTGAGGGATTTCATCGTATATAAAAACTCCAACTTAAACAATAAATATAAACGTGTATAAAACACAAAAACTATATAGACAAACCTACGTATATAGTAAAAAAGGGTATAAAAAACATCAAAACTTGTTTATGACTCACATTCAAGAGAATATTCCTATTTTTCCCATAACATTCCTTTTTATAAGATGAATAATATCCCAAACAAAACAAAACAAAATAGATTTTTTAAACCACCAATCAACATATATAATTATCATATAGACACTTTATTTTGATTGCTAAAACTCTTACTCATATAAAAAATCACTTCAAATCTAGATAAACACCAAAAGAAAAAAAGTTGTAATGTAGAATCTAAATATTGTTATTGGACATTAAAGATGAAGATGAAGACAAAGAAAGGAAACAAAGAAAACAAAAATAGAACAGAAAACGAGTATTTTTCACTATTAATATGCATTACAATTAAACTTATATATAATTTAAATATTAATTATCTTACTTTAGTTTATGTTTAGTTTATGTTGAGTGTTGAAATTAATAATAGTATAATAACATTAGTTATAAAAATTGGATGGGTCTAGTGAGTTGACTTAGGACCCCACCAACTCGGAGCTTTGTCCAATTTGAGTTTAAAAAGAAAAAAGAAAAAATTGACTCAGTCTTACTCAATAAAAAAGCTAGGTCGATCGACAGTCCACTCAAAACCCAAGTGAAAAAACCCAATCAAAACCTCGAGCAAAAAGTCAATGACTATTTTTTGAATTTTTTTTTAAATAACATTGTTTTTATCCTTTTAAAAAAAATTAGAATTGACTTAGGCTTTGCCCCGAGTCATGGTTTAAAATTATGATAATAAAAACTTTTATCTTTATACATCTTAGTTGGACAAATTTAGAATTAATTTTTTTTGTATAGATATTTTAGGGATTAAAAATATAAATATTATTTCTAGAGTCACATGTCTTCGTATATGTACCTCTTGTTGTAAAACTACAAAAACTTATTTTAAAATTATTTTATAAATAAAATTATTTTAATATTTTTATTTTTATCTTTTCTATCAAGTATATTTTTATCTTTATAATTTTTAATTTCTTTCCCTCAAAATAGTATCTCATCATGGAACATTACCCATATTGGTTAATAAATTAGAGAGACAATATGGGTTAGACCAATAATATGAGAGTTAAGGCACTAAAATCTCCGTTCCAATTTCATATGGCACATAATGCTTTAAGAAAGGCGATGGAGTCCTGGTTATTTTGACTTTGGCATATTCCTGAAAGAACCGGAAATCGAGAAGACAAGAACCATATAAGAAATGAAACATGGAGCTCTCATCGGACACGAAAGGCTGGCATTACAATGATGAGACCGCTACCACATGCATCCTGCTCTGTGCTCAGCTAAGCTAGAGGCTAAGCTAAGCCAAGATAACCCCGATCAATCCAAAGGTTAAACCAAGTCCTGCTTACTGTAACCATTGGATATATCTTTTCACTTTTAGTTACTTTGTTGATTTTGATTTTTCCTTTTTTTTTAATTTTGATTTTTTTAAAATATCAATACCAATATCGACTTAATAAGCATATTAACAACAAAACACATTAAAAGTATATTTATTTATTTTAAATTCTTTATAAAAAACACTAAAAAATAATATAAATACATCAAGAACATATTTTTTAAGTTTTTTTATTTTGCTATTTTTTTTTTCTAAATATTTTCAGAAATAGGGTCAGAAATGAATAGCAACATTGACCTTTGTTTTTCCTTTTATCTTCAATCCTTGCCTTTTATTTCCTTATCGAAGTTTTTTCTTTTCTTTTCAATTGTATACTTCTTTCTCTAAATTAATAAGATACTACACCAAGAAAGAACCTATAGTGATGGAGAGAGATCAAACATGAAGTGGTAAAGAGAGAGTTTCGTTGATCGAAAGAGAGAGAACACTACCAAATGAGAGAGAGAGAGAGAGAGCCATGTAATGAGAACAAAATGACCTTTGTCGTAATTCTATCGGCATGACCAATATTTTTTTTCATCCATTTGTTATAATTTCCTATCCAACCTAATTATATTTTAACACCACCACCATCAAACATGTTTAACAACTCATTAAAACCACAATCATAATAATAACAAATGATTTAATCTATAATGTCAATTTTATGACAAAATAATGTTTTACATAAAAAATGAAGAATTCTTTTGTATTTTCAAAAGAATATTTTAAGAGAAATTCATGTTTATGTAATTTGAGAAATTTGATTGTTTCAATTATTTGTGAATGATAAATCATATACTGTGGTATTTAATAACAAAATTGTTAATCAGGTGTAGTGATTGTCTAAAACAAAAATTTACTCGAATCTTTATGTACTTGATCATTGAAATAAATATAAATGCTTGAGAAAGTATGAGGTGTTTTACACATTTTTCTTGATATGCATGACATCCAAATTATAGTGGATGACATTAGTCTTCCAATAAGAAAACTCCTAAAAAAATCTTTGCTTCATCCAATTATAAGTCACCTCAAAGCTAGAAGATGAATTGAAAATCAAATAAAATACCCCTGTACCAGAAGTGCAACATCCTTTTTAGTTTTATCTTTCAAAATGTTCTTTATGATATTTTTGTATTAATAATGACTTGGCAATAACTTCTAATAGAAATAATAAAAATAATAACTTTACCACCATTTGAGGTGAAGGCCTTATTTTTTTCATATAGTATGAACATGTTAATTTTCCATGTGTGTTTCTGTCCAAAATCATTCCATATAGAGAAAAATCATTTATAATCCATATCGAAGTTGTCTTCATTTTGAAAACTTTTTTTCCTTGAGATATTATACGTCAAAACCTCGAATGACCATAATTGATTCAACTCATCAATCAACAGTCGAAGATAAACATTTATATTTCTACTTGGACTGTAAGGACCGAGTATGACTGTAGATAAAAACATGATTCCTGACCTAATACACATCCTCTAAGGCAAGTTGTAAACTGTTAGTATAATCGGCCAACAAGAATAGGGTGCAACAAAGGACTTAAATGGATTGAACTCATTTGTAATTAAACTAAGATGTACATTTTGTGATTCCATTGAAAATTAAGATGCACCCTAAAATTACTTTTAAGCTTCATAATTATAATGGTGTATCATGACTCCATCCACCGTATCATGTGAATGATGTCATGTTATATGTTCGGTAGTCTTGGGAGACATAAATAACTTTTACAGCCTAGAAGTGCTTAGGAAGTATCTTATTTTTCTTGTATGTGACAAGTGTCTTTTCTTTACTAGTGATGGGTTTATAACGAGCATACCTATAAATTTTGCATTATGTGAAATTTGCATCTTTACCATAACACAACATGCAAAAGTTTAGGTACGTATCAATTTTTTGGTATCCTATGCTAAGGGAATTGTCATGAATTTTACAAAATAAAAGTTCTCTTCCAACCTATTCTCTTTAGGTAAAATGTTTTTTTGTCTATTTCATGATGTTATCATAATTGACTTCAATCATCTTGTAATATGACTTGATGGTAAACATTCATGCAATGGCCAATAATTTATTGTGATTTGTGCACCAATCTCATAATGGTTCATCAGAATCTTTCAAAAGTTTAAAAAATCTAGTTGCATCTATATTTGGTTCTTTATCTACACGTGAACATTCACCTAAATAATCTTGATTCATTTTTATTGCATCCATAACCATATTATTATAACGATTACTATTATCATCTACAACTCCATGTATCATGATAGAACTAGAAGTTGAGCTAACCATTCTTTATAACATGGTCTTGTAGGTCGTGTGCAAACTAACATTAGTATTTCTATATAAACTTTTTTTTTAAAAGATGCATCATCACATTATCTGCTTGGTGAATCTTTTTATTCTTACACTTTACACATGGACATCTAATTTCACCTTCACTAATATTCTTCGAATTAGAAAATATTAAATTACTAAAACCCTCAACCTCTTTATAATAATTTTCCTTATACAACCCTTAAGGTAAATCTCAATACATCTAAGAATTATCATTTATTACTTATGAAACTTATATACAATATTGATGAAAATATTTATTAATAACACAACCATCAATTAAAAATTCAACTTTGATAAATAAAAATGAATTCATAATCCAATAACAATTTATCATCTATACACAAATTCAATGTTAAGTCAAAATATGAATTAAACAATAAATCAAATTAAAAACAAATAATTGGTACCCAACTAATTATCTATAATTTGTTCAATTTAAACTTATTCAATCTAAATTAATACCATTTAATTATTTTCAATTCTATAAAAATCTAGTTTTGCCTAAATTTCAAATTTAACAATAAAATTGAAAAAATATGATTGGTACCAATTAAATAACTCATAATTTCTTCCAATATAACACCCAATTTATAAAATCAAACTCAATTTTTTATAATGACAAACAAATTCAATTTTCTTAAAATCTCAAACAAATCCTAATATACAAATCATACTTTAACACAATAAAAATCTATAACAAAAAACTATAAAACACTTAAATATACAAGCAAAGTATAAATACTGTAAAACTAATATTAATAAATTAACCTAAAACATCAATCGGTAGGGTTTCTTACTTGGTGTAGCGAATATTTAGAAAAAAATTGAATCAAGACAGTGATGATGACACTAATGAGTTTTAGGGTGGACAAATTTGTAAGGATGGGGTTTGTATTTGTAAAAAAAATAAAGGGAAGGGTTGTTACTTTCTATAGTGAAAGAAAAAGAGGAAGAAAAAAAGAAGAGATGAGGCTACTGTCGGTTACAATTTTTTTAAATTTATCGACGGAAACTCTCAACAAAATATTTTCAAAACCTCAAACAAACCCTAAAATACAAATCATACTTTGAAAATAATGACATGTCATATTACCTATGGAATTTTTGACAAAATATTTATTGATTTTTTTAATTATTTCTATTATGTCAACAATTCAATCAGCAATTACTGATAACACAAATTCATCGCTAATTACATTAGTAATGTTTGACGAATATTTCTATCACTCTTGTTGTCGCACCCGACATCGCGGCGGCCTTAAAAATAATTATTTCATGGAAAAGAATGGATTTACGGCATCCTGTTCTTTAATGGGGAATGGTCTTGTTTAAGGAGTCGCCACCTAGTATTATGGTCACTAGGAACCCTAAGCTGGTCAACGGAGATTCTATGGTTCGAGACTGGTTACGTAAAAGGAAAGATATTATCACCCCTTAAACGTTCCGCCGAGATGCATCAATGCATGGCTAGTTTTGCCTTAAATTGCTAAATGTTTATTAGTTTAGGCTATGATAATTTTGCGTGTAATATTCCTGAATCTGGCGTCAGTGAATATTTAACTACGGATATTTCCAACTCTGGCGCTGGTAAATATCACGTAGCTATAAAAACAAAATAAATTTAAATCAGTTTTTTTTTATTCCCGACTCTGGCGTCAATGAATAAACAAATCAAATAAATTTATTTTTTAAGCATACACATTTTTTATGTAACTAAATAAAAGTAAAATACAATAAAATAAAATAAATTTACATCAGGTATCTTTATTCCCGGCTCCGGGCATCGTGAATAAACCAATAAATTTACTTTATTTTATTTTATTTTTGCATGCATATTTTTTATTTTTATGTAATTAAATAAAATACAATAAAATAAATTTGAATCAGTATTTTTATCTGACTCTGGTGTCAATGAATAAAAATAACAAATTCATATTTATTTTTTTATTTATACATACACACATCTTCTTCTTTTTTTCTATTTTTCTATTTTTTTTATTTTTTTGGGTTGGGCAAAGTAAGCAAAAAGCACGCGTGGAGTGGCTCCACGCGTGCATGCATAGTGCGAAGGTAATTAATTTACCTTCGCAGCATGTGCAACATTACATTCAAAATGAATGTACAAAAAATCGAAAGTAAAAAATGGCTTACACGTTCTCCGGAGACGGTGGGGATAGTGACAGTGCGGTGGTGCCTCTCGTCGCCTACGACCTTTCCCTCTCGCTTCTTTTTGCTTCGTGCCCGTATGCTTTATTCTTTCAAATGCTGCTCCGAGATGATGATGAAGGTGTCGGCTTTCATTCTTGGTTTGGGTGTTTTTTTTGTGCGGGGATGTCTCGGGGATGAAGGCTATGGCGATGACAATTCTCTATGTATGCTGTATTTCTTTCCTCTCATTCTCTCTGTGTATTATTTCTTTGCTCTAGGTTTTTTGCTCTGTTTTCTCTGCTTTTTTTTTGTTAATTTTTCGGTCTTTGCTCTGTTTTTGGGTTCCTGTTTCCGCCTCTGGTGTGCTTACGTTCTCTACCTTGGTTCCTCCAATGATTTTCGGTTCCCCCTTCCATTCGCATAGACTGGGATCAGTATTTATAGTGTAAGAGTCCTATCGCTTGTAAGAAGTAAAGTCTCAATCAAACTTATTCTCTTTTTTTTGAAATTCAAATTAGAATCGAATTCGAAATCAGACAACTTTCATTATCTTGAAGGTAAGGATTATCTTGAAAATAAGAATCATTTCGAAAGTAAGGATTATCTCAAAGATAAGGATAGAATGGCAAAAACACATTATAGTCCTTAATTTTCACGCAAGTTGACAAATCACACTTTTCATCGAAATAAGTCTCTGGTCTTTTAATTTTACATTTTAAACCCTGTAAAAATTAAATTAAAAGCCAATGGGCCAAAATTGGGTTATGACAGTTGCCCCCTCTTTATAATATTTACTATGCAATGATATTAGAAAATTTCATTTTCTTTTAGCTTTGTGTAGTAAATTTATAAAGAAAATTAGATACGAAAGAACTTTTGCTTCTTTTTTATTTTTTTTTAAGTTTTGAAAACCACCGAAAATAGTAGATTGACACATGACCTTTACAGAGAGATGTAGAAATCAAGAAACAAATCATTTGGGAGACGACCCCTTTTTTTTTTTTTGAAATGGATCAAATTGTTTTAGGCAACCCGCCCAATGATAAAAGAAACGCGAAGAATCGCGAGTGGTCTAATTGTTTCAGGCGACCTGCCCAATGATTGAAAAATACAAGGATTTTTTTTTGTTGTGATGGTATATTGTAATGGGTTACTGGCCCAGATGGTCACATTGTAATGGGTTACCTGCCCAGTATAGGATGGTATATTGTAATGGGTTACCGGCCTAGATGGTCACATTGTAATGGGTTACCTGCCCAGTATAGGATGGTATATTGTAATGGGTTACCGGCCCAAATGGTCACATTGTAATGGGTTACCTGCCCAGTTGGTCACATTGTAATGGGTTACCTGCCCAGATGGTCACATTGTAATGGGTTACCAGCCCAGTATAGGATGGTATATTGTAATGGGTTACCGACCCAGATGGTCACATTGTAATGGGTTACCTGCCCAAATGGTCACATTGTAATGGGTTACCGGCCCAGTTGGTCACATTGTAATGGGTTACCTACCCAGTGGATGGTATATTGTAATGGGTTACCGACCTAGACGGTCACATTGTAATGGGTTACCTGCCTAGTGAAAAAATACGAGGAATTTTTTTTTTTTTAGACATGATAGGGCTCGAAGGGGCATTATTCAATAGATGGAAGCTCGAGGGAAATGAGGGCTTGAAGGCGCACTCAAAAGAAGGTAGGATAGGAAATGCACTACCTTTGATGGTCGAGGGCTCGAAGGCGCGCTCGAATGGAGGTAGGATAGGAAATGCACTACCTTTGATGGTCGAGGGCTCGAAGGCGCGCTCGAATGGAGATAAGACGAGGGCTTGAAGGCGCGCTCGAATGAAGGTAGGATAGGAAATGCACTACCTATGATGGTTGAGGGCTCAAAGGCACGCTCGAAAAGAAATAAGACTAGGGCTCGAAGGCGCACTCGAATTGAGGTAGGATAGGAAATGCACTACCTTTGATGGTCGAGGGCTCGAAGACGCGCTCGAAAAGAAACAAGACGAGGGCTCGAAGGCGCGCTCGAATGGAGATAAGACGAGGGCTCGAAGGCGCGCTCGAAAAGAACTCAAAAGGAGGTAGGATAGGAAATGCACTACTTCAGGTGGTCGAGGGCTCGAAGGCGCGCTCGAAAAGAACTCAAAAGGAGGTAGGATAGGAAATACACTACCTCAGGTGGTCGAGGGCTCGAAGGCGCGCTCGAAAAGAACTCAAAAGGAGGTAGGATAGGAAATGCACTACCTCAGGAGTGGAAACTGAAAGGTGGTGGAAAGATAAAGAGATTTTTTCAGGTGGCCTAATTCTCATGGGCGGCCTGCCCAGGTTGAAAAATTCTCAAAAGTGAAAATTTTTTCAAAAGCAATTTCAATGTTCGCCATTTCAAGTTGGCCTTCCGCTTGATGGATTCCGTCAGAATTTTTTCTAATAAAATTTGCAAAACTCATTGTCCAATGTCTCAAAGTTTAAATGATATGCATGCATCTTTACCTGATTTGAAATATAGGCCCCCATTTCTTCTTAGTCTTCTCGTGGCTTGGTTGGTGAGATCTTGCTATCTGATTTGAGTCATCTTTGTCGTTTGGCTTTCTAGCCCACTCGAGTTAGCCCATATAAGACTTTTTCCAGATTTGTTTACACAACTCAGCCTTTGTGGTGCCCATCGTGACCCACTTGCTTGCTAGAGATTTTCTATCTCGTCAAATAGTTTGAGGGGATCATTCATTACTCCTCGTCTCACTGATAAAAATATTTGGTGTCACTTGTTGAAAGGATCAAACTGTCTTTCGTAAACCAAAATGCCCCATTGTCTTGTTGTAGGAAATGTTCCTTTTTTTTTTAGAACAGATAGATTTTTCTTAAGCACAATATTGCCCCCTTGTACTGGTCATTGCCCCCAAATGTGCGGCCGTCACGACTTAGACAAATAATGGTTTTAAGAGACCATTCTCTCATTTCTCTCCTTTTCGCTTTGGTGAAGAAATATGGGTTTAAAATGAATCTTGAAATCTTGATCTTGCATTTTGAAAACAAAAAATTATTTCGATGTGAGTCTAAAACAATTTGCTTTTGAAATCTTGCAACTCCTTGGTTATTTTCTTTCTTGGAAAAGAAATTATTTGCTCTTGTGTTTGGCAATGAGATCTTTGATGAAAATACGTCATGAGATGACTTTTTGTTTTTATAGGTTTTCAAAGTGGAGGGCTCGAGAAAGAGCTTGAGGTTTTGTATGAGAAAAACTTGTCTCTTTTTTTAACATTTATTTTTATCAGGCATGAATAATAATGAGTAGTTTATTCTTGATGTCATGAATCTTATGAAAAAGTATTCTTTGCATTTTGAGAGCATTGTTTATTGTTCTAGGTTGCTTGCTTGCTTGATTAGAAAGGACTTCTACAGGCACGTAACGTAGGCTGTGGTTTTTGGCTATGAAAGAAAAGGATTCATAAGGCTCAAAGAGTGTTTCAGGGTTTCAAAGACTGAAGATCACGATCAACAGTTTGACTCTTGACGTCATTCATATTTTCTTTTGCCGCTCTTCTTTGATTTGCCCTTTTTTCTTTTTTCTTTTTCATTGCTTTGCTAGAGCATACTCACTTTATCTTGGTTATCACTTTTTCTTGTGATTTGGGCATGCCCCCTAGCATTTGAGTTTCTTGGGCTCTTTTGCCTTTTGGCTTTCTCACAGCTTTATTATCTTTCTTGATCATTAAAATTTCACTTGCCCCCAGTGTGGGGTGTGATCCTAGTCGGGATTTTTTCATGAAAGAAAAATTATTCGTGCTCAAAAAGGGATCGCAAGGGATGTACTTATTCAGAATGTGAAAGGAATAACAAAGATGGCCTTTCCTCATTTCAAGCACAAGCAGTTAAGATCAATAAACTTTGACCTCATCTAGTGTGATGGTTTGGTCTTTGCAAAGATGCATTTCAAGGGTCATGAGTAACAAGTTCACTACATACCATTATTCATACATTTAAAAACACATGATTCAAGAGTCGTGGGGTAAGGGTGTTTATTTATTTCTTTATATATATATATATATATATATATATATATATATATATATATATATATAATTTAGTCACCTCATTGATGGAGTTGCTTGATTCACACGTAGAATGTTAAAAATATGGTTTTTGAATAAACATCAAGTTATTTTCGGAATCAATATGCAAGATCAATTTTTTCAGAACTCTAATAGGGAAACTGATTTTTGGTAACAGAGACGAATTGCATCTATGAGATCGCACAAGGCTTCAAAGATGTGTTTGTGAGTCTTTATAAGAAAACTCTCTCAGAAAAATGAATAATGCTAATCGTAAACACGATTGAATGACAAACTCATTATTTTCATTGAAACTTTGGAAAATAAGTTCAACAAGAAAGAACTCATGACAACATCTTGGGCTATGAATACTGACATGATAACATATAAAGGGGCTAAACATTTAGCAATCATTAATTGGAATTTATGGAATCATTTCAAGGGCATCTTTCTTGACAAGGGCATCTTTTTAATATCAATTGAAGTCATATGTAGATCATTCTTGACCTAATATCACCATAGCTTTATCTTCAAGATAGTTGATTTCTAGGAGTTGGTGTGAAGTAATTAGCTATAGGAACGATAAGCGCCTTAGCAACCACCTTCAGTGTCCTTTCCTTTTTCATTGAAACCGTTCTTCTCAATTGGGTTAGCAATCTTACCTAACCCAATGGCTTGTTCAATCCTCTCAGCTACAACAACCAGGTCGGTGAAATGTTGTGCGAGCTTCTAACAAAGTATTCAAAGTACGGAGCTTTAAAGGTGTTGGAAAATAAACTGATCATCTCTTTTTCCAACATGAGAGGATTAACTTGTGCAGCTACCTCACTCCATCTCCGGCGTATTCCCTTATGGACTCCTTGTTGTCCTTCTCCATAGCTTGCAAGTTTAACCGATCAGGGCCCACGTCTATATTGAACTTATATTGCCTCATAAAGGCATCCACTAAATCCTTCCATTTTTTAACCTTGGTATTGTCCAACCGCATATACCAAGTGAGGGCAACATTACTCGAGCTGTCTTGAAAGAAATGAATCAACAGTTTCTCATCATCAACCACCTCAGCCATTTTATTGCAGTATGCTTTAAGATGAGTTATAGGGCATTGAGTTCCCGTATATTTAACAAATTTAGGCACTCTAAAATTTTTGGGAATGACAACGTTGGGCACCAAACACATCTCAACAAATCTTTATAGGATCATATAAGTGAATTCCCTCAAATGCCCTCATCCTTTTCTCTAGGGCAATGAATTTGTTCAGATCATCTTCTTTTACCATCTTGCCTTTTTGATATTCCTTCTCTATAGAATCAATGGTGGATGAAACTCTCGCAGGGTATGCTGGCTGGAAATGCATAGGTTGTTGAAATTCAGATGACACCCTATTTGCCCCCAGATTATATGGATCGAAATGAGTTACATGCATATCTTCAGGCTGAGCTATAAGTGTTGCTTTTCCAGATTTATTTCTCAAGGCCTGCTCGAGTAGACTAGTAAGCCTTGCGACTTCTTCTTTAAGATTGTCCAACTCTTTTTGATGTTGGGCTTCCAACTGGGCTCTTTCTTCGTTTTCCATTTTTCTTTTTCTCGAACGAGTGTTATAAATGGGTTTCAATAGGGAACCTATATTTCAACCTCGCTAAATGTAAATCATGCAATTATGCAAAAAAATGCTCGAAGCAATTAAAAAAAAATGCATATGAAATGTAGACTCGCCCTTCACGGGATGACAACCTAATAGGAAGATCCTAATTGTTGAGTGCATCAAAGGGTTGGTCATTATCTAGTTTAAAAGGGTCTCTCACATGCTCAGTGATCGTCCATGAAAGGTCGATATGAGGCTTAAAAGTAGTGTGAAAATAGAGGCCTTGAGTAATATCAGTTTGGCATATCAACCACTTCCAAGTAAACAATCAAGCGAGAGTTGGATGATTTCACGAGTCTTACCCAGGCTAAAGCCGTTGGGGTACCGTTACTCCCCCACCTATACTAGATTTTAAGGTGTGTGCTCTTAACGTGATGCATGACAATATAAACAAGGATGCATGCTAAAGCGCAAAATGCAAGCAAAATAAACAAATAAACACAACAAAGAAAATAGCAATAATAAACAAAAGGCAAAGCTTAGTCCATTAGTCCCCAGCGGAGTCGCCATTCTGTCGCACCCGACATCGCGATGGCCTTAAAAATAATTATTTCATGGAAAAGAATGGATTTCTGGCATCCTGTTCTTTAATGGGGAATGGTCTTGTTTAAGGAGTCGCCACCTAGTATTATGGTCACTAGGAACCCTAACTGGTCAACAGAGATTCTATGGTTCGAGACTGGTTACGTAAAAGGAAAGATATTATCACCCCTTAAACGTTCTGCCTGAGGCAGACTGCATGGCTAGTTTTGCCTTAAATTGCTAAATGTTTATTAGTTTAGGCTATGATAATTTTGCGTGTAATATTCCTGACTCTGGCGTCAGTGAATATTTAACTACGGATATTTCCAACTCTGGCGCTGGTAAATATCACGTAGCTATAAAAATAAAATAAATTTAAATCAGTTTTTTTTTATTCCCGATTCTGGCGTCAGTGAATAAACAAATCAAATAAATTTATTTTTTAAGCATACACATTTTTTATGTAACTAAATAAAAGTAAAATACAATAAAATAAAATAAATTTACATCGCTATCTTTATTCCCGGCTCTGCGTCAGTGAATAAACCAATAAATTTACTTTATTTTATTTTATTTTTGCATGCATATTTTTTATTTTTATGTAATTAAATAAAATACAATAAAATAAATTTGAATCAGTATTTTTATCTGACTCTGGTGTCAATGAATAAAAATAACAAATTCATATTTATTTTTTTATTTATACATACACACATCTTCTTTTTTTTTTTCTATTTTTCTATTTTTTTTATTTTTTTGGACTGGGCAAAGTAAGCAAGAAGCACGCGTGGAGTGGCTCCACGCGTGCATGCATAGTGCGAAGGTAATTAATTTACCTTCGCACTGTGCAACATTACATTCAAAATGAATGTACAAAAAATCGAAAGTAAAAAATGGCTTACCCGTTCTCCGGAGACGGTGGGGATAGTGACAGTGCGGTGGTGCCTCTCGTCCGCCTACGACCTTTCCCTCTCGCTTCTTTTTGCTTCGTGCCCGTATGCTTTATTCTTTCAAATTTGCTCCCGAGATGATGATCAAGGTGTCGGCTTTTCATTCTCGGTTTGGGTGTTTTTTTTGTGCGGGGATGTCTCCGGGGGATGAAGGCTATGGCGATGACAATTCTCTATGTATGCTGTATTTCTTTCCTCTCATTCTCTCTGTATTATTTCTTTGCTCTAGGTTTTTTGCTCTGTTTTCTCTCGCTTTTTTCTCTGTTTTTTTTTTGTTAATTTTTCGGTCTTTGCTCTGTTTTTGGGTTCCTTTTTCCGCCTCTGGTGTGCTTACGTTCTCTACCTTGGTTCCTCCAATGATTTTCGGTTCCCCCTCCCATTCGCATAGACTGGGATCAATATTTATAGTGTAAGAGTCCTATCGCTTGTAAGAAGTAAAGTCTCAATCAAACTTATTCTCTTTTTTTGAAATTCAAATTAGAATCGAATTCGAAATCAGACAACTTTCATTATCTTGAAGGTAAGGATTATCTTGAAAATAAGAATCATTTCGAAAGTAAGGATTATCTCAAAGATAAGGATAGAATGGCAAAAACACATTATAGTCCTTAATTTTCACGCAAGTTGACAAATCACACTTTTCATCGAAATAAGTCTCTCGGTCTTTTAATTTTACATTTTAAACCCTGTAAAAATTAAATTAAAAGCCAATGGGCCAAAATTAGGTTATGACACTTGTCATCGGACATTACTAACAAAAAATCATTTTCGGTAATTTCATTGTTATTTGATAAGTTTTTGGTAGTGTGTCACTAATGAGATCTAATCATGGTAAAATTGTGAAGAATTTAAAAATAATAAGAAACAAAGAAAGAAGAACAAAAAAGGAAAATAATAATCAAACAATAAGTTGAAAATGAAATAACAAGAAATAAAGGAATTTTTTTTTAATTGCATGTTAGATTGTTTTAAAAAAACTCTTCACAATTTCATCGTGGCTTAGATTCCTTTAAAGATACATGTTGTACATTCAGACTATTTTTCTAATCACATTATATCATGAATACATATAAATTAATAGCACAATAATATATGGATAGTAACATAATAAATCTTCTTTTGTCTCATAGAAATAATGTCAATTTTGTTTATAACTACGGAACTTTATGATAAAATTTATTATGTATGCTAATAATAAAATTGTGTTGTTCAGTTGTTAAAACTAAACTTACCATGTTTGTTCCTAGAAAAACATTTAAGAGATTAAGATTTGAATTTCCCTTGAAGATTTTAGATTATATTTTCAAAGTGAAAGGTTTCTCAAAACACATATACACAGAAATAATAAATTTAAAATTGTTTAGGAATTTTAAGGATCTCATTAAACAAATCTAAAGTTTATTTAGGGTTTATGCGAAGATTACCTTAAGATCATATGTTTTTTGGCTTTGAATAATTGCTTCAATACTAGGTTATCATAAATAACAAGTCATCCAAGTGTTTGGCCTCTAATGGTAATCCACACAAACAACTAGTTAAAAAACAATTCTTAAACCATTTTAGAAGAGAGGAATTGCAATGCTTTTGAGTGTTAACTCTTTTCTTTTGTGTTTTTTAAGTATTCTGTATTGTACGTAGTTTTTCTCTCTATCTATGTACAGTCCAAAAAATAAGAGGTATAACATTTTATTCATGAAAAAAATCTAAAAACTCTATAAATAACAAAATATTAATTTGTCCTCTAAATAATATCACATATATTATTTAAAGATAATTTTAGAAATCTATTCAATCAAGTCCTAACTTTTTTTTTCGGTCTAGAATTATAATCCTCTATATTAATTACATTCTAGTCCCTATTTTTAAAATTTATTTATAATTAAGTCACTCTAGTTTAATTTCTAACCAATGATTCATATGTGTGTAACCCATTAGGTTTCCTAATAAGTTAAATCAAATATAATCATAATTCTAAATAAAATAGGATTAAATTAATTAATTTATTATCAATTAAATAATTGATTAATTTATTTTTGAATATCAAGTATACTATCTACCAACATGTCATGATCCTCTAAATATTATGAAAATCATAAATGGTTTGACTTAACCTTTCAGTAACTAGTTTTTTAGTGTAATTATTACCCGTTCATCAACAATTTTTTATTTAGATATTATAGCATAGAGTGTGTTTACTCTATCAAATCATGTTTGTTCTTAATACCATAATCATTGATTATTTGAATAAGATTTGAAACTCTTTTTTAATCTCATTCCACCTTATCCAATGATTTACAATCAATACTATTTTAGAGCACGTGGAATAATTTCTCTAATTTACCTAAGATGATGAATAATCTCTTGTTCACTTAAATACCTTTATATGATTTATGTTGTACGTAATATTTGCTCGTTTGTTACTCTTGATTAAGACAACATGTAATTAGGATCAAAGCATAACATTTCTTATATAGGATAACTTAGTGATCTCAAGTCTAAGGATCAATTACATAACCATAATGTGAGCTTTTTCGTAGACATAAATGATCTTTTCATTTGAAATTCTCATGTAGGTTAATTCAGTCTACATGTCACCTGACAAACAACTATATATTAGTTCTTGGTATCTCTCATACCTTAACTTATGAGAACTAGGGGTGTTCAAAAAAACCAAAAAACCGATTAAACCAGAAAAAAAAACCGAAAAAATCGAACCGTGAAAAAAACCGATTAAAATTTTGAAAAAACGACCGGTTCGGTTCGGTTTCGGTTTTTTAAGCCTGGAACCGGAAAAACCGAACCGAACCGAACCGAAACCGGTCGGTTTGGTTACTTTTTTTTATAAAAACCGAACCGAACCGAAAATGAACACCCCTAATGAGAACAATTGATTTCTTTCATTAAAAAAGAAACATAATTTGTATTAGTCTCAACCACTATAATTAATGTTCAATCTTAATAGGGAATTGATCAGGAATACTTAGAAATAATATTTTGATGCAATAAAAATCTCATAATTAATACAACTTTATAATTTTCATGACCCAGATGGATTGCAACCCACACTTTTTCCTTTTCTTTTCTCTAACACTTACCAATATACTTTTTTTGATTTATGAGGAGTCATAATGTGGTGTTTGCGCACCACCTACACACAAAAAAATATATATTCTTATACAGATAAATTCTTTGTGAGTATAAATTGTTATGCAAGTTAAGCGCCATATTTTTTTCATTAATGACTGTAATATGAACACACGTCATGTTCTATACAACTTAGACGTCTCTTTTTCTTACCGATGATTATTTATCACCAAGATTTTTAACAGGTACACAAAGAACATGTTTTTCGTATCACAAATTTCAACTCAACATTTCTCTAAATTTTGTCTTACGTTGTAAGACTCACTTTTCTCTCACGTTACACTTACTTTCAAGTTTCTCTTACATTACTCCTTTCGTGCAATAACTGACTTGAGCTTTAGAAAGTCTGTCAATCCATGAGTGACTTATTTTTTCATAAATACTGAAGTACAAAGATGAAGTCCAACTCACACGTCTAGGCCTACAAATCATACAAAGCACAATTTATATTTAAAGTTTTTTCAAACTTCATCATTATGTTTCCTAGATTTAAATCCTATTATGAACATAAAATAATATTGGTGACAACTCGGTTTACATGTCCCTTTTTTCAAAAATAACCAAAGCAGTTGACCAAAAAAATTAGTATTAAAAACCAAAGCAAAGTACGCAGTTGACCAACAATCTTAGGATATCAGATTGCAAAATGAGATACTGCAAACAAAGAGTTCTTTTTTGTGTACCAGAAGAAAAAAACCAAAATACCCACTCATCCAACCCATTATTTAAGGAATTTAAACACATGAAAAAACAAAATATTTTAAATGGTAATAAAAATATTAAGGACTAGGCAACTGAGGTGGTACTGATACTCCAGTCCGTGTGATGGATTTCTTTCGAGTGGATGGGTTGCAGTTGGGGCTTTGTCTGCATTGTGGATGAGTACCAAAAATCCTTGGCTTATCTTCATTTCTTGCCTTAAATGCTCAAATCTCGAATACTGCAGCTGCATGGATCTTTACTGACTCTATTGTGACGTACTCAAAGATTTCTACATCGACGCCATGCTCGTGTTCACCACCTTTCTCCGACAATAATTTTGTATCATAGCGTGGAACTGACTCAATCCAAAGTTTATCATGCTCATGAGTCATGATCCCATTTTATGATGCTAAGCTGTGACCAATAGTTACCCATTGCTTGGTTCCAAAGTAGCAGGAGCAATTTGGAAGGAAGAGGGGAAAAAAACGCAATGGAAGCACCGTTACACTTGCCAAACGACGTGAATAATATATCTAGAAATATTTGACAAGAAATAAGCATATAGATAGGCTCCAGAAACATCGTGCTGGTAATATTGCATCTTTATGTTTGAAATCGCTTGTAATCTACATGTTATATATGTTCGTTTCATTGTATGTTTGTCTTACAAAAAATGACACTCCTACTAATTTAGAAATAAAGTTTATATGTTAAATAATTAGTTACTTAATTAGTCCAAGCAATCTACTCCTCTCTTAAGCCAAAATAGTTGCAGCTTAATGTGGAAAGCCAAGTATATTTACAAGGTCCTCTATGATAAGTTAGATCGAAAACTCTTAAATGCTTAAATAAATATTTTTATAGTGAAAGAAAGTACAATGATATTTTAAAAAAATACTCTGAAAATATATATATATATTATAGAAAATGAAGATATTCAAAATTCTTTACCTGGATAGGAGTTGGTTTTATGCATTATGTTCAAATCTATACCAAGGGTTTAAAGGTTGAGAAAATACCTCGGGTGTCAAGTCCCCACTTGAAAATTAGATCTTGGGGTCCGGTAGCGCATTAGGCTCACGTATTGGGGTCTGGAACCGCGTCAGGCCTTGATTCGGGCATGTCAGCGTGCTTGGGCCTGACACACACCTATCTAGTGTGACTGGGCCTCGCAACGCTCCTAGACCCAGCTGCGAACATGGGTCTAGTGCTTTGGCCAAGCCCAATGCGCCTATGTTGAGGTGTGTTTGGGGCTGGTGAGTGTCAGCCGAACACACTTGAGGGTTCAAGAAATTTATTTATACTCTTTAATCCTGATATTATTTTTTTAGTAAAAATACAGATAAAAATCTTGTTCCATCCCTTGATATGCATAGATGAATCTAGAGGGTGGTTAGGGCCAAGGGTCGTTAGGATGGCCCTAGCACTCTCAAAGTTTGGAACTTTTACAAAAATTATCTTTAAACTTAAAAATAATAATTTAAATGTACCTCCAACAACAAAACTATATACTTTGGCCTTCTCAATTTTTAAATTCTCTATCCATTCCTATTGACAAAGGCAATTGAATCACATCACCTACGAGTATGTGTATTTGTAAATATAGAATACTTAATTGTTTGAAAATTAGTTTATGTATTATAATTTGTAAGTTACTCAAAACTCATATTTATATATGTACACATAACACGCATATACATCACGAGGAATCTCTGCCACTGAAATAAAAGAAACCGTTTCCCGATTATTCGAGCCTCTACTAGTTCGACGTCTTAACAAACTCTTGTAGCCTCTAAATTTTCTTCTTAATGTCAGTCAATGCTGGCTGATTATTGAAACCGGGTACTAATTATTTTTCACCTCTTACTTCGAATAAATTTCCAAGTACGAGTTGACAGTAAGACTGCTTGGTTAGTCCATTTCACGAATTAAATTCATAGCACTGTGCTCAAGGCATATCCTGCGTGACCCTGCCCTGTCCCATCGCTTTCATCCGAGCTGAAGGAGTAACTTGAACTATTTCCCAGTCAAATAGCCATGGACACATCCTCCGAAAATCGCAAACTAAGTGTGCATTTTTAGTCACGGTTTAAAAAATAAAAGTTTTAAAAAATATACATCTGACTAAAACTATTATGAATTATATTTTTTTATGTAAAATAAATGAAAAATAAGTTTACATGAATGAAAAGTTCAATATTTTAATTTCTATAAAATTAAGATTTTAAACGCAATTATGTATGAGACCCAATGCAAAATACAAAAATTATTTGGCTAATCAAAAAGTTTTTTCTTTATAGTAGAGCAAAAAACAAAAGCTACTACAATATCAAATATCTTTAAATCATAATATAATTAATATTTTCATGTGACAACCATTAATTTGGTATTAATACCCCTCATTGTGCATACCTTTAGAACAAGGGGAGCTCTTAATTGACATTTTATTAACAAAACACTAAAAGTGGTGGTGTTTTTATTGTGCATTACCTCACAAAGCATTATTTATTTCAATTGTGTTTCTTTAAAAAAAAAAACCTATGTTTTATTTTTCAATTTCAGTTTTATCCTTCAATATTTAATTTTTTGGGATTGGGTTTTCATGATTTGTTTAGATTTCTTTTCTATGGGGTTATCTTAACCTCATGATCCGAGTCTCGAGTTAACCTAGTTAACTTTTTTTTTCCTTTTTTTGATTGACTTCTTTTTCAAATTTTATACTTCAATATTTTATTGATTAGGAATTATACTTCATGATTTGTTTTTGTTTGCTTTTTATGAGGTTATCTCTATCTCATGACATGAGTCATGGATTTAACGGGTTAATTCAAGTTGACTCAGGTAATTATTTTTAGTCTTTTTTTAATTTTTTTTCAATTTTATCATTTGACATTGGATTGATTGAGAATTGTGTTTAATAATTTGTTTTGATTTACTTTCTATGTGATTATCTTAGCCTCATGACCCGAGTCGTGGGTTTGGTAGATTAACCTGAGTTGATTCAAGATTGATTTTTTATTTTCTTTCTATGAAGTTATCATGTTCTCATGACACAAGTCATGTGTTTAGCATGCATGTTAACCCAGGTTGAATCGGGTTTTTTGTGTCTTTTTTTTTAATTTTATTCTTTAATATTGGGATGATTGAGAATTGAATATCATAATTTGTTTTGATTTACTTTTTATAGGGTTATATCGGTCTCATGACTGGAGTCGTAGTTTTACAGATAATCCGGGTTGACTCGAGTTGTTTTTTAGTCCTTTTTTTAATTGATTTTTTTTCAATTTTATCCTTCAACATTGGATTAATTAGGAATCAAGCTTCATAATTTGTTTTAATTTATTTTCCATGGGATTATCATGGTCTTATGACCATGATTGTAAATTTGACAGATTAACCTGAGTTGATCCAATATGTTTTCATATTAATATTTACAAAACAAATATGTCATCTTAAATTTATTTTTGTCAAACTATATTTTTAGTAGTTATCTTTGTACCTACCAAATTGACCAAGTCATTAAGGATCAACCCTTACATGGTTTTGTTTTATTTTTATTTTTTGCTATAAAAAAATGTTAACAATGCTTAGACATATTTTTTTTACGTTAAAAAAAATGATTTTATCTATAGCACGCATAAAAAAATGATAATGATCTAGTAGCTCCCTAAAAGCAATTTGGTATTGAGATTGTATGATTCCCACTGCCATGGAATTTAAGATTTTAAGAAATATTATCTTTTATTTGTTATAGAATCTTGATGATACATTTTTTAAAAAAAAATTACATGCCATTTTGGTTAGGCATCCCAACCAGACTAGTCTCTAGTCCTCTAAACAGACTTGTCACGGGTTAGGGACTCCATCCATAACACCATGAGCCTTATAACAACCATATATTTAAGCTTAACCCACTTGACCTAAAAGAAAGCCTAGTGAGACACGTACCTCAAGACTAAATTGTGACCTTTAATAAATTTGGTGTACATTGTACTCACTAACATTTACACATAAGTTGTTAGTACGATGCCATTTTTTCTAGCTAATGGATATTTCCTGCCAACATGTCAGCTCAAATGACATATACCAAGCACCAATCTCTTCACCAATAGCTCAACAAGGCACAACAACTAATGGTGAGCACCATCCTTTTCACCAATGAAAAAATAAGGCATAATAACCAATTACTCAACTTTTTAGGTTATCTATAAGAGAAAGCAATTATTCTTCATCATTTTTCACTTTTTACAAGGTAAGCTAATAACATGACCCTAGGTCTATAAATACCTCGGGTCACTAGGTTAAAACAGACTAAAGCAATTAAAAACCTCACATAAGTTCATTTTATCAATACAGAACTCCATTAAGAATAGAAAAAGGCAAACCACACAAGGCCACAAAGCCACGTTATATTTTTTTTACTCCTACTCCCCTCTCAACTTATTTTGTTTCTTTATTGCTCTACACACCATTCTCCTACGTTCTTCACGCCCCCCTGCCCCCTTCCCCCATTTCTATAAATTATTTCCCCTCCCATATTTGTTGACTTAAACATCAGAGGGTCAACTATTTTAATAAGAAACTTGTTTTTGCAGGTGAGTGTAGAAGTCATCTTGTCAATTTACCAAACAATTGTCAAGCTAAGTCACACCATCGGCCTAAGAAATAGCTGTAAAAATCCTAATTCAATTAATGGTTTTCATAATTTTATCAATAGCGCTATCTATGAAAAACTGAATAAAGGCTAGTTCATTCTTGTTTCACATTTCATCACCCAATAGTTTCTTTCCAAGGCTGACAACTTAGAAATTTCAGGATATGGGAGAGTAACCGACCTCCCAACCATATATACTTTAGCTCTTCTAGATCTCTATAAACTCTCCCATAAAATGAAGGTGCGTAATGATGTTGTTTTAGCTAAACAACAATAGCTTCACACTCTTTCCTTTTTTTAATAAGAAATACAATACTTAGCTCTATTGCATGCACCACTGAATGCACAAAGGCAAATCCAGTTCCCTATAAAAAAAAGCTCTGATGCGAGACGAGATTAATAACTATACAAGCTTTTAAGAATGAACATTGCCCTTACTAGGTGAGAGATTTTTCACTTTACCAATAATTGATACACTCTTCTCTTCAAAGATTGTGCATCCATCAAAACCAACCTAGACATTATAATGGACTTACAAACCTTAGGAAAAATATACAAAACATGCAAAGTATCCTAGATCTTGTGACATAAGATAACGATGTTATGTGTAAATTTCTCATAAAAGCATTTTTAACGGATTTACCTGAGTGTGGTACCATGACTTGGAGCTTGACTCTATCCTTAACTTTCATGATCTCTTCACCAAAAGCATATCCTACTTCACAGATAAGTATACTAGATAAAAAGAGCATCATTAAGCTTTTCACCAACACATAACAAGAAAATAAGAGTAAAAGAGCATATCTCTAAAGATTTAATGAGGAAATGCTTAACGTCAAGACTCTACTAGAACTCATTACCATTAAAGACCTAATCAATGGGGTCTACAACTATTCTTTATAGGAATGACTCTATAATTTCCTTGACCGAACTCTTCTCAAAGTGAAACATGAATGAAAAACCATATTCAAGTAGAAAAAATGAGTGTGACCAAACTAGAACACTCTCATTTCTAACAACAAAGAGCAAAATCTCTTAAACGCCATTGATCTCCTAGTATCTTTAGGGCATTCAATAGGAACACCAAAGGATCTATTTGTAATCGTCTAACTTTTTATAAGCTCTTAACCACACCTCTGACAACCACGCATCTTGAGGTATTGGTTTCCATTAAGAAAAAAAAGTTCTAATGATATCCACCTTTTATGAAGAGTGGATTGCGTGAACACAAGAAACCCAATAAATTTTATTTCTTTCACCATAATAATGGTCATGATACTAAGAAATCTCATGCTTTAAAATAGAGATAGAAAGACTAATCGTCAGGGGTCACCTCTAACAATTTATAAGGAAAGAAATGCAACCAAAACAAAAGGAGGTTGATACATCCCTCGATGTATTGCCTAATATTAAATAGATTCCAATGATTTTATCTCCATTTGCATGAGAAAATATTTTGAAATTTAAATAAAACAATATTATCTCTCCAAGTAGTCTCCATATGTTTTTTCTCATGTCTCCAACAAAAATCTCCATAATAATCTCCATATCTTGAACTAAAGTTTGTATGTCTCTAATAAAATTTTCCGTGTTTGCATGAGAATCTCCATGTATCCAAACAAAATCTCCATGTCTCCAATAAAATTTGCATATTCATCATGGCATGTTAACAAAATCCACAATAAGGTAACATGACATGCATAACTTTTCTTTCCATCAAACTTTTATGAGTAAATTTTTTCAAACATGAATGTTTAAAATATTAAAGGAGTAAATAATAATATAAAATTAAATAAACAAAAAACTAAAAACCATTATTTGGGCTAACCAAACAAGCTAGTCACTACCAGCTTGATTGGGTCAATCCTACCGAGTTGGTCACCTATAGTCTGCGGGGGCATCCCAATTGGATTGGTTTCTAGTCTCCTAAATGGGCTTGCCATGGGAAAAGAGACCTTGACCACAACACCATAAGCCTTCCAAAAACCATTTTTTAGGCGAAACCACTCAACCCAAGGGAAGCCCAACAAGGCATGCACCTCAAGGCAAAATTATGACCTCTAATAAATTTGGTATGGTGTCATACTGACTGACGCTTAAACATAAGTTATTAGTACAACACCACATTTCCTAGTCAATGGAAATTTCCTCCTACATGTCTTCTCAAATGGTACCTACCAAGCATCAACCTCTCTAGCAATAGCACAACAAGGCACCACGACCAATAACAACATCAACATTTTCACTAATTACAAAACAAGACATAACAACCAATAACTCAACTTTTCAGGATACTTACAGGAGAAAACAATTATTTTTTATTATTATTTTACTCTCCACGAGATAAACTAACATGATAAAAGGTTTATAAATATTTTGAGACCAAAATAAAAATAGATGAAAGCATTCACAAATTTCAACCAAATTCATTTCAACATTATAAAGCTCCATTAAAAACAATAAAGTAAATCACACAAGGTCACAAAGCCACGTTACATTTCCCTTGCCCCTGCTCCCCTCTTAACATAATTTTCTTTTTCTCCGGACACTATTCCCCTGCATTCTTCACTCCCCCTCACTTTTAATATACTATTTCTCCATAATTTAAGTACCGGAGGAAATGGGTTGTAACCATATGGTTGCTAATATGATGGCCACTAGAGGTTTATATAATCGTTAATTTTAGAATTCGTAGGATTAGTCAAGATATACGCAAGATAGTCCGAACACCCACGTTAATAAATAAATAAAAAGTATTGGAGGGTATGTACACAACCATGAAAAGTCATATCCAGTCTAAAGTCTTCACTACTTCATCAAATCTCAAATTCTAAAAAATATGAGAATTGTCATGTTCGCTGTATACGTGGGAATTTTCTGGTATGTATGAATTATAAAAAAGTCAATTTCCTCTCTTTCTAAGGAATATTATTTTGTGGTTCGAAAAAAAATCAATTAAAGGTTTACCTAACTAAAATACAGTAAGCGCTAACATAGAAGTTGATTAAAGGATTAAAGGCCTAGAAGTTGCTTAACTATTGTGGTAACCAAGCAGGAGGGTAATAGTATGTGGCAGCTTTTTCTTTATAAATACAGAGCAAGGGAGGCCTCGGTTCTTCACTGCGGCTCGAAGGTTGGTTAGTTGGCTGATCTGGGTGGTTTTATTTTGGGCAGACCAAAATGGCTTGCGCTAATTTCTCTTTCACATTTCTAGTCCTCTGCTCTTGTTTTGCTACTTCTTTTATTGCATGCCATGGCTTTCCCGTCCATCACAACAACCCATTTCACCACCGCCACCACCCTCGCTTTGCCAGTCATAACTACAGAGATGCCCTGACCAAATCAATCCTCTTTTTCGAAGGCCAAAGGTCTGGTAAGCTCCCTTCTAGCCAGAGGATAACATGGAGGAGAGACTCGGGTCTAACAGATGGCTCAACCATGCATGTATGTGTACAAAGATGACTCCTTTTCTCTTCAGCTTTCTTTTTTCTTGTTCACATTTCTTTGAGGCTCACTCATCTTTGGTGTTGAAATGACAATGCAGGTGGATTTGGTGGGAGGTTATTATGATGCAGGAGACAATGTGAAGTTTGGATTCCCTATGGCTTTCACTACAACCATGCTTTCATGGAGTGTTTTAGAGTTCGGGGGGTTGATGAAAGGTGAGCTGCAGAACGCTAGAGAAGCCATTCGTTGGGCAACTGATTACCTCATCAAAGCTACAGCCCATACAGACACCATCTATGTTCAGGTTTGCAGTCTTGAATCTCTCTGCATTCTTCAGTTTTATACACATTGTTTGGAGACACCATAAATAGGCATGTGCGCACTTGATTTGGGAAATATGGCTGAAGGAATCAAAATGATGACGTTTGGGGTTTTATTTTCAGGTAGGTAACGCTAATAAGGACCATGCTTGTTGGGAGAGACCAGAAGATATGGATACTCCAAGGAGTGTTTTCAAGGTTGACAAGCATTCCCCTGGTTCTGATGTTGCTGCTGAAACTGCTGCTGCTCTTGCAGCTGCGTCTTTGGTGTTTAGAAGATGTGACCCCACTTATGCCAAGCTTTTGGTCAGGAGAGCTGTCAGGGTAAATATGTCTACTTAGTGCTCATTAGTAAAAATTTCAGTGAAAAAATTTGATGTTCACAAAATGCGAGTACAATTTGTTCCTTGTCTAGGTGTTCCAATTTGCTGATAAGTACAGAGGAGCCTACAGCAATGGGCTGAAGAGATTTGTTTGCCCTTTCTATTGCTCCTATTCTGGATATGAGGTGAAGCTTGTGCCTTTGAGTCCTGCATTACAAGTTTTGATTTTTTTAAAGAGCTGTTCATAATACTTAATCTCCTCCTGGGTGTCTAAAAAATGGCAGGATGAGTTGCTGTGGGGTGCTGCTTGGCTGCATAAGGCGACCAAGAATCCTACTTATCTCAATTACATTCAAGTTAACGGACAGACTCTTGGAGCTGCACAGTTTGACAATACCTTTGGTTGGGATAACAAGCATGTTGGTGCAAGGATTCTTCTTTCCAAGGTTCCAATTCTCACTTGTAGTTCTTAATTTGTTTGTCAAAAATCATCTTTATGGTGATTTATCCATTGAAATCATTAATATTGTCCTTGCGTCTCAGGCATTTCTTGTTCAAAAACTGCAATCCCTCCATGACTACAAAGGACATGCAGATAATTTCATCTGTTCTCTCATACCAGGGGCCCCTTTCTCTTCAGCCCAATATACACCAGGTCAGGTCCCCACAGTCCTGTCTCTGATTTCCATCTCCCCAAATGTGGTGCCGCCTTCTTCCTAAACCGCTAGTATTTTTTTTTTCTTGATCACCAGGTGGGCTGCTGTTCAAAATGAGTGATAGCAACATGCAGTACGTCACCTCAACTTCATTCTTGCTCTTAACCTATGCCAAGTACTTGACCTCTGCTCGCACGGTTGTAAACTGTGGTGGAACCGTCGTCACTCCAAAGAGGCTACGAACCATTGCCAAAAAACAGGTACATCAAATGGCTCACAGGCACCATAAAAGCATCCTCGAGGCTATATTGATCTCTTATATTAAGGTACTTATTTATTTTGTTAAATAGGATTTTTTGTAACACAGCAAATTTTGTCATCAGGTGGACTATCTACTTGGAGACAACCCATTGAAAATGTCCTACATGGTGGGGTATGGTCCAAGGTATCCACAAAGGATTCACCACAGGGGCTCATCTCTACCGTCAATCGCTACACACCCAGGAAAGATCCAATGCACCTCAGGCTTTAGTGTGATGAATTCTCAATCCCCAAACCCCAACGTTCTTGTGGGTGCGATAGTTGGAGGGCCAGACGAACATGACAGGTTCCCAGATGAAAGATCAGACTATGAGCAATCTGAACCAGCTAGTTACATTAACGCACCCCTGGTAGGAGCATTGGCTTATCTCGCGCACTCTTCCGGCCAGCTCGAAGTCCTAGCAGCATCTCCAATTTGTTAGATTTAGATTTAGGTGTCTGTGTCTCTCGTTTTTTAGTGGCTTTGTTTTTATGTGTCCTAAAATACTTATCTGGATGTCAACGTGGTTAAAGGGGTCAAGAGACCTAAGGCTCGAGCCCCAAATCTTCAAGCACATTGGTCATCAAGCATACATGGCCCTAATAGGATAGCCGTTGGGCTTGTTTTTTAGTATGGTAGTCCGTTTTGGAACTTGTATTATGTCCACTAGTGTTTAACTTGCAAGAACTTTGCTTCTATAATCTCCCACTCCTGGACTTTTTTGTCGAGTTGAGCGAAACTAAAGTGGACTAAAGTGAGGAATAGTTATCAAACTTCAGGGAGGAATAATTTATCAAACTTCAGGAATAATCAATGGATTTTGAATTATATGAACTTGAAAAAATTAAAAAAAAATATTTGAAATTTTAATATTTTATATGAAAAAATTAAAAAACTTTTATATGAATATAGACTATATATATAAATAATGAAATTTTAAAAATTATTTTAAAAATTTTTTATCTCACATTAAAAAGATATTATGTTATCCTTTTAAGTTAAAGTATTTAAATCAAAAAAAATTTTATCTAACATTAAAAAAATAATTTTTCTTGTAAACATATATATTGATTTCAAATTACATATTAAAAAAATAAGATATTTAAGTAAATTTTGAAAAAAAATTAATAAACAATTAAAAAAATCTTCAACTAACAAAAATACATTAAAATAAAAAAACAAATTTTTATCATGTTTTGCCAAATTTTTATTTAATCTAATTTTTTACCTTATCTAAACCAGTCTAGTCACTATATTTCAGGTCAAATCTGTTATGTCGGTCTGAATTTCAGAAGAGGTGGGCCACTAACAGACAGAATTAAAAATGTTAGGAGATGGGATGTCTTGTCCTTGAAACCAAAACTACCAAGCAAAAAAGCAGGGGATGAAAACAAAAGAAATTAACAGTATCAGATCAGTGGATAATGTACCGTATGAATATTTTTTCCGTCGATGGAGTTAACGAGTAATTGACCGTTGAAAGGAAACGAGGGAAGGAAAGGAGATAAAGAGAGAAATTTCGCAGGCACACGTGATAGTGTTTGGGGGTAGTGGTTCTTGCGGTCAAAAAGATCTGTTCGAGTTGCAGACTTGTCAGATGGTGTCAGGAGAACCCATGCTATTTTTTTCCTAGGCAATGATAGACCCATGGCCTTGGGGGCAGTAGTGCTTCATCTGGTTACAATGCAGGACAGAATATCACCGTCTGTGCGGGAGAAGGAATTAAATGGATAAATCGGTCATCTAGCATGTATAATCTAAATAAAAGATGAAATCATACATAAACAAAAAGCTTGAGTTAAATAACGTAATTTTGGATGCCGTGGCTGTGAATTGTGATGTTTAATAGATGATGTTGTTTTATCACACGGTTAATTCAGGATATTTATTTAAATTCATGATTAATTGGTTAATTTACTCATTAAAAAAATCATAAATTATCAAAATCAGAGCTTTAAAGTAAGAAATTCTAAAACCTTCATGGTTTAAATAGCTATTTCATTACTATTACTTTAAAAAACAAAAAAACCTCTAAAAATCCTATAAAAATTTGAAAATGCAAATAATTTAGGACTTTCTAAAATAATTATTATTATTGTGGTATATAAATCAATAGATCAATTCAACCAAATCAATTCATCCAAATGATTTGGGTGACCACTTGAGCCCGATATTATTTTACCATATCTTTTTTTTTTTTAAGCTTATCTTTATCGAAGATATTTTAGCTAAAATTTTAAAAAAACAATGCTAGTGTTAAAAAAATATCCGAATTAAAGAAGCCAAAACCCATTTTTCTACTCTCCAAGGACGTTCAAAATAATAGATGTAACTTATTTGAGACTTGCAAGGATGGCCACACAAACAAACAGACACTGAACCGTGAATTCTCAATGATTCTTTTATAATGGCAACAAAAGCATAGAATATGCTACATAGGAAGAACAACCAACCATACAGCAAACTGCTCACCTGATCCATCTCATAGACTCATTCCAGCTGAATTATCATCGAGGCCTACAACTAGGAAAGGCCAAGACCTTGAAGAACCTAATGGCTTTGCATGCACAAGGCTTGGCTGCCTTTACATCCAAAAGTGAAAGCTACTGGAAACATGAATCCATCAACTAATATCACACAACTAATTACGGAACAAGAGAATTTCTTCTTGCTTGTGTAGCGCAAAAAAAAAAAAAAAAATCAATATTTCAGTTGGTTCAGAGAAGACAGAACACATACACCCTCAAAGGAGGTTAACTGACTTGCTCAAAGATTGATTAACATGTCAATCCTGTTCGTTGTCCACTTAACGAGTAACAACAGATAAAAGTACAAATATTTGGGCCTTTATACCGACCAATTGGTGGCACGCGGTAGAGGTGCCATCGTTTGCCACTCTCTCTTTATTACGTTTTATTTTTGAGCGATCCAGGTGATCTAGCAGTGCCTACTTGGAGGAAGTTCGTGCTGGAAAGCATACCTACTAGCGCTGGCCAAAGTGTAACTCGGGGAGTCAATTTATTTATTCACAACAGCTTAGATACACAGCCTTCCTTGAAACATTAACCAGCATAAGATAGCTGCAAAGATCATTGTACGCAACAGAACTTTCTACATGCCACCCGCATGAATTTATTTATGTACCATTATAACCGTGTGATAGTGCTGTGTCTGATTCATGAGGGCGTCTCGGTTCCTTGGGAAGCAATAGCTAATGCCAGTCCTCGATTGACAACGGTACAGTTTTCACCTGGAGAGAAAAGGAGCATGAACATGATATTCCAAATGTTTGAGGTTGCACTTGGACAGAACATAGAACTAACAATTCCAGAATTCTACATATAGCAATCAGAAATAACAGAACTTACAACAGAACATCTGGTTAGAACTTTGGAAACGAATAGACATTAATGTGGAATTAAAATGAATTCCGAGAAACTATCCAAGATTGCATTTGAAGAGCCAAGAGCACAGTTATGAGACCATGTTTCTTCTGAAATGGTCAGGGTAAAACTAGCTAGATTGCCAATTACGCTATCTTAATAATTATTTAGAAAAGGGTCAAGCACTCACCAAATCACGGAACTTGAGAATGTAGAACATCTCGAGATATCTTCGGGTCTCACGCCTCTCAAGTTTGGAAACATACTTCCAAAAACCATATACCCCAGCCAATGTCATCAGCCTTTCAGAGTAAATCTTCCATGTATATCTACAGTATCAGAAGATTTAAATGAGCCTCAGAAAGCATAATCTAATGGTGCCAAATACAGATTGAGATACCAACCTTTCATAAATCCGTTGAAGCCCAGCATCAGATATTTTTTTCCAGTAGCTGGGGTCGTCCTTACATTTTTCAAAGAAATCTGCCATAAATTCAGCAGCCTGATCAGGATAATACGGATCCATATGGAATCCTGATACACCATGCTCAATAATCTCTGCCGGACCACCATGGCAAGTGGCAAATGTTGGAAGGCCGCAAGTCATGGCCTCCACAACAGTGAGTCCAAAGGCTTCGTAAAAAGCAGGCTGCAATAGACACAGGAGGAGAGGGTTGGGAAGTCAATTATGGTTCCTGAGAAAATCTTTAACACGATGAGAGACCACAGTAGCACTTTATACCTGCACGAAGGCTCCCTTGGTGTCTGCTATGTAGCGATAAAGCTCTCCATTGCGTGCTCGATTTGTTTGGGCTGTTAACCATCGAAATTGTCCATCCAACTTGTATTTCTTCATAAGTTCATGCATCTTCTCTATCTCCAGAATTTCTTCCCTGTCATTGGACTTCTTAACATCAATGTAACCAGCCACCACGACAAGGTTCACCAGCTCCCTCAGTCTGGTATTCTTACCATAGCACTCTACCAATCCTGATATGTTCTTGACCCGGTCCAGCCTTGCCATGGAAAAAATTATGGGCTTTGACCTATCGGTCAGTGTACCACTGCATCAATATAAATGAACAATCAGATTTCATAAACAAGCCTAAGCCTGATCTTCATATTCTAAATTTCCAATTATATAATTGAATATTGTTCTTGAAGAGTAACACAGGAATATACTCACATCCACTCGTCAGTCTGCTCAGAATCATATAACATCTTTTCTATTGAACCATGTAGGGTTGTAAGTCTTTTCTGCTTGTCAGAGTATGGGAAGTAAATGTCCATATCAGCCCCAGGCGAGACGATATTGAACTTTGTATCAAATACATTAATGCCATGAACAACCCGATATAGCCCTGGAAGAGTGAAAGCAGTGTGGCTCTCATACTGACCAACAGTAGTCTTCCTGAATGAACAAACAAGCATACAACAAGTGAAGCGATTGTTTGACAAGAATCACTTAAACATCTATGCAAAATGACAAAGTTGTAAGATCAATTTCAGCAAGTGTAATTTCCAAAATAAACTAATTCAAGTGACAGCATATATTCTAAAGTAATATCATGTTAAATTTGGACAATTGGAGACCCAGCTGGACATCAAGCACAAAGAAACAGAGTAAAACAAAAAATTCATATCTACATGAGGATAATCTCATGGATGTTATCTACAAAATACAACACCCTCTGAAAACTTTCCTGAATTAAACTTAATCTACCATTTTTTTCTGCCAGTTTTGTACAACAGTTAACAGGAGCACTGCAAGATCCTTAACGTTTTAAGTTTTGAAAGCAAGAATTTGAACACTAAAAAACCCAATCCCCAAAGAGTTCTTGTAAAAAAGTGGATAATAAATCCATGATCATCATATCTGATTGCATAAGCAATTATGAGCCAACACATGAAAGTTAGTGGATTAAAGGGTAACACTTACGTTCCTGCAATCTCTTGATACGTACTTGTGATGATAAAATCAGCATTGTTCATGGCTAATACGTCAGCAGTGAATTGACATGAGAAGTGGTATTTATCATCAAATTTTTTCCAATAAATATCTGAATCAGGATACTTTGTTTTCTCCAAGGCATGGGCAATAGTGCACTGCAAATTTCAAAACTTAAAAAATGTAAACACTCCTTTCGGTAAATGATCCGTGGGACTGTAATTCATATTTAAAGATACCAATCATAGCAAACCTGTGTGACACCCATCTTGTAAGCCAATAAAGACGCAACGAGGTTCCCATCACTGTAGTTGCCTATAATAAAATCAGGAATGCCCTGTAACTCAGCTACAATTTCACTGGCTGCATCCTGATTATAATGGTATAACCAAAAAGAATTGAGAGAGCCACAAAAATGAATAAATGAAAAATAATTTAAAACTTTATGCTTAAGCTACATGTACATTAAGGAGAAAGGAGGTGATGATGGTAAAAGGACGAGGCAGTAAATTGACAGCTGCATCAGTGCAATGGTAATACAAAAATAGAGCATAAGATGTAGTCTAATGAAAATGGTAAATTGTCAAATGACTGCACATATGTTTAACTGATGATAAAAGTGAAAATCTTGACACATGATACTCATTAATTATATGGATACCATGAAACTATGAGCACGTCAAAAAATTTGATTACAGTGTTATCAAGATTTGATAATAATAAAAACAAAAATAAGAACTATGAATGGTACTTGCACTTTATAATGATATAGGATAACCATGTTCTACCTCAGCAAATGTCTCCAAATATGGCCACACATCAAACCTTGAGATCCATTTACGGAGAATCCCATGCTCTGATCTAAATGGTACTCGCAGAATGTGAGTGTGTTCCGTTCCACTGACTCTTTCCAGCCTCTGGTTGCAGCTAGTCCCTTTTGAATCAGGTATTAACCTGGTAACCTTCAAGAATCGATGGAAAATGTATTACAGAAAGAGGGACAATTAACAGCTATCAAAGTGATATAGTTGAAGTAATGGACCCAAGATAAGCATAAATGCACTTACAATTAGAATCTTAGGCTTAAAGTCCAATCCCTGCTGCTGTATTCTAAGGAGCATTTCATTCTCCAGAGCACGAACTTGGTCCAGGATATACACAATCTAGAAGTACATTAGGAACCAACTGTCTTAATAAAGGAAATAACCATGCAGCATAAATAAGTATTTGTTCTGCACGCTGCAGAGATGTAAAAAAGAAAACATTGAAGGTTGAAAGAAAGCCATGCATACCTGCCCACCAGTGTCAGGCAAACCTAAAACATTTGCTTGCCCAAAGTATCCATGTGGAGACAAAATAACAACATTGAACACCATTGGTACTCTCCCAAGGAATGTCTCTAAAGTTGAGGGATCAGGAGCTTGGAGTATGTCCAAGAGAAGATGCATCATCTCCAGTACCCGAGCTGCAGTATCCCCCCACCCTCTCTCAAAACCCATTCCCTGAAAGCTGAATCAGGGTGAAACAAGAAAAGAAAATCTTTAGGCACGTACAAAGAGTGTTCAACAAATTAATTTCACTGTTAACATACTCCAACGAGTTAAAGATACAAGATCCTTACGTATATTCAAACTCAGTGTACAGTGTTTCAGAAGGAAGCTTCGAAATATACTCTTCTGCCTTAAGAAGAGCAGACTGAAGTCGGGATACACTTTTTATCCGATCATTCAACATTAAGGCCTGCAAATAATCCTTAATTCAATCATTTAGCTCCACTGAAACCCCATACTAAGTACTATTCCCATCATCCTTCTTCCACATGTTTTAAACCCAAGCCATGTGAATACCATTATAATAAATTCTGAATGTGCAATAACAATCAACAATAACACGGAGGATAAATGCCTAAATCTGGAAGTTATAGGCACTCTTAAAGGAGGCCCTTCCACGACATACTTACATGCCCTTTGTATTTATGGACTCGGAGGAAATCAAGTAAAGGTTCCAAAGTGTCTTTATTACGAAACATATTTGAAGAAAGATGTCGGTTGAGGTACTGAACACCGTTGCCAATTGATGATGACCGGGTGGGACGAGGAAAAGCGGCATTGAAGGGCTCAAAATCAAGCTCAAGCACATAAGGGTCATTAGATCTATTCAAAAAAATAACAAAGAGGTCGTTAATCAATGACCCAAAGAAAAGTAATGAAAAAAAAAAACCAAAAACATAAACAATCATGCACATAAATAACCCAAAGATTTTTAGTAAGAAAGTGTCCACAAAAAAATAATAAATAAACAAAACAGAGTCATGGATACATGAAATGTTCTGTAGCGATATGATAAAAAGTAAACCAATAATTTCACCATGAAAGGAAAAGAAAGAGTGCGAAGATACTTACGGGCCATCAACAAGTTCTTCTTTGAAACGAAGATATTGTGAAACAGTCAATTCCTCCACATTCAGTTGGGAGACATCAACACGTACATATTCCCAAACTCCAGGTCTCGGACGAATTGATACGGCCACAAAAGGAGGCAGAACTATGGCTTCCTATACATATCACCATCAATACATTTTTTTTTTCAAAAAAGAAGAACATAATAAAAAGAAATATTATAATCCCAAGCAATAATTTGTTGCAAGCTTTGTAAAATTCACAAACAAAAAAAAATCCCAAAGCAACTAACTAAGAACAAGCATAAATTATAACAATCAGTAACTAAATAAAAAGAAAATGGACTGACTTGCGCAGCTTTGAGGACTTCACTAAATGGACCATCTTTGAGACTCAGCCTTGCTGCATCATCGCACACGATATTGTCCAGTTCATCTATCAGATTATTCGGATGCAGAATTCCTTTTCCCTGCTCCACATACCTTCCTTCCACAATACCAATAAAAAAGTTACTACTTCCTGTAAAACAAAAGAGAGAGAGAGAGAGAGAGAGAGAGAGAGAGAGAAAATGATGGTACAAACCTGGAGAGGAGAGAGACAAGCACGTTACGGTGAGCGGAGAGAGTGTCCTGCACGCGCTCCCTCATGCTGGGAAGTCTTTCAAGCTTAGGGTTTGCCATGATCGATCAAAGAAGAAGCTGTATGGTCTGGTATGGTCTGGGTGGTCAGGACTTAAAAAACTGATTGTAGATTGGAGAAGAGAGAGAGAGAGTGTATGTGTGTGTTACTTACTTTGGATGAGGAAGAGGAGGGCAATTTATAGTAAATAGCTGAGAAGGAGAAAATGAGAATTGCGTGTTTGATTTTTGAACGATCGCTATTGGGAAACTCACTGTTAGATGCTCAAAACAAGGGACGAGGGTACTGAGTCCTCGGCGCTGGCGGTTTTCCTTTTTTTAAAATAAAAAAAATGGCATCTGAATAAGGAGCTGTTTGGAAAGTTATATTGTTTGTTTTTTAAATTATTTTTTTATTTGTAAAATGTATTAAAATAATTTTTTTATTATTTTTTTAAAATTTAATTTTGATATAAAAACATTAAAACAATTCAAAAAAAAATTTAAAATTTAAAACAAAAACAAATCAAATTTTGGCAAAACTGCCGGTGAAACCCACCAAACACGCCTTATTCCACCAAATATCCCGCCACTTGTGTGTATTATCCAGTTAATGTGTTTTTTTTTTTTTGTAATTGGATAATGATTTGAGATGTTCTTGGAATACTATAATAAGATTGGTACGTTTTACTATGATTTTTTTATAGTTTTTATATCATTCATTTAATAAATTATGAGTTTGATGTTTTATCATTTCACATTCAAAATGAAATCTAAATGTGTTATTAAATATATTTTTAACTTGTGTTTAGCTTAGTATTATGGAATAAAAAAATGAATATAAAAAAATTAAAATATTTTTTTATAAAAACAAAGTTAAAATATAAAAATAAATATCTTTAATACAATTTTTAAATAATTTTTTTATATTTTTAAATTATAAAAATTATAAAAATATATTCATTATCCAAAACATTAATTCTCTTATGGATTTTTATCGTGTTCTAGGATGCAAAACACTATTTATTATAATAATATCAAAACTTTTTTTATCTCTTGATATTTTAATTTTTTATCTTAGTTTCGAAGAAGGATGATATTTTCATCATAATATAAATATTTTTTTAATATTATTTTTTTATGTTTTTTATAGGTTTATTTAATGTTGTTGGTTTTTTTTGTAAATATTTAAATTATCAATTTAACCAATGAATTAAGATTTAATATTTTTTTAATCTACCACTATCTTTACATTAAAAAAAAATTGTGTGGTCCGTGACAATGTACGAGGAACATATCTAGTTTGTTCTAAATAACTTGATGGTTTTTATCCCAATACAATATAAATATCGAATCACTATTTCAAAGATGACACAAGAAAGATGGCTGAGTTTGAAAAAAATAAAATAAAAGTATTTTTTTTTTATTCTTCCGACGGTACTTGATGATAATACCGAACTCCTAAAACATGCTGGCGATAAAACCATTGAATGCCATATTCATGAATGACTCCTTCTGGTCCTACCTCCTTGACCAGAAAGTTACATAGAAACAACTGAACTTTATCCAGTTTGTCTTTATATTTTTTAAATATTTTTTATATGTTAATATTGAAAATAAATTTTAAAAAATAAAAAATATATTATTTTAATGTATTTTTTAATAAAAAAAATATAATTTAAAAAAAATTTACTATTACAATATCAAACCATCTTAAATTAAATGGGAAGTTAATTTAATAGGGGAAAAGAAAAAATTGGCAATGCATTTCTTTGCATACTGTTGGTTACTAGAATTTGTCGTTTTTTCTTTTGATAAAAGAGCAAATTACTTTTTCTGAAGACAGAGGATGTTGACCGAACATTGCATCACACAGGGGCGGAAAAGAACCCAAAGACGTCTAGCCCAAAGGTGGGCTTCCACCTTGACTAGCCGGCACCGCACCCGTTTCCAGCGAGCATGTATGGCGAGGCGAAAGCGGTCCGGTAGAGGTTCTCAGTCATGGGATTTCAGGGCAATCAGCTAAACAGTATTTGCAACGAACAAATGATCCTTTTACCTTTTTCTTTTTATTCCTTTGCCTAACCAGACAAGATGATGCTTCAGCGTGTTTCCTGTAGCATCATTTTTCTCCCTGTTGGTCGATCTTTATTCGTTTATATTCGAACAAAAAACAAAGCCAAACCAGTTTTGCTCAACTATTGGTCGAACTATGGATGCTCCTTTCCCGTTTCCTATTCAATTTACGTTAATCGATGTGCGCTATGATTGTTCTTTTAATGGTGAAGGTATCTTCGTATTTATGCTGTGGGGTGTAATAATTTCAAAGATGCAAGGGATTAAATTGAATTTATATTGAAGACTATAAAGACTAAAAAGAAGGGACTAGAAAGAAAAAAAATAAAATATCTGGATTGATTTGAGGTACTCTGAGCCTCTCAAGGACGAGGAGATATCAAAAGACAAATTGATCTGTGATAATGCTTTTCAAATTCATATAGGGATATTTTTTAGCAAATCTTATCCCCAAGGTGGCGGTGGGTTCTAGGAGCCAATCTTCACATACCCAAAACGCATCTTCATCATTTTGAATGTGTCAGCGTACGGATAATTATATTGGGTTCTTACATCTAGTGACTCGCTCTCTTGGTTATCCAGTGCCTTCTCGGGTTCCGGCTGAGGTTGTCTTTCCAAATTGTAAGGATAGCTTGAGAACTAGTTATTTCTCCCTCTCAATCCTCTTCCCGAGAAGTGAAAAGTGGAAGGTTTGTTGGTGCTGTGAATCCCGTGAATATATAATTCAGAAACCAACAAGTGAGAAGATGAAAAACATAAAAAAGTTAAAAATCAATTTCGAATAAAAGAATTTAATTTAAAAATAATCATGTATCTAAAAATTAAACATATTAGCAATTAAACTTGTACCCGTTGACTATAATGAATCAAAAACTCGAAACATAAAAAAATATCACAAGACCAATTATATGTTAATAAGTCAATTTGTGATATTTGTCTCAGTTAAAAAACATGTTTACACAAGCAAAACTCAATGTTTATTCATTAATTAAAACTGTTGAAATTTACAGTAAAAGATGTTATTCTATGATTAAGGCAACAATAACACCTATGAGGTGAATTAAGTGTTCCACTAATATTAAAAAATAATACAATTTAATTTAATTAAACACAATAACAAACAATAATCAACAATATAATTAAAGTGCTTAAAATAAAAGATAAGAGAGTGAAATTACAAATTCAGTTTTGAATGTGATTCGACAAGCTTATATTAACACCTCAAGTGTCAAATCGTACTTGAGTATTATATTCTTTCACTAGCCCAAGTCAAAAGGTACAATTGTCACTTGATGAATCCACACCTAACTTATTACATCACTTAAAAATGTTCTCTCTTTTAAGGTTTTCTCTGTGACAATACCTCATTAATACCAAGAACTCTCAAGGGTTTACAAATATGATTTTGTTATCACAAAATTACTCTATCAATCTAATAGATTTTACAATTAAGAATCTAAGTATCTTTATATCTCACTAGATAACACTTAATGAATTATAAAGTGTTTAAGGTTATGTTTGTTTCCTGGAAAGTAGTTTCCGGAAAACCCTTTCCAAACTTTCCTGTGTTTGTTTGTCATTAGGAAAGTTGGTGAACAGAAAATACTTTCCAGTCAAAGGAAAATTTGGCTTGGTTTTCAGGAAAGTGTTTTCCTGGAAAATTTGGGCAGAAAACACTTTTCGAAAGTTGTGAAAAATTTAGAAATATCAATATTATTTGTTGATTATATCAAATTTGGTTCTCAAACTTTTGATTGCTATATATATATTTTGTTTTGAATATTTATTTTTCAATTTCATCTCTTAAAATTTAATTTTTATATTAACTTTGGTCCTCATTTTTATAATTATTATTTGCTTTTCCCTTATCTTTTTTTATTGAAATTTTTTATCTATCAAATTTGATCCTCATTCTTTTGATTGTTACTTATTTTATTTGAAATAATTTATGAAATGTTAATTATTATTATTTTAATTTCTTCATCTTTCAATTTTTTTATTTTTTAGATTTTATCTCTATTATTTTGATTATTATTTATTTTATTTGAGATAATTTATGAAATTATATTTTTTTTCAATTTTATTCTCATTCAACTTTTTAATTTGTAAGATTTGTTCCTTATTATTTTAATAAACTTGAGAAAAATAAAAAATTAATAAGTTATTTTCCAACTCATTTTTTATGACATAACCAAACACTGGAAATTGTTTTGCAACTTATTTTTCATTACATTACCAACACATCAGAAAATAATTCACTTTCCCGGAATTCACTTTCCAAAAAGAAATTACTTTCCAGCAAACAAACGGGGTCTAAGTGTTGTAAGAATGATAATGTATACTCTTGTTCAAAATTATGAAGGTTTTAATGCACAAATATGAGTATATTAAGGATTAATTATGTAAAGTGTTTTTGCTCTTAAAATAGCTTGTGTGTGTGTGTGTGTGTATTCTTCCTTCAATTCTATAATCTGGCAAGCTATATATATGTTTCTAGTAAAAACTAGCCGTTTATAACCATTACAACTCCATTAACAGCTGAAATGGTTGATTTGTTCAAATTAGTCAAGTCAATCAGTCGACCAATTCTTTTAAAATTCTCAAATGCTCATCACGGATGAACAAGTGGTCAACTGGTTCATTTGGTATTATCAAACGATCAACTGGTTCATGCAAAATTCCAGTTTTGACAATTTTAATCCTAGTGATTTCTTAGAACCTCTTTATCAATCCTTTTAAATGCATGCAAAGTGAAGTGTGTTCATTTTAATTTGTGTTATCACGTAGGATATAAAGATTTACATTTAACTCTAAAAATTAATACTTAAACTAAGTCTTCATTTTTCTTCCTTCTTAGACTTCTATCATGCTTGTTAATGTATTCTTCATATAAAACCTATTTAAAGCTTATTCTCAATCAAAAATATTATTAGTCCAATTTTCATAGAATACAAAGAGATGGTTATTTCTGGATAACATTAGAAAGGGACTGTATTGACTGTGTCAGGAAATATCATATGTGTCAAGCATATAGCGATAAGATCAATGCACCTCTAACTCCCATGTTCAATCTAACATCTTCATGGCCATTTATGATTTGGGGAATTGATGTGATTGAACCTATCAATCTAAAAGCCATTAATGGTCATAGGTTTATCCTTGTGGCTATAGACTACTTTACAAAATGGATAGAAGCCAGTATATATGCATGTAACACAAAAGATGGTAAGAAGATTTATAGAAAAGGACTTGATCTGCCGATATGGTCCACCATAAAAAATAGTGATTGATAATTCTCAGAACTTTAATGGAAAGATGATAATAGCGTTATGTGTCAAGTGGAAAATCAAGTATTCCAATTCCTCACCATACAAGCCAAAGATGAACAAAGTTGTAGAAGTTGCCAATAAGAATATCAAAAAAATTATTTAAAAAATGGTGATCACCTACAAAAATTGGCATGAGATGTTATCATTTACCCTCCACACATATCACACTACAACAAGAACTTCAACGAGAGCTGCCCTATTTTTTTGGTAAATGGAATGGAGGCGGTGATACATTTGAAAGTAGATATCCCCTCGTTAAGAGTATTGATAGATTCTGAGCTAGAAGAGGCCGAGTGGGCCAAAGTAAGATATGAAGTATGAACAACTAAACATGATTAATGAAAAAAGGATAACTACAATTTATCATCACCAACTTTACCAAAAAAGAATGGTTAAGATATATGACAAGAAAGTTCGACCTTGAGTATTTTAAGAAGGAGATCTAATGCTGAAAAAAATATTGCCCTTACCAGGAAAACACGAGAGTACATGAGCACCAAACTGCGAGGGTCTTTATGTAGTGAAGAAGACTTTCTTAAGAGGAGCTCTAAGATTGTCTATAATAGATGAAGAAGATCTAGCTAGACTTGTGAATTCTGATTATGTAAAAAGATATTATGCATGATGTATCCAACTTTCTTTCTATGTCAATAAAGGGAAGTTTGACCATTAATTCTTAGTGTAAAGAACCTTTATAAATTTCATGATCTCACAACATTTGAAATCCTTTTTCTAAAAACAAATCTTATAAAGAAATGGTTTTGTGCATGATTGCAATGAATGAATCATAATATGCTCAAGATGAGATTTAAGCAATTCTCGATTAAAAGGTGACCAAACCAAATAAACCAGAGCTAACTATGAGATGGAACCTTGTCTCTGAATAACATTTTGAATTGCATAGATAAATGGTTGGTAGTAAATCTATAATCACCTACAAGTTCTTTCAGAAAAAAGGATAAGGTTTATCAATACTAATGATCTGTGTTTGAAATGAGGAAAGACTATCTATGTTGTCCCTTCACTTTCTAAGAATATATCCCTTGTGGTTTCTATTTGAGTTTGAATAAGTTTTTCCTCACAAAAACTCTGACTAGGATCACACTCCACACTAAGGGGCAAAAAAAAAGGAAAATAAAAGCAAAATGTCATAATGCACACATGAATCTATGAAAGTCAGAACCTAACACTAGGGGGCATAATCATAAAAAGGGAAGGACAAGAATGAGGAAGCAAAAAATAAAAATAAAAAAAGGAAGAAGTAAAAAAAAATAGAAAATAATGGTTTGATAACATTCTAAGATGGAGGCAAAGATCCTGAAGCAAGACTTTTCATTCATAAAAAGAGTTTATCCAAACAAAGTCCATGAGATAGCCTCACAAGAGAAAAGAGATAGAAAAAAAGTGATCCTAAGTTTTAAATCCTTAAATACCTTTTGAGCCTAAAAAACATATATTTCTTTCATAGCCCATAACCATAGCCATAGCCTGCATTGCGTGCCTTTAGAAGTCCTTTCTAATTAAGCACACACAACCTTGTTTGAAAAACGGTGATCTTATTGTTCACATGACGTGATAAATGAGTAGCCACCCGCTTTTATCCATGCAAGAAAATTGTATATTCTAAAATGAGGCAAAAAAAATTTCTATACAGATCTCTTCAAGTAAATAATTGAAACCTTTCTGAAAAACTGAAATAGAAGGCCACCTCCGGTAAAAGCCTGACCTATAAACGAACCATATTTTGAGATCCGATAAAACCCTCAAGGGGATTTACTTAAGGAACTTTTTTGATGAATACATTGAAAGTTTTAGTTTTCATGAACAAACAAAAGTCTTTTAAAGTTTTGTTTCTGAAAAAAGATTTATGCCCTAAAACAAAACAAGTAATATAAAAAGAAAAAGAAAAAAAGCCTTTAAAATGCATGCATTTAACCCTAAAACATTGCACAAGTTTTTTATTTTACAAATAATTCTTGAAATCAGACTAGACAAGTGAAAGACCAATAAAAAAGGAGTCTTTGGAAAACTCTAGTTGAAGGGGATCACTGAGATTCAAGGTTTCAGGTCAGCTGAGCTGAAAGAGGAAACAAAATGTTTCGGTTTTGGTTAAACGGGATCGTAATATTGAGATTTCAGGTCGACCAAGCTAAAAACAAAGACCAAGGTTTTGGTTTAAGGGGGTCTCTAGATTGAGATTTTAGGTTAATTGAGTTAAAGGAAACATTTTGATTCTGGTTAAAGGGGATCACTAAATTGGAATTTTAGGTTGATCGAGTTAAAGACAAATACCAATGTTTCAATTAAAAGGGGTCTCTAAATTGAGATTTCAGGTTAATTGAGCTGAAGGCAACATTTTTTTTCTGTTAAAAGGAATCACCATATTAAGATTTCAGGTTAGCTAAGCTGTTTTAAAGATTTTTTGGTTTTAGTTAAAGAGGATTGCCTTATTAGGATTTCAGGTTAGCCGAGATGTTTTTTATATTTTGGTTCTCATTAAAGGGGATTGCCAGATTGAGATCTCAGGTTGACATAGCTTTTATTTCTAGTTAAAGGGAATAGTCATATTGAGATTTCAGGTTAGCCAAGCTGGTTTTCAAATTTTGATTCTAGTTAAAGGGGATCTCCAAATTGGGATCTCAGGTTGACTGAGCTTTTGATTCTGGTTAAAGGGAATTACTAGATTAAGATTTTAGGTTATCCAAGTTGTAAATAGTTTAATCATAGTTCTAGTTGAAAGAGTTGCTGCGAAGACAGAGTTTCAAGTCAACTGAACTAGAAGCTTCAAGAAGATAAGTTTTGGAAGAACAATTAGTTTGTCTTTACAAACTTACCATGCAAAGCACTTAACAAGTCATTGTAAAGAGGAGACATCTGTTGTTATCCATTTTTTGGGAACCATATAAAAACAATAATACAAAAAATTGAAAGAAATGTTGGTATATGATTATATATATATATATATATATATATATATCAATGAGAACATATCAGAACGCCTAAGAAATGACCAAAGACTATTAAAGGAAGATCAAAATTAGACCTGACAGTATATTTTCGACTAATAAAGACCCTATTGACAAAGAAAATTCAATTCGAGGAGGAAAATTCAATTTTGGATGTTTAGGGACTCAACTGAAATTTTTTCGAGGCTTAATCAAATTTATTGTTGGCAGCTTCTACAGTATCGTTCATTTTTTGCTTGTATGAAGATGAATTTAAGTGTTTGATTTTTCATTTTGTGCAAAGCTCTACTATCATTCTTCCATTGAAGTTCTGAGCATTATTAGTCATTATCTTTTCTGGTGCTCCATATCGACAAATTAAATCTCATTCAATGAATCTCTTCACTACATTAAGGGTTACATGAGCATATGAACTAGCTTTTACCCATTTTATGAAGGAGTTAATAGCCACTAGGATAAACTGATGTCTGTTGCTAGCATTTGGATTGACAAGCCCAATTACATTGATTCCACACATTGCAAATGGTCATTGAGATGTTAAATTTAATAGAAGAGTTAGATGCATATTTATCTTATCACTGTACACTTGACATTTATGGCATTTTCTGATATATTCTATGCAATCTCTTTCCATGGTCATCCAAAAATATTCTGACATCTGTACTTGTCTAGAAATTATATGTCCACTAACATGAGTTGCACAAATACCTTCATGAGCTTCTTAGAGCGTCTTTTTTGCTTATATCCCATCCAAACATCTCAATAATTTTCCATCGGATGACCTCTTGTATAACACTTCAAATATCAAGGTAATTGTCCATAGCTAACCTTCGCAGGGTTTTCATATATGTATTGGATGCCCCAGGGAATACTTTCGGTGTTGGATAAACTATTTGATATCATAATACACATATTCTTATCTATTTCTCCTTTAATTGAGCAGCAATGGGCCAAATAATTCCTGACTTCAATACTTATGGGTTGTACTTTGTTCCCATAATCAATTTTGGCCATGAAAGCTAAAGTGGCCAAAGCATTAACAAATTGGTTTTTGTCTTTTCTCATATGGGTGAATTTTATCTCATCAAATTCTTTTTCTAGTTTGGACATATATTATTGATATGGCCTCAATTTCTCAATTTTTGTTTGGAATTCTCCTTTAACTTGACATATTATCAGCATCAAGTCTCCATAAACATCAAGTTTTTTATCTTCAACTCTCATGCACCTTCTAATCTAAGAATGCAAGCTTTATACTCAGCCATATTATTGGTGCATTCAAATTGTAATTTGATCAAAACAATGTATTACTTTATGTTAGGGAAAATTATCACTACTCCTACTTTATTGCCATGTATATTTACTGCTCCATCAAAATACATTGTCTACTAGTCTAGTTCTTTTTCTTTTTCTACTACCAGCACATCTTTATGTGGGAAAGCAAAATTCAAAGGTTCATAATCTTCAGTTGCATTGTCTGCCACATGATCAGCAATAACACTTCCTTTCACGACTTTTCTTGTCATGTACACGATGTCATACTCATACTACAACACCAACCATCTTACTATCCTACTTGATAAATAAGGTTTTTCAAAGATATATCTAAGAAGATCCAATTTTGAAATCAGTCATGTAGTGTAATACAACATATACTGTTGAAGTTGTTTTGTAGCCCATACAAGAGCACAACAAAGCTTATCTACCATTGTGTATCTGGACTCGTAATTTATGAACTTCTTACTAAAATAATAGATCGTTCTCTCATCTCTTTTAGACTCATCATGTTACTTGAGTACATATCTCATTGCTTTTTCAGTTATTGTCAGATATAGAATCAACAGTCTGCCAGAAACAGGAGGCATCAGGAAAGATGAATTTTGCCAATACTGCTTGATTTTATCAAAAGTTTCTTGGCATTCCTAGTTCCATACCCCAGGATTTTTCTTTCAAAAGAGTTGGAAGATTGGCTCACAAGTTGTTGTCATTTGAGATATAAACCAAGCAATGTAATTCAAATGCCAAAAACCAAGCAATGTAATTCAAATGCCAAAAACCATCTTACTTCTTTTTCTATTTTAGGTGTTGACATGGCCTGAATTGCTTTTACTTTATCGATGTCAACTTCAATACCTTGGCTACTCACTATAAATCCTAGTAGTTTTCTATGTTTGACCCTAAATAAGCATTTTTCGGGGTTCAACTTCAACTGATACTTTATCAACCTTTCAAATAGCTTTCTCATATTCTGACAATGGTCTTCTCCCTTCTTGGATTTAGCAATCATGTCATCCATATACACTTCAATTTCTTTATGCACCATGTAATGGAACAGAGTTATCATTGCTTTTTTTATTAGTGGCCCCAATGTTTTTTAGTCCGAATGACATCACTTTGTAGCAAAAAGTTCTCCATGGAATAACGAAGGTTGTCTTCTCTTTATATTCATTGGCCATTTTGATAAATGCAAAAATTTGAACTACATCTTATTAGGGACTAAGATAAATAATTAAACAAGACTTCAAATTAGAGATTTAAGTGTCAGACACTTACCTGAAATCTATGCTCTACTAGTCATCCCCCACCTCTCGTCTATTTTTCACAATCTCACATGTACCAATAGTTACACTAATTTAAATTTCAAGTATTGACCACACATACACACATATACATACTACCTTCATAATTCAACATTTTGTAATAAAAAACAATTCCAAACAGAAGTTACTAATTTACAAGTTTTAGGTAGCTCAATATAACGGATTCCAATCACTGTTTAGTATTTGGAGTATAACTGAAGCTATAGAACTCAATTTTATGCGTGGTTTGTTTCTTTAGAACACTAAAACATAGGTCTACAACTTTATGAAGATGAATATACCCGATTTTTCCATCTAAATGCCTAAATTCACAAATTGCAGAAACCCAAAAATTTGTCCTGTTGATTCCCGAGTTTTGACCTATCTTCAGATTTTCTTTCATATTTAGTGTTTTGTCACTCCAATTTAAGTAAGGTTCATTTCATTTGAAATATAACATCCATGTCTACAACTTTTATGAAGAAAACTATCTCAAATTTTGTCATCTTAGAGTTCAAATCTTGGTAGAGAAATTGAAAGACAACCTGTCCAGTTTTGATTTCTAAGTTCAACAAGTATAAATTCGTTTCCCATGCATTTTTGCATCATTTCCAACCACTATAAACACAAAATACCTCTACCTATCATTATTTAACAAACTTCTTAAACCTATACTAAGGTATTCTAAAATCTCAATTATTCAAGAAAAACACAAACAAGTTCAAGTAATTTAATAACAGAGTTTGTTACCTTCTATTACAAAAACAATGAGTCAAGAGATTGAGAACAACCCCTTTTCTTCTTCCCCTTTCTTCCTTCTTCTAACCCTTCCCTTCCCACTAGTAAATTCTCTAGGTTTTCTCAAAGTTTTCTTCCTAATTCTTACTTGAAGCACTCTTAGTTCACTTACTCTCACTTTTCTTTAGATTCAAAAGATGAATCTACAAGGTTTCTTTTTAATTTTTCTTTTCTCCTCTTTCTTCCTCTCCTAGGGTGGCCATTACTCTAGGAATTTCTAGAGATTTCTTGTTATTTATAATTATATTCTTTCCTTATTTATATCTTGCCCCTTTATATTTACTTCTATTTTCACATTGACCCCACCATTCCTTTTATTAATCCATTAACCCCGCTACTTCTTTTTCTCTTTACTAACTCCTTACTTCTTTATTATTGTTTTCAATTTCACCCCTCTCATTAAATAACTTCTCTTTTAATCCAATTAACTTATTCAATTTAATCATTTCTCCACATCCTTTATATTTTATTTTACTTTACTAAATCAAGATGAGATTATTTTATCCAAGGGTTTACAGTTCTTCCCATGAACATAAAGAACACTACCTTGGAAACCTAGAAAAAGCTAGCCACTATCCAACCTAGAATGGTCAATTTAGGCCTCTAAATTTATTTATTTTCATTCTAACAAACTATATTATCAATGTCAAGCATAGTTGAAAAAAAAACTATAAAAAACAATAAATCATCAAAAAACATGTAAGAGATTCAAAACTGCCAACTTAGAAAAGCCTATATATTTATGCAATTTGGATTTAAAATATTCTTCTAAATCTTCAATAAGAACCAAACAAAACTTAGAAACCCAGAAACATGCATCACCCAACACAAAAAAAATAAAATCATAACCTTACTGTTATATTTGGCAAATTTTAAATCAAAATAAAGTGTAAACTTAGCATATTAAGGTAGTAATCATCATGTCAACACATTAAAAAAAATTGCAT